>JAHHUM010000892.1:116843-808535 GCA_036173005.1 Crenichthys baileyi
GGACACCACCTAGACAGCCAGCGGTGAATGACAGCATGCGGCAAAAACATGTCGTCAATGGTCAGATCGGGGAGGGGACCAAGAAAATTACGGAGTCCGACATTGTTTTGGGAAAATTTTACACACCGAAGCAACACTAACTTTAGTGACCTCCGATTGACGTAACCGGGTTCATTACCGCCAGCGTGAATAAAAATCTTACTGTATTTCCTTATCCTTAGCCAGCAGTTTGGGGTAGGATTTGATGCCCCCGTTCTGGCCCTGGCAGACATTTGACTATGGTCGCTGGTTTCTCTTAGTGCCACGTTTCTGACTATGGAGCTGCCAATTACCAGAGTTGGCTTCTCAGCGGTGTGTCGCTGAGCGGGGAAAATCTATTAGAAACGCAGAAGGGTTGGGGGTGACCTGGGGGCTGAGATCTAAGACTATGCTTCCTACGTACCGTCACCCCCCGGGCCTGAGATCCCGGCTGCGCGGGCTCTCCGGAGGACTGCTACGGGGAGTTTACCCTCGGTGGCTCCGCGCTGGCTAAGGGGCCTCGGCTATCTGTTTTTTTTTCAACGCGGGGAGCCGGGCCCCAAAAATCCGACACCCCGCCTCCAAAACTAAAAAAAATCTACTTTTATTACACGTACCATTATCACAAAAAGGAGGCAGGGAGAAAACTGAAACTTGACACGGGAAAGGGAGAGAAGAAAACTCAAAAGCAAAAAGGGGTAGCCATGGTGGAGCTAAGCTAACGCTAAATAGGCCCCTTCCCTCAAAAAAAAACCCCTTTAAAAACCGGGATCCCCCTTAAATACAGCAACAGAAAAAAATTTTTTTAAACTGCTTATGTATTATAACAAGTAAGAGATATCAAAGTAGAGAGAAATCAGATCAAACGAGAGAGCCTTCACACACCAAACAATCCACCAAGTGCAAAACAGGAAGTGACGAATACGCCTTACCCACTACAGTAATTAAACAGTAGTGAAAAAAACAATTAATGTTACCCACCTGTGCTTTGATAACTTTTCACTATGTTTTACTTATATCTTAATAATGGATACCTTCAGTACATAGCTCTGAAAGCTAAAGATACTTACTTTCAGTGTGGTACGACGAAGCTTTCCGTCGAATGACATATTTTTGTTGTTTTGTTGAATGCCAAGGACATTCGCCTTTGATTTTATAGTTAGGGAGCGTTTCATATTCCACACTGTCCATATTTATAAAAAACGGTCGACTTGATAAAAGATTTTCCTTGAGACGCCGCAGCAAGTTATGACCCATACACTCAACACCTAGCTAGCGGCCTTACACATTTGCATAATTGATTGAAGGAATAATATCATGTGATTTTGATTTTCCAGAAAACTCCCTATTTATCGTTATTGTAAGGTACTATGGTACATGTAATTTGTGGATCAATATCTGTAAATTAGCATGTCAACATTTAAAAAGAAACTTGATTTTATAATGATCAACAAACGCAAACGCCTTTTATTTATTTATTTTTAAAGTTTTTTGCTTTGACAATACTAACTGAACTTTTTCTCCAATGTAACTCTGACAAATAAAGAGCAAATGTGTCCAAATTCACAGGACTTGTTGTTCATGATCAGAGGAATAAACACCGTAAAACATTTGCCTGTGAGTTATTTTGTTCCCATGTTATGAGGGGGGAACAGAATATTTCAGATAGTCGAAATAAAAGGTTCCCATCTGTACCTTTGGCAAATAAAGAGCAAATGTGTCCAAATTCAGGATAGTTTTATATGATGTGAGGAATGGTCGACCCAAAACAAGATAAGAACATAAGATAGGACAAAAATTTGCTAGCTCATGAATCCAGTATTTAGTCATATTTTACATTAGAACGCGATTTACCAGAATAATAAGCTACACTCTTATCTATTTGAAGCCGGATTTTCGTGTCCAGCAGAGTGAGCTTCCATTGTTTTATATCAGTAATAAAAAATTATAAATAAACACGACGTGTTGGAAAACAGTGTTTGGTGGCTGACTGATGTCCGTCATGTTAAAGTGAACATGACACAAGTTGGAAAAGACTGATTCTCTCACCGCGGTGAAGTTAGTTTGAAGTTGGATATTGGATATTCAAGCTCCGCGGAGTTAGCGGCATCTAGCTCACGGTTGATCCAATTCAGGCACTCAGATTTCGGCTAGCTGCTCTCTGTTGCTCCCTCTTCTGACGCGCGGTGGTTCACTTAGGGACCGTCAATAAGTTTCCGAACCGAACAATCGTGGAAATAAAAATAAATAAATTCCTTGTCTTGTGACCAACTGAAACAAAAACAATGGTAAATAAATCATGCTACTAGATTACATCAATGAGGCACACTTATTTTTATTCCATTTTAAGCCTTTTTACATTTTTAAGGAATTCTTTTAGTCCAAAATTAATATTTTTCTTCAATAGCTTCCAGGTCATGTGATCCACTGACACAAAATCTGTCTGAAATTGTTCTACTAGGCTGAATAGATGAGACACACCCTTTTTTATTCCATTTTAAGCATTTTTATATTTTTTAGACAATTTTTGGGTCAAAAATGAGCATTTTTCTTCAATAGCTTCCAGGTCATGTAACCAATTCACACAAAATCACTCTTAAATCATCAGATGAGTCACACTCATTTTTATTCCATTTTAAGCATTTTCTATTTTTTATACATTTCTTTCATCACAAATCATGTTTTTTTTCAATAGTTTTTAGGTCACGTGACCCAGTGGTACAGAACTACTGTTAAATAATTATATTAGACTGAATAAATGAGACACATTTCTTTTTATCTGATTTAATTGCATTTTCAATTTTTTGTCAATAGCTTTGAGGTAATGTGCCTTTCACGAAACTAATGTTAAATCGTTCTGCTAAACATGACAGATGAGACACAGTCTTAAAGCAATCTAACAGATCTACAGTTTTATTTCCAACATAATTTATTCCTAACATTGTTGGACAAACTTCACACTTTGCACCTTACTTGCATGATGGACATTTCCATCCTTTCTTTGCATTGTCATTTTCTGTGCTGTTTCTGTTGAGGCACTGGACATGGAGCCATCTATCAGTCATCACACTGGATCTGTTATTATCGTAGATGCTGATGGCTGTGGGCAGGAAGGATCTCCTGTAGCGTCTGTCTTACAGCAGATCTGAAGAAGCCTCTGATTGAAGATACTGTTGTTGTACAACAGTCTCATGAAGAGGATGCTCAGTCCTGGCTCTGATGCTGCTACCCCAGCAGATGATGACAGAAGAGATTACACTCTCCACAACAGACTTATAGAAGATATGCAACATCTTGCTGTAAACACCAAAGGACCTAAGCTTCCTCAAGAAATACAGTCTGCTCTGTCCCTTCTTGTAGACGGCTTCACAGTTGCATCTCCACTCCAGTCTGTTGTCCAGGTGAACACCGAGGTATTTATACTCCTCCACCACCTCCACCTCTTCTCCCAGGATGGAAATAGTGTTTAACCTATTCTTGTTTCTCTTAAAATCTACAATCATCTCCTTTGTTTTATTCACATTCAAGATGAGATAATTGTTTCCACACCATGCCAAAAAGCGGTCCACCAGCTCCCTGTACTCATCATCTTGTCCATCTCTGATCCACCCCACGACTCCAGAATCTTCTGAGTATTTCTGCAGGTGACAGGAGTCTGTCTTGTACAGGAAGTCTGAGGTGTACAGAGTGAAGAGGAACAGTGAGAGTACAGTCCCCTGAGGTACTCCTGTGCTGCTGACTACCTGGTTAGACACACAACACTTCAGTCTCACAAACTGTAGTCTGTTTGTCAGGTAGTCTTTGATCCAGGACATTGTCGGGTCCTCCACCTGAGTCTTCTGGAGTTTCTGACAAAGCAAATCAGGTTGAATTGTATTAAATGCACTGGAGAAATCAAAGAACATGATCCTCACAGTGCTGCTGGCTTTGCCCAGATGACAATGGGTTTGTTGAAGCAGGTGTTTGATGGCATCTTCAACTCCAACTCCACATCGATAAGCAAACTGAAGGGGGTCCTGATGGTCCATTGTTTGCTTACTCAGGTGGGCCATCAGGAGTCTCTCTATGACCTTCATGATGTTGGATGTCAGGGCAACAGGCCTGTAGTCATTGAGAACTGATGGGTGAGTTTTCCTTGGTACCGGAACAAGGCAGGAGGTCTTCCACAACACTGGAACCTTCTTCTGGTTCAGGCTAAGGTTAAGGAGGTGCTGCAGAACCCCATAGAGCTAATCTCCACAGACCTTCAGGACTCTAGGACTGACATGATCTGGACCTGCAGCCTTATTCTGGTTCAGTTTTTCCAGTTGTTTTTTTTACCTGAATTCTTGATACACACAGGTGGAAGGGGGAGGCAAAGGGAGCATCAGCATCTTCTGATATGGCTGAAGGTAAACATGTAGAAGCAGAAGGATCCATGGGTCAGGTAGAAGATAAAACATTTGAGGTGTTACTGGACAGCTGTGGGTCCTGTGGGTCAAAGGAGGGTGAGATGTCTGTTTGGCTGTGAGCCGGAGAGGAGGATGCTGAGCTTGTTTCTAAACTGAAACTATTGAAGAATGTGTTCAGTTCATTGGTTCTGTCCAGACATCCATCGGTCTGATCTTAGTTCTGCTTGAAGCCTGTGATCTTTTTCATCCCTGACCACACATCTCTGATATTGTTCTTCTTCTTGTACACCTCTTTGCTGGGTTTTATCCTGACTTTAAATTGCTTCTGTATACTCCTCAATAATTCCCTGTCTTCCTCTCTGAAGGCTCCTTTTTCCTCATTAAGCAGGTCCTTTAGGTCATTGGTGATCCAATCCTCAAACTGAAAGAAACTTATTGACAAAACATTTGCAGCTGTAAAGAACCCAATGGTTCGATTAGTGTTGACTGGTGGGATCTAAACACACATGCAGGCCACACTTTTCAGGTTTTGCTTAGTTTAACAGCAGCAAACAACGTGTTTTTATTGTACTTTGTTTTGGTCATCGCATAAAACCCCACTAAAATGCATTGTAATTTGTGGTTTCACAGCATTAAAGTGGATAAACATGTAATAAGTATGAATAGTTTTTTTCAGTGGAAGTTGTGTTGCCTAATAAAGAGAAAATATATTGAAATATGTGGTTTTACAGCATCACTTGTGGAACAACCTATGGGGTATGAATACTTCTACCAGTGTTTTAAGAATGAGAACTAGACTAAAAAGTGTGGTGAAACATTCTTAAAATATGTTTTCAAACCACTTAGAGGTTTCCACATTTTAAGGATGTGTTACCACAATTAGCAGCCTCCATCATTAGTAAATGGGAGAAGTTTGAAACCACCAGCACTCTTCCTAGAACTGGACGGTTATCTAAATTGAGCTATCAGGGGAGACAAGCCTTAGTTAGGGAGGTGACCAAGAACCCCATGGTCACTCTGTCAAAGGTCCAGCATTCCTCTGTGGAGAGAGGAAAACATTCCAGAAGGACAACAATCTCTGCAGCAACTCACCAATCAGGTCTGTATGGTAGAGTAGCCAGATGAAAGCTACTCCATAATAAAAGGCACATGGCAGCCTGTCTGGAGTTTGCCAAAAAGGCACATGAAGGACTCTCAGACTATGAGGAACAGAATTCTCTGTTCTGATTACACAAAGATTCGTCACGTTTGGAGGAGACCAGGTACCGCTTATCACCAGGCCAATACCATCCCTACAGTAAAGCATGGTGGTGGCAGCATCATTCTATGGGGATGTTTTTCAAAGTAGAAACTGGCAGACTAGTCAGGATAGAGTAAAAGTTGAATGCAGCAATGTACAGAGACATCCTGGATGAAAACCTTCTCCAGAGCATTTCTGACCTCAGACTGGAGCGATGGTTCATTTTTCAGCAGGACTACGACCCGAAGCCAACAGCCAAGATCTCAAAGGAGTGGCTTCAGAACCACCCTGTGAATGGCCTGGAGTGGACCAGCCAAAGTCCAGACTTGAATCTGATGGAACATCCGGAGAGATCTGAAAATAGCTGTGCACAGACCTCTCTCATCCAACCTGATGGCGCTTGAGATGTTCTGAAAAGAAGAATGGGCCAAACTGGTGAGCTAAGCCTGTGGCGTCATATTCAAAAAGCTTGAGGCTGTAACTGCTGCCAAAGGTGGATCAACAAAGTGTTAAGCAAAGGCTGTGAATACTTACGGAAATGTGATTTCTTCTCTATTTTTAATACATTTGCAACAATCTCAAACAAACTTCTTCCAGATTGTCAGAATGGGAGTTGTGTGTAGAATTTTGATGAAAGAGATTAAATTGATTCCATTTAGAATAAGGCTGTAACATAACTAAATGTGGAAAAAGTGCAGCGCTGTGAATACTTTGCGGATGCACTGTATGTCATCTATTTTAGTGACAAGTACACCTTCTAAATGAGACGTATTATTAAAACTTCACTAATGGATTACTGGTTTATATGGCAGATTTGTTGATTTCCAGTCATGTTTAACTCAGTGCTGATGTGTGAGAGTTCTACTTTTTACACTGGTACAATATCACAATAAATAAGCATATATTCCTTTTGGTTAACTGTGAGGAGGAAGCTCTGTTCTGTCACCAAACAGAATCACACCAGCTGTGGAGGGATTTGGGAGGTAATTGGCGTCCACCACTCCCAGTGCATGGACAGCCACATTAAACTGGCTTGCAATGTTCTGCATAAGCAACATAATAATTTATAAATATTTAAAGTGGCTAAAACTGTCTTTGCCAGCAAATCTGAACATTTGTTGATATCAGTTTTAAAATGATGAAGTAAATGTTGACAAATAAGTGAAACATGAACTTAAAAAATACAATCACACACGTACCTCTACTGTCAACTGCTGATGTGGATGAAAGGAGCAAAACTCTGAATGATGGACGAATGCTTCGACCCTTGATTTGTGAAGGGACAACATCTGTGCCCCTCTTTTTCCAAAGCAAGGTTAACTCACAATCAGATATTCCAAGAAACTAGTTCTTGCATTGAAGACCGATACTGTAAAGCTGGACAGTTTCAAAAAAGCAGGTGTGATCTGCTAAAATTAATGTTTCACATTTGACTTTAGCTTGTAAGCTTTGAGAATTACCTTGCAACTGATCACAGTATGTATTATAATCCTATCTTTAATCTCAATGATCAATTGTGATTACAAAAATTCTTTAAAAAGAAGTGTGTCTCATCTATTCTGTCTAGTAGAATGATTTCATAATAGTTTTGTATCATTGGGTTAAGTGACCTAAAAGCTATTGAAAAAAATCATGATTTGTGATGAAAGAAATTTATAAAAAAAATAGAAAATGCATTAAAATCAGATAAAAAAAGAGTGTGCCTCCTTCTCCCAGTCTAGTAGGATGATTTAAGAGTGAATTTGTGTGAATTGGTCACATGACCTGGAAACTATTGAAGAAAAATGCAAATTTTTGACCCAAAAAATTCCTAAAAAATATAGAAATGCTTAAAATGGAATAAAAAAGCATGTGCCTCATCTATCCAGATTAGTAGAACAATTTCAGACAGATTTTGCGTCAGTGGGTCACATGACCTGGAACCTATTGAAGAAAAACGATGAATTGTAATGTAAAAAATTCATAAAAAATAGGAAATGCATCTAAATGAGCAAATAATGGGTGTGCCTCCTTCTTCCAGTCTAGTAGGATGATTTAAGAGTGATTTTGTGTGAATTGGTCACATGACCTGGAAGCTATAGAAGCAAAATGCTAATTTTTGACCCAAAAAATTCCTAAAAAATATAAAATGCTTAAAATGGAATAAAAAAGCGTGTGCCTCATCTATCCAGATTAGTAGAACAATTTCAGACAGATTTTGTGTCAGTGGGTCACATGACCTGGAAGCTATTGCGGAAAAAATCACAAATTGTGACCCAAAAAAATCCTAAAAAATATAAAAATGCTTAAAATGGAATAAAAAAGCGTGTGCCTCATCTATCCAGATTAGTAGAACAATTTCAGACAGCTTTTGTGTCAGTGGGTCACATGACCTGGAAGCTATTGAAGAAAAACGGTGAATTTTAATGTAAAAAATTAATAAAAAATAGGAAATGCATCTAAATGAGAAAATAATGGGTGTGCCTCCTTCTCCCAGTCTAGTAGGATGATTTAAGAGTGATTTTGTGTGAATTGGTCACATGACCTGGAAGCTATTGAAGAAAAATGCTCATTTTTGACCCAAAAAATAAAAAAAATATATAAAAATGCTTAAAATGGAATAAAAAGGGGTGTGCCTCATCTATCCAGTGTAGTAAAACAATTTCAGACAGATTTTGTGTCAGTAGGTCACATGACCTGGAAGCTATTGAAGAAAAATGATAATTTTGGACTAAACAAATTCCTTAAAAATGTAAAAAGGCTTAAAATGGAATAGAAATGAGTGTGCCTCATTGATGTAATCTAGTAGCATGATCTACCATTGTTTTTGTTTCAATTGGTCACAAGACAAGGAATTTATTTATTTTTATTTTCCACGATTGTTTGGTTCGGAAACTTATTGACGGTCCCTAAGTGAACCACCGCGCGTCAGAAGAGGGAGCAACTGAGAGCAGGTAGCCGAAATTTGAGTGCCTGAATCGGATCAACCGTGAGCTAGATGCCGCTAACTCCGCGGAGCTTGAATATCCAATATCCAACTTCAAACTAACTTCACCGCGGTGATTCACTCGGCGAAATAACACAAAGATGTGTAAAGAAAAAACTCACAAGACCATGTGTATTTTGTATTCATTCGTTTTTGTTGTTTTTTCTAGGAGCTGTAGATTACAAAATAAAGTAAAAACCTTGACATGATTACGTTTAGTCGTTTTACTGACAAAGCCATCGAATCCGCCTGTCTGGCTGCAGTGCGCGCTCCCGACACGGGGGGAACAGATTGTTTCAGGGGAAAAGAATACCGCACAACACCGGGACAACTCAAGAGATAGGTGATCCAGAGCAGCTCAAACACTGGGCCAATTCGACCTGCTAGCTATTTGCTGAGCCTTGGTGACAGCATTGTCACACTGCATCACATAGCAAATCAAACTTAAGGGCAGTGAGACTCTTAACAAAACTGTCAGTCGATGTACAACTGAAGTTACCACATTTTAGATTTTACCCCATAAGTAAAAGATGTATGAACATTCTAGAAAAACTCCCGATAAAGGCAGAGAGAAGGATTACCTGGACAGGTGGCACGACAAAGGAGGCACCCACCATATTTGTCACTGTGCTTTGCTTGCGCACATGTACAATGTTGTTGTATCTTCAGATAGCCAGGTTGGCTCTAAAGCTATGCTGGGCACAGATATGTGTATATATGCTCCTAAAGAAATTGTTTTCTAAATATAAGACACAAAGATCCTCAGTTGTTGTGTGCTTCTTGGATGCTTCCAAAGCATTTTATATAGTTAATCATGGAAAATTTATGGGATCACATTCCTGCCAAAAATCAGAGGAGCGTATTAAGCAATCACAACAACGCATCTTTTAATCGAGAGAGTGCATAGCTCTAATCGCGGGTGTGCACCTTTTTTCGAGAGCCTTTGAACGGCGAGCAGTAAAACACGCCCTCTGCACCCATGTGTTCGCTCTCGCAGAAAAATTACGCTCTCTAGCTCTGTTTAGTGGTCGTATTTGTCAGTTGGGGGCAGAGACTCTTCTGATTGGCCAGATTTCACCTCATATCCGGTCACAGCCAGTAGGGAAATTTTAGGTTTTTAATGGAATTGAAAATGGGCGTGACCAAACATCTTTGCCACGCCCCCTAAAGTGAGATAGGCCAACTGGTAAGTCCTAGAGAGTTGAACAAGCTACATCATGAAATCAAAACATGAAAAAAAGTCTCTTAGGGGTATGCCCCTAAAACCAACAGGAAGTTGGCCATTTTGGATCAAAGGGTCATTTTTGCCCGTTTTTCAATTTTCATACATGTCGAACTTTAACGAACTCCTCCTAGGGATTTTAAGCGACCTGCTTCACATTTGGTAAATACGTAGTTAACACTAGGACTCCCAGAATTCTAACACTACTAGAACTCCCAAGCCCGTCAATTTGACGGCGAGCATTCTGGATGTGAGGGCGGTGATGACATCATTGCATTACATTGGTCAGAATGCTAAAGGTTTTCTTGCACGCTATAAAATTATGGTTTTGACAAGAATTAATAATAGTATTTGATCAAAACCTATAATGTTTTATTATTATTTATATATAGTACTGAAAAATAATACAGAGTAGCGGGTACATTTTAAAAAAAAGCTTTACTAATCTGACCAAAAGCTGGACAGCTCCATGTTACGCCCCCCTTTCACTTCGCAGACATTAACTAGCGCTAAAAATGCCTTCACCTCATCCACGCTCATGTCCAAGGAGGAATCATCTCCTACAACTCTGCGGGCCTCAGCCACCCTGCAGCCCTCAACGTGGATGAGCATTTCGGCATCCACCAAGCAGAGGAACGCGGTCTGGGCATCTTGGATCTGGCGCTCTGTCAACGCGTTCTGGCTCTGACGCCTCCCTCTACTTTCTTCCTCCCCTACCACTGTCCACACAGTGCCATCCTTTCCTAATTCCTCCTCCTTCCCAGGTGTGCGCTCGTCTTGCGATGAAAACGCAGTAAAGCGCAGAATAGATTGTTGTTACTGGGCTACTAGAGCTATGACCTAACTTATTGTTTATTTCTTTTTCCATTATCAGTACCTTGTTTTTTAGTTTCTCTCCTGCCAGTGAGCTGGTTTGCTGGGTTTATAGCTGGGCACTGGGCACCTGGCTCATCTCCCTATCTCTGAACCTGGGCTGATTGTGGCACTGTTGCTGTAGTTTATATATTATTAGTTTACTAATCTGTAAACTATAGCCTAAAATGATAAAATCGTTACATAGGCTAGTCTTTTACTACCTTGAAATAATGCGCCACAACCTCCTGTTAATGGGACGACTCATGTTTTTTAGCCGGGGGAGGCTCACTCTCTGACCCGCTGTCACTGGAACTGAATACTGACCAAGAGCTGTCAGAATCCCTCTCGACCCCAGAATCCCGATCATCTAAATTTTGAAGCAATTCCAATGCCTCTTGAGCAGAAAATATCCTTCTAGAAGCCATTTGTAGGATGCCAACAATCTCCTTCTCAGACTGTGTTCTAGAGTGGCGGTTGCTAGGCAACGCTCGTGCTTATACTCAGCCGCGGGAAAAAAATATCGATGTAAATAATAGGGCCGTCAAAATAGCGGCTGTGGTAGTTAGAGGTAGAAATACTTAGATCTTTTATTTACTTTGTTATTTCTTAAAAATAGAGTCATAGGAATACACAAGACAGGTTTAGAAAAAGTGAGGATGCCAGGAAGATAAGAGTTTTAATAAACGAGTTATGGCATGTCAAACTTTCAAAACCGTCAAATTGACGGCCCTGGGAGTTCTAATGTTAAGGCATGGGGGATTTAAAGTTATCAAAATCGTGAGTTTTTGAGCATGTTGAAGGGGCGTGGCTAGGCCTCAAAGTTAGCCTTCTCGCCGCAAATTTCGAACAGCTATAACTTTCACTTAAATAGGCTGAATTACACCAAACCTGGTTTGACTGATCCCTGTCAGGTCACCAACAATTGTATGTGGTCAAATGATGACATCATCAAAGCCAGGCCCCCTGAGAACATAAAGTCTCTTTTTTCACTTGGAAAGGTCCCACTGTGGCCCTCTTGACTCAATCAACTTGAAAGTGTGTCAGATAACAGAAAATACTTTGGTCTAACTAGTTTTCAGAGGAGGCTGTGGCCGTGACGTCGTGGCGAAGTGAGTCGTCACGCCACAGCCATACGTTTTGCTCTCATTTCCAAATATATCATCTGATCTTCACCAAATTCAAGATGATTGATCCTAGTCCAGTCCCCAAACGAGATCTGATGACATAATTGGTGGGCGTGGGCTACTTTTTCCACAGCGCCCCCTAGAAAATTAAAAAAATTCAGCCCCAAGCCATGCTTTGACCAAGGATTGTGAAATTTTGTACACATATGTATCTTCTCAATACGTACAAGACAGTCTTTAAGAGACTGTCTTGTACGTAACCCCACAGGAAGTCGGCCATTTTGGATTGAAGTTGCCATCTTGACACCATTTTGGCCATTTCTAACCCGCTTATCTGAGCGAACTCCTCCTACAGCTTTTGACTTAGAGACTTGAAAATCACTCAGTGTAGTCTTAAGGCAATGGGGATCAAAAGTTATCAAAAGCTTTTTCCTGCATGAAAACATGTGGCGTGGCCAAGCCTCAAAATCTGACTTCTCGCCATAAAAGACGAAATTGATATAGCTCCTACAAGGAAAGTCACAGAGACATGAAATCTTCTGAGATTGATCTGCCTCTGGGCCCGAACAATATTCACTCATCAGATACTGACATCATCGAAGCCCCGCCCCCTGAGAACAGGAAGTCTCATGTTTCCCTATTTGGCGTCCTTAACCTAATCAATGTGAAGCTGTCCCAAGTGACAGATAACATGATGCTCTAAGACAGTCTCCAGTACTGACTGGTTTAGCGTGGCGAAGTTTGATGTTACGCCATGGCCATACGTTTGGCTGTAAATTACACATTCATGTTCCGATTTACTTCAAATTGAAAATGGTTGATCTTTGTCAGGTCCCAAACAGCTCTATTGGATTACATTAGAATTTCGATCAATAGCGCCCCCAGGACACTTCAAGTGCTCTATCTCCCTCATACATCATCGGATTCACTTCAAATGTAGTATAGATGATCATGGGTCAATGTCGAACACGCTGACACAGTCAATTGATGACATTACTATAGCCCCGCCCACTAACAAACAAGTGAGTGCAGCTTTCATCAGGAAGGTCAGATTTCGGCGCAATTTGGAATGCATCTCGCCAGACAACAATTCGGCTTGATCGAAGATTGTATGAAAGCCTACTCACACTGCCACCTACTGGAGATGGGCTGAACTAAGCGGCGGGATCGTCGGTGACCTGGAGTAAGAGATGCCAGGCTCCCGCGGTCGCTACATAGGCCGAGCGGCGCTGAGGTGCAAGGGCCGCCCAATGCTGCTTGCAGCTTTAATTTTTCATTGGTATCTTGATGAACTATCAACAAGTGTCAAGGCCTGTAATCATGGATGCACATCTGGCAATTTTGTTTTAAACCATTTGACGTATGCAGATGACCTGGTGGTTTTCAGTCCGAGCACTGCAGGGCTGCAACAGTTTAATATTTGTTCAGGCTATGGCCTGGAGCATCACCTTCAATACAATGCAACGAAAAGTATGATGATGATATGTAGAACTAAGGAGGATAAAAGTACAACATTTCCAGATTTTTATCTGTCAGACACAGTATTAAATGTAACAAACAAAGTAAAATACCTTATGCATATATTAACAGAGGATTTGTCTGATGATGAAGACATAAAGAGACAATGTAGAACATTATATGCTCAGGCAAACACACTAGGACGCAAGTTTGGATTCTGTACAGATAAGGTTAAAGTAATTTTTAAATCATTGTGTACACAGCTCATCTCTGGTCCAATTATACAAAAGGAATTTTGCAAAGGCTGCATATGGCCTACAATTACGCTTTACATGTGCTTCTTAGGAGGCCTAGATGGACCAGTGCAAGTGAGATGTTTGTCTCAGTAGGATTAAACACGCTGCAGGATAACTTGCGTAAACTGTACGGCTTTATTTATCAATTGAATGACTTTGTGAATCCAATTGTTATGTCACTAGTTGATGTCAGATGTAGTGCCATTCGTTACCAGTCCTGGATGTGGAGACACTGGTACAGTTGAAAAGTATGGTAATGATATGTAGAACTAAGAAGGATAAATGTACAACATTTAAAACTGTCAGACACAGTGTTAAGTCCACATCTGGACAAAATATCTTGGGCATATATAACAGAGGATTTGTCCGATGATGAAAACATAAATAGACAATGTAGAACATTAGATGCTCAGGCAGACACACCAGCACACAAGTTTGGATCCTGTACAGATAAAGTGAAAATAATGTTTAAATCATCCTGTACACCAGTACTGTACCAGTGGAGACACTGGTACAGTTGTGTTTTAAAGTGACTTTTTAATTTGTTTTTGTTTTTTATTACTGTATTGTCTGTTGTGAATATGTCCTTTTGTATATATTGGAATTTAAGTCCGTAATAGAGTTTTAACTGAATTGAATGCTTGTTCCCACTTGAGGATGCCCCTTACAAATTAACTAAGAAAAATAATAACACCATAGTAAAAAAGTTAACTGATAAATCATTTATTTTCGTCTTACTATGTTTTAATCACAGTGGCAGAATTCGACATCTGTGTTTTCCATTTCGAGGCAGTAAAAAAAAAACATTCACAAGGAGGCCGTGCTTTTGATTGGTCAGTTATTAAAACATATATTCCTATTCTTAATGGTTATAACTCTAACATTTACACATGTCCATATCAAGACAGACACATTTAGACAGAAATTTATCTGATAGCTTTGTTGCTAAAATAATTCATTATCTCCAAATAACCTCAGAATGTTCCAGTTGGGGCTCGGAGTAGAGCCGCTGCTCCTCCTCATCGAGAGGAGCCAGTTGAGGCGGCTCGGGCATCTATATCGGATGCCTCCTGGACGCCTTCCTCGGGAGGTGTTCCAGGCACGTCTCACCAGGAGGAGGCCCAGGACACGGCCCAGGACACGCTGGAGGGACTATGTCTCTTGGCTGGCCTGGGAACAGCTTGGGCTCCCCCCGGAGGAGCTGGAGGAGGTGTCTGGGGAGAGGGACGTCTGGGTGTCTCTGCTGCTAAAGATAGTGTAGATATAAATGTCAGTTTATGATGGCTTAGATTTCTGTTGGTTTCAGTTATATGTTTGACCATATAAAGGTTTAATTGAAACCACTCACCTCTTCCTGGTTTGACTCCTCAGCAGGGTGTGGTAGCAAAAGGGAGAGACATGCTCCGGGTGTTCCCTTGGACCAAACCGAAGAGATAAGGAGGATAGTGTTTGGAGTATTTATGCTACATTTTATGTATTATTTTGATTGACTTTAGATTTGTTTAGTTGTAATGATTTGTATTTATGTAAATATTTATTGGGTACCATTAATTGTTTTGGTGTTTCTTCTTTTCTGATTATTCCCCTTGTATGGTGTCTACCTGTAAATCACTTAGGGCAGCCTGGCTATAAAAGGCAGATGGAAGTTGGTGTTGGTGTACACATGACCTGCACTTGGACAATAAATCCACCTCAAACCTCATTTTATTGACATGCCTCTCCATTAACCGTTGAGCCACCACCGGTCAAAACTGACATCTATATTTCCAAAATTTAGTTGGGAACTATTCTACATAACTAAACTCCATTAACCGTTGAGCCACCACCGGTCAAAACTGACATCTATATTTTCAAAATTTAGTTGGGAACTATTCTACATAACTAAACTTAATTCAGGATTAGATAAAATTAGCTTATTGAAAACCATTTTGTAACTTTGGAACAGCACCTCATTAACAAGACTAAAAAAAATTATAACAAGTAGCAGGAATGATTAATGTATCCAGGCTCTATCACACAATTGATCTGCACGATATTTTAAATCACACATACTCATAGGCATAATATTATTGATAACTTTGTATTGCAATGTTGATATTTTGAATAGTACAAAGACCCCACACTCCACTGTTCATCACTATCATGGAGAACATTTCTGTTACCCCATATTCATTGAAGAGTAGAACAATAAAAACTTGCAGGGACTAATTTGCTCCAGGCCCCATCTTTGAATTATAGACTTGTTTTTAGCTTAGACGAAGAGCCCAACAATTTAGTGGTGAAAATGATCATCCTGGTAGTTGTAACTATTATCAATGCAAATTAACCAGATGTGGAGCTTCCTTCTTTTTTTAGTCCATGTTACTCAGATTTGCTCTAAAAAGGTGTTTGTTTTTTTTGGTTGCAAAAAGCAGGCTGTCTCTAACTGCTTGTGATATGGGATAACACATGCCACCATACCTCCCCCCATGCTCCCATCCTCTGGAAGACAGCCTTCTGACCCTCCATCCCCCATCACATCCAATCACCGGCCAGCTCTTCTATTTGAGTGTGAATGTTTGATGATGAATGGCTCAGTGTTTTTCACATGGATGTGAATGCTGTGCATTACCCCAAGACAGACTCACCCATTCACGCAACATTTTTACTTCCAAACGAATGTCTGTGCCACCCTGCTTTGAATGCTTTTTTTATCCTGTTTCCTAGAATTGCCATTTCTAGACTGCTGTCTGTATTCAGAGTTAAAGCTAATACAAGACATGCATTACCCTGGTGTAGTATTTATTAGAGGTTTAAACTATGTCCAGAATGGTCTTTGGTGATAGCCGACTTGTAGACATGTTCTAATTCATATTTACCAAGAACTTGTTTTTTCTTTGTCTTGCTGGTGTGCTGCCCCCATGTCCTACATCTGGCCAAACAATATGACCAGGGCGTCTTGTTTTTCTACTTTCACCAACCCCGATTCCTAATTTTTGTTCAGTCCTCACGGTGCCTCAGTGGTGATGACACTGTGAGACCAAACCATGACCAATGAATCAGAAGCATGTTTCCACATGGCCAGTAGAGGGAACTATGCATCAGTCAGTTCTCCACCAGCTGTTTAAGAATGTTGATGAAAAGCTGATTTAAGATTTCATGGAAATATTAAACTTGTAGTTCCACGGTGAACGCCGATAGATGATGCTGACACGGTTTTCCTAAAGCTGGTGTTTACAACCCCTCGTGCGGAACCCTATAATGCAAACACTATGCGGAAGCTAAAACAAAAACATAACTGATAATCTCAAAAGTAAACCACAGCAGCGGACATATATCTTACAAGTGTGCAATATGAAATTACATGATAATATTTTATTTACCTAACCAAAAGCATTATATATTAGATTTGATTGGTAAATGTTTGACGACCCTTAGTACGTCCTTAATTTGGGTCAAATTGTTGCAGGTTGTTTTGTCTTTGTGTTCTGCTGTCTATATATTAGGTTTTGTACTTAAAAACACAACGTGTAACCTTTAATGTATACATTTCATCTTTCCCCTGAGGTGAAGTTATATTGAGCTTTAGAGAATTCCACGGTTACTTGAAAGCACCATAGTCCCTTCCCCTTTGCCCACCCCCTTTCGACGCCGGTGGAAATCTGGGCGCTCAGAGCAACTCAAAGCTTTTCAGGCACCATTCACCGGCTGTATTTGGGGGTAGAACCCTGCTGAGCAGAACCAAACTGAGGGACGACCCTAAATTTGGCGATATTTACTCTAAACATTGCACGGAATAGAAACCCCGTACTTACCTCATCTAGCGCTTCAGTGTGTGAACTAGAGAGATTTGTGCAGGTCCGGACCGAGGATATTTACTTGTTACTTCGGTGAATAACGTTGCTGATCTCTCTGCAAAGAGCTGCAGAGAGCCTGGAAAGTTTGGAGGAGCTGGTGGAACTTGGCCTCAGTTGGGAATAAAGGAGCACTTTTACTGAGAAGAGAGTTGAACTTAGTGTCAGGTGAGTGTGTTGAACCAACCCCGCTCTCATTTCAACTGCTGTGTGTATTTGAGGCTTTACTACTTTCTGTTGCTACATTCAGACTTGCATATTGTATTATGATCATGTGCTGTTTTAAATATTTACATATGTGATATTATAAGTCTTGCTTTAGTAGGTATTTTACAACAGAATATCTGGTTAAGATCTATTGTCAAGTGAGGTTTTGGTTGTAGGTTTGGCCACTCCGCCAGCAAATTGTGACGTCACAGCAAATCGCAGCAGCCTCCGCGCTGCTCATTGGCTGCAGTCTTAATTCTATGCAACAGGTGTCGCTACAGAGAAAACGATGCTGCTACACCTCAATAGAAGCGGCATAATTGTTGCATGCGTCCCGTCCTGCCCTGTCTTTTTTTACATGTGGAGTCACCGGCATTTGGATTGGCAGTGATGGTGGAGCTGGTGGGTTGTTCTCCATGGATTAACATTGCAGTGGCAGTGATGTGTGTTTGCTGGGGCCTCTGCCCCAGGTGCATGCTGCCTGCTGGGGGCTGCTTGGCATGTAAGATGATCCCGTCATGGTGTCTGGTTGAGGGGACCAGTGTGGGTCCCGGGCTTGGTAGTGTCTGCTTTGTTGTGCTTGCGTGTGGTGGCTGGGGTGAGGTTGAGCAGGGCCGTTGCCTTGCCATCGCAGTGCAGTGCACGGTGGGGGTGGGATGCAGCAGGAGGTGCTTGAAGTGGTGGCTGTGTGCTTGGCTCATGCTGTGTCGATGTGTCTTCATCTGCATTTCAGAGGCAGAGCTGTCTTAGGGGTGTGTACCTCTGTAGGGAGGGGATTCATGGCATTTGTATTTGATATCTGTGACCCGTTTGGGGGTGGCCCTTTGGGGAAATTCATGTTGGTGTTAATGGGGGTGGGAGGTTCATAGGGTAAGGATTGGAATTCACTGGGGGGTTGGGACTGTTTCGTCCTGGGATGTCTCTGATTGTCTGGCTCATTTGGCCCCGTCTCTGGATGAGGTCGGGGGTTGTTGGGATTGTCGGGCAGGGGGGGTCGAGGTCGTTCGGGTTCTGGCAGTGCTCTTCCATAGCCTGGACTGGTGGCTCGGGCGGTCTGCCTGTGTCCACCCTGGAATGAAGGAGGTCCATCTCCTGTGTCCAGGGGCTGGTTGCCCCTCTGGGGTATCGGTAACTGGACCTTGGAGTATAAAGTGTGGATGGCAAGTGTGAGTGTACACCGTCCATTCTTGTGTGTCTTTACATTGGGTGTGAGTGTTTGTATGTGTACACATGAGGGTGGTGCCCAACTTCTCTTTGTATCTTTCTTTTTCCCTTTCATTTTTGTCTCCGTGTCCATTGTGCTTGAAACGATCCCAAAGCAATTTCTAAATACATTTATTTATTTAGACAGATAGATGGATAGATATTGCTAAAAAAAAATAAAGGGAACACTTAAACAACACAATATAACTCCAAGTAAAACAAACTTCTGTGAAATCAAACTGTCCACTTAGGAAGCAACACTGATTGACAATCAATTTTACATGCTGTTGTGCAAATGGAATAGACAACAGGGGGAAATCTTTGGCGATTAGCAAGACACACTCAATAAAGGAGTGGTTCTGCAGGTGGAGACCACAGACCACTTCTCAGTACTTATGCTTTCTGGCTGATGTTTTGGTCACTTTTGAATGTTGGTGGTGCTTTCACACTCGTGGTAGCATGAGACGGACTCTACAGCCCACACAAGTGGCTCAGGTAGTGCAGCTCATCCAGGATGGCACATCAATGCGAGCTGTGGCAAGAAGGTTTGCTGTGTCTGTCAGCGTAGTGTCCAGAGCCTGGAGGCGCTACCAGGAGACAGGCCAGTACACCAGGAGACGTGGAGGAGGCCGTAGGAGGGCAACAACCCAGTAGCAGGACCGCTACCTCCGCCTTTGTGCAAGGAGGAACAGGAGGAGCACTACCAGAGCCCTGCAGAATGACCTCCAGCAGGCCACAAATGTGCATGTGTCTGCACAAACGGTTAGAAACCGACTCCATGAGGATGGTATGAGGGCCCGACGTCCACAAATGGGGGTTGTACTCACAGTCCAACACCGTGCAGGATGCTTGGCATTTGCCAGAGAACACCAGGATTGGCAAATTCACCACTGGCGCCCTTTGCTCTTCACAGATGAAAGCAGGTTCACACTGAGCACATGTGACAGACATGACAGAGTCTGGAGATACCGTGGAGAGCGATCTGCTGCCTGCAACATCCTTGACCGGTTTGGCAGTGGGTCAGTAATGGTGTGGGGAGGCATTTCTTTGGAGGGCCATACGGCTCACAAGAGGTAGCCTGACTGCCATTAGGTACCGAGATGAGATCCTCAGACCCCTTGTGAGACCATATGCTGGTGCGGTTGGCCCTGGGTTCCTCCAAATGCAGGACAATGCTAGACCTCATGTGGCTGGAGTGTGTCAGCAGTTCCTGCAAGATGAGGACATTGAAGCTATGGACTGGCCCGCCCGTTCCCCAGACCTGAATCCGATTGAGCACATCTGGGACATCATGTCTCGCTCCATCCACCAACGTCACGTTGCACCACGGACTGTCCAGGAGTTGGCGGATGCTTTAGTCCAGGTCTGGGAGGAGATCCCTCAGGAGACCATCCACCGTCTCGTCAGGAGCATGCCCAGGCGTTGTAGGGAGGTCATACAGGCACGTGGAGGCCACACACAATACTGAGCCTCATTTTGACTTGTTTTAAGGACATTACATCAAAGTTGGATCAGCCTGTAGTGTGTTTTTCCACTTTAACTTTGTGTGTGACTCCAAATCCAGGCCTCCATTGGTTAATAAATTTGATATCCATTGATGATTTTTGTGTGATTTTGTTGTCAGCACATTCAACTTTGTACAGAACAAAGTATTCAGTGAGAATATTTCATTCATTCAGACCTACGATGTGTTATTTGAGTATTCCCTTTATTTTTTTTTAGCAGTGTATAAATCAGAATCAGCTTTATTGCCAAGTTCATACATATAAACAAGGAATTTGACTCCGGTACACTTTGCTCTCTGAGTTTTTAAATATATTTTAAATATATTTATGCATATATCTTTATGTCCTACTCTATTAAATGTTCAACAGAGAAACAGCCTGGGGAAAGAAACTGTCTCTGTGGCGGCTGGTTTTAGTAAACAGTGCTCTGTAGCGGCGGGCTGAAGGTAAAACTCTGAACAGTTTATGTGCAGGGTATGTGGGGTCTGCAGAGATTTTAGCAGCTCTTTTCCTGAACCTAGACCTGTATAAGTCCTAGATGGAGGGAAGGTCAGCCCTGATTATTCTCTCTGCAGACCTGATTATTCGTTGCAGTCTGGACCTGTCCTGTTTTGTGGATGAACCAAACCTCACTGAGATGGATGAAGACAGGACAGACTGAATGATGGCAGTGTAGAAGATGACCAGCAGCTCCTGTGGAAGGTTGAACTTCTTGAGTTGCCTCAGGAAGTACAGTCTCTGCTGGGCCTTCTTTCGAACAGTGTCTATGTGTAAGGACCATCTCAGGTCCTCAGAGATGGTGGTTCCTAGGAACCTGAAGTGGTCCACAGCCGACACGGTGTTGTTGAGGATGGTGAGGGGGGTGTATGGGGGTGGTGTTCTCCGAAAGTCCACCACCATTTCCACAGTCTTGAGTGGGTTGAGTTCAAGGTAGTTCTGACAACACCAGTGTACCAGCCGATCCACCTCCTGTCTGTATGCTGACTCATCACCCAGCGGTGCATAATAGTGAAAGCTGTAATGCTTCACTTGTGAAAGTAAATATGTTATTCGGAGTGCTACTCTGCCTTACTGGACACATAAAAAAATGTTGCTTGTTGCCTTAATACCAAGCGAAAGATGTAGCCCTGCAATACAAATATCTCAAAATGGCCACTGATGTAATTGTGGCCTCCTGTGCTCCTTAGTAGACAAAGCAAGGTCAGGTTTAGAAAATGTCCCCTCAAGCAGAGAAATAAACATATTGGACCTGCTGTGTTTGGACCTTGCCTGATATCTGCATGTCACAGGTGTTGTTCAGTAAGTTAATAATGAAAACAGAACAGAAGACTTGGATATATTGGTGTGTACTAGGGCTTTGCGATATTGGGAAAATATGCGATATGGATGCTGAATATTGCAATATCGATATTATTGTGATACTTAACATTAAATTAAAGAGTTATATTTTTAATATCTAATGAATTTAAAACATTGTTTATGTGACAAAATAAGAAGCCTACATTTATTCTAAATTTACTGTAATTCATGCAAAACCATTATGTGGAGCAAACATTTAAACATAAGTGTTACCCAAGAATGCTGCTTAAACAAAAAAAATCGACATTTCTCCTAAATAATTATTTTATTTATGCTTAACCATGAGGTAACAACCATGAAATTGTAAAGCAATCTCAAACCAAGAGCTTTAACATGCCAGGTTTTCTGTACACCTAAAACAAATAAAAATACACAAAGTGCTAAAACTTAACTTCGTTTTACAGCTTTTCCTTTCAATGTTAACTTCACAATAATGTAAAGATATTGAACCAAGTGCTTTAGGATGCCATTTTTCTGTAAAAAGTAAATAAAATAAAAAATCTTACAAAACAAAGTGCTTTCAATAATATTTTAACAATGTGTAAACAGTAACCCTGAATCCTAACACTGGTTTAGGTTTTTGCCAGGTAAACGAGCATATTCACTTTGGTCCGTTTCAAACAAGTACGCTGGCATGTAACTATGTTACCCTAGGCACTAAAAATCTTTCTGACGGTGAGCTACTTGCAGGTATGCAGAGGTACTTTCTGGCGAGTTTGCTCTGTGTAGAAAGTTGAGCTGATGGAGGTGCCACCACAAGAGAGGGTTCCCCTTAGCGTCTATGGTAGGAGACACCAGGGCAGCCGTTCAGATCAACCTCTACAGAGTGTGATGGTACCATAGATGCTGGAGCTGGAGAGATTTTGAAGAAACTGGCTAAGGATTTTCTGGCCTTCTTTTGAGTGGCTCCTGGGGGAGTCAAGCTGTCACCTTGACTCCTAGGATTTTGCTCCTAAAAGATGGGGTAAAAATTTGTAATTAAAAAGCTTTTTTTTTTTTTTTTTTTTTACATTATCACAAGTAAACATTACTTGTTGGCAGAAGTGCTTCAGTTTCGGACATCACTTTGACTTTGATGTCGAGCACCTTGTCATTACTGATGTAGCCAGCTTTGAAACTGGGGTCCACAAGGCAGGTCATGTCCAGTAGTTCTTGAGTCACTGGGTCGTCGTATTTTGTGTTCATGTACTCTAGGATCTTTATCTTTATACACTTTGTTAAGTCACTGTCTTCGTCCTTTGCAGCAAGAAGCATTCATCAAGTGAAATACCGGTTTCAGATATGAAACATTCACAATCTTTTAAGCAGAAAGGGCATCTGTGAACTCCTGCAGAGGCTGAAGTGCCTGGTTAATTAACTCCAGGACATCTAGGTCTTGCCAAGTGGGGACTAAACATCTTGACTTCCGGTCTGTTGATAAAACATCACATATGGCCTTCTGCTGCTCAAGAACTCCTTGAATCATACTTTGTCTTGATTCCCATCTAGTCTGACATTCTGTGATGAGTGCATGCATTGGGAGGTGGTGTTCTTACTGGGCCTTTAGCAGTGCAGTTTTCTCCTTCCAGCTGTGTGAAAAACGTCTTGCAAAGTCGGCTTGCGAAATGCTCTCGTTACCTTTTAACAGCATTTTCTGTTGAGGGGAAAAAACAAAAGGCTAATTGTAGATTTAGTTTGGGCTGAAATAATATGGTATTATCAAATTTAAGTCACAATTTCAACTGACAGTCAAATACAACTAAACCAATTCATTCCAATTCAAAAATACTTTATTTATCCCAAAGGGAAAATAAATGTTTTTCAACGTGTTTTTGTATATGTTAATAGCTGTTGGCTATATAATATAATGTAATGTAATATATTAAATATACAAATCTTATGTCAAAATTGGGCATTTTTGATTAAAGAAAATACAGTATTAAAAAATACTCACCGATGGCCAGATGCAGGCGTTGGGTAACCACTGTAGTCTGACCCACTTGTTGAGTTCTGTAGCTTTTACTACATTGGTGCCGTTGTCTGTTGTAATAGCCACTTGTTTCTCTTCTTCCAAGCCCGAGTTTGCCAAAACGTCCCTCAGAGCGCTGGCTATATTTTCCCGTGTGGGATTCGGGGAAACATGCAACGTCCAGACACCGTGTTGTTAGTTCGAAGTCTTTGTTGAGAAAATGAACAGTAAAGCTCATATAGTGTTCAGTTGTGCAACTGGACCAGAGGTCTGTGGTGCTAGCGTTAAAATCCACTTGACTCAGTTCAGTCTGTACAGTCGCTACGCATGCCTCGTACATCTGTGGAATGGCAACTTCGGAAAAGTAAGTTCGCGATGGCACTTTATATAAGATCCAAAAGACACCTTTTTCCACGGTACTAATACCCCTTTTCCACTGGCTCAATTTGGCCAGCCCGGAACAGCTCCGCACGGCTCTGCACATTGTGTGTTGCATTTCCATAGACCCGCTTTTGCTCCGCTGAAGGGAAAACTTCCTGGAAGCGCGGCTTTAAAGCATCAATCGGGCCAAATCGAGCCAGTGGAAAAGGGGCATAAGTGGCATCATGCATTTGGCCACATAACATGCAACAGCTGTGGTAATAGCTTTGTGGTGCTTCGAAGTTTTTTCGTAAGGAGTGACACTCGCAGAACTGTCATTAATAGTTGCCTGTGGATTTGCCTTTTTACAACTTGCCTTCGCCTTGGTAGTTTTGGGAGTATTAGACTTGAATACTTCATATAGTGTCTTGTCATTGTGCTCCATGTGACTGTGTAGATTAGTCGTGTTTCCTCTCGATGTAGAAAATATTTTTCGACATGACTTCCACAGTACCAGGGTTTGTGCTACGTCTTCTCTTCTAAAGCCAAAGTAGTTCCATATTTCAGACATGCTGTTTTTTTTTAGGCACAAGTTGTTCGTTGTTTTCGTCCCGATTGGCTCCTCTTCTTCTGTTACCACCATTGCTTTCCCCCTACATTGCAGCAAAGGTGCTTTGTAGGCCTATGAGTCAGCTCTATCTAATAAGAATATGTATGGGGGTGAAATGCTGGGAGCATTTAAGAGCTCATCTGATTGATCAACCACAGATAAACACCAAACAAGTGCAACAAAATTATGAATTTAACGCACGTGTTTGTGATAGACATTGTGCAGGCCATTATCGTGATGACGATATTTTTGCGATATATCGCGCTGCCCTAGTGTGTACCAGCAGTTTTCTCCTGTAGTTACATTATTTACTTGGCCAAATCAGGTAATATTTTTTTTTAACATATCTGAATCAGCTAGTCCTGTTAAAACATGGAATAATAAAACTGGAGAGCACAGGATGGCACAGTTCAGGCACATTGATTTCTGATGGTTATTCATTACTAGATGCATAGAAATCATAATTAAGCTGAGAACCTAGAAATAAGACAAGGCTTTACATGCAATAGCCCTCACAAGGTTCTGCTGATATACTTTACTTTTGGTTGGGCATAATAGCGTCAGTAGCAGAAATTGCAGTGGTAGCACTGTCAAAATTCTAGTTTGTTATTGGGTTTGTTGCTCACAGCTATCAGCTGTTTGTAGCTAAGGAAGGTTTGTTTTAGTTAGTAAGTAGTTTACCTGGAGATGCAGTTAATGATTTTTTTTTTTTAATCAAGGTGAATACCGATCTTTTAAACAATGTGGTTTAAAATTCTGTGTGAGGTAGACACTTTTTGGGAAATAAGGCTAAGTGGTGTATATTCACATTATGGTGTCATTGCAATTCATGAACATTAAATATTAAATATTATGCACAAAGATGAACTGCCTTGCATGAGTCTAATTTAGCCACCCCACCATCCATTCTAAACTACACCTCATGCATCCTGCTTCACAATTCAGCGATCCAGTAGTCTTTTTGCAATTGATTATATGACAATATTACATAAATTTGTGTTTTCCAAATAGGATTATTTGTGGGTCAACAAGTAGCTGTGGTTTTTATAAGATGTCACTATGTAAGGCTAGTGCTTACTAGTTCTCTACACTAAATAATGGCCAGCTCATTAGGTCGTAGTGAAGGTGCAAAGTGGTTCATGGATCTGGATTGTGGGTGTCAACTGCTCCTGCTTGCTTGCAGCTGCAGTGACACTACAGAGCCTTTTCATCAGTATGCTGCTCTCTGCAAACAAACCACTCTATGCAAACTATGCTCACCTGGTGTCCTCAACACATGCAAGGACGTGTGTTATTTGATCGTGTAAGAGAACATGTATGGTGGCTCCATCTTTTGGGTCTGCTCTTAGTTAAGCCAGTGACCATGAATGCAGAAGTCTAAATTATGGAAAAATTACAGCTTCTCAGATGTTGATGTGCACCCTGGGATTTTAAATGAGGGCTCATTCTGTCTTTCTATTGACAAAAATTTTTGTGTTTCTGTGTTTTTTATGGGTTGGAAATAATAGGGCTGGGCACCTTTTTAGATATTAAATTTTCTACACCGTCTCAATTGTGGAGTTTAGTAGTTGAAACATACTTCATTATGGATCAGTGGAATTGCAACAGAGTATTTTAAATGTTTAACTTTAAAAAGTTAATATTAAAGAATTGTTTAATTAATTAATCAGAGGTTAACAGCTCCACAATGTAATGCAAATTTCAAAATATTGCCAGTTGATTTGCCAGTCGACCCCCGGCCCAGGCGACTTTTGCTGGAAGTCTTCTCCTGTCTCCACCCCTTTCCTGTCAGCTTACTGTCTGAAAAATATGAAAAATAAAGGCCACTAGTGCCGCAAAAAACATAAAAAAAAGTTATCTTATAAAAAGTTGTCTTTGTGTGGCTGCATGGTGGTGCAGTTGTTAGCACAATGTTTCTTTCAGCATGGAGTTTGCATGTTCTTCCTTTGAATGCGTGGGGTACTCTGCCTTCCTTTCACTGTCCACATACATTCATGTTAGGTTGATTTCCGCTTTAAATTGTGCTTTAGTGTCTCTGTGTTGCCCTGTGATGGGCTCCGGACCAGTCTATACTATTACCAACATGAATTGAAAGCTGTTCTGGAATGACCGTATCTGGAGTTATTTTTCCTGTGAACATTTAGAACAGTTCTAAATGTTAGTGGGATTAGATTACAGATGTATAAACACTAGTTAACTCCTTCAAACTCCAAATTAAATGGTGCTATTTTCAGGGATTAAAACAACAGTTTCCTGTTCCTGTTTTTCTGTGCCATAAAATGTAACATAGATTTTCAGCACACTTTAAACATAATCCCTTCCACTGACCTTTTGCTGAGACTGGAAACTCAACCTATTAGATTGCCATTAATCTCCAGGACATCTGCCTGCGGTCCTAACTAAAACAGGCCATATGCCAGTTAATGGAAACCCTACTCCAGTTGCTAGTAGGCACATTTGGATTCCCATAACTTTCCCAGCTTATTGCATAAAGCCGTAAAACAGTTATTAAGTCCAAGCCCCATGCAAGGCAGAATAAAACTTTGTGTGATCATTGTCAGATCCTTTAATGATCTCATTTTTTGAGGGGGGTCAAGGATTTTCCCTGAAAATAGGGATACTGATGATACTCTCAGTAGGAATAACAGGGACACAGATGCATGGGCTGCTGCTGTTAAATGTGGAGGAGATTTAAGTGTTAAAGCTCTTTGAAAGATCAAGTCTTCTGTGAGTGTGTGAATAATTAACTACTTAATGCTCCTATGCCCTGATGGTCATGGTGTGTCGGTGTTCACGGTGCGGCCTCATTAAAGCAAAAGGTGTGTTTGTTTAAGGTCGGCGCTGAAGTAGATTTTGGAGGGTTCACCTGAGAGAACTCTGCCCCTCAGCAAGAACTGAACAATGTAGAACTCCAAAATAACCTTTTATATTAATTAGTATCACTTTAGACGGTTATTGTGACCACACTTTACAGAAGTTGACTGAGAATGAATAAATGTTTTAGAGCTAAAATAGGTTGGTCTATTTTACTTGTGTCACTACGCTCAGACGAATACTACAATGGGCTACAATCATCTTACCTGGGCTAAGGAAAAAAAGAGCAGGATTGTTGCTCAGTGGTCCAAAGTCTTCTTTTCAGATGAAAGTAAATTCTTCATTTCATCAAGGTCCCAGAGTCTGCAGGAAGAGTGGAGAGGCACAGAATCTGTGTTGCTTGAAGGCCAGTGTAAAGTCAATGATGATTTGGGGTGCCATGTTGCCTGCTGGTTCTGGTCCACTGGGTTATCTGAAATCCACAGTTAACGCAGCCATTCTCTGCGTTGTCAGATTGGTCTCTGACATTTTGCAACGAAAAATCTCACTTAGTCATACCAATTAGCATGATTCATGTATGTGTTTTCCAACACGACACAGGTATAACCAACTGCAGTAGCTTCATGGCTCAGAAGAACACTAGTTGAGGGTTGATTTTTCTTATCATCAGCTGCTCAGAGGATTTTAAAAGACTGGATAACTGACTTCTTCCTCTGGGATTTTCTATATATGATTAGGTGTTTTAATCACTCCCTCATGCCATCAACTGAGCCAGAACAAAAGTTTGGCTATGGGAGATAATGAAAACTTGAAGCACCCCGTCTGGGACACAATAGTGAAGCCCTAGAGATCCTTTTCAGGATCTCTAGGGCTTTCAATGTTCTTGTGGTATCTTCCTTCACAAGACAGGTTGATCAGTTAGTATACTGTATTCCTTGTTGGACTGATGGGGGATGTAATTGACTCAGAGGAGATGAAAGGGATGCTGGGGATTTTTATCAACAAACTCTTTACCATACTAGAACAATCCAACTAAAACTACCAAGCAGGATTAAAGAATAAACAAGACCAACTACATATAATATGAACAAGTGAGTCAAACTTGGTTAAAAACCATGACCAATAAAGTGATACAACATTATTATTCAATGTTATTTATGTCCAAGAACCAAGGATTATCTTGAGGAATCTGGAAATGAAGTTAAGTTAGCCTTGGAACTAACTTAGGCAATAATTGGTATACCTTCAAACAACCATTCACAATGCAAGATCAGACAAAATATTATTTTAACAAAATAATATTTTAAAGAAGGATTTGCTAAATAAAACCAACCTTCTGGGTGACTAATTCTCAACAGTGTTTAATTAGCTGTCTTTATTCAGTACAAAAATATTTAAAGAAATATTAAGGAAATATTGAAATAATATTTAAGGAAATATTATTTTGAGTAAAACCAACCTTTCTGGATAAATGTGTCTTAATGCTGTTAGCAATCATGCTGCGAAAAGAAGCTTATAGCTTGTTTTCATCCCTTTAAAATCAAACATGTACCTTTTTAAAATATCACCAATAAAAGATCAAAATGCATTGCCGTTGACGGCGCGTTATGGCCGATCTGTGATTTAATAAAAAACGCCCTTTTAAGTTTGCCTTAACTTTAAAAACAACACAGAACACATCATTAACTGAGCAGTTAGCACTTAGCTGAGTTTTCTCAACACAAAAACGTACGACATTAAACTAACATTATTTAAATCTAAACTAATCTCTGCCCAAACACTACCTCTTACGTGAACCGTGCTGAGGAAAGGGATTTTTGGGCGACAAGTTGAGGGAAGTCTGGTCATCCACGTGTAGGCATTAAAGGGAGCGTGTCAAGAGGGTATACATGATGCCCTTGTAGAAAGTGTTCTGGGTGGATGCTGGCTCTCTCACTTTTGAGTTCACAGAGAAAGTAGGGTGTTTGCTCAGCTTTCTTAGCTAAGCAAGGCTGTCCAGGAGAGGTCTTCGGTTATGGACACTCCCAGTGTGGTGCTCAATGGGGCTCTCTCCTGAGGTCAATGTTTCTCCTACAGTGAGGTTGAGACTGTTTTCCTTGCACTGTCTGGATAATAGGCTCATCTCCTTTTTACGGTAAGTATCATTTTGAGTGATCATTGCCAATATGGTTGTGGCATCTGCAAAACATGAAAGGGGTGGATTTATTTTAGCAGCAGCTATATGTTGGTGTCTTTAAAGTATGTCGGTACCACTGTCTGTTTCAAGGATGTGTTGATGATGTTTATAAGGACATCCATAAAGTCATCTGCATAAACGTGTAGTTCACTGACCGGAAAATTTATCTGGCCTCTGACATTGCGTTGATCCTAATGCCACCCTCTATCGAGATCCCAGGCCCTTTTCTTTTTTTTAGGTTTAAACCCCTTTTTCTCTCCTAGAAAATGGCGATTGAGAGCTTTTACTGTGCTAACTCTATGTGCCTCTTTCAGACTCTAACCTTTAAAAAGGGTCAAGTTTATTGTTCTTTCTTTCTAGGTGAAAACGCTAAAGGGGCTATATCCATTAAACATTTATTTTCCTTCCCAAGAAAGTACTCCTGGATAGTTTCTTTGGCTTTTTGTGTCTCTCTCTGTTCTCTCTAACCCCCAGTTGGTTGGGGGCAGATGGCCGCTCACACTGACCCCGGTTCTGCTGGATTTCTTCCTTTTTAAAAGGGATTTTTTTCCTCTACCTGTCGTACTTCATGCTCTTGGGGTTTTGTGAAAAGTAAACGCCAGGACCCCACTGTCTCTACGCTCACCCAGGAGGGGGGAAATGTTGCAAGTCCCTGACTGGATGCAATCTGCGGGGTTTCCTTAGATAGAAAAAACTTTTTTCCAATTTGAATAAAATAACTAACCCTGACTGCACTGTTCAATGGTTAGGATTAATTGGAATGTATGTACCTGACTTTTGTGAAGTGCCTTGAGACATGTGTTGTGAATTGGCGCTATATAAATAAAACTGAATTGAATTGAATTGAATCTTGGAGAGTGTGGACTTCATGCTGGTTAATGAAAGCCATAGAATATGATTGATCCTCTTCTATACAGGTGTGTTTTTTTTTTTTGTTTTTTTTCAGCTTTAAAATGGGAAAAGAGTTATTCAGCACATTGATCAGAACAGTTGGGCAACAGTGGTAGGGGTTCGTCCTGTGGGTTGCTGGTTCGAACCCCGTCTCAGTCGTTGTGTCCTTGAGCAAGACACAAAACACCCTCCTTGCCTGCTGACGGTGGTCAGAGGCCCGTGTGGCGCTGATTGTATGGCAGCCTCAATTCTGTCAGTATGCCCCAGGGGCATTTGTACTGTAAAGTACTTTGGGTCTCTAGGAACTTGATAAAGCTCTATACAAATGCAGGCCATTTACCAAAGGTGTTTCTATCACAGACCAGATGTGTAGGTTTGTTGTTAGTAATGTTCTAGACAGCATTCAACAGACTGTGTGTTTCTGTTTCTGGAATTGCTGGTATCCTTTTTTTGTGCAGAGCAGAGCTTGCATATAGGTTGTTTTGACTACTTTTACTTAGGGTTGGGCGACATGACTACGACATGTCTGAATTCTTTTACAGTGAAGTCAAAATTTATTACAATTCCCTACATAAAATCATCACAAAATCAAATAAAAAAACTAACTGCACCATTACTTAGTACAATTAGCAGTTCTAACCATAGTCTGATCTGTTTTGCACATTTTGCAAATCAGCCTGTAGCCTGAACATTCCGATTGTAGTGTTTTGATAATCAGAGAAAAAAGTAAGCTGTTTTAATTAGCTTTATGTTATTTGAAGCTCAGAACTCTTATTGTGAAGGTTTACCATATTTACTATATTTACTATAAATACAGGTATTATTATTTTGACTGCCCTGCAGAGTGTAATCAGACCCAAGGTACAACCCTAGCAGTTCATTAAACTGATGATAACCAGTTAAATGGCTAAATCAGACCATGTAGCTGAATGTTTATTAACATCATTAACAGATTTTCCCCGCTCAGCGACACACCCGCTGAGAAGCCAACTCTGGTAATTGGCAGCTCTATAGTCAGAAACGTGGCGCGACCATAGTCAAATGTCTGCCAGGGGCCAGAACAGGTGACATCAAATCCTACCTGAAACTGCTGGCTAAGGATAAGCGTAAATGCAGTAAGATTGTTATTCACGCTGGCGGTAATGACACCCGGTTACATCAATCGGAGGTCACCAAAGTTAGTGTTGCTTCGGTGTGAAAGTTTGCCAAACAATGTCGGACTCCGTAATTTTCTCTGGTCCCCTCCCGACTTCAACCAGTGATCAACATGTTTAGCACCACATGCAGTCCTTCAACAGCTGGCTGGTCTAGGTGGTGTCCAGGAAACAATTGGGTTAATGATAAATTGGCGAGACCTTTTGGGAAAAACAGGTCTCATCGGAGAGATGGCATCCATCCCCTTTGGATGAGCTGCTCTTCTTTTCTAGGAATATGGCCTTAATTTATTAGTTCTCAAAACTCTGACAACCCAGCGGTTCAGGACCAGGAAGCAGGGTCGTGGTTTAACACTCCCCTCTCTACACTTCGGTTACTTGCTACCCAACCATTCCCTATTAAGACAGGGTTCGCCCACGGCCAAAATTGAATAGATTAAAAAATGAATCTAAAACAAAGAAAATCTAATAAAACTAAAACACAACTCAGACTAAGAAGAAAAATAAAACAAATTAAATGTGGCTTATCTGAACATAAGATCCTGTCCTCAAAAGACATTGCTAGTAGGGACCCTGATTTGTGGACAATCAGATTGATTTTATTTTGCCTCACAGAAACCTGGCTGCACAGCAGAGGATTATGTACTATAAATGAGTCAACTCCTACTAATATTTAAATTTCACCATTCCTCGAAATAGGGCGAGGAGGAGGAGTAGCAACCATCTTTCAGGTCCGATTTATTGACTAGTCCAGACAATCAATTAGGTCCAACTCTTTTGAATAATTTAATCCTTAGGGTTCCTCATCCAAATTTGCAAAGCACTAAAAACCACTTCTGTTGTTGGTTTTACCGTCCAACCAGGCCTTACTCTTAATTGTTTAGAATCAGTTTTTCAGACTTTTTATTCTGATTAGGGTTTAAAATACAGATAAGGTTATTTATAGTGGGGATTTTTAACATTCATGTTGACACTGAAAGTGGATAGCTTAAATATAGCTTTAATGCTACCTTGACTCAATTGGCTTACCAAAACATGAACAAACCTACCACCTTTGTTTCATCTCTCTGGGACTTGTGCGGACATATGGCATTTGAGGTAAAGACATAACAATTATTTTCCTCCTTAATCCTGTCCTGTCTGACCATTTTTTAAAACAGTTGAGTTTAATTAGAACCGAGTACTCCACGCCTGAAAGAAAATTCATTATAGTAGATCATTATCAGACAATGCTGTAACAACCTTTTAAAGAAATCTGTTCCACTTTTAATTTCCTCATTATCACAGAAAAACAGAGTGGAGGAGCAATAATTTTTGTTCTTCCCCTTCACAAATTGATTCTCCTTGTTTTCATTGTGTTACTTCATCATTGCGTGGTGCATCAGACCCCCAATGCAGGCCTCCTTGAAAAAGAAGGTAATTATTCATAGGAGGGTAGCTCCTGGTTTAATTCAGAGCTGCGTACTTTAAAGCACAATGTTAGAAATTGGAAGAGAAAATGGCGCTCTACACACCTAGAAGATTCCTACTTAATCTGGAAAATAGCCTACTGTTGTGTATAAAAAGACACTCACCAGCTAGAACAGCTTATCTCATGATTAATAAAGAGAACAAGAATAATCCTAGGTTTATCTTTAGTACAGTTACTAAAACTTACAGAGTCATAGCTCTGTTGAGCCATCCATTCCGTTAGCTCTTTGCAGTCATGAGTTTATGGGATTCCTTCGTACAAATAAAATTGATTCTATTAAGAAGAAAATCTTTGACATACTCCCGAAGATATTACTTCATCCTCAGCAAGTGAGACCAACATTGGAAGTAACTGTAGAACTGATCTGTGTTGGACGGTTTGATCCTGTGGAGCTTCCGAGTTATCAGAAATATTAGCTTCATCAAACTCTGATTACCCGCCGTTTTAGATATGATTAATTTATCCTTAGTAAATGGATATGTACCACAAGCTTTAAGGTAGCTGTAATTAAACCCTGCTAGAAACCTTCACTTAGATCGAGATGACTTAATAAATTACAGACCTATATCCAATCTTCCATTCTTATCTAAAAATTCTTGATAAAATAGTTCGCTAATCAAATGTGTGAGCATCTTACCACAGCAATGACCTGTTTGAAGATTTCCAGTCAGGCTTCCGAGCTCATCATAGCACTGAAACCGCTCTGCTGAAAGTCACTAATGATTATTCTTATTGCCTCAGGAAATGGACTTGTGTCTGTACTTCGTCCTGTTAGATCTCAGTGCATCGCATTGATACAGTCGATCACAATATTCTCTTAGGAAAGGCTGGAATATGCTGTAGGGGATCAGGGGAACAGCGCTAGGCTGGTTTAAAATCTTTATTTGTCTGACAGTTTCCCAGTTTGTTCATGTAAATGATAAAATCATCTTTAAACTCCAGGGTTAATTGTGGAGTAAACAGGGTTTCCAGTAACTTGGGCCAATTCTCTTTACTATATATATATCCTTTCCAATAGGTCAATTATCAGCAGCATAGAATAATTTTCAACTGTTATGCTGATGATACTCGGCTTTACTTATCCATAAAATCCTGATGAGCCCAACCAGGTTAGATAGACTACAAGCATGTCTTGAAGACATAAAAACTTGGATGAACTCAAATTTTCTGCTTCTAAATTCAGACAAGACAGAAGTTGTCATCTTGGGACGGAGTCTTAAAAAAAGAAATGCTTTAGTCAATCACTTAACCTGGATGGCATTAAATTGACCTCCCGGTAATTTTAAAGTAAAAACCTTGGTGTTACTTTGACCAGGACATGTCATTTAAATTCCCATATTAAACAGGTTTCCAGGATTTCCTTCTTTCACCTCCGGGAAACAATTGCCAGAATTAGAAATATCCTGTCAGGAGTCACGCTGAAAAACTAGTCCATGCATTTGTTACTTCAAGGCTGGACTATTGTAATTCGTTACTATCAGGATGTCCACAAAATGCAGTTAAAAGCCTTCAGCTGATCCAAAATGCTGCAGCAAGAGTTCTGATGAAAATTAAAAAGAGAGATCATATTTCCCCTACTTTAGCTTCCTCATGGCCCCTCCCTGTTAAATCCAGAATAGAATTAAAAAATTCTCCTCCTCACATATAAAGCCCATAATTATCTAGCTCCATCATACATCAGAGATCTGATTGTTCCATATGTTCCTAACAGAGCACTTCGTTCTCAGACTGCAGGTTTACTGGTGGTTCCTAGAGTCTCTAGAAGTAGAATGGGAGGCAGATCCTTTAGTTATCAGGCTCCTGTCCTGTGGAACCAGCTCCCAGTTTTAGTCCGTGAGGCAGACACCCTGTCTACTTTTAAGGCTAGGCTTAAAACTTTCCTTTTTGATAAAGCTTATAGTTAGAGTGGCTTAGGTTATCCTGAGCTATCTTCCTTATTTTTACCTCCGTCTTCTTCCCTCCCTGTTGGATGGAGTAAGGGGGAGTCAGGATTAGCCTAAACCGGCTCGGTTATGGTTGAGGTGCAAACACACCCTCCATTTCTGCTACCAGTATGACCCCCTCTCTTTTCCAATAGTTAGAATCAATCAGAAAGAGAGGGGTATCCCAATCTTTGTGGTTTTTAGTATAACAATGGCCATCAGTGGGGTCTAGATGGACAAACTGTCTACTTTAAGGCTAGGCTTAAAAATTTCCTTTTTGATAAAGCTTATAGTTAGAGTGGCTTAAGTTATCCTGAGCTATCGCTGTAGTTATGCTGCTAAAAGGCTTAGGCTGCTGGAGGACATAATGACCACTTTCACCCTCTTCGCTACATTCTCACACTACAATTTTGCATTATTTGCTGTTATTTCAGGTTTTAACTTTGTTCTCTCTCTTTTCTCTTCCTAGAAGCTACACCTGGCCTGACTCTGTGTCTACCTGTAACACCTTTCTGGAGAGGGGAATCCTACAAGCTTCTGCTGGCAACAACTTAATGCTCACCCTCTACCGATGATCCACATGGCCCTGTCTTTTAGTGTTTAACCCTTTCTCTCTCTTACACATGGCAATTGACTGAGCTTTTACTGTGACTAACTCTATGTGCTCTCTTTCAGACTCTAACCTTGAAAACTGGCTCAGAGTTTATCTGTTTCTTCTTTCTAGGTGAAACGACTAAAGGAGCTACATCCATTAACATTTACTTTTCCTTCCCATAGAAAGGACTCCTGGAGCAGCGCTTCTTTGTTTTCTTTGTGTCTCTGCTCTGTTCTCTCAAACCCCCAGTCGGTCGTGGCAGATGGCCGCTCACACTGGTCCTGGTTCTGCTGGAGGTTTCTTCCTGTTAAAAGGGAGTTTTTCCTCTCCACTGTCGCTACATGAATGCTCAGTGTGAGGGATTGCTGCAAAGTCAACGCCAGTGACTGTCCACTGTCTCTACATGCTCATCCGGGAGGAGTGAATGCTGCAAGTCACTGACTGGATGCAATCTGTTGGGTTTCCTTAGATAGAAAAACTTTTTATCCAATTTGAATAAATAACTGAATCTGACTGCACTGTTCAATGATTAGGATTAATTGGAATGTGTGTACCTGACTTTTGTGACGTGCCTTGAGACGACATGTGTTATATAAATAAAACTGAATTGAATTGAATTGAATCATTAGCTGCTAGGATGCTAGCAGCAGCTGGAGAGATGGCTGCATCTTCAGTTTCCCTCTATAGAAAACTTCTAAAAACCGTCCTTAATTCAGTTTTATTTATCTAGCGCCAATTCACAACACATGTCTCAGGGCACTTTACAAAGTCAATTAATTTGAGTCAAACAGATTTTCTAGTCAAGTTCATACATTCAAATTGATTCTAACAAACAGTGCAGTCAGATTCAGTTTATGATTTAAATTGGTTAAAAAGTTTTTCAATCTAGGGAAACCCAGCATATTGGAACGAGTCAGTGACTTGCAGTATTCACTTCTCCTGAATGAGCATGTATGGACAGTGGACAGTTGCTTGCATTGACTTTGCAGCAATCCCTCATACTGAGCATGCATGTAGCGACAGTGGAGAGGATAACTCGGAAAGCAGGAATCCAGTAGTACTTTCTATGGGAAAGAAAAGTGAAACATTCATTAATTTTGTAACTCCTTTTGTAGCTTCATCTAGGAGAGAAAGACTGCCAAGCAGATGAACTCTGAGCCACTTTTCAAGTCTAGAGTATGAAAGACACCGCATACAGTTAGTCACAGTAGAAGCTCAGCCAGTAGCTATGTCTAGGAGAGACAAGATTAAGCACTGAAAGATCTGTAGAAAGTGAGCATTAAGTTGTTGGCAGCAGCAGCTTGGCTGATGTCCCCTTCAGGAAGGTCCCAAGGCAGGTCAGTTGTAGCTTCTAGAAAGAGAAAAAATAGAGAGAAAACATAAAGTTAAAAGCTGAAATGACAACAAATTACGCAAAATTGGAGAGTAGTATGAGAATGTAGCAGAGAGTGTGAAAGTGGTCATTATGTCCTCCAGCACTGTAAGCCTATAGCAGCATAACTACAGAAATAGGCTTAGGTTATACTGAGCTAACTATAACCTTTATCAAAAAGGAAAGTTTTAAGCCTAGCCTTAAAAGTAGACAGGGTGTCTGCCTCACGGACTAAAACTGGGAGCTGGTTCCACAGGAGAGGAGCCTGATCACTAAAGGATCTGCCTCCCATTCTACTTCTAGAGACTCTAGGAACCACCAGTAAACCTGCAGTCTGAGAACGAAGTGCTCTGTTAGGAACATATGGAACAATCAGATCTATGATGTATGATGGAGCTAGATCATTAAGGGCTTTATATGTGAGAAGGAGAATTTTTAATTCTATTCTGGATTTAACAGGGAGCCAATGAATGGAAGCTAAAATAGGAGACATATGATCTATCTTTTTAATTTTCATCAGAACTCTTGCTGCAGCATTTTGAATCAGCTGAAGGCTTTTAACTGCATTTCGTGGACATCCTGATAGTAACGAATTACAATAGTCCAGCCTTGAAGTAACAAATGCATGGACTAGTTTTTCAGCATCAATCCTGGACAGGATATTTCTAATTTTGGCAATATTCCAGAGGTGAAAGAATGAAATCCAAGAAATTTGTTTAATATGGGATTTAAATGACATGTCCTAGTCAAAAATAACACCAAGGTTTTTTACTTTATTACCGGAGGTCAATTTAATGCCATCCAGGTTAAGGGATTGACTAAGCAGTTTCTTTTTCAAAGACTCCGGTCCTAAAGTACATAATCAGTTGTAAAGTCTAAAGGTCAGCTACTGTAGATTTAACATTTGGTGCTCGTTGGTGGTTTTAATATCCCCACCTCACTTTCTCTGCCTTCTGCTCACATCTGAAGCAACGTGCTAAATGGATAATTTAAAAAAACTGTCACTAAATATGGTTTTAATGGTAGTTTATTTTTCAACTAACAATGTTCTACTACCATGGTGATCATTAAATACACTGCTCAAAAAATAAAGGGAACACTTAAACAACACAATATAACTCCAAGTAAATCAAACTTCTGCTCATCCAGGATGGCACATCAATGCGAGCTGTGGCAAGAAGGTTTGCTTTGTCTGTCAGCGTAGTGTCCAGAGCCTGGAGGCGCTACCAGGAGACAGGCCAGTACACCAGGAGACGTGGAGGAGGCCGTAGGAGGGCAACAACCCAGCAGCAGGTCCGCTACCTCCGCCTTTGTGCAAGGAGGGACAGGAGGAGCACTGCCAGAGCCCTGCAAAATGACCTCCAGCAGGCCACAAATGTGCATGTGTCTGCACAAACGGTTAGAAACCGACTCCATGAGGATGGTATGAGGGCCCGATGTCCACAAATGGGGGTTGTGCTCACAGCCCAACACCGTGCAGGACGCTTGGCATTTGCCAGAGAACACCAGGATTGGCAAATTCGCCACTGGCGCCCTGTGCTCTTCACAGATGAAAGCAGGTTCACACTGAGCACATGTGACAGACGTGACCGAGTCTGGAGACACCGTGGAGAGCGATCTGCTGCCTGCAACATCCTTCAGCATGACCGGTTTGGCAGTGGTTCACTAATGGTGTGGGGGGGGCCTTTCTTTGCAGGGCCGCACGGCCCTGGGACATCATATCTCGCTCCATCCACCAACGTCACGTTGCACCACAGACTGTCCAGGAGTTGGCGGATGCTTTAGTCCAGGTCTGGGAGGAGATCCCTCAGGAGACCATCCTCCGTCTCATCAGGAGCATGCCCAGGCGTTGTAGGGAGGTCATACAGACACGTGGAGGCCACACACAATACTGAGCCTCATTTTGACTTGTTTTAAGGACATTACATCAAAGTTGGATCAGCCTGTAGTGTGTTTTTCCACTTTAATTTTGTGTGTGACTCCAAATCCAGGCCTCCATTGGTTAATAAATTTGATTTCCATTGATGATTTTTGTGTGATTTTGTTGTCAGCACATTCAACTTTGTACAGAACAAAGTATTCAATGAGAATATTTCATTCATTCAGATCTAGGATGTGTTATTTGAGTATTCCCTTTATTTTTTTGAGCAGTGTATATATCGCCACAGCTACTTTCACACATAGTCTACATGTCAGTTTTAGCACCACTGGGTTGCGCCCTGGGGGTAAGAGAAGCCTTTGAGGGTTGTGCAAATGTCCAAAATGCTGTTTACTTTTGTTAAAAGATCCTTGGGATGTGCATGATTAATAGTCTCCAGCTCATTGAAAGCTTGATTTACTGGACCAAGCACCTCATTTTATCTCTTATGTTGCTGCTGGATATAGGTGTATACTGCTTTGACAGAAGTGTTTACTAACTAACCACTTGTGAAGAACGATGTTTACAAAGATTTCATTCTGCCACCAAGTATCCTGCATGTAGACACACAGTGTGGTCCTGTGGTTCTTACATTCCTTAGGCTCTGTCTGAATACACAGCTTGGTATAGCTACGTTTGTAATTCAGTATGTTACTGTACATCACACATTTGGCCTTATGAAATAGATAATCCACTAAAGGGAATGCAAAGTAGTCCCCAGCACCACGCTAGTTTTCTTTATCAATTTGGTTTTTAGTCCCTTACAGAATGTACTTTAAATCACACACGGACACACGATTTCACGGGATCAACTTCCATTATATGAATGACAAACATCCATACAGGAATTTTTTTAGGGATGTATGATGTTTAAGGCGTTTTTGATTCAGTTTTATTATAGACACCTTCAAGTACATAAATAATTAGATCTGTCTTTTTCATCTACATTCTGTTTTATATTTGACCAAATAGTTTTTTTTTTTTTGTTTGTTCGCTTTTCATTTTCAGATTTTACATTGTACATGTTGTCATTTTACTGTCTCGGCTGCTCTCTGAACTGTGCTCAGTTCACACCCCACGATAGGAAGCTGCAGCAGCCAATGTGGTCTCTCCATCACTGTTCCTTGCAGTAATGGAGAGACCACAGTGGCTAATGCAGCCTCCTGTCACGTCTCCCTGTCCGTTTGTTTTTTCCCTCCCAAATTTATACTTGAAAACATCTGCTGTCTCATCTTTAAAACAACTGTTTAGATAATGCTGTAGACAATTAATATTGCACCCATACTCTTTACCACAGTCGTATCCAGTATCCTGCTTTTAAAGTCGAAGAACCTTACCCCCTCTCTCGGAGTCGTCTGTTTTACCCCTTTGTAAACAGCTTATATGGCAATCACCAGGTTTTAGAGCAGGTTGTAGCAGTTTTCAGCCTGACATATAGCAAGACAGCAGGGCTTTAGCCAAATTCTTCTTGCTAGTTGGATGACTTGTGGTTTATTTGATAGAAAATTATTATAAAATTGACAGTGTTATGTAGTATATTTAATGGCCCATGGTTCGAGAGTTAATGGTAGATGTACCCTTCAAGTTTTAGGGGCAAACATTTTCCCTCACCGCCAGCTAGCTGACTTACCTTTTCCTTTACTAAAGACCCGACTACAATGGCTCTGGCTTCGCTTTGAAAGTAACAATGTTAACTGAAGGGTTATAAAATAATCATCAAAACTAATAAATTGGACAGAGTTTTGTTTGAACACAGATTTTTTTATGGGCTGGAGATATAGCAGAAATGAACTGTGAAGCTGGAGCTTAATGGCTCCGCCACGTCTAACTTTTCTCTCAGACCGTTGTACAGGTAAGAACAGCACATATGTTGTTTTAATAGTTGAAAATTTCATCAGCTAAAGTCCTTAAACAGAATCTCAGAGGACTTTATAGAGAGATGTATTAAATGTTTTTTACTTGGCACATTCATTTTTCAATTTATTATTTTTTCCTGTCATGGAAAAGATATAAATCTGTTTCAGTAAGGTCAAACTATTGGAATGCGTCAACCACAGAAAACATCTAAGGAGATGGTTGAAACCACTGAACTGTTCAATGGATTATTCAATGGAATATATTTTTTGTTTTAATATGGTTTCTGTAGGAGGACAAACATGACACAAACATTCTTAACGTTTTCCAATGCTGTAAAAATGTGTAGAATAAATATTAAATTTCAACATTTCTTTCAGCTCGGCGTAGTGCCAGGCAGGTAGCTGTTGCAAACAAACCGGTGGGTGTGTGATGGGCAAGGGATCTCAAAGGGAAAAAGAGAAAGATAGCTGAGGAGAACAGAGGATTCAACAGTTCTTGGACCGAATCATTTGCTTTCATTGCCAATGCGGAAGGATTGCCTACGTGTTTGCTTTGTAATGAGAAGTTGTCAAATAACAAAAAGAGTAATGTGGAAAGACATTTCCACGGAAGGCATGCTACATTTGCAGCCGAGTACCCAGCTGGGAGTGAGAGAAAAAGTGTGACTGCCTTATTTCTGCAGAAATTAGAGGACTGCAAAGATAGATTTAAAAAGTGGATTGCATCTCCAAACTCCACTACTGCTGCTAGTTTTGTTCCAACCCGGGAGATAATAAAGCATGGAAAACCATTCACAGATGCCGACTACATCAAGGATTCGTTCATTAAAATATCAGAGCACCTATTTTCAGACTTCAAAAACAAAACCGAGATAATACAGAAACTTAAAGACATGCCTCTCGCCGCAAAGACAGTGAAAAGAAGGGCCATTAAAATGGCAGGCAACGTCACCAATCAGCAAATCAAGGACATTAATTCAGCTCCAGCATACTCAATTTCCTGTGATGAGTCGTGTGATGTGATCGATATTGAACAGGTAGCGCTGTTATGCAGGTATGTGAACTCTGATGGACCACAATAAGAAATGATCGAATTAATACCATTGAAAGGCCAAACACGGGGGGGAGGACATATGTGAGGCTGTGCTGAAGTGTTTAAATGACAATGGAATAAACACCAACCACCTGATTTCAGTGGCTACAGATGGGGCACCCAGTATGAGAGGATCACAAAAGGGTTTGTGACTTTACTACAGAAAGCGTTGGGTCAAAATCTGCTTGCATTTCACTGCATCTTGCGCCAAGAAGCACTGTGCGCACAAACATTCCCACCAGAGTATCGAGGTGATGACCTTGTCATCGAGATGGTGAACAAGATAATTGCAAAAGCATTAAACCACCGTCAGTTCCGTGCATTGCTAGACGAAGTTGACTGCAAATATTCCGATCTCTTGATACCCAACAAAGTCTGATGGCTGTCCAGGGGTGAGGTTTTACGTTGCTTCGTTGCTTGTTTAGAACACGTGAAAACATTCCTGAACTTTACAGCATTTGTTGCCTTCATTATAAGGCTTATATAAGGCTTTTAATTTTTTGTGGCTCCAGACAGATTTGTTTTTTGTTTTTTTGGTCCAGTATGGCTCTTTCAACATTTTGGGTTGCTGACATCTGGCGTCGCACGTCTGCCTCTGCTCCAACTCCAAAGCGCGCGGCCTCCACCACACCCCCACCCCCCCGACCTGGCGATGGGGGTGGGAGCTGCGTGTTGGAGGTTGGGCGGGCGGCGCCATGTGCACGGTGACTCACGGTGCAGGTCCCGCAATCGGAACCTAAACCTCAGCGCGGTGTGGCGGCCCAGCCCTGATTTTTCAATTAGTTGCAAAGTTTAAATTTAATGCATCCAACATGATTGACCGCTGTACTTAGGTTTAAAAGCCCTACTTTGAGTTTTAAAACCATTTTTTTGTCCTTAAAGCCAAATAGCATAGTCCTCGTCTGACTAAAACATTTCTCCTGAAGACATCTGGCTTGTCCATGTGGTGAGCAGTGTTTGGTCGCCATTCTCTCAGTCCATGTTGCTGATGTCACAGTGTATAGCAACACTGGTGACCTACAGGGGTTGGACAATGAAACTGAAAAACCTGGTTTAAGACCACAATAATTTATTAGTATGGTGTAGGGCCTCCTTTTGCGGCCAATACAGCGTCAATTCGTCTTGGGAATGACATATACAAGTCCTGCACAGTGGTCAGAGGGATTTTAAGCCATTCTTCTTGCAGGATAGTGGCCAGGTCACTACATGATACTGGTGGAGGAAAACGTTTCCTGACTCGCTCCTTCAAAACACCCCAAAGTGGCTCAATAATATTTAGATCTGGTGACTGTGCAGGCCATGGGAGATGTTCAACTTCACTTTCATGTTCATCAAACCAGTCTTTCACCAGTCTTGCTGTGTGTATTGGTGCATTGTCATCCTGATACACGGCACCGCCTTCAGGATACAATGTTTGAACCATTGGATGCACATGGTCCTCAAGAATGGTTCGGTAGTCCTTGGCAGTGACGCGCCCATCTAGCACAAGTATTGGGCCAAGGGATTGCCATGATATGGCAGCCCAAACCATCACTGATCCACCCCCATGCTTCACTCTGGGCATGCAACAGTCTGGGTGGTACGCTTCTTTGGGGCTTCTCTACGCCGTAACTCTCCCGGATGTGGAGAAACAGTAAAGGTGGACTCATCAGAGAACAATACATGTTTCACATTGTCCACTGCCCAAGATTTGTGCTCCTTGCACCATTGAAACCGACGTTTGGCATTGGCATGAGTGACCAAAGGTTTGGCTATAGCAGCCCGGCCATGTATATTGACCCTGTGGAGCTCCCGACGGACATGTTTTTTGGATACAATCCGGGTTAGCACCCGAACATCCCTTTCAGACAGCTTCCTCTTGCGTCCACAGTTAATCCTGTTGGATGTGGTTCGTCCTTCTTGGTGGTATGCTGACATTACCCCTGGATACCGTGGCTCTTGATACATCACAAAGACTTGCTGTCTTGGTCACAGATGCGCCAGCAAGACGTGCACCAACAATTTGTCCTCTTTTAAACTCTGGTATGTCACCCATAATGTTGTGTGCATTTCAATATTTTGAGCAAAACTGTGCTCTTACCCTGCTAATTGAACCTTCACACTCTGCTCTTACTGGTGCAATGAATCAATGAAGACTGGCTACCAGACTGGTCCAATTTAGCCATGAAACCTCCCACACTAAATTGACAGGTGTTTCGGTTTCATTGTCCAACCCCTGTAGATCTTCGTGTTTATTAGCAGTTTTAACCTCGGTGGTTCCTTGTATCCAATTTTCTTTCGTCTAAGGGGGACAGTTTAGGTCATATAATTAAAATGTGGAGATGGTTTGCTGTTTCAGTGAGATCAAAACTGGTTTTAAAATGCTTTCATTAAACCTCCTGGAAGGCTTTCCCAAAGCCCCACCCTGAGTATTATTTAAAATGTATAGGTTATGAATAAAAGCTGGGCCTGTGGCAGGACCAAACAACTCAACCATTTTTTATAAGAATGGTATCCAGTCAGATATTGCCAATACCCTGTTGGCGGAACACTGTATATTTTGACATATTTTGCAACTTTCTGATGGGCATTTAACCTAAAAGTTCTGGAGCGGTCTAAAATTTAAACCTCTGTGTCTTAGAGACATTTTAAATACATCAAACTTCTCCACTTAATTCTTGTTTTTAAAATCACTGAGTTTTTGTTTTACAATGTTTCCATCCAGAAAGAATGACTGTTCAAATAAAAATCCCCAGCTAATTTTCTATTTATAACCATAATCAGACCATGTAAAAGACTGACCTGTACTGTAGCTTGAGTTTTTGGCGTATGCTTAGTCTATGTTTATGTACATTACATTTATATTTTAAGTTTATTTTCTTTTTCTTCCACATGTCCTGTCTTGCCGTTTCAGGCATACAATATAGAGAAGCTAGTTGCCTACATGCGCCTGGACAGTTTTCTCTACAAAAAGGATATCTCGGGACAATTGCAGGAAAAACTTTATTAAATCAAGACGGGATCCAGGATCAAAGTAGGCAGGCCACACTGATGTGTTTGTAGCCTGTTTTGTATGGCCTATTTGGATTATCTTGGTGTCATTGCGTGGGTGTGTTTATGTGTGAGTGAGCATATGTGTAGGAATAAGTGTATTAAGCAAGTGTATGTGAGTAAGTTTGTCACCTGGAGTTACAAGCAGCCCAGAACACAGCCATTAACCTGTCCACATGGCAGGAGCAGCAGCAGGGCAGTTTGGCAACATTTTTAATAAACTATAACCTGGTGCAGTCTGTGCTTTCTGGATCTGTAGCTTTTTATGGTACATCTGTAAAATATATCGAATTGCAATTGCCTTTGGAATATCAACATTACAGAATCGTAATAGCAAGTGCCTGTTTGATTGTAATCCTTGGTTGGATATCATATTTCAAGAGTTGTGTATTCACACTTTACATGCCAATAATAAATTTAACTAGTTAGATTGCCCTTTATCCACAGCAAATGTATTGGCTGGCTGAGATACTAAAGTTCACAGTACATGGTGGTAAAATTGTAATGATGGAAAAGAAAGAAAATATGGGCTAATTGCAATTGATGTCATCATTGCAAAATTCAGCACCAATATTATAGTTGCATGTTTTCCTGACATCGTGTAGCCCAACTTCAAGGTAAGATTTAACTAATTCTAGAACTTACAGAAGAACCAGATAAGTTACATTTTAAACTGACGGAGTACTTTCTTGTTACCATGACTCTAGAAGTGATTGGGCATTATAGTTAAAGAATAATTATCCTGCACTGCATCAATCTTTGTTTCACCTCTTGCCAAAGCCAACCACATTACTGTGTTTAATGGAGAAACTACATTCACTGTGGGGATATTACAAAATAATGGCAGCAATGTTTTATGTTGTCATCCATCCAACATTTAAAAGCGTCATGAATCAGACACACATAGTGCCATTAAGTAAACATAGAAATAGGCATGTGTTACATAACACGTTCAGTGTCCTGAAGACACAGTTTTAATATTTAATTCAGTTCCATTTGTTCTCATTTTTTTTTGTTTCACTATGAAACTAACAGACATGCAAACTAAAATCAGCTGGGTGTTGTCTTGATTTTTAATAGTTTTTTACCTGTGTAACTCTTCAATTTCCTTAGAGCTTGTAGAATATGCTGTTCGGCTGTTTTTCTTTGGGTTAATTTTTTAATTTTGTTTCTAGAGGCTAGATCGTGTGTATGGTCAACTTAGAAAAGGAGTGGGTGTGGGTAGGTGGCAAGGGAAAGTAGCCCCTTCTTTGTTTCTTTTGTTGTGGAGGAGGCTGAAAAGAACAGCCATTGAAGGAGGGAGGGGGATGTGAGGATGGAATAGTTTTTCATCCTTTTCCCAGTCTGTCTGTGGGAAAACAGCTAGTGTTTCTATCAGTCTCCTCTGATAAGGCACAATTGAGTGGGTTTGGCTGCAGAGGTAGTGTTCCCTGTCTATTGTTTCCCAGGCTGCATTGTCCAATGCAAACCAATTTTGTGAAACTTATACTTTATCCTGGGGGTTTAATATCATTTTTGGATAATTGTAATTACCGCGAAATATCTTGCTGATTCTTGATGATAGGATTACCATTAATCCTGGATCTGAATTTCTGAGAATGGACTGGGAGACATGAATGAAACTAAATCTTCTTTAGCTGATGTCAGCTCGCTAGTGTTGGCTTTAACAACGGTATGAGAGGCAGCAGTCTACTCTGGTGACACAAGGAAGGGTTTTTCCCTTGGGTCATACAACCATGTATTTGTGTGGCTTTTCATGGCCAGAGGAGAAGAATTAAACGCAGCATTTTGAAATGCAGCCAGTTGTCCAGTGTTGTCCAGTGGCAACTATGAAAGCTCCTGGAGAAGAGTGAACATTCAGTTTCCCTAGAAACGCCCTTTTTCTCTAGACAGCACCCTCTAAACACCCCCCACCCCCACCCCCGATTTCCCTAAAATGCGTTGGGGGGAGGGCTCTCTTTACGGGGAAAAGAGGAAAGTTTCTATGGAGAAAAAATCAAATCTCTGAAAGGCATATTATAAGTCTAGACCAGTTGGTGGGATACACAATGACCCAGTGCTTATCCTGGGGTGCCTAAGTCTGCCTTATCTACCTTTTAAAGTATGCAGCCTTTTGGTTGCTAGGAAAAACAAAATATGCCTCAGTAATTAGCTTTTTTTCAGCCTGTAGTAATGTTCTGGAGAAGCATAGAATTCATCCTTAGAAAAAAGTTTCTACTTTCAATGTTACTATTAATTCTTCTTCTTCTTAAAAAATATTAAAAACAAAACACAAAAGAATATCTAGAACTGCAAGCAGTAATCAACGGGTTCCAAGACCTTCCCAGCAAGTCCGCCACCAACCCCACCCCTCCCAGCATGCCACGTCACGTACCCTGCCAACCTAACACGAGATCATCAATTAATATGACTGCATTTTCCCTAAGGTCAGGTTAGAACTTGCTTGCAGAAGCACTCAGACCTCACAGGCTTAGCCCTTTCATTGCATTGAAGCTAATTTGTAAGATTGGAGAAAAACCTTCAACAAAAAAGTTATAAAGCACAAACCTGTAATTACCCAAATTGAAATGCTCTTTAAAAATCTCAATTAAATCATAAAATTCTTAAATATTCTCAGATGACCATTACTGTAGGAGGAACAATATGAGTTTTTAGTCAAGTGCCTGGATTTACTGCTTTATCCACCAAAAACAGTTAACCGTTGTTTCTACAGTAATTGGCCAATTTGAAAAAATCCTTAAAAATACACAGTTTGTGGGTGCACTGCTGATGGTGTAGGGGTTAAGCGCACGACCATATGCAGAGGCTACAGTCCTCTAAGTGGCTGTCCCTGGTTCGAGTCCCGGACCTGGCGACATTTGCCGAATGTCTCCCTCTCTCTCGACCCCTCTTTCCTGTCTGCCTACTGTCAAATAAATAAATAAATAAAGGCCACTAGTGCCAAAAAATATCTTCCAAAAAAAAAAAAAAAAAAATACAGTTTGTCATAAAATTACCAACATATTCTCAATTAACCAAGTCTATATCTGCAATAACATGCATTGTTTAGAATGTCCCTAGATGCAATGGTTTTTTTTAACCAAAAAATTAAAAAATTTTGTTTATACAACACGAGGCTATAATGACCTAAATTTAAAACCATTCATTAAAAATCCGTATTTCATCATAAAATTCCCAAAATATTCTCAGATGACCATGACCACTCCCTGAATTTAGTGCTTTATCCACCATAAAAATGGGTATCCATCGTTTCCAGAGTACTTGTCCATTTTTAATAAATTCCTTAAAAATACATAATTTGTCATAAAATTACCCAAATTTTCTAAATTGGCCAGTTCTATGTCTACAATAATATGCATTGTTTAGAATGTCCCTAGATGTAAGGGCTTTTCAAAATAAAATGTTTAAAATCTTTTTACACATCACAGGACCCAAATTTAAATATTCATTAAAAATTCAAATTTCATCATAAAATTCCCAAAATATTCTCAGATGACCATGATGGTAGAAGGAACAATTTGAGTGTTCATTCCAGTCCCTGCTGCAGTTTGATATCATTAACACATTTAATACCTACAGTATAATTCAGTTCAATGTTGAAATCTTTTCACGGTCATGTTAAAGATGCACTGATCTTGGGCTGCTGCTATCGAAAATTTTTGTACTTAAGTGTTTTATCAAATACATCCTTGTCTAATCCAGTAATCAAATAAGCGGGCTGCAGCAGACATTCCAACCTTTTTTTTATGCTCCCTACTTAATAACAGCTGTTGCGCCACTGACCCCAAAGACTTGGAACTTATTGATAGAGATGAATGGTCAAAAATACCAAGCAAGGCATGTTTATTAGGTTTGATTTGTGTAATGTTTGAAAAAGAAACTCCTACATTCTTTTATCTTTTGGGGGTTGCCTGTATGCGTTCCAATCAGAAACCAACTTTTTTGGCTGAGCTTTATTTCTTAGTCACTAAACAAGCTCCTAATTAATATTCTGAGGCCGGAAATGTGGAAATCCACTAACTTTGATTCTATTACAAAATGATGTATTGGGATCCTTAAAACGGGAATATTTTATTTCAGAGGTTGATAAAAATCTGTACGTTAAGGTGCTCAGAGTCACTGGGCTCTTCCATCAGATGGTGCATTATTTCAGATCATCATTTGATAATATTTTATCTCACATCTTTACCCCAGTTTGTGCATGATGCTTTTAACACAATTACTTTTAGCTTCTCATTGTCTCCAGTCTTTCTCCATAACTGTAAACAGAGGTATGTTGTGCAACTACAATACATGTCGACTGTGAAACTTTTGACCGCATTTACTTTGTAGTACTTTTCAATTCAGTTTTATGTAGCACCGATTCAAACACATCGTCTCAAGGCTCTACAAAGTCGATTCAATTGAATCATACAGATTTCAAGTCGGGTACATACATTCCAATTAATCCTACTTATCGAACAGTGCAGTCAGATTCAGTTTATTATTCAAACTGATTAAACATTTTTCTATCTAAGGAAACCCAGCAGATTGCATCGAGTCAGTGACCTGCAGCATTCACTCCTCCTAGATGAGCATGTAGCGACAATGGACAGTCACTTGCATTGACTTTGCAGCAATCCCTTATACTGAGCATGCATGCAGCGACAGTGGAGAGGATAACTCAGAAAGCACGAATCCAGTAGTACTTTCTAGCAAATCACAACTGACTGGGGGTTTGAAGAACAGAGCAGAGACAAAACAGTTTTCAGCCCTACATCAATCACACATCTTGACATTGCTGGCAGGCCTTAAAAAATGTCTATCCAACTTGTTTGGTTGATGCTGCACCCAGCCTTTTTTTCTAATTTGTGCACACCTCTCTGAGAGTGCCTCTGCATCATTGTTGGCTTCTTTGCTGTTATAGGATGCAGCACAGAGGCCTGCTTTTACATAATGTGCGGTTCTGTTGTTGTGTGGCATGCACAGTTCCATTGTACCCGTACTCGTACTCGTCGTCTTCCACTTTATCCAGGATCGGGTCGCAGAGGCAGCAGACTCAGCAGAGACACCCAGATGTCCTTCTCCCCAGACACCTCCTCCAGCTCCTCCGGGGGGAGCCCAAGTCGTTGCCAGGCCAGCCAAGAGTCATAGTCTCTCTGTGGAACGTGCCTGGAAAACCTCCCGAGGAAGGCGTCCAGGAGGCATCCGATAGAGATGACCGAGCCACCTCAACTGGCTCCTCTCGATGTGGAGGAGCAGCGGCTCTACTCCGAGCCCCTCCCGGATGGCTGAGCTCCTCACCATATCTCTAAGGGTACTCTAAGGGTAAGGGTTCCACCCTACGGAGGAAGCTCATTTCAGCCACTTGTATCCGGGATCTCGTTCTTTCGGTCATGACCCAAAGTTCATGGCCATAGGTGAGGGTAGGAACGTAGACCAACCGGTAAATCGTGAGCTTCGGTTTTCGGCTCAGCTCTCTCTTCACCACAACGAACCTGCACAGCGCCCCCATTACTCCGTCTGTCGATCTCCCGCTCCATTCTTCCCTCACTCATGAGCAAGACCCCAAGAGACTTGGACTCCTCCACTTGAGGCAGGAACTCCCCTCCAACCTGAAGAGGACAAGCCACCCTTTTCCGTTCGAGAACCATGGCCTCGGACTTGGAGGAGCTGATTTTCATCCGAGCTGCTTCACACTGAGTTGCGAACCGCCCCAGCACATGCTGTAGGTTTTGGCTAGAGGAGGCCAGCAGGACCATGTCATCTGCAAAAAGAAATCCACTGGTCCCCAAACTAGACCCCTTCTGGCCCTTGGCTGCGCCTAGAAAGCCTGTCCATAAAAGTTATGACAATAGATGCGGAGAACATGGTCCACTCGCACTCTATGTCTCCAACATCCCCCGGAATGTGGTCAAAGCTCTCCCGGAGGTGGGAGTTGAATACATCCCTGGCCGAGGGCTCTACCTGATGTTCCCAGCAGACCCTCACTATGCACTTGGGCCTGCCAAGTCTGTCCGGCTTTCTCCTCCTCCAGCGGATCCAACTCACCACCAGGTGTTGATCAGTGGACAGCTCAGCCCCTCTCTTCACTCGAGTGTCCAAAACATGCGGCCGAAGGTCTAACGATACAACAACAAAGCCGATCATCGACCTCCTGCCTAGGGTGTCCTGGTGCCAAGTGCACCGATGGACATCCTTATGCTTGAACATGGTGTTCATTAGGGACAATCCGTGACAAGCACAGAAGTACAATAACGAAATACCACTCGGATTCAGATCGGGGAGGCCATTCCTCCCGATCACGCCTCTCCAGGTGTCACTGCCGCTTCCCACGTGGGCGTTGGAGTCCCAAGCAGAATAATGGAGTCCCCGGGAGGGGCACTATCCAGCACCCCCGACAGGGACGCCAAGAAGGCCGGGTACTCCACACTACCGCCCGGGCTGAAGGCAGAAACAACAGAGACCTGTCCCCAACCCAAAGGCGCAGGGATACGACCCTCTCATCCACTGGGTAAACCCCAACACGAGACGGCTGAGCTGGGGGGCAACAAGCAAACCCAACCCAGCCCGCCGCCTCTCCCCGTGGGCCACTCCAGAGTAGACAAGAGTCCAGCCCCCCTCAGGAGATGGGTTCCAGAGCCCAACTATTTCTAGTTGATATCTCTCGCACAAGCTCAGGCTCCTTCCTCCCCAGTGAGGTTACATTCCACGTCCCTAGAGCCAGCCTAAGCATCCGGGGATCAGGTTGCCAAGGTCTCCACCTTCGTCTGCTGCCCAGTCCTCTTTGCACCGGTCCCTCACGGTTCCCCCTGCAGGTGGTGGGCCCACTGGGGGATGGCCTCGCGTCTCCTCGTGGGACTCTGCCAGCCACCAGGCGCTCTCCGACCCTAGGCCTGGCTCCAGGGTGGAGCCAAGTAATCAATTTACATAAAAAGAAATAAGTTTTGACGTTTTCTAATCAAGTCAGAATTATCCATGTCTGCATCTTGATGCATGGAAAAATAAAATGTATCCACAACCCCTTGTTACATGAGTCTAAACATAGGGAATTTTGTCAGGTCATTAAAGCTTGCATGTCCCTATAGATGTGTTTTTGTTCTGACAAGTGCATGTGTATTAAAATCATTGGTGTGGAATTACTTGTTCTGCTGCATCAAGACTGGATACATTAACCATAATGTCACTGTCTCATTTTATTTATGTTTTTCTCATATATAAGGATCAACTCACCAGCTGGGAATGGGATTTTAATGCATTATGAGTGGTTAGAATATTTTTACCCATATTTATCAGAAAGTATGGCATTCTGCCAGTTTAATTTCTGCTGCCAGTTTTAGGCATCGTGACATAAAATAATGTTAATATTGGATCAATGCTGCAGTATTTGTGTTGCCTTTGATTAAATTCTGTATCAAAGCTGTTGTATACATGGGCTATGAGAGCTGTGGCACTCATCTAGCAAGATATTTTGGAATGTCCCAACAAAATCTCAGGCAGCTTGAAATCTAATTTCATAGGCCACAGTTTAAAATGTGTAGTAAGGGAATGCTGCATCTTATTTTCACATGGCGTTGTCTTCCTACGGCACTGAAATAAAAAGGTAGATACACAATAGTGTGTTTTTGTATTGGCAGCATATTAGGGATGTAATGGTACATTTATTATTTGTACAAATGCTTAATAATTAGCTGCATGTAACATTCCCCTCAGTAACAATTGAAAACCAAAGCCATAAAATAAGCTAGAAGTCTTTATAGCAAAAGGCCTGTAGCCTGTATTCTGTTGTCTAAACTACTTATTTAAACACAGACTGAATGTCTTATGACCTATCCATTTCTGCTGTTGCCCTAATTATTGATGGTAACGCTAATCGGAACACAAGAACATTCTTGTCAGATACAGTTCACATTCTAAATGTGAACTGATTCTAATAGTTTTATTTGGTAAGGAGTTTTCTGTTAATACATTGTTCACTGTTGATTAAAGTAAGGAATGTACATTCTGTTTATCTTAGACTTTATTAATCTCCCAATGGAGAAATTATCCTCTGCATTTAACCCATCCCTTAGGGAGCAGTGGGCTGCCATTGTGCGGTGCGCGGGAAGCATTCAGGGGCTAAGGGTCTTGTTTAGGGACCCAAAGTTGAAGGCTGTGGGATTCGAATTAGGGTACATGTGACCTTTCCATTACGCAAACGCCCTGCTCTCTAACCATTAGACCACCACTCCCCCACAAGCTACCGTAAAATACCAAAGTGTCATTTGTAAACTACCCAGGACCAAACAAAGGTGCTAACATAGAGCACGCCAGTGTTACAGAGTCAGTGGTGCTTCAGCAGTAATGTTAGTTAGTGTACTCTCAATGTGCTGTCCCTCTCTTCATACAAACACACACTGTGGCTCAGTGACTATCTCCTTTGCTGGCATAAGCTTGGTCTTCTACTTTCTCAACCTTGTAAATTATTGCACTTGTTAAAACCATTATAATACCCAGCATACGTTGTGTTTGGTATTGGGTTGGCCAGTATTGCATCTTTCAATTATGTTGATTTCATATGTTGCCTAAATGGTGATGTTTTAAATCAGCTATTTGTACAGGTGCAGTTTTTGCAAATGCTGAGAAATGTTCCTAAAACATATAAAGCAGAATAGAAGAAACTTTGCGGTTATGTTAGGGTATAAACAGTTCACTTCTCTATGTCATCTGCTAGAGTTTTACCTCCAAGATAGCCATATTAATATTAATATGTGCTCATATTAGTATTCTGAAGCAGCAATGTAAACAGACACTGCTGTTTTTGTTTTGTACTAAGATACTGTCTATAGTTTAAAAGCTTTATTCTAAATTACGCAAACTCTAAATGTCTGCTTAGGTTATTGGTTCTTCCTAATGCCAGATATCATCAGTACAACCCTACAACATTTATTTCAATACTCATCACAATATTCAACATAAATTGATATTTCAATTTTAAGCTTTAGCAGTTATAATTTATCTCTGCCCCATTATTCTCATTAAATTTTTTTAAGTTTTAAAAAATTTTGGCAGATGGGAATTTATTATATTTTTTCCCAGACCCTATTTGCTGAAAGAACAACCCACTCAGAGCAGTAATTAGGCCAAATTTTTACAAAAAATATATACATTTCGCATTCAAGATGAAGTACTCATACTCGTACTCGACGTCTTCCGCTTTATGCGGGACCGGGTCGCGGGGGCAGCAGACTCAGCAGACTCAGCAGAGACACCCAGACGTCCCTCTCCCCAGACACCTCCTCCAGCTCCTCCGGGGGGAGCCCAAGGCGTTCCCAGGCCAGCTGAGAGACATAGTCTCTTCAGCGTGTCCTTGGCCGTCCGGTGGGACGTGCCCAGAACACCTCCCGAGGAAGGCGTCCAGGAGGCATCCGGTAAAGATGCCCGAGCCACCTCAACTGGCTCCTCTCAATGTGGAGGAGCAGCAGCTCTACTCCGAGCCCCTACCGGATGGCCGAGCTCCTCACCCTATCTCTAAGGGAGTGCGGCTTTTTTTCTTTCAGCTTTGTAACCACGGCACACACATTGTTTCATTTTTGTAGGGAGCCTTTCAACAATGGAAAATACTGTGCAACTGATTAAAATTCTGTAGGTAATAGTAATAATATGAAATGGACATATACAGGGGTTGGACAATGAAACTGAAACACCTGTCATTTTAGTGTGGGAGGTTTCATGGCTACATTGGACCAGCCTGGTAGCCAGTCTTCATTGATTGCACATTGCACCAGTAGGAGCAGAGTGTGAAGGTTCAATTAGCAGGGTAAGAGCACAGTTTTGCTCAAAATATTGAAATGCACACAACATTATGGGTGACATACCAGAGTTTAAAAGAGGACAAATTGTTGGTGCACGTCTTGCTGGCGCATCTGTGACCAAGACAGCAAGTCTTTGTGATGTATCAAGAGCCACGGTATCCAGGGTAATGTCAGCATACCACCAAGAAGGATGAACCACATCCAACAGGATTAACTGTGGACGCAAGAGGAAGCTGTCTGAAAGGGATGTTCGGGTGCTAACCCGGATTGTATCCAAAAAACATAAAACCACAGCTGCCCAAATCACGGCAGAATTAAATGTGCACCTCAACTCTCCTGTTTCCACCAGAACTGTCCGTCGGGAGCTCTACAGGGTCAATATACACGGCCGGGCTGCTATAGCCAAACCTTTGGTCACTCATGCCAATGCCAAACGTCGGTTTCAATGGTGCAAGGAGCGCAAATCTTGGGCTGTGGACAATGTGAAACATGTATTGTTCTCTGATGAGTCCACCTTTACTGTTTTCCCCACATCCCGGAGAGTTACGGTGTGGAGAAGCCCCAAAGAAGCGTACCACCCAGACTGTTGCATGCCCAGAGTGAAGCATGGGGGTGGATCAGTGATGGTTTGGGCTGCCATATCATGGCAATCCCTTGGCCCAATACTTGTGCTAGATGGGCGCGTCACTGCCAAGGACTACCGAACCATTCTTGAGGACCATGTGCATCCAATGGTTCAAACATTGTATCCTGAAGGCGGTGCCGTGTATCAGGATGACAATGCACCAATACACACAGCAAGACTGGTGAAAGATTGGTTTGATGAACATGAAAGTGAAGTTGAACATCTCCCATGGCCTGCACAGTCACCAGATCTAAATATTATTGAGCCACTTTGGGGTGTTTTGGAGGAGCGAGTCAGGAAACGTTTTCCTCCACCAGTATCACGTAGTGACCTGGCCACTATCCTGCAAGAAGAATGGCTTAAAATCCCTCTGACCACTGTGCAGGGCTTGTATATGTCATTCCCAAGACGAATGGCCCTACACCATACTAATAAATTATTGTGGTCTAAAACCAGGTGTTTCAGTTTCATTGTCCAACCCCTGTAGGTACAAGGAGCCCAGAAGATATCAGAGTAAGGTGACCAGATTTTTTAAATTAAATCCACGGACATTTCCAGCTTGGAGATTAAAAGAATCAAGATATAATGAAAACATTGGTATAGTTACCGTTTCATTTATTTAAAACTATTTGTTCATAATGAAACAATAAAAATCAAGTGTTATAGTAGGAAAGTGTCTATCCACACTATTTTCACACTCCATTTCCTAAGAGTAATAAAACAAATAAAGTAATATTAGTAGTAATGTATGTCTTCTTCCCTCTCCTCCTTCCTGCTCCTCCTCTTTCTTTCTGCTATTACCCCCCTCTTAGCTTTACTCTTCTATCAATCAGTCTGTTTTTCTCCTCTGATCTTCTAACAGCCTTTTAATACTCTAAAATAGAGACATAATATAATCACAATCTTCTCCAAAAACATGAGAACGTATAAGATACTGAAAAATTACAATTTGACAAATAAAATAAGATTTTTGTTTCAGATGCCCTTTAGAAGTTGGTTATTTTTAGATGAGAAACTAAGATAATCCTAAGATAATGTTTGTTTTCATTTCTTTAAATATTTTAACTAGTTTCCTCATGTCAAAATTGCTATATTTAGCAAAAAAAAAATCTATTTTTACTCGGAGCTACAAGTAAATACAACGGAAGAAATGCATATTTAACCAGGTGACTCTCTCTCCCTCCTCATCATCCTCAGTTCATGGAGTTCTTGCCGCATTCACTTTCCTTGTCCAGCTGCATCTACTCCCTGTGCTCTCTCCTTGCCTTTTGTTGTTCTGTCCGTTCATGAGTTTAGTTCATTTTCCATTTGGGTCTTAACCTTTTAGTAAAACAAAACACATCCAAGGCTTATTTTTTTCCCCTGGGCACAGTGAATTTTGACAACACTAGTAACGTTTCCTACCTTAAACCAAACCTTTGTCATGGCCAGGATCAGCCCAGTCTTCTTCTACTCTGACGTTAACGATAATAGCAGTGCGACCAGCTACCGTAACAGCAACATGCTCACTTGCATTTTCTAAACCCAGTTACCATAATTACAGTTTCTGAGCAACTTTTTTTTTCTCATTCGCAAAACGTTAAAATCGTGGACATTTCCGGCGGCAGCTTTAGGCAGGTACAGGTCGTCTAAAACGAGAACTGCTGTTTTCTCCCGCTCACTGGAGACTTGCTCGACTAGCAAGACACAGTTGCTCAAAGCAAGTCTGCTTCATAGCTATGCCAGAGGACACCACTGGTTCAGTGGCTGGTCTTTTAATCATTTGATGTCTACTGATCACACAGCAGTATTACAGAAAGGAGAAAACCCAATCTGAGCGGCAGTGAGGCTTTCTGAGACTTCATTAAAGGCAAAATGATCGCTCTATATTTTGTGCCTATGAAATAAAAATAACTGAGGTTTTTAATCAAACTGTTAGAGTGCTCTTTATTCCAAACTGTGCAGTTAGAATATCAAGCACTTTCAAGGACTTTATACAGAACTGAAGCACTTTCCCGACCTTGAAAACACCTTGTTAAAATTCAAGCATTTTCAAAGATTTCAAGCACTCTACGAACCCTGTTGGTTGCTGTACATCAAACACGAAGGAAGAATCATCAGAGATGACGGGGTGGATCTGAGAGTTCGGAAAGCATCTGTGATTAAAGTAGTGGCATGAGGCCTCGCTGTTGCTGCCTCTGTTTGCTTTTCCCTGATTTACTTCTTGAGTAATAGCACTAGAGGAGAATTTCTAAGTGAGATAAATCAAACGTATTGATGACATCAGTCTGAGGATCTGATACAATGAAAGTTGTCCCTTTTTGATGCAAGTTTGTCCCTTTTTGTCATGCTACAAATGGCTGTCATTTAAAGCCACTATGCTGATGCTCATTTAACCAGGATCATAAGAATAATGCAAAGTGCAGTAAAAGCTTATGTATTGTTTTTTATTTATTAATTTTTAATTACTGTTTTATTGTTCTATTCTAACATTTATAGCATTCTTATACATTTTCTATGACTGTTTAAACTTTAATTTCTGTTGAATCTCAAGACCCCACACTGATTGATTTGGGACTTCCAGTGGGGACCCAACCCCAAGTTTGGGAATCATGCCTCTAACCCATTAATTCTTCAAACCTGTGTGGAGCATTTTGAGTTTAAGAATAGAACCTGCTTTACCTCTGATGTTAAGCTGTTCAACAACATTTTTTATTTTTGGTTAATATTTTCTATATTTGCTTAATATAATTTAGATCTTTGTAAATCATCTTCATATTGCACCTTTCACAAAACATTAACAATTACTTTATAAGACAAAAAACAGATTCAAGCAGACACCCCGCCCCCCAACCTCCCCGATAAAAGAAACAAATTGGCTCAAGAGGAGAAAAGAGATCTTACATTAGGCTCCTGCGGAGGAACACTTATCGTCTTTCTACCCTTCAGCAACAAGTAATCACTGATGAATGAAAAATACACGAAACGGAGACAATAATAATAAGAAATAGATTAAAAATATAGGGATATTTCTGATACTAATAAAAAGAGCATTTTGAAATAAAAAAGGATATTTATATAAACAAAAACGATGATTATAATGGTGGGACTCCAAAAATATATAAAAAAAATCCAGTTATTTAATTAAAACTCAAAGTTAACAAAGAAGATGACACGTGGTTAAAATCTGAAAAAAATATGAATGAATAAAAAAATTGTTTACTTTTTAATTTACATTATATTACCAAAAGTATTGGGTCACACATCTAGATCATTGACTGCAGGTGATCCAATCCCTTCCATGGCTACAGGTGTATAAGCTCAGTCAGCAAGCCATGCAGACTGGTTCTACAAACATTTGTGAATTAATGGGTCGCTCTCGGAAGCTCAGCTAGAGGTCACCAATAGTGTGCAGAACCAATAGCTGCAGTTCTCCAAACTTCATGTGGCCTTCAGACTGGCTCAAGAACAGTGTGTAGAGACCTTTAAGAAATGGGTCTCCATGGTTAAGGAGCTGCATCAAGCCCCTACATCACCATGGGCAAGGCAAAGCATCCAGTGCAGTTGTGTAAATCTTTCTAGCCTATGGGTGTGTTTTGGCAGTTGCTAAGAGAACAATACTTTTTTCGTTTGCTGGAGGGAGGATTCTGGTTTGTTGTTCTTTAGAGGTTGTTGTTGGTCTCTTTGTTCCAGTGCATGACGAGATGTTTTGTATAACCTGATTGAACATCTCTGGGATGAACTAGAACGGAAACATGTACAACATCAGTGCTTGAGCTCTGAAATACTTACCTTGAGGAATGTTTAGATATTCTCTTAAACATACTCCTAAAGCTTCTTCCTACAGGAAGTGAAGCTGTTGTAGCTGCAAACAGTGGGTCAACACCATATTAAAGCTTTTGAATTAAGAATGGGATGCCATTAAAGTTAATTTGTTTCTAAAGGCAAGTCACTCAATACTATTGTCACAATATAGTGTAGCAACATATTTGGGCAAATATGTTAATTTAAGGATCAGAATCTTAATTGAATTTTATTTAGGTTACTCATATATTGCTTACTGACAATTGACATGGCTGAAGTGGGTTAACAAATCCAGCATAATACCATTCTGCCACCATGTGTATATTTTAAGTATCAGAAGAAAGGAAAACCTTACATTTTTGCAGTTTACTTACAGAGCAGCTTTGCTCAAAAGCACACTGTCAGTGTTGATTTCAAAAAGGACAGCTTGGTCATCAAAGAAATGTTGGCATTGTTGGCATCTGTGGCCTTGAGTGTGCAAGTGTTCCAAAGCCACAGATTTTTGTAGAAATAAAAAAGACACTTTTAAAGCTGCTGCCATGATGTTTACCGAAATGCCAGCCACTCCCAAATCAAAAGTAAACCATAATTGGGTTGTTCTATTTTTGTATAAAAAAATGGTTTTGATTTTTGTCTCTCATTTGTCCCTTCAGCAAACTGTGTGAGACAGTTAGGTCAGAATATAATTAGAAACACAAGAGGAGCTATTTTGGGCCCCTGAGGTGTTGTCTAAAGTTCGCTGTGTAGCGAATATGTTTTTAAAAATTGCTGAGTATGAGATTCTGACTGATCGGAATGGGTGTGTCTCCACACCATGACTCACTGGTTCAGGAAAGGCAGTGGAAATACACCAAGTCACCAATTGAATCACTGTATATTTTCAAACAAAGGAAGGCCTGACTAAGTTGGCACCATGTTGAATGGTCAGAGAGAGGGCCACAAAGACTTGAATGTGTCCTGATTCAAGTCAGCTCCTTCATGCTGACAGACTGCTGCTGTTGGTGTGTCACTTAGGGTTTCTGCGTGTGGTCGTGTGTCAAAAGAGCCTTTGGATAAGGGATACAACTTCGGTGTTTCTTGTGGATCTACTAATATTCTCAAAGCAAAGACTTTCTAATTTATTGCATAATCATGTGCAACATTTTTGTACAACTATTTGAATCATCATATGATGTGGGTAGGTTCTAACCTGGGAAGAACTGGTTCCAGTGATACATTAGGACTGGTGATACCATTGATTATGTATTACTGGATTGGACATCACATAACATGACTACCGCATGACACCCACGTGCCATTGCTATGCATTGAGTCAGGACAGCTGCAGAAGCGGCGTCAGAAAAACACAAAACTGGTTCTTTTTAGCCTAATTTTAGCCACTAGTGGCGTTTTCACTCTTCACCACTAGTGTTTATCTCTGGTAATTAATCCAGAGATAAACACTATCTATATGGGAGCATATTGACCTGCTCCCATATGAACAAATATTAATTTAAAGCACTTTGCTGCATCGGCCTGGGCCTAGGTGACAGGAGTAACATGAACCCACTTTTATTATATCAGTTTAGAAATTCCAGCATCAAGGCCAGAAACCAACAAACTGTGATACAATGATCACAAATATGCAAATTGAGCTGTTAAAAATCTATTGACAGCATGTTGATCTTTTTAAAGCACAGTGGGTATACTGTTATGCACAGTTACACAGGTACACTATTATTCACAGTTCCCACAATGCTTATAGATTTATTTTTAGGGAAAGTAAATATTTATATGTATCATAACATCACCAATTTTCTCAGCTTTAATTTAAGCCATGTTTTATAAACAGCCAAAAATAACCGACATGCATGCTCATTTTGCATCAGAACAGCATGGTTTTGTAGACATAACATGCATGCGCACAGCACTGTCTATAGCAGCTAAGAGGTGATGGCCAATCCTTTAATATATATATCGATGGCTGATACCATAAAACAGCTAAGAACAGTTTGTGTTAGGAGTATATATAAGACAAAACGACTAGTCAAACATTGGTTACATCAACACAAATATCATTATTGCAACAAAGCGATGTCTTCTGCGTGTGGTGCGATGGTGACAGAGGTTTGTCTTGTAACCTGTGGGTTGCTGGTTCAAGCCCCTGCGATGTCTGTCTCAGTTGTTGTGTGTCGTTGGGCAAGACACTTCACCCGCCTTGTCTACTGATGGTGGTTAGAGAGCTCGGGGGGGCCTGTGCATGGCAGCCTCACTTCTGTCAGTCTGTGTAGCTGTGGGTTCATTGTAGGCTACATAGCGGCAAGACATATCTCTCTAACTTGGATCCACAAAGTTAAGTAATGATCTGCTGTTCATGTACCCAGCATTCATTCATTCATAAAAAGCGAGTAATTAAGACAAGCTGGACTTCTCCTTTGAGGCCTGTGTTCCAGAGAACTCCCCACAGCAGCTCTAATTGAAGCGGTTTTCCCCACAACCTGGAAGAAAAGGTATCAGGGCGACGTTACAGCTATTCACTATGGCAAGTAGCTGCAACGCTAGTCCTTTTGTTAATGCCCACTTGACGCTGGATGATCGGAACGACTTCGCCCCTCAACTCGTCGCCCACAGGACACCTTTTTCTTCAGAACGGATCATAGGTGGTGTTTTGGGCAGAGAAAATTAGTTTAGATGAAATAATATGAATAATGTTTATTTCATGAAGTTTTGTTTTTGTTTGTATTGAGAAACTCAGCTTTCTAAGTGCTAGCAGCTAGCTGCTCAGCTAAGGTTAACCGACATCAGCATTGAAGCTAATTATGTGTTCCATGTTGTGTTTTAAAGTTAAGACAACTTTATTTAAAGGATGGTTTTAAACACAGGTTGACCATAATGCGCTGTCAATGGTCATGCATTTTATTTATGTATTAATGGTATTTTAAAGGTACACGTTTGACTTTAAAAGAGTGGTAACAATTTATAAGTTTCCTTTGTTGGCTCCAACAGCTAAGGCTAAGCATGTGACTCAGGTGAGAGGCCAGTTAAGAATCATTTATCCAGAAAGGTTGAAAGCTTCCAATCTAGGAAATAATATTTCCCTAAATATTATTTTATAAAATGTGATAGCTAATTAAACACCATTAAGAATCTGTGATCCAGAAAGGTTGTTGTTTCTTAGATTAGGGGTCAAAATAATATCCCCTTAAATATTGTTTTAATTTTTCCATAATATTTCCTTAAATGTTATTGCATTAAATTAATGCAGCAAATTGAACACCATTGAGAATTTATTATGGTTTTAATTAGCAAATCATTCTTTGAAATATTATTTTATTAAAATAAAGTTTTATCTAATCTTGCATTGTGAATGGTGGTTTGAAGGTATACCAATTATTGTCTAAGTTAGTTCCAAGACTAACTTAACCTCATTTCCAGATTCCTCAAGATAATCCTTGGTTCTCATTGAACGGTAATGTTGCATCACTCCTTTTGGTCATGGTTTTTATCCATCTTTGATTCCCGTGTTCATTTGTATATAGCTCGTTGGTATTTATTTTTTCATTTTGCTTGGTAGTTTTAGTTGGATTGTTCTAGCATAGTAAAGAGTTTGTTGATTGAAATATGTTTGACTTTGAGTTTACCGTAAATTTTGGACTATAAGCCGCTACTTTTTACCCACACTTTGAACACTGCCTATACAACAGTGTGGCTACTCCATGTTTTTTTTTTTTTTTTCATGCCGCCAAAAACTTTTTGCCTGGTAACAGTGGACCAATCAAATTGATGAGTAGTTCATCGTGGTCCAACGAACTTGTGCGCTAAATCAAGAGCACTTTCACAATTCAATTACCATTATTGTAAATCAGACATTATCTTCACCCTCATCAACATGGAAAATCACCAACGGGTTTCGAAAGGCTGGACTGCTGCGTGATGAAGAGGACCGGGTGCGCTCAAGTGAGAGCGTCAATGAAGAGGCTGAAATAAGTGACAAGATCCTGAGGCTGTTCAATTCGGACACTGAAGAACAGGACTTTGATGGTTTCAGTGTGCAGGAAGATGAAGAAGGCGATCAATGACTTCTGACCTGGTAGGCTGCAGTGTAAATCAGTTAGGAGATATTGGAATGTTGTTCATGCACTGTTCAGTAAAAAAGCATAAGCAACGTAATTTGTGTGTTACTGATAACGTACGTATATTTAAAGGTAGCCGTGTTACAGGCACTGTTCGAAAAAAAGTATTTGCAATATGCATTTGTTTATACTACCATACGGATTAAATTAAAAGTTAAAAATCCTCACGTGTAATATCTTTCTGTGTAAATATCTCATATTACAAAGTGGGACACCCGCGGCTTATAATCCGGTACGGCTTGTACAAGTACAAAATTGGTTTTCTTTCTAAAATTAGAGCATGTGGCTTATAATCAGGTGCGCTCTGTAATCCGGAATTTACGGTACTTAGTTTTGTTAATAAATTCTTTTATTCTAAGAAATTGTGTGAATTTATTCCGTGTGTGCAGAGTTTTACTGTTCATTAATGCAGGAGCTTGAGTCACCCTTTTCTCAATGTCCTAATACTACCGCCTTATTGGGCTGGTATTCACAGGATAACGCTTAACTGACTGAGTTATTATTTATTTAAATGTTAAGTACCATAATCATAATAACCATTACAACACTACAGAACATGTTTTTAGTAAAAAAAAAAATTTAAGTCCAAAATTACAGGGAATTAATATCTTGACTTGATATCTAAACTGTCTTGACTGAGGATAGCAGGACATGAAAAGGATCCAAGCTTCTGCATCCAAACCTGGAACTGTTGTCTCTCCTGCAGAGCCATCTGCACAAAACAATGAAAAATTTGAAATATTAAAGAGTTCATATCTACTAAGCTAGGTTTACATGAAAAGACAATCTCAGGCAAATGTGTATGTACATGTAACAAACTGCAACTTGCTCTGAGCTGCTAGATCCAGCGATGCAACAAGCTTAGCTTACCTATCTTTAGGCATTTTGGCCCATTCCTCTTTGCAGAACCTCTAAAGCTCAATCCGGTTAAATAGAAAATGTCAGTACACAGCCATTTTCAGATCTCTTCAGACATGTTCAATCTGACTTAAGTCTGGCCTCTGGCTTGGCCTCTCAAGTACATTCACAAAGTTGTCTCAGAGCCACTCCTTTGATATCTTGGCCAAATGCTTTGGGTCGTTCTGCTACAAAATCAACCGTACCCCAGTTTGAGGTCAGGAGCGCTCTGTAGAAGGATTTTATTCAGGATGCCTTTGTACCTTGCTCCATTCATCTTTCCCTGTATCCTGACTATCGTCCTAGTTCCTGCCCTGAAAAACATCCCCACTGCCACCACCATTCTTCACTGTATGGATTGTATTCACCACGAGTGGTGCCTGATTTACTCCAGACATGACGTCGGGCATTCATGGAACATAGTTAAATCTTTTTCTCAACAGACCAGATCATTTTATTTCTCATTGTCTGAGATTCCCTGAGTTGTCTTTTGGCAAACCCCAGGCAGGCCTTCATATGGCCACTCTACCATACAGATCTGATTGGTGGAGTGTTGCAGAGATGATTGTCCTTCTGGAAAGGTCTCACCACAGAGCAACACAGGTGCTCTGACAGAATGACTATTGGGTTCTGAGTCCATATAGGGATGATGGAGGCCACTGTGCTTAGTGGGACCTTCAAAGGAGCAGCATTTTTTCTCCAGATTTGTGCCTAAAGATAATCCTGTCTACATGTAATTCCTATAGCTTAATGCTCCTATAGCTTAATGCTTAATGTGCTCTAACATGGACAATCAGCTGTGAGACGTTTATATAGACAAGTGTGTGCCTTTCCAAATCCTATCCAATTAATTTTATCTACCACTGATGGACTCCAATAGATCTGTAGAAATATCTCAAGGGATATCTCAGTGGAAACAGGATGAATCTTAGCTCAACTGTGACCTTAATGTCAAAGGCAGTGAATACTAATGTACATGTGATAAAAAAATAAAATAAATTTTAAACGTTGTACAAAAATATCAAAAGAAAGTTTTTCACTTTCATTATGGGGTGCTGTATGTGAAATTTTGCAGAAAAAGAATGAATTGAAACAATTTTGGAATAAGGCTGGAACACAGTAGTTGTAAGCTTAAAAGGCATTTTGTAAATGTGGTCTTTCTTGGTTGGCGTTTGGTTTTATTTCTCGTACTCGTCGTCTTCCGCTTATCCGGGACCGGGTCGCAGGGGCAGCAGACTCAGCAGAGACACCCAGACGTCCCTCTCCCCAGACACCACCTCCAGCTCCTCCGGGGGGAGCCCAAGGCGTTCCCAGGCCAGCCGAGAGACATAGTCCCTCCAGTGTGTCCTGGGCCGTCCCCTGGGCCTCCTCCCGGTGGGACGTGCCTGGAACACCTCCCGAGCAAGGTGTCCAGGAGGCATCCGGTATAGATGCCCGAGCCACCTCAACTGGCTCCTCAAGATGTGGAGGAGCAGCGGCTCTACTCCGAGCCCCTACCGAATGCCCGAGCTCCTCACCCTATCTCTAAGGAAGTGCCTGGCCACCCTACGGAGGAAGCTCATTTCAGCCGCTTGTATCCAGGATCTCGTTCTTTCGGTCGTGACCCAAAGTTCATGGCCATAGGTGAGGGTAGGAACGTAGACCGACCGGTAAATCAAGAGCTTCGCTTTTCGGCTCAGCTCTCTCTTCACCACAACGGACCGGCACAGCGCCCCCATTACTGCGGCAGCCGCACCGATCCGTCTGTCGCTCCATTCTTCACTCACTCGTGAACAAGACCCCGAGATACTTGAACTCCTCCACTTGAGGCAGGAACTCCCCTCCAACCTGAAGAGGACAAGCTACCCTTTTCCGGTCGAGTACCATGGCCTCTGACTTGGAGGAGCTGATCTTCATCCCAGCCGCTTCACACTCTGCTGCGAACCGCCCCAGCGCATGCTGTAGGTCTTGGCTAGAGGTGGCCAGCAGGACCAAGTCATCTGCAAAAAGAAGAGACAAAATCCACTGGTCCCCAAACCAGACCCCCTCCAGCCCTTCGCTGTGTCTAGAAATCCTGTCCATAAAAGTTATGAACAGGACCGGTGACAAAGGGCAGCCCTGCCGGAGTCCAACATGCACCGGGAACAGGTCCGACTTAGTGCCGGCAATGCGGACCAAACTCCTGCTCCGCTCGTACAGGGACCGGATGGCCCTAATAAAGGGCCCCCGATTCCATACTCCTGGAGCACCCTCCCACAGGCATCACGAGGGACACAGTCGAAGGCCTTCTCCAGGTCCACAAAAACACATGTGAACCGGTTGGGCAAACTCCCATGAGCCCTCGAGTACCCTGTAGAGGGTATAGAGCTGGCCAGTGTTCCACGGCCGGGACGAAAACCACACTGCTCCTCCTGAACCCGAGGTTCGACTATCGGCCGGACTCTCCTCTCCAATACCCTGGCGTAGGCCTTTTCAGGGAGGGTGAGGAGTGTGATCCCCCTGTAGTTGGAACACACCCTTCAGTCACCCTTCTTATGAAGGGGGACCACCACCCCGGTCTGCCAGTCCAGAGGTACTGTCCCCGACCGCCATGCAATGTTGAAGAGGCGTGTCAACCATGACAGCCCCACAACATCCAGAGATTTGAGGTACTCAGGGCGGATCTCATCCACCCCCAAAGCCTTGCCACCGCAGAGCTTTTTAACCACCTCGGTGACTTCAGCCTGGGTGATGAACGAGTCCAACCCCGAGTCCCCAGCCTCTGTTTCCACCAGGGAATGCGTGACGGCAGGATTGAGGAGATCCTCGAAGTACTCCTTCCACCGCCCGATAATGTACCCAGTCGAGGTCAGCAGCCTCCTACCCCCACTATAAACAGTGACCGGTAGTCCTTCTCCATGGCCTCACCGAACTCCTCCCAGGCTCGAGTTTTTGCCTCTGCCACAGCTCGGGCCGCAGCACGCTTGGCCTCACGGAACCCGTCAGCCGCCTCAGGAGTCCCACAAGCCAACTACAGCCGATAGGACTCCTTCTTCAGCTTGACAGCATCCCTTATTGCCGGTGTCCACCACCGGGTTCTGGGATTGCCGCCGCGACAGGCACCGCAGACCTTACGGCCGCAGCTACGGGCAGCAGCATCGACAATAGATGCGGAGAACACGGTCCACTCGGACTCTATGTCTCCAACATCCCCCGGAATCTGGTCAAAGCTCTCCCGGAGGTGGGAGTTGAATACATCCCTGGCCGAGGGCTCCACCAGGCGTTCCCAGCAGAGCCTCACTATGCGCTTGGGCCTGCCAAGTCTGTCCGGCTTTCTCCTCCTCCAGCGGATCCAACTCACCACCAGGTGGTGATCAGTGGACAGCTCAGCCCCTCTCTTCACCCGAGTGTCCAAAACATGCGGCCGAAGGTCTGATGATACGACAACAAAGTCGATCATTGACCTCCTGCCTAGGGTGTCCTGGTGCCAAGTGCACCGATGAACACCCTTATGCTTGAACATGGTATTCATTATGGATAATCCGTGACTAGCACAGAAGTCCAATAACAAAACACCACTCGGATTCAGATTGGGGAAGCCATTCCTCCAGATCACGCCTCTCCAGGTGTCACTGTCGTTTCCCACGTGGGCGTTGAAGTCCCCCAGCAGAATAATGGAGTCCCCGGGAGGGGCACTATCCAGCACCCCCGACAGGGACACCAAGAAGGCCGGGTACTCCGCACTACCGCTCGGCCTGTAGGCCGAAACGACAGTAAGAGACCTATCCCCGACTCGAAGGTGCAGGGATGCGACCCTCTCATCCACCGGGGTAAACCCCAACACTAGACGGCTGAGCTGGGGGGCAACAAGCAAACCCACCCCAGCCCGCCGCCTCACCCTGTGGGCCACTCCAGAGTAGAAGAGAGTCCAGCCCCTCTCAAGGAGATGGGTTCCAGAGCCCACGCTGTGCGTGGAAGCGAGCCCGACTATTTCTAGTCGATATCTCTCGACCTCCCGCACAGGCTCAGGCTCCTTCCCCCCCAGTGAGGTAACATTCCATGTCCCTAGAGCCAGCCTAAGCATCCGGGGATCGGGCCGCTGAGGTCTCCACCTTTGTTTGCCACCCAATCCTCTTTGCACCAGTCCCTCACGGTTCCCCCTGCAGGTGGTGGGCCCACTGGGGGATGGCCTCGTGTCTCTCGTTCGGGCTTGGCCCAGCCGGGTCCCGCGAGGAGCAACCCGGCCACCAGGCGCTCTCCGACGAGTCCCGACCCCACGCCTGGCTCCAGGGTGGGACCCCGGCTCCGCCATACCGGGCGACGTCACGTGCCTCGATTTAGTGGTCCTCATGAAGGATTCTTGAACCGCTCTTTGTCTGACCCATCACCTAGAGCCTGTTTGCCATGGGAGACCCTACCAGGGGCATTTAAGCCCCAGACAACATAGCCTCTAGGATCATGTGAACACTCAAACCCCTCCACCACGTTAAGGTGGCGGTTCAGGGAGAGGTTGGTTTTATTTGATGTCTTTAAATATTCTCTTGAGAAATTTAAATTTTTTGAGCTTGTTAGTTTTTTAGGAAAGTGTTCAGTGTCACATACTTGGTTCTGTTGAATAGATAAAACAGATACAGTTTTTCTGTAATTGCCTCAAAAAATGAACTGGACTGTCAGTTTTCTGTACCTCCGCACCCTTAAGGCTCCCACAGCGTCTGGTGTACTTAACTCAGTGGATATACTTGTGTACTTGAGGTGGACTCGGTGCAGCCTCAAAGCAGACGTCCGCTGGAAACATTAGCACAAAATTCCATCTTCACGACTGGGCACGTGTACATGGTGTCACACAATAAACTGGTCAGCGGGAAAGTCTTCACATCAAACTGTTTTATATGTGACACACACTGCTCCGAGCAAACAGTCACGGAGACGCTCAGTGTCACTGCCACACTGCCACTTCTTCATCCCTAGTGTGGTTAAATGGCCTTATATACCCCCTTCTTTTCTTTGTTTTTACCAAAGTTACAAGGCAAATTAACTTTTCTTACAATGACACATAGTAGAAAGTGTTGGAAATGTAGGAATTTGTCACAAGAAATGTAGGGTATTGGTACGCTCGACTATGAAACCTCAAAATGTCCGCAGACAGTGCATGCGGAGTCCGCGCTGCTCACAGTATATGCACAGTACACTCAACTATGTGCCTTTAGTTTTTATTGTTCTGTCTTGCATTAAAGTGCCAGTGACACAATTTCCCCACAAATGCAGAATTTGAAAGAAAACATTTTAATATTGAAATATTTAATATTGAATATTTAATATTGAAGTAAATGGGCAGCAATTGACATGACAATGGTGCCACAAAATAGCCATATTTTGTTGTTAAATTTTGCAAGTTCAAAGTCGCCCGGAAATTAGGTGAAAGGGGAAGTCTCTCCGGTCATCCATTATTTGAGCATCAATGATAAACTGTTCGGGTAGAAGCCAAATTGCATTAAAAACAGCGTTAATGTAGTAAAATTTTGCATATCAGATCAGAGCTGGAAAACTGCGGACGGACAGATGGGCCTGTCCCACCCAGCACAGCCAGTTGTGATCGGAGGACTTTTCGGCAAACTGCTTCGAACAAGAAACCACTGAAATCACAAGAGAAATGATGTCAGAGGTCAGGATATCTGACAGACGAAGGAGAATGTTGAAGCAGAGTCTATAGCCACGCTGTTCAGTGCATCTGATGGGAAAAGATCAGCAAAGAAAAGGTTCTTGCTGCTGTTGGTAAACGGATCAACGCTGAGCAGCTAAGAGCACTTTCTTGTTGCAAAAGTACATTTAGATATCGGCATTGTTAATAAAAATCCGAAATTATTATTATTAAAATAGGATATATTACATGCGCATACAGTATATTTAAATAAATGTTTCCAATAAAAGTTTAAAATAATGACACACCAGGTAGTGTCTTAAGATTTTGAATCATCTCTTGTGTCTGCTGCAGCTGCTCCATGCTACTCAGCTTCGCCTCTAGTTGCTTCACTCAGTGCCTTATTTACTGTAACTCTGGATTTACGCTCTCTCTGCTGTGCTCCGGTCCAGCCACAAACTTCTCCACCCTTCTGATTTACATCTGCGCTGCTCTGGTACGCTGCGAAGCCTGGAGGAGAACTCCAAGAACCATGTCGCATATCGTACAATAAAATCCAGTGATAAATGCGGTGGCAAGTCCAAAACAAGTCAGTCTGTGGAAGTTTAACTGCTTCACTTTTCTTTTTATGCATCCAGATATTTTCTTGTTCTGTTCTACATTAGTGAGTTCACTGAGTGCAGAGAAGCTATATTTGTTGCTTCATTTATTGCATTTAATGCTTAAGAATTCGGTTTATAATACCTTTGTTAACCCAGTATCTGACTGATCTAATGTTAACAACTGCTAATATATACCTGTGTTTATACATAAATATATGTGTGTGTGTATTAATATTGCGAGATCTAATCCGTCTTTAGTGAATTATTTTGAAAATCCGGATGTTGTGCTCTTTCTGTTTCCTAGTGGTGTGGTATGATTCATGCAGATTGACTCCGGCTGTACATCTGGCAAAAATAGACTCTGGTCGGATTAGATGGCAGTCTGCATGCCGTAGCACTTGTGCTCTTCCATCTGATGAAAGCTGGCTTTCCTCTCCCGACTCCGCTCTCTCTCTGATAGTGACTGAAATGTATCTTAAAAAATATCAGATTTTTCACTGCTGCCTGTGTTGCTGGCCGTTGCAGCTGCAGTCAGTTTACCTGCGGGGGTTCCTCTTTTACATGGTAAAAGAGTACAACAAAATCACAAAGGAGAAGTCTGAAAATGCCTTTTTAGTGGAATCTATGACCATATAGCTCAACAACTGTACATTTCGGTGGCATGAATTTACATTTTGAAATATATTATTAATGTTTCCTTTCCATAAATGTAATTCGATTTATCATAGAAATTAGATGTCACAGGCACTTTAAGCAGACTGTTGCATGGTCTCATTTCAGAGTTTTTCAACCTAAACCTGGAAAATGTAAATTTTTCATAGGTCTGTATAACATATAAAGGGTCAAAAGCAGTTCAGTTGTGGCAGACCAAATGAATGGTAAGAACTTTTTCTATAAAAGCAGTGGCCCTGATTTAGGGACCCAGCTAGGTGTAATGTTGATTCTATAACATTAGAAACTATCTTTCTTGTAAACTGTTAACTGTTTATTTATTGTTTGATCATTTTATTCTTTTATGCAAAAGAACACAAATGTATGCAGCATTTCAAATGAAGATTCGAAGTGTATTAGAAGCCCATAAAATACCTTAAATTGCTGATTGAGTGAAGACTTTAATGTCATTGTATGCAAAGCAATGAAGCAATTAGACAGTATCACAAGCCTTTCTGGGTGGACTGTAATATTTTAGGCTGGAGTATAATATGAGGAAGGAATGATAATATTAGAAACTATATCCTGCCCAACCCTTTCAGGCTGCGGAGTTTCCCATCTTTTTGAACAAATAAAGCCATGCTGTCACAAAGAACGACTGTGCCAAAAGCAGACAGATGAAACGGGTTTTCATTGGGAGCTCATGTGTTCTGCGTAAATCTGCCCCGGCACTGCAACGGAACCTAATCCACCTGCCCAAGACACCCTATTTTTGTTCTTTGTTACAAAACAAATGTACTAACAACATGAGTCTGTATTATATTCTGTGGCCAGAAATACACAAAACATTAGAACAATGTGCATAGTGGGGAAAATCAGTAACTTGTAGTTTAATTTGAAACAGCAGACCTAGTGGAGATACCTAATATCTACAAAAAAAATGAAGCAGCTAAAGAGTCCTAAATAAAAAATAAAGTACAGAATTGAAAACAATGATAAACATCATATAAAAAACATCAAAGACTGAAAAAGTCCAGTAGCTTTGTGCATACAGTATGTCTTAACGCACCAACTAACAACAAGCTTAGTAGAATCAGCTGCATTTATGCTGATGTTGACATGCATTTTTGAATGATTGGGGTAACGTTTTGTGAAGGGAACTGGTACTGTGTTTGTTAAGACAGGAACTCTAATGTTTTTACTATAAAAAGCAAAAATAAAAAAAAAAACACGTCCTTTGTGTATCTCGGAGGTAATTTGTAAATTTGACGCACTGTGCCCCCTTAGCAAGACAACTGTGAGAAATAATTCTTAAAATTGGAGTTTCACGGACAAACCATATCTCTTTCTCAGCCTACTAATAAGATTGGAAGGATAACCTCCGGACAAAAAAAACAATCTTAATCACTCGCTGCCGCATCAAGCTCTGATAAGCCCTACTCAATCCCTCTCCCAGCAGGGAGGGAGGCTTTAAGATGGAAGAACAAGGCTTGATCTGTTCAGTCCTCTACCAGAAACTTCTGCACCGACTCACAAAAACATTTCTACTGACACCAAACTAAATCATGTTTTATCATGCACACTTTCAGCACAGGAAGTTCAAACTTGTTAAATATCTTATTTTGCGCTGAGCAAAAAATTTGGTAAAACAAGTCTGAACTGATGTAGTCTTAACATTGTATGGGAGTATTATGAATGGGCAGAATAGCTTCTAAAGACATGTCTTGCTGCCGCCATCTGAATGTCTTGACGAAATCATGCCTTGATTTTCTAACTATGTGCTTTCTTGCAAGGTTTTACAAATCGTAATGGAAGCTATCAATCGATCTGGAATGGCAGGAAAAGGGCACTGAGCTTCCACAGGTAGGAAACCCAGGTTTTATCTATGGTATTCTGACTTCTTACGTAGTCCTCAAGCCTGTAAAACAAGGAGTGTTGTTATCATTTTTCAAGTATGGATAAGTATGGAAAGTTTAAAATTGAATATGGAAACTTGAGTTTCCAGACTTTATTTTCTACTTCAATACATAAAACATAATAATTTGAGTGACTGAAAAATAAAGGCCTTTTTATATTAATCATTTTAAATGTCAATATTTGGTGTTTGATTGCAACACCACAACTTAAGTATTTTTCCAATTCTGTTGCTGTTTTGTTTGCTTATCACAGAGAAATGTTTAATCATTTTGGGGAAAATGGCATTTTTCTGTTCTTTATTGCCTCTAGACCATCTAAGATTCAGGATTTAAACACCCAAACAAAAAATACTGAAAACCCCTTTTTTAAATTTTACTGACAAAATGAGAAACCAGGTGTCAGAGGTCAATAATTGTGCTTTAAATAATCTGGATTAAGAGGGGGGTAATCTAGTTAAGATCTGATAAGTGTAGAGGTTAAACATTTTAAATAGATATCATTTGTTTCCTGTTGCCAGAATCGGTGAAATAGCCTTTTGATTACATGGCAAACCAGAGGCCAACCTTACTGTTGGTGGTTTAATAATTTGTGGAACATGATGTAAATTTTTTGTACTCAAATGTCTAGAATGCTGTAAAGTTGCTGGGAAAAACAGCTTTGAGTAGGTACACTCCCCCCACCGCCTGCCCACATCCTACCACACTCAACAGCTATTTAAAGTGGCTGCGGCTGTTCCATTTTGCTCTCACTGTGCCAAACCAGAAGCTCAGACCGTGCTAACCAAGGCCTCCCTGCTGTGACCTGTAGCTGATTGTTTTTATACTTGCCTTCCCAGGATCAGTCCTCCTGCCTTGTGGTCTTACTGTTTTTGCTTTTACCATGGATTGTGTTTTTCCTTTAGCTGACCTTGGTTACATAAACTAACACTTGATCCCCCCTTCCATGATTCTTCACTGTGTCCTCTCCCTCCCTCTATTTCCTAATCCTCCACTTTACCAGCCTTCTATCCTTTCAGAGCCCCCACAAAGTGAAAAATTCTGATAATGTTGTTAAAGTGCAGTAAGGACAATTTATTCCCAGGCTGTTGGAGCTCTGAGTAGCTGGTGTGAAGGATACATCAAAGAAAGGAAAGCTAGGCCATTGTTGCTATTGGTAGGTTAAGTATTTCTGTTTTCTCATAATCTTTTTTGCAGGCCAGATAAAGGAAGATGTGCTTTATGTATTTGGTCTGCAAAGTCAGGAAGCTACTTTTTAGCTTCATGACAGAAGTGCAGCAAACAGCAGTGACACAACTACACACACATTCTCAGGGGCAACAGATGTGTCAACAGAATGCCAGTCATAGAAAAAGAATAAAAAAGTGCATCCAGGAAATTAATAAAAAAACAACTGTACACAAACCAATCCTGGTAACGGCAGCCTTAAATTAACAGGTACACTGTGCTGCCATATGTTTAACAAAAACTAAGGGAAAATGCAAAAATGTGTAAAACTAAGTACACCATGAATAGACACAGGAAATAGGTAAATATATCTCAATTAGCAGTAGTTAATTAACTACTTGGGCAGTTTGCAGGTATGTTACAACAATGTCAAGCTGGAAAGAAAACAGCAACGATTTTGTAATTGCTGTCTGCCAATTCAGGATGGGTTTTGAGCTCAATTTTAAATAATTTGTAGTCCATTCATTTACAGTAAGAAAGATTAATCTTAGGTGGAAAACCTTGAGGATAGGGCCAATCGTGCAAGGACATATGGAGGGTCAAAGGTACCACAATGTAATAAAACGTAAATCATATTAAAATATTTCCTTTCTTTTATACCCAATCATGATGACTGTTTCCAATTAACCTGTCCATCTGTGGAATGTTCAGGTGGACAGGTGTTTTTTGAGCATTCCTCAACTTTCCTAGTCTTTAATTGCCCCTGTCCCAGCTTTTTTGGTTCATCAAATTTGAACATTAATTATATTCTCTTTGTGGTGTATTCAATTGCAAATAGGTGGAATGGGAGTTGCAAATCATTATATAATTTTTTTATTAACTTTTTACACGTCCTAAGTTCATTGGAATCGGGGGTTAACAAGCCTGCCTAAAAAAATCTTTTAAAAAGTCTTAAGGTTAGATTTAAAGATGCCTAGGCCAGTGATGGAGCGGATGTCTAAAGAAACTTGGTTCCAAAGTCAGGATGCTGCCACGGAAAATGCTCAGTCACCCTAATACTTAAGCCTGGTCCTTGGAACATCTAATAAGAGTTGATTTGATGACCTTAGGAATATGCCATGTACAGAAATATGTAAAAGCCATGACCATTTGCATTATCTGTTTGTGTGTGTGACCTTTTATATGTGGAAATACATGTGTTTGTGTTGAGCAGGTGTATGTGAATGCATGTTAGAGTGGCGAGAATGGTAGACCTGCAACACACCCAAGACCAACAAAGAACAGGCAGACTCGATACTGGAAGGTCGCAGCAGCCCCAGCCAAATATACATAGGGCATTTCCTCAGTCCAGCCATATGCCCCACACAGAGGCAGGTTATCAGTGACGCACAGGAGTGGCAGCCCCCAGACCAATGGACTCAAGGTGAGATGCGTGCCCCCATGACCCAGCCACACTGTCATCAACCACCGCCCATGCTAAGCCTGGGTTCCCCGCTGGCAGAAGGACTGCCCACCACCTAGCAGGCAGACCCCCTCAGATCCCCCAACACGCCGGGCAGGTGCCTGACCGCTGCAGCAGCCAGCACTTAGAAAGACTAAGGTATGGCGGGAACATTACCATTACCACCTGGTGAGGTAGTCCCTGGGAGGTTAAGAGAGAGGGAAGCACAGAGCCCTGTGTAGCTCCCTTGGCCCACGGCCAGGCCGACACATCCCTGGGAGTCATAGACACCCGACAGGAGCGCACCACACTGGGACGTGGCCCATGCACCCGCACAAACAGTACCCCACTGGTTTCCCTTTGGTGCTGTCAGAGACTCCCGGGCCAACCCCACAGCCCGAGTCCCAGCAGAACCAGGCAGCACAGATGCTGGGACGAGAGGAAAAGAGGACCCCGTGTTCTCTAGATCTCCAAAAAAAGAATGCAGCTCCCTCATACCTTCTCTTTACTTCTCTATCAACATCCAGCAAATATTGCATCTGTAGAGTACCTCTTCATGACATGTAACCATACTGCTTCTCACAGATGATCAGTTCTGACCTCAATCTAGCTTCCACTACTCTATCCCTTAGCTTCATTGTATGACTCTTCTAAGTTTATTCCTCTCTAGCTGCCACAACTCTGCATATCTCCCTTGTTTTGAAAATTGTTACCAGCACACTTCTCCTCCATGCCTCAGGTATCTTCTCACGCTCTAAGATCTCATTGAACAGCCTCACCAGCCAGGACCCTGGGTACCACGCAGGCCATGGCAGGCACATCCAGCCTCAAAAACCCCCATTGTCCATCTAGGCACAATCCAAATCTCTTAACCACTCTCCCGACCCCATGCCATCACAATCCCAGCCCACAAGCCCCACGCACCCTGGCCTCTGTCCCACCCACTGAGCCACAGTCCCTGGGAAGGCACCCTTCGCCTTGCGCACCAGTAGCCACCCCACCAGTAGCCAGATCAGGGCATAAAGCCACCCGGGAACCCAGCTCCGAATCTGCCCACACCAGCCAGGAGTGGCAGCAGGACAGACAACAGGGCACAGCTGTCCACCAACACCTCTATGTCAGACCCACCCCCACCCAAGGGCCTTAGGGTGAGGGGGGACAGCACTGCCCCACTGTCAGCATCCACATACCCTCAGGCCCCCGATGCAGGAAAGCCTATACCTCCTATGCCACTAAGTGATGTCTTTTGTTATGGGGGACCAAACAAATTCAAATTGATTCAGTTGGTTTTTTATACAAGCAGACAATAGCCCCTTTTCCACTAAAAGCCCCAGGATTCGTTTCAACCAGGTCAAAGGAATCCCAAGGAATTCTGTTTCCAGTGCTCAGAAGGCCACGGACCATTTATTTAAATCAGCCTAATGATGTATTGGGACGTTCTGAACAAAGCTGAACTACACCTTCATTCCAGCAGATGGCATTACTGCTTTACTCCATTAGACTATTAGCTAATAAATACGTTTTTTTGTTTAATTGATAAATAATAGGTGGTGAGCAACTTTACAGTTAATTATTTCCTTCCATAATTCCTTAAGCTGCACTAGATCCATAAGCAGGAAAAGTTAAAATCATTATTTTACATTAAATATTTTTGCCAATCTGCATCTGGCCAGAGTTGTTGCTTCACAACATTTACAAAAACAACTAAACACTGATTAACACTTATTTTTCTCATAAACATAAACTTGTAAACTCATATCAGATAACTACGAAAAAATGTTTTTTGTAAAAATTTTATTTCTGAATAAAAAACAGATAAGTCCAGTACAGGGAATTGACACCTTGACTGTCTAGTCATAAGCAAATATTTATATAATATAGAAGATTCGTAGATAGTGGTGTAGACGATGGCAGGACTGGAGGGTGGAGAGAATCACTGAGATTTTGGGACACTGCATCCAAACCTGGCACTGTGGTCCCTCCTCCTGCCGAGTTGTGTCCATAAAACTATGAAAATTGAAATAAAAAAAACTAACTTAGTGGAGTTCACACTCCACTAAGTTCACTAATCATCAGTACTGCATAAAAATATTTGTCTTGCACAACTGTGGCAAAACAGGTTATAATTAATGCCTACATTAAGTTGTACAGTGAAATGTTACATTTTATATTCTGGTTCTTGCAGTTATTCCCTACATACCTACGAAAACACTTTATATTTCCTTTCAGCTGCCACAAACCGTTAACAGGTAACGGGAAATCCAAGAGTGCCTGGCCAAGTTATGGCTGCAGTAACTGGGGATACCCATTGCAACCACCCGGTTTACCTTAGCAGCCAGAAAAGCCTGTAAGCGGAGCTCTGCTGCTTCATAAACTCAGAAAGAAAATTTCAAAGTAGGCTCATTCTTGATGAACTGACTACACAGATGAAGTTTTGAGGTCTACTTTATCGCTTAAAAAAAATCTTAAAACTACGTTTTTGTAACAAATAATGGTTTAAAAATGATAAATGTGTATACTCACTGCTACAATTACTGCAGCTATTCGTGCAATGGCTTTCTGCACACAACCCCGCCCCTTTAACAATCACAGGGAAATCTGAAAAGTCCTACCTTTTACCCATTAGACCTTGGGAAATTAAAACTACCTGGGTAAATTTGTATTGAAACACACTGCTTTCCACAAACAATGGAATATGGGCTATTGATGCATTGAAACAGCTGTGCTGCTTAATTAAAGGGCTGATAAATGGAATATTTGATATACGGATTTCAGAAGACAGAAAGTTCCGTTTCTACTGAAATAACTTCTGTTTCTACTGAAATAATTTGAAAACATTTTAGTAGTGTGTATGCGAGTATGTGTAAGAGCATTTCAGTAGTGTGTGTAAGAGCATTTCAGTAGTGTGTGTAAGAGCATTTCAGTAGTGTGTGTAAGAGAATTTCAGTAGTGTGTATGAGAGAATTTCAGTAGTGTTTGTAGGAGCATTTCAGTAGTGCATATGAGAGTATTTCAATAGTGTGTTTGAGAGTATTTTAGTTGTGTGTTTGAGAGTATTTTAGTTGTGTGTGTAAGAGCATTTCAGTAGTGTGTGTAAGAGCATTTCAGTAGTGTGTATGAGAGTATTTCAGTAGTGCATATGAGAGTATTTCCGTAGTATGTATGAGTGTCAGGGTTTCTGGTTGGTTGGGACCGGGATGCAGACAGAAGCTTGGTAGCCACATAGTCTTTGGAATCTTTTCTTTAATAAAACAATAAACAAATGACTTAAACCAGAGATGGAGCAGGAGACAGGAAGATAACAGGAGGAACCAAAGGGGAACAAGTGAAACCGGTAAGCTTTTATACAGAGGGGTTAATGGTGAAACAAAGAGAATGAGAGAGGCAGGTAATCAGATGATTGATGAAAGGTGTGAAGACCAGGTGTAGGGAACTGAGGGAATAAGTTTCTATGGCAACGAGAGCTGGGAAATGCAGAGACAGGAGGGGAAACTAAACTACAGACTACTCTAAGGGACACTGGGGCGTCGAGCTGAGCTTCTGTGGGGGCTGATGCGGAAGCGTCGAACCAACCTTCTGCGGGATCAGTTTCTTGGGCTGAGTCGGATTAGGGTGATGGCATGGAGAAGTCTGCTGGGGTGAAGGCGTCAAACCAACCCACTACGGGAATGAGTGTAGTGGCGCCATCAGAATCCTCAATGGTAGATTGGACAGAATCCGGCATGTTTGTTCTTTTAATTATCTTCTGACGCTCAGGATCTCCACAGTTAGTGAGCTGGGAGAATAGCGTCCCTAGCGCGCCTTTCACTCTTTCAACTGGTTTAGGACTTCTAGTGTTCACTTCGGCGAGTTCTGCGATGTCAGGAGATGAATTGCTAAGTCCATGAGGACCTTGCCTCTTCTTAACACCTGCATCATGAACTCCAAAGAATAGGGCGTTATAAGTGTGGGAGACTCGGCCGTAGCTGCAGTTGCTGCAAACATGGATGGCTCGTCTGAGGCTGCTGTGAACATGGATGGCTCGGCTGAGGCTGCTGCGGATGTGGATGGCTCCACTTAGGCTGCTACGAACATGGATGGCTCGGCTGAAGCTGCTGTGGACGTGGATGGCTCGGCAGACACCGCTGTGGACAAAGGAGGTCCAATAGCGGTGAGGGGGAAGACACTGGAGCAGGTGGAGTGGCAGTGGTGCGGTTCTGGCCCGGTACAAAGCCTGGAGGAGCTTGCGCCAATCAGGAACCATCAGACACCTTCTCCATATCCTGCAGCAACAGGGGAGAAGGCAGGATCTCGACCTCCTCCCCATACATCATCCTCAGTCTTTCCTCCTGCTGCTGTATCCATTCAAGTAAGTTGGCCGCCCTGTCTGCTTGGTCCCTTTTGATGGTTGGTTCCTTTTGTCAGGGTTTGTGGTTGGTTGGGACTGGTATGCAGATAGAAGCTTGGTAGCCACATAGTCTTTGGAATCTTTTCTTTAATAAAACAATAAACAAATGACTTAAACCTGGAGAAGGAGCAGGAGACAGGAAGATAACAGGAGGAACCAAAGGGGAACAAGTGAAACCGGTAAGCTTTTATACAGAGGGGTTAATGGTGAAACGAAGAGAATGAGAGAGGCAGGTAATCAGATGATTGCTGAAAGGCGTGAAGACCAGGTGTAGGGAACTGAGGGAATAAGTTTCTATGGCAACGAGAGTTCGGAAACACAGACAGGAGGTGAAACTGAACTAAAGACAACTCTAAGGGACACAAACACTAAACTAACTGGGAGGAGCAAGGAACAGAAACCTAAACATAAGCCAGCATAAATAGTAACTCTAGAAGGAACTAAATCTAAGGACATGGAAACAACTAAAAGTAAACAAGCACAAGAATACTAAACGAGAAACTAAAACTAAATAAAACCAAAGAGGGGACATAACCATAAGGAACAAAACAAAAGGGAACTAAACTAAATAACAGACTTGGGGAAGAAAATAGATCTAAAGCAAACACACAAGCACAAGGATCAAAGCAAATATTAACTAGACAAAAGTAAACTACTAATCAAAGGAACAGGGAAAACCTTTAACGGCAAAGTAAACAAAGAACAAAGTGGCAGATCCTGACAATGAGAGCATTTCAGTAGTGCATATGAGAGTATTTTAGTAGTGTGTGTAAGAGAATTTCAGTAGTTTAGGTTTTGCCGTGTAAAAGCACTATGAGTGGTCGGTATGACTACAAAAGGATTTGTACCATGACAGGATGGGGTTGTCAGAGCTGATTCTGAACTGTTGTATTTAAAAATTTATAAAATAACTATTTTTTTTTTTCTCTCGCAGTCAAACAGTCACCTTGGAGCCATCTCAGGGATGAGCCTAAGGTCTCTTCCGGTAAATGTTTAATCCTCCCCTGGCTGTATATTGAATTTCTGTAGGGAAGGACTGCGAATAGAGGCTATTTATTTACATAAACCAGTTCTATCTGCAAAAGGATTACCTCATTATCACCTGTCTCGTTTAAAATTTCAGATTTAAATAATAATGGGTTGTAGTCAATATTTAGTTTTACAGTGGCACCTTAAAACTGAAACAGAATAAGTTGTGTCTTTAACGATTGTTATAGTCTGAATCATTCAAGTACCTTATTAAAATTCCTCAAGGCAAAGGCTTTGTTAAATTCTGTATAACTATTCAGCTCACTCTGTTCCGGCCAGGTGGTTATGTGTGTTGCACTTCCACTCTTACTTTCCTTCTGCTAATGATAGCTTATGTTCCCCCTATATTGAACAGGGGAAACCCATCCCGATGGGTCTATACACCCCATCAGATACTGTTCCCCCTGAATCAGACAGGGGGAACAGTATCTATGGGGTGTGTTCCGTACTCCTGGAACACACCCCATAGGGCACCACGAGGGACACGATCGAATGCCTTCTCCAGATCCACAAAGCACATGTGGACCAGTTGGGCAAACTCCCATGAACCCTCGAGCACCCTGCAAAAGATGTAGAGCTAGAACAGTGTTCTATGGCTGGGGCGAAAACCCCACTGTCCCTTCTGAAGCAGAGGTTTGACTATCAGCCGGACTCTCCTCTTCAACAACACCCTGGCATAGGCCTTCCCGGGGAAGCTGAGGAGTGTGATCCATCCCCCAGGCTACATCCAGAGACCTGAGGTACTCAGGGCAGATCTCATCCACCCCCAAAGCCTTGCCACTGTTGAGTTTTATAACCATCCTGTTGACTTTAGCCAGGGTGATAAACGAACCTGACTGAGAGTCCCCAGTCTCTGCTTCCACCAGGGGAGGCATGACAGCAGGGTTGAGGAAATTGTTGAAGTACTCCTTCCACCGCCCAACAATGTAGTCAAATGAAAAATCTGCAGAATGTGCTAATTTTTTATCTGACAACTTATCGTCAGAATAAGCGATACAATTCGTGATTGACAGACAGAGCAACATTTCGATCCGTGCGCGTGAGGAGAAAAATCCTGCTTGCTCGCACGCGAGCAGATGTTGCATTTTGGCAGTGGGTGGGCAGATCCAGTAACCGTCATATCGCTACACATGATTGATAAAGTCTCTATCCTCTGTGACTGGCCACCAGAAGAGGAAGAACAATGGTGCGTTCCATTTGTACTCAGAAGTCTGAATTTTTTATACTGCTTTTCAGTGTTTATAAGATTAGATGTTTCAATGCTGTTTATATGCATGAAATACCGCACAGAACAGTGTTATTGTTATTGTTGTAAGAGTGCTGTTACGAACAAAAACAAGCAGGAAACTGGAACGCTATAACTGGGGCATGACGTACACTTCGACTTCTCAGTTCCAGGTTAATGGAAGGCAGCACAAGCAGTAGTAGTATGAAACCCAGGACAGCTTCATGGCAAACCATCAGGATGTGGGTGACATATGTCTTACACTGCATAATTATATGTGCATATTGGGTGTAACACAGCTTATCATTTCTCTAGCTCGACATTCAATTAAAATATTCTGGTAACTTACCTTACATTACATAAACATGACGTAAGCTACGCTCACGCGAGGAGGACTGTCTCTACATGCTCATCCAGGAGGAGGGAATGCTGCAAGTCACTGACTGAATGCAATCTGCTGGGTTTCCTTTCCTTAGACAGAAAAACTTTTTATCCAATTTGAATAAATAACTGAATCTGACTGCACTGTTCAATGGTTAGGATTAATTGGAATGTATGTACCTGACTTTGTGAAGTGCCTTGAGACAACATGTGTTGTGAATTGGTGCTATATAAATAAACTGAATTGAATTGAACTGAATTGAGGAAAAGCCTGCTCACTTGCGTGCGTGGATTGAGGTCCTGCTCACGTGGATCTCTTTTTAATTTTTGGCAGTGAGGTGCAGCACTAGCTTTAACCTTAGACAGGCAATGTCTGGAAATGAGACGAGTGTGAGAAAGCTGTTGTCTGCTCTGTGAGGTGTCCACGCTCCAACTGACACAAACACAACAACATAGACTTGTCTCCTGCAGCAAAGGTTTTGAAGATTTATCTTGAGATCAATGCGGAATCTATATTGGAGACGTTCTTTAAGATTATTTGTCGAGGTTGATTTTTTAAAATCTTTTTTTCTAGAAATATCGAGGCAGATTTTCTTCAACAGTATGCCTTTTTAACACAGTAAAATTCAAAGTACATTATTGTTTTAATTCATAGGGCTATACCCTACCTATTAAAGTAACCAACACTGGTATAGAAGCCCCCCTTCTGCATCTAATGGCACTGTAACACCATTAACTTTCTCCCTATGAATTGTTTCAGTATTATTCTCTTAGCAGATAGACTCAGAAGAGAGAATAAGAAAATTTAAATATGATGTTTCATGGCTAAACTACAACACAAAGAAAAAAAAACAGAAATAGAAACACAAACTTGATGAGTGACTGTGTGTGGGAATTGACTGGCTGTAGCCCAGCAGAAGGACAGTAAAACACTGCTTTATGTCTCAGTTTCAGGCTGAATCATTGCCAGAAACAGTTTCAAATCTTTTATAGTTTTAGAGGTAATCCTTGACATTCAGGACACTTTCAGTCATTTTCTTTATTTTCTCCCTTCTATGTCCAACATTGCATCATAACATTAACCAAATGAGATACGCGAAAAGCCAGAAGCAGTCGCCCTTGCTTATCTCTGAATGGATATTAAGACAAGGTGACTTTTCACAGAGGTAGACAATGGCTACGCTTGCTGCAAGCAGAACAGCGTAAACAAGTCATATCATTTAGCCCTCTGTTCTTTCTTTCCTTTTGGAAATGCATTTCTGCATCCTAAATGTATGAGCAATGCCTGGACTTCACATGACTTCCACAAAAACAACCATTAGGGAAAGTGATGGTCTATGTCCTTGTTTACATGCTGTTTAGCTAATTCATTATTTGACTCTGGGAGGGCACTCACACTGTGTATAGCGCACAGATGCAGTTGCATATTGGAAATTCTACACCATTTTTCCCGAAAACACACAGTTGAAGAAGTCAGGTACAATAAACAGTTTGATGCGTTAACATGCAAATGACAGAGTATTAACCAATGAGCTATGCTTAGACACAGCCAATCTTCATTTCAGTTACAGGATCTTTTCTGTGCTAACAAGCTCCTCCTAACATCTTTGGTAACTACCACAGCTTTAATGTTTTTCAACTCACAGTGATTATACTTCTAACATTTCCGTTAACAATGCAGTGACATTAATGCTACTTTATTCATTTCATCACCTGTCTGGTCCCTAGTGTTCATTAAACAAGGTCCTGAAGCATTGTGCAGCCTTGTCATTTTGCGGTTATATCTGAAGGAGAGTCTATTGGTTGGCCAATTGGAGAACTCTCATTTGTTTATTTTATTGGTTCCAGCTGTTCCCTATAAATATTTTTAATGTTGATTTCTCAATATACATAAGATAAAAAAATATTAAAGGAAATAGAAGGTTGTTATCTTTGGATGAATGGGTATTTATTTTAGGAAGACCATAACCACTGGGTTTTGCCCATTGTTCATCTCATGAGATCAAACAGGTGTCACTCTTGGCAAAATAAAATTTGTTTTTCTGTTATGATAAGATATTTTTCCTGTTGTCTCAAGAAAACCACATTAAAAATGATATAGCTCACACAACCATTTGAGAAAGGAAAGTTCTGAGTAGTTTTATAAGGTAATACACCAAAAGGATTCGTTCATGCCAAATCCCTGTTAATTTTGGCCATCCCAGTATAAAACAGTAGGACACGCCGTTTTGAAGCCTTTCAGTGAGAACTGCTGTGGATTTTAGCTGCCTCTCTGCTGGAGGTTTCCGGTTGACTCTATGGTTTTCTTACAGGTTTTTGAACTCATGAAGTATGTTGGTATGAATAAAAAAACTACGCTTTTGCTTGTCAATGAAATAGTAAAATCTACTTATTTGAAATTGTACATCTTGGATAGGTACTTCTAAAAGAAATAAAGGAGCTTTGTTATCAGTTGAACCAGCTTATCCCTTATGTACTGTACTTATGAGATGAAAAGAATCAAAGAATAAATTGATTTTAGTGAATAAACAGTAAATTGTGATTAATGTTTTGTGGCCCTATTTTTCCTGAGAGATATAATCTGGTGCTCAGTAGAAGGAGGAGATGTTTTGCATAGGAAGGTTGTTGTAAAAACCTACATTGTTGACATATGAGACATTTAATCCTTTTACAGTAAAACACAAAGATCAGAATCAACTTTATTTGCCAAGTTTGTTCACCCAAAGAATTTTACTTAGGTTTTACTTTGCTCTCCTTGAAAACCTTTTAAATATAAATATATAAGAAGGGAAATAAATTAAAAGTTCTTTGTAAATATGTACACTCACTGGCCACTTTATTAGGTACACCTTGCTAGTACTAGGTTGGACCCCCTTTTGGCTTCAGAACTGCCTTAATCCTTCATGGCATAGATACAATAATGTACTGGAAACATTCCTCAGAGAGTTTGGTCCATATTGACATGATAGCATCACACAGATGCTGCAGATTTGTCGGCTGCACATCCATGATGCGAATCTCCCATTTCACCACATCCCAAAGGTGCTCTATTGGATTGAGATCTGGTGACTGTGGAGGCCATTTGAGTACAGTGAACTCATGTCATGTTCAAGAAACCAGTCAGAGATGATTCGTGCTTTATGACATGGCGCGTTATCCTGCTGGAAGTAACCATCAGAAGATGGGTACACTGTGGTCATAAAGGGATGGACATGGTCAGCAGCAATACTCAGGTAGGCTGTGGCGTTGACACGATGATCAATTGGTACTAAGGGGCCCAAAGTGCGGCAAAAAAATATCATGTCGCAGCAGAAATCGAGACTCATCAGACCAGGGAACGTTTTTCCAATCTTCTATTGTCCAATTTTGGTGAGTCTGTGCGAATTGTAGCCTCAGTTTCCTGTTCTTAGCCGACAGGAGTGGCACCTGGTGGGGTCTTCTGCTGCTGTCGCCCATCCGCCTCAAGGTTGGATGTGTTGTGCGTTCAGAGATGCTCTTCCGCATTCCTTGGTTGTAACGAGCGGTTATTTGAGTTAATGTTGCCTTTCTATCAGCTTGAACCAGTCTGGCCATTCTCCTCCGACCTCTGGCATCAGCAAGACATTTGCGCCCATAGAACTGCTGCTCACTGGATATTTTGTCTTTTTTGGACCATTCTCTGTAAACCCTAGAGATGGTAGTGTGTGAAAATCCCAGTAGATCAGCAGTTTCTTTAGTACTCAGACCAGCCCACCTGGCACCAACAACCATGCCATGTTCAAAGTCACTTAAATCACCTTTCTTCCCCATTCTGATGCTCGGTTTGAACTGCAGCAGATTGTCTTGACCATGTCTAAATGCCTAAATGCATTGAGTTGCTGCCATGTGATTGACTGATTAGAAATTTGAGTTAACGAGCAGTTGGACAGGTGTACCTAATAAAGTGGCCGCTGAGTGTATATACACTGCTCAAAAAATAAAGGGAACACTTAAACAACACAATATAACTCCAAGTAAATCAAACCTTTGTGAAACAAAACTGTCCACTTAGGAAGCAACACTGATTGACCATCAGTTTCACATGCTGTTGTACAAATGGAATAGACAACAGGGGGAAATCTTTAGCGATTAGCAAGACACACTCAATAAAGGAGTGGTTCTGCAGGTGGGGACCACAGACCACTTCTCAGTACCCATGCTTTCTGGCTGATGTTTTGGTCACTTCTGAATGTTGGTGGTGCTTTCACACTCGTGGTAGCATGAGACGGACTCTACAACCCACACAAGTGGCTCAGGTAGTGCAGCTCATCCAGGATGGCACATCAATGCGAGCTGTGGCAAGAAGGTTTGCTGTGTCTGTCAGCGTAGTGTCCAGAGCCTGGAGGCGCTACCAGGAGACAGGCCAGTACACCAGGAGACGTGGAGGAGGCCGTAGGAGGGCAACAACCCAGCAGCAGGACCGCTACCTCCGCCTTTGTGCAAGGAGGAACAGGAGGAGCACTGCCAGAGCCCTGCAAAATGACCTCCAGCAGGCCACAAATGTGCATGTGTCTGCACAAACGGTTAGAAACCGACTCCATGAGGATGGTATGAGGGCCCGACGTCCACAAATGGGGGTTGTGTTCACAGCCCAAAGCCGTGCAGGACGCTTGGCTTTTGCCAGAGAACACCAGGATTGGTAAATTCGCCACTGGCGCCCTGTGCTCTTCACAGATGAAAGCAGGTTCACACTGAGCACATGTGACAGACGTGACAGATTCTGGAGACATCGTGGAGAGCGATCTGCTGCCTGCAACATCCTTCAGCATGACCAGTTTGGCAGTGGGTCAGTAATGGTGTGAGGTGGCATTTCTTTGGAGGGCCGCATGGCCCTCCATGTGCTCGCCAGAGGTAGCCTGACTGCCATTAGGTACCAAGATGAGATCCTCAGACCCCTTGTGAGACCATATGCTGGTGCGGTTGGCCCTGGGTTCCTCCTAATGCAGGACAACGCTAGACCTCATGTGGCTGGAGTGTGTCAGCAGTTCCTGCAAGATGAAGACATTGAAGCTATGGACTGGCCCGCCCGTTCCCCAGACCTGAATCCGATTGAGCACATCTGGGACATCATGTCACGCTCCATCCACCAACGTTACGTTGCACCACAGACTGTTCAGGAGTTGGCGGATGCTTTAGTCCAGGTCTGGGAGGAGATCCCTCAGGAGACCATCTGCCGTCTCATCAGGAGCATGCCCAGGTGTTGTAGGGAGGTCATACAGGCACGTGGAGGCCACACACAATACTGAGCCTCATTTTGACTTGTTTTAAGGACATTACATCAAAGTTGGATCAGCCTGTAGTGTGTTTTTCCACTTCAATTTTGTGTGACTCCAAATCCAGGCCTCCATTAGTTAATAAATTTGATTTCCATTGATGATTTTTGTGTGATTTTGTTGTCAGCACATTCAACTTTGTACAGAACAAAGTATTCAATGAGAATATTTCATTCATTCAGATCTAGGATGTGTTATTTGAGTGTTCCCTTTATTTTTTTGAGCAGTGTATATACAGGGGTTGGAAAATGAAACTGAAACACCTGGTTTTAGACCACAAGAATTTATTAGTATGGTGTAGGGCCTCCTTTTGCGGCCAATACAGCATCAATTCGTCTTGGAAATGACATATAGAAGTCCTGCACAGTTGTCAGAGGAATTTTAAGCCATTCTTCTTGCAGGATAGTGGCCAGGTCACTACGTGATACTGGTGGAGGAAAACATTTCCTGACTCGCTCCTCCAAAACACCCCAAAGTGGCTCAATAATATTTAGATCTGGTGACTGTGCAGGCCATGGGAGATGTTCAACTTCACTTTCATGTTCATCAAACCAGTCTTTCACCAGTCTTGCTGTGTGTATTGGTGCATTGTCATCCTGATACACGGCACCGCCTTCAGGATACAATTTTTGAACCATTGGATGCACATGGTCCTCAAGAATGGTTCGGTAGTCCTTGGCAGTGATGCGCCCATTTAGCACAAGTATTGGGCCAAGGGAATGCCATGATATGGCAGCCCAAACCATCACTGATCCACCCCCATGCTTCACTCTGGGCATGCAACAGTCTGGGTGGTACGCTTCTTTGGGGCTTCTCCACACCGTAACTCTCCTGGATGTGGGGAAAACAGTAAAGGTGGACTCATCAGAGAACAATACATGTTTCACATTGTCCACAGCCCAAGATCTGCGCTCCTTGCACCATTGAAACCGACGTTTGGCATTGACATGAGTGACCAAAGGTTTGGCTATACCAGCCCGGCCGGGTATATTGACCCTGTGGAGCTCCCGACGGACAGTTCTGGTGGAAACAGGAGAGTTGAGGTGCACATTTAATTCTGCCTTGATTTGGGCAGCCGTGGTTTTATGTTTTTTGGATACAATCCGGGTTAGCACCCGAACATCCCTTTCAGACAGCTTCCTCTTGCGTCCACAGTTAATCCTGTTGGATATGGTTTGTCCTTCTTGGTGGTATGCTGACATTACCCTGGATACCGTGGCTCTTGATACATCACAAAGACTTACTGTCTTGGTCACAGATGTGCCAGCAAGACGTGCACCAACAATTTGTCCTCTTTTGAACTCTGGTATTTCACCCATAATGTTGTGTGCATTTCAGTATTTTGAGCCAAACTGTGCTCTTACCCTGCTAATTGAACCTTCACAGTCTGCTCTTACTGGTGGAATGTGCAATCAATGAAGACTGGCTGCCAGGTTGGTCCAATTTAGCTATGAAACCTCCCACACTAAAATGACAGGTGTTTCAGTTTAATTTTCCAACCCCTGTATATATATATATATATATATATATATATATATATATATATATATATATATACCATGGTTTATTGTTGTATATGCGAAAGGTCTTGCGAAAAGTCTGCACATGCATCCTCAAAAACTGATGTAAGAAGGGAAAGTATCAGCACTCGGCACTCAGTGACTGAAGCTTCGAAAACACTCCAATCTGTGCAGTCAAAACAGAGAGTTCTTGCTTTGATTGCTCCATCAGTGATTGGAAAGTCCCATAGCAGGCCCGGTGACAGTGTGATATGCATCTTTTAAAGTTGTGTGACAGTGGTCCAGCGTGTTTTTATTCTTGGTGGGACACTTAAAATGCATTTTGTGAAGTTCATTGTAGATGTTTTCACAGTTAAAATCCCCAAGCACAATGATGGGAGAGCCCAATTTCTTGTCTTTGTTTGGAACCAGGATAAACAGACCCATTGGCCTGTCTCTCTTTCAAAACACGATCAGCTGATTGAATAATTTTCTGATCGATTCCACTAATGCACTTTTCAGTTGGCTGCGACGATGAGCAAGATTGTCTTACTGGCCTTCAGTTTCTCCAAGATGGTGAAGGTGCCGGGCCTGCGAGTAGACCAGAAACCTGGTTCTCCCTTTTTTCTTCAAGCCCGTGCTGGAAAGCCCCATTAGTCCGGATGCACCGTTGGTCTCCACTTTCAGTCTGCGCTAGAGAAGATGCAGAAGACGGAGGAGGAATCAGAGATCATTCCGGATGTTTCCTCACACACTCCAACTCCTGCACCTTGGTCCTCTAGCCACTGGCAGGACAGCTGTCGCTGAGGTGCTCCACAGTTGCTGCAGCTTCTCACCCTGCTCTTTCGCTAGCCTCTTCTCCTCAGTCCCAGCGGTTTTAACCTGACATATTACTCCCCTTTTATGTCAGTTAATTACTGAGAATAAATGTTTTACATAAAACAAAAACATTTCTCTGAGACTCCCATGTAATTCCAGCTCTGCACTCTGTTCAGCCATTCTCCTAGCAGCCTCTACACATACTTTCTCAACACAGTGTGAGGTGGTAACGTCTAAACTGTCATTTAAGAGGGCCTGCAATTTTTCTGTCATGCCAGGTGAGGTGACTTCTTCCCAGCAGCGTGCGCCCAGGGAATCTCCCTGCGGTCAGTCGGAGCCCACTGAGCTCTCTGCTGCTTATTCTCCTCACTGTTCACACACAGTTGGGAGAGAAAACTCACTACCTGCTCTGAAAGGTGTGTTATTAACACCGAAACCTCTTTTCAGTTCACTCACCTGAAGAGTCCTGATGTGAGTCTGGAGTTTAAGCGTGGCTAATAGGCAGCTCTTTGTGAGTCCCCCGTGAGTTTCTCCTGGAGATTCTCTAAGGGTGATGGTGGCAGCAGCTCTAACTTGGCTCGTATCCATGAGGTCCATAGCACAAATGTGCTCCCACTCCTAGAGCAGAGCACTACTCAGTGGAAGCGTGTACGTTCCCTGGACAGGTGGATGGACCGACTTACTAGCAGGGGTCACACGCTGCGGTTCCTGTCACATCCCCTGCTTTTCAGAAGTATCGGAAATGAGAGGAATGATCTGTCCCTGTTCAACACATCTAACATGGAGGAACATGCTGACAATCAGGCAGGTGCTGGAAAATGTTTACCAGACTCGCTGGTTAAGCTCCATATATCTGAAGTTTGCATGCTTTTGAATCCCCATCATCCCGGAACACTGGAAAAAGCTGTGTTTCTCCTTACAAGAGACGCCATTTCAAGGCGTTTTGTTAAGTTGGGGTCAATGAAAAATATACAAAAAATGCAGAGAGAGGACTGGCTGTTGTTTAGGTGTTCCTCTCTTGTGAAATTGACCAAAGAATCTACCTATGGGTACAAATAAAGTAACCATGAGGCTTAAACCTTGAATGTTGGCAGAGAGCAGAAGAAAAACACAAAGTATCAACAGAAGAATCACAGCTCTCATTCGTGGAGCTATGCTTGTATCCCATCCTAGATATTATAACTGTTGTATTATAATCAGAGAAAACAGCAAATCTAGCATCTGGTGAATTATTTCCTAGGTTTAGAAAGCACTGCATTTCTAGATCATCTTAGCATTAGCAAGAATAGTTATGCCAGTGATGCTCGATGTGTTATGGTCAGTAACTGAAGAGGAGACAGGCATTAAAGAAACAGACACTCTGCAGACAGGACCAAACAGTGATGTTTGTTGATAGTCTCTGGAAGGATCAGGGTGTGGTTGGATTCTGTGGCTATAACTCCTCTCTCTCTCTCTCTCACTCACACACACGCTTTTGAAGGTGTTCCGTCTTGAAGACCAAAGATGTACAGTGGCTCTCCAACGTTTACACACCTCTGGTATAATACCAGATACAGTGGACTATAACATTTTTTATTAAGTTTAATGTTATATATATCCTCTGCGTTTTTGAAGCAACTTTTTCTCTATTTTCTTTTGTAAAAGTCTATCATGATACGACTTTGTAATATTTGGTCACTTTACCTCATTAAAGTTCTGCAATTCTGTCGTATTCTGTCTTTTCCACAACCTCCTCTAGCTCTACTTTGGATGAATGCTTGGACTCAATTTGATTCTGAAAAATAAATCCTCTTTAACTCACTCATATCACCCCAGTCTTATACACTCTACACTGGCTTCTGATAAATTTTAGAGTTTGGTTTAAAATACTTGTTCTCACCTAGAGGGCTCTAAATGGCCACGATACCGAGTATTTGTGTCAACTTTCAACCAAACACTGCTGCTTGTAGCCTTCAATCTCAGGCTCTGTATCTCCAGGTTGTTCCTCATACAAGGTTAAAACCTAAAGGTGACAGGGCCTTTCAGTCTGTGGCTCCTATACCGTGAAACAGTTTCCCACCCTGCAACTTCGCTGTGCTGACTCTGTGGACACTTTAAAAAAAACTGTTAAAAGCAGGCTTTTATGTCATGATTTTATTTTGTTTTTTATACTTTTTTTAAACTATGAAAAACTTAAATGTGATTTATGTTGTACTTTTATGACTTTGTGTCCGTGAAAGGCACTTTATAAATAAACTTTACTTACTAATATATTAAAGCACCTAATCTTCAGCTTTCAAGTTTGGGTCCTGGACTATGATTCACTTATAAATCCATTATTGACCTAACATGACCCCCAAGACTAGACCTTTTAGTTCAACAATAATGTGGATTAAATACCCCAAACAAATAAAAAAACAATATGTAAGAAATTCTGTGCCACCAGCTCTGAAAAAGAATGTTCGTGGACGTCTGCACATTCTGAACTAACACAGCTGACCTCACTCACTGGTAAATAATGAGTCCAGATCTCTCTTCATCTGTTACTAAAACTAAATCCTTTTTGCGATCTGTTTCTCTGCTACATTCTTCTCCAGCTCATTCAGATTTGCACCCATGTTACCCTCATTCACTGCTGTCATTTGGAGCATACAAGACACATCAAGAAAACTCAATGCAATCTGCTGGGTTTCCTTAGGTAGAAAAACTTTTTATCCAATTTGAATAAATAACTGAATCTGAATGCACTGTTCAATGGTTAGGACTAATTGGAATGTTTCTACCTGACTTTTGTGAAGTGCCTTGAGACAACATGTGTTGTGAATTGGCGCTATATAAATAAACTGAATTGAACTGAATTGAATTGAAAATGCGTAGTTAGAGTGACATAAGATTCGATGTCTGCTCTTCACACATCCCATGTAAGAGCTTTCTTACTTCTTGTAATCCCATCACTTTGTTTTGGTGGTGTTGTAGTTTGTGGGGATTGTAGTTTCAGGGAGTTAGCTTTTAAGGTTGGATGATTCATCCAAAGAACCCTCCATAGCCCAAATTTCTTGGTTCTCGATGACTGCCACTGGTCGCAGATTTTGAAGAAATTTGTAATTAACTTTCGCTGATTTAGAGTTAGCTTTGACAATGCTAGGTCAATGGTCATCTTGGTTACATTTGTAGGTAAAATCAGCTGTTTTGCATCTGCCTTCAGGTAAAACCATTTTAAATTAAGTTTTCACTTTGATGCAGAGGTTCCTGAGTGTTGTGCATGTGTATGTCCTGGTGCCACACTTGCACGCTTCTGATTAATAATTAACTCTTAGATAATCAAATTTTGAATTGTGTTAATTGTGTCTGAATAATCGAGATCCACTTGTCGAAGCATCGGAAACTAAATTTCACCCCCCCACCCCTACTCCTTAGTCCAGTTATACAGAGAACTCGGAGATTGTTTTCAGGTGAAGAACACAACCAGTACTTGGCAGGAACTCTGGTTCCTGAAGTGCCTTCAGTGTTTCTTGTGGCTTCTTAGAAGTCTCCCTAAATAGTCTCTGCTTTGTCTCTTCATATGTTTGGAAAAAACATTTTACATCACAAAAACTAGTTTAAAGAACCACTGTTCAAGTGAGTCCTACCGCACTTACATACTGCAGAGGGGTGACAATGGTGGAAAAAATGTCCATAACAATTCCTAATGTTCAGCTTTTTTGGATCAGACTTAAATTTTTTGTGATGTTAATTCAAATGCTTTTGTCTGGATGTAGTTTTCTTGATATTTGAATGATCTTAAAGCATTATATAATTCAGAAGAGCATTGTTTTACCCGCAGGACTCAGATCTTTGATTTGAACAAAAAATGCTGGTTTTATCTATTCCTTGTTGGATCCAAAACTATTTTAAGTATGGATGAAATGCTATCTTGTTTTTTTCTGAATCAGGACTTTGGAAGCAGAACTGAGATGTTTATCTAGTAGAGATGGACTGATTTTGTTTTCTGAACTGAACAATTGTATCATATTAAAAAGAACAGTGCAAAACTGAGTCATTACTTTGTTAATTTTATTTCATTTTTATTTTCAAATAAATCAAACGGGCGATTGAAAATCTTGAACCACAGATACAGTGACAGTCCAATGCTTCTAGGTTGGTTAAATTAATCAGCAGTAGCTGGGATATGTTGTGTATGATCCTCATTCTACAGTTATATAAACTTATATAAATGACTTGTACTACATGCTGTGTGCTTGTGTCCGAAAGACATAGCTAACATTTACTTTCACTGTAAAAAATCCTCTTTGCTGACTGGATTTTGTTCAGGATCTCACTGAACCACCTGAAATATTGTGCACTACACCAACGTGTAGAAGTAAAGAATAGAATAATGCAGGGTGGTCTCTCTTCTTTTTCCTGCTGACAGGGTTTCTTCACCTTTCACTGGATTTAAGTGAAGGTCTGAGTAAGAACAAAGCCTTAATCTTGCTGACGGTTAACATGTTGCTGCAGGCAATGGGAAAACTGTTGCCTTTGTAGTTGCTGCAGCTGTGGTTAAACACCTGGCGTCTAAACATTAATTTGCCTGGGTAAACAGAGAGACTGATACTCTTTCCAATTCCAAAAAAATCCAAAAATTCTTAGAAATGGCAAGAAGCCCCAGTTTCCTCCAAAGCCACAGTGGTTCCCAAAAAGTCAGATTTTACCCTGGAATTTATGGTCCCCTTACCTAGAAGTTTGCTCTACCTCCACCTAACTCGTCACTAACTATAACCAGCAAAGAATTGATGGGGGCCGAGAGTGTCCATTTATTTGTGATGTAGTTTTTCTTCCTTTTTTAAATTTGAAAAGACTAGGCGGAGAATGTTCACCCAGTTTAAAGCAACCTCAGCAGACACACACAGCTCTGCCTTGCCAGCCTCCCTTTTCCTGCTAGTGGGGGTGGGGAATTTCAGCGTCAAATGGAACCACTGATGCGTTTTGATTGCTTCACAACGGTTGGAAGTCAAACCTATGACCTGTCTGAGCTTCTGATTATGTGCCAAATACATCCAAAAATGCACTCTTGTTTCCATTTCATTGTATTAGATTGATGCCTGTGGGAATTTCTCTCAGACAAAATGCATCCAGAAAGTATCCGCAGCACATTTTATGTGCCAGCCTTATTGCAAAGTTGATTCAACTGTTTTTTTCTCAAAAAACTCTACACACAATACTCTGTAGTGACAATATGAAAACACAAGGAAGACCTTTTTTTTTTTTTTTAATGGTGACGGAAAAATCTGAAGGCTAACAGTCATTTTAACAGATTGTAAGTCACACCCCTGACCACTTAGTGGTGTGTTAGCAAATTAATTAGCTGTTTCCTCGCGCATAAGCGAGTGCTTGCCAGATCAGGAAACCCCTCGTTCAGAGAGTCTTGTCGACTTCTAATCACTTCAGTTGGAGAAATGTTCCATGATATCAAAACTTTGGCAGAATTGGGGCTTGTAATTCCAGTCTCTGGTGTGGCGACAGAGCGTGGATTCAGCATCCAGAAAAACACCGAAACAGACACGAGAAGTCGTCTCTCTGAGACATTAGTCCAAAACCTCATCATAATTAGCCTCTGCAGCAAATCCCACTCCGGGCATTTGATTTACGCACATCTGTTCATATTTATAAGTGCAGTTGTTTAAATTCATTGTTTATATGTAATTACTGGGACATCAGTCAGTGTTTTTTGTCACTGTGTAGAAATAGTTACATGTATTCTTCTGGTTGATGTGGATTCTCTGTTCAGCTTGTTCCAACTGAATATTATTAAAATGAATGAAAATAAATGCTATATAATTTAAAATCATAAAAAAAATGACAGGTTAAAATAAATGATGACCAGATTTTTTTTTACCCTGTCAGTCAAAATGACCAACAACAAAAAAGTCTAGCGCAACCTCTGGCCTGGACAGAGCCTATGAACTGAACAAATTCTTCAATAGGTTCAGTTCAGGAACAAGCTCAGCGATCTCCTCTCCTGCCAACAGCTTAACAGACTTCCTTTGACCCATAGTTTTCCTGTTACACCTCAAATGTTTATCTTCCACTTTGGCCATGGGCTTTTCTTTAGTCTTCAACTAAATCAGGAGATGCTGGTGCTCCCTTTAATTGCCTCTCCCATCTATTTGTCTCTAGAAGTCCAGTAAAGTGGAATGTGGCAGGTAAAAATATATTCTACAGTAATGAATGTGTCCTTCTGACAGTGGGAAGTTAATTAACTGACAATTACTGTAACCACTAAAAAGGGCTCTTGGATCCACTAGTACCCTTTTACACCAATGTGGTTCTGAGCCAGTTTCGGTTCCCGAACAGGATTTCAAATCGGTGATGCATGTTTCACCAACAAAAAGAGGTTCCAGAGCACGAACTCTGGTTCAACTCGGGGACCGCTGAATACTTGGATCTTCTGCGTGTACCGCAACGTCACCCATTGAAGGCTTGAAGCTGCATATAATAGAAGCAACAAGTACAGCGACGAAGATGAAAAACGTACAAATGTATAAACATTATTTACACTTGGGAATGCTGAACATAGGCAAATAAAAACATTGTACATACCATTGTTCATACCTTGCAAGGAGTCGCTGTCTCCTTTTCTGTATTAACTGGAGTTTATGGATACTCTGTTTTTGCATGAAAAGGAACATTGCACGCAGCTCAGCAAGCTCTGATGTCTCACTACCACGCTTCCTCCTGCGTTGTGTTAGTCCCACTGTTAAAGACTCATGCTTGGTTTGTAAAACTGGTGGAAACACATGTCAGAGCTCAACAAAACACCACAGTTTGAAGGCATGCGAACCGAACCGGTTCAAGAACAAGAGTTCTTCGGTGGAAAAACGCTATAGTTAGTTTTTTTTTAGACCCAGATCCAGACTTTCCAGGAGCTCCAGACCAGGAGCCTTTTCTGTGATAAAAGATTCGAGCTGTTCAAACTGTGGGTCAGTTTAAATCCCTGCTGAAAATGTATTTCTATTCATTGGCTTTCAATTCTAGTTAAGCAGGACATCTGTCAGTTTGTTCTGCTTGTTTTAATTATTATTTTACTTATTTTGTATGAGTTGTTTTGTATGGGTTTTTGGTCAGCTACGTAAATAAACATGACTATAAGTTCAGTCCATTTACCATTTATTTTTCTAAATACACATAGAAAATAATATTCAATAGAAAATCTTTTTGTTTCGGAAAGATATATTAAAGGTTAGGTCAGCATGTGGCTAACCAAAGTACCAGGCAGTCTTGACAGCCTTGACACTTGTCTCAGCAGATGGATTATAAGGAGCAGGAAGCACTGCAGCCTGTTAACCAGACCAATGCTTCTCTCTTTTGGCACCTCTTTGTAAATGTCTGGCTTGTAAAAACAGGAAGAAGCATGAAAATGACATAAATAGGTATAATTATGTTTATAATGTACACAGTGCTTTTTAGCTGTGAAACAAACACAACAAAAACTCTTCTGACTTCCAGAAGGATTCATGTTAGTGTTTTAATGAACAAAGTGGTCTGCAGTGGCACAGCAGGTTTTTATTAGTTGTTCTTCACAGCTTCAGGTAGTGTCACTCACTTTTTTGTAATTTTGTTACTTAAGATCATGTGACTCATTGTGGCCTACATAAACACACCTTAGAACTTCCCTTCCATATACTTGCTGACAGCAGTAACTTGTATATTTAACAGTTCTATCGTGATGAGAAATACATTTAAAATGTCTTTCCTCTCGATGTGTACAGATATATTAAACACATTTCCATTACAAGTAGCTACACATGGCCTGGGTACCGGTAACAAGGTATTCCAAGGTTTTACAAAGTACTGGTTTCAGAACTGCTCATACCACTCCTGTGGTTTAAAGTTATTGTAAAGCATCTGAATGTGGCTATAGGATTGGATTGAACTCAAGTGAATTTGATTGATTTGAACTGAATTTGGACCAGATTTGGTTCTGTTGAACTGCTTGTTAATTGGACCTGTTTGTGAAGAGGTTTGATATGACAGTTGTTGTAACCTGGTGCATTGGAAATAAAGTCATTAAAATGATTTAGCAGGATGAAAGAGGCAAGAGTGACTGGAGTATATAATAGCCATTTTTTTAGCACACCCCTCCCCCACCTGTTGTTCCACCTTGCTTCTCAGCTGACTGTAGAAAAGCTCTTACACCTTTCCCTCATTCAGTGGGCAGATTAATTTCTGTTTAAGCGGCCAGCTCCAGGCTGGTAACCCGAGTAAATGGCCCAACTAATCAAGCAGCAAATATCAGCTCGGTATACTTTCAGTGTTAGAACAGAACAACAAGTAAATATTTAGCCACATTTCAGCTGGTCTTTATTTTATACTTTTGTTAAAGTAATTGTATTTCAATGTAAATATTAAATAGGACTAAAAGTAATAGTTTTATGATATATAACTATAAATTAAAGAAATAAATCATGTTGAACATTTTTGTTTAAAATTTTAGGTAAATACTGTATTTTGGCTCAAGGCAATTATCATACTGTGATAATCAAGGTTTTCCTGCTGAAAGCAACCTAAAACCTTGGTTTTCTGAAACTGTGCCTCTGTCAGCCTCAGGCACCAAACCAGGGATGAAAATAATCCACGACTACAGAGCAGTGCTGCTCTTCTCCAACAGGAATATCAGGTATTCAACGGAAGTTGGTCAAGACTGTCTTGGGAGTTCAGCAGGAGTGTGCTTACCATCAAGTACTCGCTTGGGATGTTTCGTAATTTCTTACCCAGCATAATCAGTAAATTGTTTTAAACATTGTTTCAGAATGTAGAAGCAGGGTCTAGTTCAAAAAAGCACTCAGATCTTATAAAGACCCAATCTAGTCTGTTACTTTCTATAAAACTGACAGTAGTAAATTTACTACTATGATGCTGAAAAAGAATCAGATTATAGAAAGATTTGTTTGTAAATTGACCATTATCTATTGATAGTGTTCTCTTAATTGTTTATTAAGTGCATGTTATGATATGAACCTGTGTATTCCATTAATTAGAATCTGGATCAGGTATACTGTTAGAAGGCTGAAAGCTCACTCCTTGATCAGAGGTATTACTTTCCTGATTTAAGCATTTATTCTAGAACCTCATTAGTTTAACCTGCTTTTTATTCATCTTCGCTGCCTTATAAAATAACTCTAGGTAAGCTTCTTCATATATTTTATGGCTCATTTTCAGCTCTGCGTGTTAAGAAATGAGCCTGATTCCATAAGAAACACACCCCTGATGTTTTCTGAAGGCAACACTATGGAAAAGCAGCATTAAGCTGGGAAGACCACAAAGAGACTCTTTGTGCACCGGTGTGTTTTACACACAGCCTTCAGAGAGGACCAGGCAACACAGCAGCCATACTAACATTTACCCTTCACTCCCGGCACTGCCCTTGTTATTGCCCAGGCAGACACAAAAAGGAGCCTTTATTTATGTCTACATGACTATGTGTCTGTGTGTGTGAGTGTGTGTGTAAGCATGGCCAAGCTTTTCATGAGAGCTTGCTATTCCTGTTGTCCAAAATCACCTCTTCAAGACTGAAGGACAGAAAGGAGCTTTAGTATTACCCTAGGCTTGTTGACTGTTTCTTAGAAAAAGGCCAGAGTTTTAATGAAAAGAGGATTATAGCTCTGGATTTTTGCAGGTGAAAGCATAACTTTAGGTTCCTAAGAGGCTGTGAAAGAACCCCACCATGAGGGCTTTACGTGTATATAAAAGTAACTGGTTGTGACATCCTTGGTGGCAACAACTGGCAGTGAGTATTTTACATAACTGTGGATGAAATCTGGCCCACTCTGTTGTGCAGAACTGTTTTAGTTCAGCCACATTTAAGATCATACAACAGCATCTCAAAAGAATCTCTGGACATTAACTAGGCCAGTCAAAAACCTTTATTTTGGTTTTTGAGCCATTGAGAGGCTCGACAAAATCTCTGAAAAAAAGAAACATCTGTTCTTCACTGAGGAGAGGTAGAAAAAGTGGACTATGCAATAAAATGTTTTCCCTGACAAAATGTTCAAGTAGCAACATGAAAATCTTTTAGCTTATTTAAAATGTATTAAGCAATAAGAGATATATTTCTCCATTTTTTTGTCTTTATGTGCTTCATATAATATCAAACACTGAACTTAAAGCCTTTCCACAATACACTCAGTTGCTTTTTACAGACCCACCGCTTTCAGTTTCTCTCTCTCATTCCTCCTTCCTGGTTTCTTCCCATCATGTCCCTATTTACCCGTCAAGGTCACTGGCCACTCTCCCAGACTTCCACACTGTTCTTGGGTTGTCCTATTTCTCAAAGGGGCATTTTTCTTCCCACTGTCTCCAAGTGCCTGTTCAGCTGGAAATGTTGGCTCTTTTTGTTTTGAACATTTGGTATACAAATGCAATGTAACATAATACTGCAGTGCACTGCACAGATGGAAATGGGAAGCAATAAAATAAAAACTACATCAAGTCTTCCTTTTTTTAACTTTCTCTGTGAAAAATCTCTAGCTTTATTCTGATAATGTGTGCATAGTTCTCCTGACCATAATGAGCATGTGAAAACACAGGCTGTAATTTGCCTGTGAGGACATAGCCTCATGAAAGACTAAATATGTACCAGGATAAGTGTGTATATGCACACACACACATAGTCACACTTTATTTTGCTCTTCCATCCCATCACTGCACTTTTTTCATGAGCGTTTATAAAGCTGATATCAGGGTCCAGTAAAGTTCTTAGACGTTCCCTTCTCTTCTGTTTGATTAGTAATTATTCAGCTGCAGCTGGGCTAAAGATCCTTTCAGGCCTCATCTGACTTTGTGTTTCTGATTCATTGAGTTTGAAATTTTTAAAAATTATTTCTAATCTACCAGATTTTAAATTGTATATTATTTCATTGTTTTTAATAAATACCTTTAATCTGGAATCAGTGTCCTACAGAAACTGTTTCCACCACCTGAACAGCCAGTAAAAGTAGTAAACTGACTAAGGACCAGCCAGCTAATCCTCCATGTCTTCTGTAATCCCACGCTGTACAGGCACAAGATGGCCAACAACCTGGAAACACATTTGGTCCAACAAGGCTGGAAGTATACAGCTGTTACCACAAGTATTCTAAGATCTGCTGTGGGCAGAACCAGAGCTGAACACAGCAATCATTGTCAGAGGTGGTGTTTAGCTAATTTGTCCCAGGATAAGTACCGACCCACCTACTATGGCCACTGGGGGATCAGCAGAGCTACTGACCTCAAAAACTTGACTTATTTATTCCTTTTTCTACTTCTTGCTTTATGTACTGACAATTTGTAACAATGACTTCGCACCAACAAAGAAAAGGTGTCTTTAACCCCTTAAACAGCCAACATTTCTTTTATGCTACTGACTGGCTCCCTGTAATTATGTGGCTCTCTTTATCTCTGGTGAGAATGCATTCATAAAAAAAGGCCTGTGTTAGGGGGCCTCTCAGGACTCCACAGACCACCGCACCATAAGTGTACTATAGCACTGTACTGTACTTTCATTAATGCTTAAACTGTTGTATTGTATTTCTTTCTTTAAAGTATTTTAAGCCCAAAGAACAGCAATAACAACAAAATGTATTTTTAAAAGTAACAACCTTGCCTTTTTCCCATTCTGGTCTAAGTAATGCAGTAACTGACTTAAGCAAAAGGGAGGAAACACTCGGTTATTCAACGCCACTAAGGTTAAAACACAGAGATAAATCACAAGTCATGTGTATTTTTTCTGTTTTGTATCCAGGCTCAGCCTCTCACACCAGGGTGATCTCTTTAGGACCATAAAGTTTAACAGGCGTAGGAACTTCCTACCTACACAGAGGCAAGTGGCTATTCTCAGATCACTCAAACATATTAACAAACAGCTCACTTTCATGCCTCTGATGGGCTCCATTTCTTAAATGGACCTGATCTTTGTTACCCAGAGACTTCTTCCTATGTTTTTGCCATATTTCTAGAAATATCCCAGGGTGATGGTTATTCATTTCCACCTCCCCCTCCTCTTCGTCGGCTGGGTTAAAACCGGTGCTGTTAAGATGAGCGGCAGTTGTTAAGGATTTCTCTATAAATAAGTTCTTGTCAGCTAGCCTACAGCACCTATCCAGCTCCAACAGACCGACTGATGCTGCAGCTGAGGGGAATGCACCAGCTCAGTGTTGGCATGGTAACTCCTGCTAATACCTTGACACATGGCGAGGGGGTGGGGAGTTAGAACTTTAGCTATAGCACTGACAATTGTTGAACATGGGTGGCCTAGTGCAGCGGTTCCTAACTATACTCTAAACTCCGTCATCTCCACTGTCATTTGTTTATCTGTATTATTGTCCAGATTATTAAGTTTGGGTCTCTGAATAATAACCTTGATCTTTCATATCTATACGCAGGGATCAGATGTCGGGCTGAGCATCTCAGAAATAGTAACAGTATTGCTATCAGAGTTAATACTCTGCTGTGAATTTAGAGCCTGCTGTTTGTGGCTACCCTAAAATTATGTTGTCAGCTTTGTTTATGAGGAATGTACATCTAGATGGCCTATTATTTTGGTGCCATTCATGCTGTGAAGCAGCATTATTTTTAATGCAACACTCCCAACTGTTTAAGAGAGGAACTGAAGGAAAGTAGCACATTTCAAGCAGCTTCTTGTTCAATGTCCCCTTCATTCCAGGGTGGAGACAGTTCCTTTCCATTAATTTATAGAGTTTCAATTCACAACACATGATCTTAAGGCACTTTACAAAAAAACCCAAAGTCGATCAGTTTGAATCATACAGACAAATTCCAAGTGAATTACATAGATGTTAAATTGATCCAAGTCATCAAATAATGCAGCCAAGTTCCGTTTATTGTTCAACTTCAGTTTGCTCCTCCTGGATGAACATGTGTAGACAGTGGATTGCCGGCTGTATTGTGTCCAAGTGTTATGTAGGTTACACAGTTGCTGCAGTACAGCAATAGCATCTCTGTGCAGAAGAAACAGCATGAGCTGGAGGCTGATTGCTGGTGTTTGCATAATTGTACACTATGGACCGTTAAAGCTACTGAAGCATAAACTAAACGATAAACAATGAAAAGGTAATGACTATTAGAAATGTCTGTGTTTACTTATGCCCACACTCTGTGTGTGTGTGTGTGTGACTGAATGTTCAACAGTCTGTTTTTCCCCTGCAATAAGGAGTAGGACCCTTCCTAGCATTGGTTTATGTTGTTATGTTGTTAATTAGAAACTTGCTTTATCCCCCCACCCCCGTTCTGAGGATGAGTGGGTGTTGAATTGTGGGTAACAACTGTAATAAATGGCTGCCTCATCCTCCTCTTTCTTTACTCCCTCTCTGTGGTTTATTTTCAGTAGCCACATTCCATCAGTGCTTGGTGACAACTGAAGCTTGCTGCCATAGTTTATCCTGGGTTCTGCATATGTTCTTTTTGTTCAAACCTGTTTTCTGCATGACTCATATTCTGCCCTCTGCCCAGTTTTGGAACTTCAGTGGTTCTTGATCACCCTTCCTAATGATGTTTTCCTCTGCTCTTTAGTTTGAAGGAAAGCTGAACTGGAAATAAGTTGAATGAAACTGAAAGGGTGGAGTCAGTGAAGTGCATGATGCCTCAATTGAATGTGCCTCCCAGGAATTCTGTTAGTGTAGTTTGGCTGATTTTTGTTTGATTTAACCCTGCTGGTCCGATCTGTCAACTACCGACTGCACAGAGCCTGCCTAGACTTTACTTTACAGCTGTTAAATCTAAGGAAATATGTTTAAACTTGAATTATTTTACTGGGACCTGGATATTGTGTTTGCAGTGTTCCACTAAAATTCCATTTCAGCAACTTCCATATTTAGAAACCTATTTGCAGTGGCTCTGAAATGTCATTGAAACTTTTTAAAATGCCTGTATTCACAAAGAATTCTAAGACTAAAATTAGACATTAGACGTCATTCTAAGAAAAATCTTGGAAGATAGAAAGATTGTTCTTCGAATTTTCCTTTGGTAAGATAAAAGTTATTCATGAAGCATCCTAGGCCTTCAGAGAGCTCCTAAAGTGAGGAAATGTTAGGAGTAGTGAGGAGGACTTTTAGTGAGCCTAAGAAGTGTCTTTAGCAGAGAAGATGGTGGAAAGACCGAGAGAACGGAGAGATATTCTCCGTACAATAAACAACAGCGAATTAATTAAACGTTAAAGTGGACTTCAACGCTCACGTGGGAAACGACAGTGACACCTGGAGAGGCGTGATCGGGAGGAATGGCCTCCCCGATCTGAATCCGAGTGGTGCTTTGTTATTGGACTTCTGTGCTAGTCACGGATTGTCCATAATGAACACCATGTTACAAACATAAAGGTATCCATCAGTGCACTTGGCACCCGGACACCCTAGGCAGGAGGTCAATGAGCTACTTTGTTGTAGTATCATCAGACCTTCGGCCGCATGTTTTGGACACTCGGGTGAAGAGAGGGGCTATGCTGTCCACTGATCACCACCTGGTGGTGAGTTGGATCCGCTGGAGGAGGTGAAAGCCCGACAGACTTGGCAGGCCCAAGCGCATAGTGAGGGTCTGCTGGGAACACCTGGTGGAGCCCTCGGCCAGGGATGTATTTAACTCCCACCTCCGGGAGAGCTTTGACCAGATTCCGGGGGATGTTTGAGACATAGAGTCCGAGTGGACCATGTTCTCCGCATCTATTGTCGATGCTGCTGCCCGTAGCTGCGGCCGTAAGATCTGCGGTGCCTGTCGCGGCGGCAATCCCAGAACCCGCTGTACACCGGCAGTAAGGGACGCTGTAAAGCTGAAAAAGGAGTCCTATCAGCTGTGGTTGGCTTGTGGGACTCCTGAGGCAGCTGACGGGTACCGTGAGGCCAAGCGTGCCGTGGCCCAGGCTGTGGCAGAGGCAACGACTCGGGCCTGGGAGGAGTTCGGTGAGGCCATGGAGAAGGACTACCAGTTGGCCTCGAAGTGATTCTGGCAAACCGTCCGGCGCCTCAGGAGGGGGAAGCAGTGCTTCGCCAACACTGTTTACAGTGGGGGTGGGAGGCTGCTGACCTCGACTGAGGACATTATCGGGGTGGAAGGAGTACTTCGAGGATCTCCTCAATCCTGCCATCACGCATTCCCTGGTGGAAACAGAGGGTGGGGACTCGGGGTTGGACTCGTTCATCACCCAGGCTGAAGTCACCGAGGTGGTTAAAAAGCTCCACGGTGGCAGGGCTTCGGGGGTGGATGAGATCCACCCTGAGTACCTCAAATCTCTGGATGTTGTGGGGCTGTCATGGTTGACACGCCTCTTCAACATTGCTTGGCGGTCGGGGACAGTGCCTCTGGACTGGCAGACTGGGGTGGTGGTCCCCCTTCATAAGAATGGTGACCGGAGGGTGTGTTCCAACTACAGGGGGATCACACTCCTCAGCCGCCCTGGTAAGGCCTATTAGTATTAATATTGGAGAGGAGAGTCCAGCCGATAGTCGAACCTCAGCTTCAGGAGGAGCAGTGTGATTTTAGTCCTGGCCGTGGAACACTGGACCAGCTCTATACCCTCTACAGGGTACTTGAGGGTTCATGGGAGTTTGCCCAACCGGTCCACATGTGTTTTATGGACCTGGAGAAGGCATTCGACCGTGTCCCTCGTGGTGCCCTGTGGGGGGTGCTCCAGGAGTATGGAATCGGGGGCCCTTTATTAGGGGCCATCCGGTCCCTGTACGAGCGGAGCAGGAGTTTGGTCCGCATTGCCGGCACTAAGTCGGACCTGTTCCCGGTGCATGTTGGACTCCGGCAGGGCTGCCCTTTGTCACCGGTCCTGTTCATAACTTTTATGGCCACTGTCCTATTCAAATTTATTAATTAAATAAAATATACTCTAATATACTTTAATTTCATGTTTTAGTTTTTAGGCTTTGGGAGCCTTCTTAATTTATGGTTTGGTTTGTATGTTTTTGATTTTTATGGATGCCTACCCTGTAATACTGCAACAAAAATGTACCTACGGGTACCAATAAGGACACTTGAACCTGAACTGGGTTTGATCATTGCTTATAGAATGTCTTTGTGTAAATTAACTTTCCAGTCAGGCCCCTCTATGCTTTGTTAGCTTCTAGTCCTTCTCATCATTAAATGCCCAATCCTGTGAGGCTACAGCTGTTACAGATAGGACATTAATACTTCTCCCAGAACGATCAAAGGAATCTTCTTGTTTAGATTTCATCATTTCGGAATGTTGTCTCTCAATCAACAGGCTCCAGCTCCCTGTCTATGCTTGTGCTTGTGGAGGCTCATATAGGCTTCAGTTTTTTGTAAGGGGCTGGGGGGAAACAGGGGGTCTTTGGCCTTTTGCCAAGCTGTTACCCTCATTCCCACATCCAGAAGATTTGCCCTAACAAAGCAGGCATTCTAATGCCCTGTGTGGCAGAGAAAGAGCTCTGTGCATGTGTTTGCGTGTTGAATGAGGGAGCTCCTCACTGCTGAGATGAATGGTGTCTTTTTCAGACTTTTTTCAACTTTTGTCCAACTCCTCATCCAATAAGCTTCCAGCAGATCTGCCCGAACTTGTAAGAGATCCATTTTGCCAGTGATGGAATGCTGAAAGGCAGAGGAAATCGTGTTGAGAAGGTGGGAAACTGGGGGTGTGAATGAAGGGCACCATGTCCCAAAGAAAAAAACGGGGAAGGAAAATTTACTGAAGTTAATTTGTTAAGGGGTAAAGAAAAAAAGGTCACATGTCAAAACAGAGATGATCTCTTCAGCTTCCCCTGTTTTTCTTCTTGTTTTTTATTTTTTGCAGAGACACTAAGGCATTATTTGAATTTGCACCTAAAACCAACCAGTAAGACCATTTAAACCATGTTCACATACTGGCCCACGTTCTTCTTCTCTTTGTTATGCCACCATTATCAATATGTCTGTTACTCATTCGACAGTGTACTTCTACTTAACAGCGGTTTGAGCATTTGTGTGTGTGTGTGTATTGGGGATATTCTGGTTTTATAATTATATTATAAGTAATGTGGCCTGTTTTTTTCTTTATTTGCTGCTTTTTTGCCATAATACAAAATTTAACAGTCATCAGTAGCACTATCAGCTGTGTACTGTATCCACCTCCTGCAAACACAACTGATGGTCCCAACCCCCTTATAAGGCTTGATATCCCACTTTTAAACCGACAGGGGCCCCCCTGTGAATAAAACCATTTTGGGGACTACCCCTTTTAAGCTCTCAACAGAATGCCAAAAGTGTCGGGGCAGTAATCAAAACCAAAGGGGCAATTTGAAAAAACCTAGATATAAGACTTTTTTTCAGTTTTTTTCCCCCCTTTTTTTTTTCAGTATATAATTCCACAAAGTGTTAATTCATAGTTTTGATGTCTTCAGTGTGAAGCTACAATATTCATAGTCATGAAAATAAAGAAAACTCTTTGGAATGAGGTGTGTCCACAACTTTAGCTCTGTACAGAATGTATGTCTGTATGTCTGTATGTATGTATGTATGTCTGTCTGTCTGGTCCCTGTCCGTCTGGAGTGTGCACACATATATAGATAATATATATATATATCTATATATCATATTATTATACTATGTAATGTATATGTATTATATATATTATATAGTTATATATATATATAGATATATATATATATATAATATATATAATTATATATATATATACTATGTAGACAGTCAGGGTAGGGCGTACGGTCCGAGCATCGTCAATAAAAAAAAAACAATTAAATACAGTTAACGAAAGCTTTGGATTACTTTTATCCCTGCTTCCCAGTGTGGTGTGAGTATGTGCGTATGTTTCTGTATACATCAGTTTTGTGTTACTGGCAGAAAAAGACACCCTCCTGAAACCAACACAGCTTACTTTGGGTAATTTCCACATGTGAGACGGAGGTGTCTTAGTGTCGTACTATGTGCTGATGCACTTGAAGAGGCATTACGGGAACCTTTAAAACCCTGTCTGAGCAGGGTGTAACAGTTCTATGAATGAACTGAAGGAAAAAAATAATCTGAGTAGTTTAAACATGACAGGCTCAGCCCCCACCCCCCCCCCCCCCCCCCCCCCCACAAAGGTTGTTAAAGAACTAAAACCACGGATCAATCTTCTAGCTTCTTTGTGCTGCAGGTGATATCCAGAAGGATGTATTTATAACCTGAGCATCTGGGAGGTCAAGAGGTAACATACCTCTGTAAAACACCACTGGAAACAAATGGTGAGATTCTTGTGCAGAGAGAGATTTTTATGTTAATGTAGTTTTCCTGGTGCTGTTTAACTATTTGAAAGTCTCTTTTTACTGTATTTTTTTTAAACGAAAAAACATATTTACCTTCCTGTTGATGATCTATATGTGATATTTCTTTATTGGGTTAATCACTTTAACAGACTGAAACCATCTAACAGGGCATACCTTCTACTAACAGAATTACATGTGGAGTTTTAACCAAGATTCAGTAAAAGCCATTAGGCCTTTAGGGTCAGGGGTCTCATCCTTAATGAACTCTTAAAACTGTTTGCTCTTTATTTAACATAAAACATTGTAGAAAAATGTAGACTTTGAGTAGTTGTAGCTTATAACTGTAAGCATATTTACAACCAGGATACAATAACTGTTTTAAAGTACAAGTTGTTAAACTTTTACCTCACACTACACTGAATATAGATGAAGTCAGTAAGTCCTGGCATCTTGGAGACCTAGGGAATCCAGTGAGATAATACCATATCACTGCGAGCTGTAATGTGTCTTGTTGCAGTTATGTGGCATATAGCAAAAGTTTCATTTCTGCGCTACTTTATTGAGCTATAGCGCTTTCTGACAATATCCTAGAAGGCCTGTGCACAGGAAATGAAGGCATACATTTAAACAGTCCTGTTGTACTGGATGCACACATTCTTTTTGATATTTGACATTTTTTCTTTCCCTCAGCTCTTAATGCCATGCCTCCTGGGACAGCGTGTCATCTTGCAGTGTTAATGGTCCAAGCACTGCAGAGTCTCCTGCTTATTGTCATTGGCTGGTCCTTCATTTCATCATCCATAGGTGTTGCACAAGGGACAAAGTCTTCCCACTCTGACCTTTATCCAACTTTTATATGGAACAACACAATATTTGAGCACCTCGCCCTCCATCCTGACCCCAGTGTAGGTTGGGTCTATATTGGGGCCCGAGATCAGCTGTTCCAGTTAAATCCATTACTCCATCTTAGGCTCCGGGATGACACTGGACCAGTCACAGACAGCCCGGAGTGCTTGCCCCCTGTGACAGAGACCAACTGCCCTCAAGCAAGGGAAACCAGCAACCACAACAAGCTCCTGCTGGTTGATCCTTACTCTATGGAACTTATTACCTGTGGGAGTGTCAATCAAGGAATCTGCCAGAAGCGTAACCTGACATCAATTAATGTAGTGCTGTTTTCGACAGAGAGGCCAGTGGATACTCAGTATGTTGCGGCTAACCACCCCAATGTTAGCACTGTTGGGCTTGTGGTTCGCTCTCACCCTGACAGGCAGCAAGTGCTGTTTGTGGGGCGAGGTTATACCAGCAGCCATCCACCTATTTCCACACGAAACCTAGCCCAGGAGCCCATCTTTTCCTATGAGGAAACTGCAAAACTGGCTGTTGTTGGCCGCCTCTCAGAATATGACCATCACTTTGTGGCCTCATTTGCCCACCGGCACCATGTGTACTTCTTTTTCTACAGGCGGGACCTTAAGTCACAGTCGCGAGAGTACCGCACATACATCTCACGTGTATGTTTGGATGACCAGGCATATTACTCGTATGTTGAAGTGCCGCTGATGTGTCGCTCCAGGGCAGGTAAAATTTACAACCTCCTGCAAGCTGTCCAGCTGGGGTTTTCCAAGGATGGTGTTGAGAGTCAAGATTCAGAGATCCTTCTTGGAGTTTTCTCCACTCATTTGAGCTCATCATCTCGGCCAAGTGAGGACTCTGCTCTGTGCATATTTAACCTTGAAGATGTGGACCGCAGGATTAACTCCACTAGAGACCTGTGCTATACACAGATGGGTAGAGAAGCAGGAGCAGAGGCAGCCTACATCGAATATGAAGTCAAGTCCAACTGTGCCAACCTTCCAGAGGTAAGTACAATGCACCATAAATTTGTTGTCTTTGTGATTACATTAAACAATTAAAGGTGAGGTCTGCATGAAAAAGGTGCATAAATACACTTCAATACACAATTCATGTACAAACCCACAATGCAACCCTATTAAACTACCTGAAGGAATGAAAAGGCTGTGATGTCATGGAGAGGTTAAAATGAACCCACTGCTATTACACCTCTGACAGGCCAAGGTATTCGCAGCCCCATATTGGCTAACTTATGTAGCTGTGACTTTACTGTTCGGTGGTTTGGTGAAGCAATTACACAAAGTTTGTGTAACCAGCTGACCAGCAGATTTACAATAAAATTCTCACCTGGAAAGATGCGGATTGGTGCATCACACATATCAGTTCTTGTCCTTAATACACATTAGACGAGATGCACTGAAGTGTACAGATAGAGCAGATCTCTGAACTTCAGCTTATGGGAGTTTCTTCAGTAGTGCATAGGCAATAAAATAGAACATGAGGCTTTTCACGCTACCTCTGAGTTTATTCCTTTAGAATGGGATGTGCAGGACATTTTTTTTTTTGTTTGTCACGGTCTACATAAAACACTCTAAATATTTCCGTCATAAACCCACCAACACGAACCTCTGAGCTGCCTCTGGCCATTCATAAATCAGAAGTAGAGACAGCGATATCCTGCACGGCTGTGAGCTTTCAAAAATGAAGCCAGCAGTGCTGGACAACAGTCACTGTGTTATTCAGTTCATTTCAAAAATATTTCATTCATCCCAAGGGAAATGAAATGTTGTTGTAGCTCATATTCTGCAGGTTTCTTCAAACAGCCGTTGTAGATGCTGATGGCTGTGGGCAGGAAGGATCTCCTGTAGTGGTCTGTCTTACAGCAGATCTGAAGAAGCCTCTGACTGAAGACACTCATGACGAGGATTCTCAGGGTTCTCCATAATGTTCTTCATTTTATGAAGAATCCTTCTTTGTACAATTATCTCCAGAGGTTCCAGAGGAGTCCCCAGAACCGAGGCATCCTTCTTTATTAGCTTGTTGAGCTTGTGGCACTGACTTATGGCACTACATATAAAATCTGCATCGGAAATCTCCCCATATGTTCCTTTATTCCACTATTATAGTGGAAAGACTCAATTTAATGATTATTTTGTTGAACGAGCCCATTCTTGAATTTTATTTATATAACTTTTTTTAACCTCAACTTCTTATGCTTCTCATCAGAAAATATAATTTTTATAATTTTATTTTTTATTTACAGTTATCAGACTAGTACCAGGCAGAGAGAGAAGTGGGTAAGATATGCACCAAAGGTCCAGAGGTTAGGACTAGAACTCTTAAGAAATGTGCAAAGCCTCTGTAACTGGAAAGCACCGCCCTGCCCTCCTTCCCAGCACCACACCACTTACCACCCTAGTTGGAAATTAATTTGTGCTTTTAGAATCTGCAGCTGGCTGGTTGCACATACCATCAGCACTACCCTACAAGTCAGCTGATGTGGGGTTGTGACTACCTTGCTTGGCTTTATAGAGGCAGGCTTATTTTTACGCTCCTCACTGCAGCAGTCATCTCACAAAACAAACGAAGATGGCAAAAAGCTGCCTTAATCCTACCTTGAAGTGTTTTGTGAACAGGGGTTAGTGACTTTCACTACACATCTCCTGTGGTTCTGCAATGCTTGCAGGGCATTTTCAGTGACTAAGGAGCTTCACTCACTGTTGTGAATTATTTATGCAACCATTGCCTATCAGAATTTGGCTAAATCAGCCTCTTTTGCCCTTTTTCCACTGGCTCGATTTGGCCCTACTCGACTCCACTCGGCTCGCTTTGTGAGCATTTCCATTACAGTTTTTTCCGTACCAGTACCTACTGTTTTGGTCCCTGCTCCTGAGCAGGTCCGACCGGGGCTGAGTAGGAACTACATGTGACATGAGCAGACTGCTGTTCACTGATTGGCCGTGGGAGGAGGAGAAATTAGAAGGTTTTCGTTGAGACAGTGCAGGCAAAAGTTAATAAAACTCAAGAGCGACTACAATAATATGAAGGACCACAGTGCCCGGAGCAGGTCAAACATGTAATTTTACTATTTACGGGTCATAAACCAGCCTGAAGGCTGACAGAAAAGAAAAGGGACAAATCTGCTTTTTGAATTACACGCAGGTAGGGGGCGCTGCATTTAATAACATTCTAAACCAGCTGATCACACATAAAATCAGCTGTTCAGAGGCACAAACTTCCCCCCCAAAACACACCAAACAAAATCAGGATGAAACAGCGTGTTTGGTTCAGACATTTATTGACGGTCCTTTAGTGAACCAGCCTCTGCAGGAGGAGGGAGCAGGTAGAGACCAGCTGCCTGTAATCAGACTGCCTGCATCGGACCAAACAGGAGAACGAGCCCCGCTGAATCTGCAGAGCACGAATATGCAGTATTCAACCAAAAAACTAACTAAGGCAAAAGTCCACGGTTTTGCGCTTTTAAGTCCTTGTCCTCCTTATTGCCACGGCTGAGACAAAAACTTTTTCATAAAGCCCAAAAATTGACCCCCCCCCGAGCTTCACCATCCAGACAGCAGCTTCTCTCCTCTCTGCTTCTCCTGCCACACCCCCCCCACATCAGAACCCCTGAGCCCATTTTTATAAGTTCTGGCTGGGCTGTGGTCCAGAAAAATTATCCCAGTGGATATTTTAGACAAAAAAACATAAATAAGACATTGGGGCTATACATTTAAATACAAACGTTATTAGTATTTGGTTTATTTATTTTTTATTTTCTATTTATTTTTTCATTTCACCCAGATCACTTAATGTGACAATGTAACACAGTAACGTTAATAGCAGCACAGCGCTTTACACTCATGGTGGAGGCGGGGCTTCAGCTTTTGGGGGGGTCACTGGAAACACAACAGTTACCGTACCGAGTGGAGCGAAACCCAGTGGTGCAGAGCCGCGCCGACTAAAACGAGCCAGTGGAAAAGGGGCATATGTTTCTTTGGGATTGACTTTGTGTTTAACTGTTTTGTCAGCAGGCATAGATTTTTAAAGAAAGTATCCAACTAACAAAAAATTATGCATTTGGATTAAACCGGTACCTTAATATATGCTTAGAAATTCAGATTTATGTATACACACACAAAGAAACATTTACCATGCTTTGTTTTAACACATGATTGGGTATTCCATGTAGTATAAAGTTTTGGCCTCAACAATAGATCTTTATAAAAAAGGAAAGTAGAGTGAAAGCAGGTTTGTCCCTTTTCTCACCAAATTATTAGTTTATGAACTGCTCAGTAATTTAGATGTCATAATGGAGGAGGCTTTGGAGGTGATGTTTAACAAGGTGTTACAAGGATGTATAATGATGCATAAGTCAGAAACACGAAGCTGAAGGAGACAAGATCTACAGGAATACAAATATGTGGTGCAGTTAAAAAACAAAAGCAATGGTGTTTGTAAGTAGTTCTAGCTTACTTCTCCTGGGGTTAACATCCATGACATTAATCTTGTTCCTCCTGTTTTTTAAATTTACTTGAAGTTCTTTTTTTTACAACTCATTATGTTGAAAAATAAACCTTTGCCAGGCAGACATGTTGCTTCTAACAACCTGGATTAATCGGACTCTACTTCATGTAGGTGTATGTCCAGTTTGTTTTAACATGGAAACATGGGATTTGTAATGACACTGTCGACTTGTTTAACATTCTCTGAAATCCTAATTTCTCACTTTCCAAATTGTAATGTAGGAAGTAAGAATAAGAACAGCAGGACACAGAGAGATCAGTTTAAAACAGCATCTGCTCTTAGTGGAGGAGGCTTTGCAGCTAATGTTTAACAAGGTGTTTAAAAAGGTGAATAGAGATACATAAGTCAAAGGCAAGATGCTGTAGGAGAGGGAGACGAGAGATACATGAACATGAAAATCTAGTGCAATTAAAAGCAAAGTAAGAGGAGCTGGTTGCTTACATGGCAGTTATGCGTGTGTTTGAGGATTGGGTTGAAACAAAAGCAAAACCAAAGCAAACTATACAAATGAGGAAATTTCAGAGATTTAAAGCTTAAAAGCAGCTTTACAACATGAACACAGTGGTAACTCTGTACTTGATCCCTGCACATAAACAACAATCTGTTCTAACTTTCAGTCTTTGCTAGGAAGGTCCATCTGCACTCTGAATGGATTTAAACAGAAGGTCTAAGCCATTTGGAATAGGATTTGTTTCGAATGATGAAATCTGAAGTTTAGCTGTGATAATAAATAACCAAGATGTTTCTTGGTACTGCTCTTTCTTTAAATGTATGACTGAGGGTCCACATTATAACATATGTTGGCACAGTACTCATTAGCCATTACCATGTAATCACAGGCTTCTGTGGGCCAAACCAGCCAGTGTCCAGGAACCATTTAAGCTTGTGTGACATATTCCTAGACCTGGCTCCTTATTTTTATATCCCATAATACATTTTCCTTCCATGATGCCTGATCTGCTGTCTATGGAGATATTTTTTTACTGAATGTGCTTTGCTGCTATGCAGTAAGGAACACAGGGTCAATATTGCTACTACAAAGCAGTCTCGCTGAAGGAGGACTCTTCCTATCACCATGTTAATATAGAATCCATCAAAACAAGTTTTGTTCAGAAGCCAAAGTTCGTGAGTTCATTGCCTCCATTTCTCATTGCTAATGATGAGGCAATGAACCCAGTGCCTAATGTTCTACTTTAAAAATACATTTTCTGCAACAAGAAGAGCTTAGACACCCTGTTGGGCTCAACAATAGATACTGAAACTGAAACTGGGAAGGCAAAATCAAATACTATTTCAGGTTTACAGTCACTGTTTAGTTCCCAGTAAGTCCTGCTGGAGTTTTCCAAATCTCAACAGGAGCACTTCTGTATTCATTTTGGCTTTTGATGTACTTGCTGAGAAATTCATGACACATTAGTTCAAATGTTTTTTTTTGGAATGTAAACAAGCTGCACAGTCTAGAGATTTTAAATACATGATTGAAACAAGGTGTTTTATTTTGATCTTGTTGATGTGACTGTTCTGAATTTTTACCATTAGAACACCCTGGACGCCTACCCTTGTGGATCTGACCACACTCCCAGCCCCATGGCCAGCAGGATCCCGGTGCTAGTGGAGACCATACTGGACAGCCCATCTGCTCGGCTGACTGCTGTGGCTGTGAGCATGAGGGCAGGACATATTATTGCCTTCATTGGAGACTCCAAGGGGAAACTTCACAAGGTAACAGACCTATGTAGATTTCTGGTTGTTTATTGTCACTGCATCTCTCAAACCTCTTTCAGTTTTGCAGCAATTTGACTACCTTATGAGTCATAGTAGTGTCAATGGTTAACTTTATCCCCAATATGTCACTATGGTCTTTACGGATGTAGTGTTTAGTGACGTTACAACCTTATTCTAAACTAGATAAAATTTATTTCTCCCCCAAAACTCAACACACAACAACCCTAGAGAGATAGGGTTGCAATGTATTAAAACTAAGACATCACAAGTTTCACAGCCCTTTGCTTAACACTTTGTTGATGCACATTTGGCAGAAATTAGTCTCCAGTCTTCTTGAATATGATGCCACAAGCTTGATCCACCTTGCACAGAACACAGTCTAGCAGAAGAAAACGCCTTGTTCATGAAACATGTAGAGAGTGTGAGCAGGGATGTTAGAATTTGTTTAGGACCAATTGGTCTCTATGGAGACCACAGAACATGTCCAACAGACTTATTAATACTTCAGTTTATCATTCTTCCCATTCACTGTACAACATGATCACTCTGGAGTACCTTAAATCTATACATACCTATAAATGTGCATAACATGTATATTATTCTATCCATGTCTGCTTTACTTTATTCCTTGTTGTTGTTAGATACTGATCATGTACATACTGTTTCTGACTTTTGCACAGCTGCTTTGTTCTCTGCTACTGTAATTGGACAGTTACCCTTGGGCCACCAATAAATCTATGTGTCTCTATCTGAAAGTTCCCTTATTGATGTCAGCCTGGGGGTCAGGGATGGACCTGGGTGTCAGAATACCAGTGATGTCATGTGGAGTTTACAGGCTAGGATACCTCCTGCATACAGTGGAGTCTTTGTCCTCAGTGGTGAAGTGTAGTGTAGGACCCTGCACAATCACAAATAGCACACTGACACCATTAACATATTTCTATTTCTCTGTCAGACAAAAAGCAGTTCAGCCTCAGTTTGTATGTGACTTTGTCTGCTGTACATGGCAGCATACTGGACCTCAACTGTGCGCTGTCATTTCTGAGTGGCACACATTTCTACACACACTGCACTACCGGCTAATTCAGACATTCGCTTCAGTTTTGATCAATAAAAAAACTTGGAGGTTGAAAAGGTTACCTAATTTAGTCAAAAGAGGTTTGCAGATATGATTCAGTGGGATGGTTTTAATTTTATAGTAGAGAAAGAACACGAAAATGCATAATGACGTTTAGTCGTCTGAAGTGATACAACTAAACTCAGCTGAATGTCTAAAAAACCTGACTGTGTAGCCACCTGCTGAAATGTTCTTTTTCTCAGGTTTTCCTGGGGCCAAATGGTGAGGTGGAGGAATATTCTGTGATCTCCATACAGAAGAACATACCTATCAGCTCAGACCTCATTCTGGACCAGAAGGAAGAGCATCTGTTCATTATGACCCGTAACATGGTACAAATACAGCTCACAGTTACTGCAGGCCTGCTGCACATTATTCCACACCCCCTAACTGTGTATTAGGCATGAAGCAAAGAGGGAAATCACTCTTTGGTTTCTGCTCCAATTATTCCAGCAATGTGCGTGCAGTTGGGATTATTCCAGTAACCATATTTTCCATTTTCAGAGTTGCACTGGGGAATGTGGGCCATCTATTGTTTGTAATCAGATTTTTAGGAGCTTAGTGGGGATGATTTGCACAATTGAACGTGATTGTTTTGTCCTGGTACCAGCTACAGAAGAGGCCGGTGGCTGAATGCCAGCAGCACCCAGACTGCCACTCCTGTCTGCTGGCCCATGACCCCTACTGTGGCTGGTGTGTCCTAGAGGGAAGGTGAGATAAGCACCAGCAAAAGCTCCCATCTAGCAAGAGGAGTAAACTATAATCATCCATTAAAAATGTAAATAATTAATAATTTTGTTGATGTGATTACAATCATCCAGGAAAACCAATCAGTCTGACTGATCCATTACTCTGATTTGTTTTTTTTTCTTTTTAACATCAGTACAGTTTAGTTATCTCCAGGCTGATCTTTACATACCAATGTCAGTTGGTCAGTGAAGCTAAACCATCTGTGACTGCAGTCCATCTCAAAGCATTTCCACAAATCTTTGAGACGTCCTCTTCACATTATCTTAAGTCCTATTCACAGAATCCCTTTAAACCATCCATTCTTCCCATCTTAGTGCTAAGTAAAAGTTATTTACCCCCTTTAAAATTTATTCTGTTTTTGCTTTTTTGTAACACTTAAATATTTCAAATCATCAATTTAATGGTAATACCAGACAAAGATAATCTCTGTAAATACAAAGGTTTTCAGATAACAATTAAATTTAAAATTAAAAAACGTATTCAGACCAACCTCACCCTAAAAAATATTTGCCCCCTAAACCTAATAATTTTCACCACTAGCAGGAACAATCAGTGTTTGTGATAACTGGTAATGAGTTTTTACATCACTGTGGAGGAATTTTATCCCACTCTGCTTTGTGTTAATTCAGCCATACTGGAGAATGTTCACGCATGAATGGCTTATTTATTATCTCAATGTAATCTAAGCCCAGAAATCTTTCTAGGCCACTTCAAAACCTTTCATTATTTTCTTTTTAAAGATTTTCCTTTATTCCCAGTTTTCAGATAGAAAACGAGCAGGGAAAGAATTATTAGACTCAGTATTTGGGGTACCTGCTTTACCTCTACACCACGTGCTGCTCCACAACCTTACTGCTGTTGTTTTTGAGCCAATCAGAGGTGTACCTACTAGTGTGATTTGGATCACTGCTGCATAACCTAAGTGTGCTTGAGCTTATTATTATGTGTGTTTCCTCTAGAAAATGTTATATCTTTCCTAAAGCCTGCCAACCTTTACCGATTTTCCATAACAGACAGAGATGAAAAGCTCACAATGATAAAATGGAGGACCTGTACCTTACTACACTCAGCCTTCATGTTATCTGCTTTAAGTCTTGCGTACTCTCACACTGTCTTGCAGCCTGAATATTTTACACACATCTCATCATGTTTTAGAACATCCGTGATTCCTCAGACTTCATTTTTAAACACCTGATAGTGAAAATAGTTGGATATTTTCAGAGTATTGTTTAGTCCATGACATTATCCACACCAGAGAGTTTTGTTCTGGGTAGCACTGATGTGTACTGTGTTGGACTGGGACAAAAAGCAGTGATTTACCGATCATGGCTGATCCAGCTTTAAATTGGCCTATTCTGGTAAACAGCATAAACAGCATCTCTATTTGCTACTTATCTACATAATCAGTACTCTACAGACTTAGTTTTTACTTATAAATGTGACTGAATCTAGACTTAGGGTTTTAAGAGGCAACCTAGGAGGAGGAAAGGCTGTAATCATTTAAATCTCATAAGCAGCTCAGGTGGGCTTTGAGGACCTATCCTGAAAGATTTAAAAACAGCATTCTTGCAGAATGTGAATAATAGAATTTTGAAGAAAGGAAACAGGATTGCATCTCTTTCAATGATTGAAATGTTTTAGCCTTTATGTTCTTTGCATCTTGGTCTTCTGCACGTTTTGCTGTGTCCTCCACAGTTTTTTCATTGTATGGATTAAAGTGATACTGTTTAATGTAACTGTTTTAACAGTGCAGTTTGCTCATCATAGTGCTAGAGAGTCTGACTCCAGAACGCGATGTAGTGGATATATGACATGGTGTATTTTTCTCTTCTCTCTGCAGGTGTGTGCTGAAATCCCAGTGCAGTCGTGGAAGCCAACCAGGCCAGTGGCTGTGGAGCTTCGACATTGAGCAGCAGTGTTTGAGTGTTCAGGAACTGAACCCCTTTAACATCAGCAGGGAGGAGAGCAGAATGGTAAGTCCACCAAACATCTTCATTAAACCAGACAAAACAAGTAGAAGCTTACCTTTAGATCAACATCCCTGTCATCATCACTATCGTCACCTCCAATAACTTTCCTCAAGAGCCTTTAATGTTGGAAAGCATGCAGATTTGTTAAATTTTTTTCAAAATTAGCTAAAATTAACACTTCAACAAACTTCGCTTAGATGTTTATCCAGTGCTGTTTAATGATGTAACATCATTAAACGGCGCTGCTCTCAGAACTTCACCATGCTGGATCTGCTTCAACACCAACCACAAACTCACCATGGGAAAATATCTGTGTAGCATTCTATGATGCATTCACTTCATATTTACTCAGTAGCCACTAGTCTATATGGCAAAGAAGTGAAAATAAATAAAACGTTAAGCTTTTTACATTTTGTTACATTAAAACCACAAACCTTTATATATTCTTGGGGGATTTTATGTGATTGGTCAACGCAACGCAGTGCTTATCTGAGCAGTGAAGGGAAAATGATGCACGGTATTCAAAGATGTTTAGAAATAAAAATTTCCAAAGTGTGGTGTGCATACATATTCAGCCACCTTTACTTTAACGCTCGTACTCGTCGTCTTCCGCTTTATCCGGGACCGGGTCGCGGGGGGAGCAGACTCAGCAGAGACACCCAGACGTCCCTCTCCCCAGACACCTCCGGCTCCTCCAGGGGAAGGCCAAGGCGTTCCCAGGGCAGCCGAGAGAGCGTGTCCTGGGCCGTCCCCTGGGCCTCCTCCTGGTGGGACGTGCCTGGAACACCTCCCGAGGAAGGCGTCCAGGAGGCGTCCGGTATAGATGCCCAAGCCACCTCAACTGACTCCTCTCGATGTGGAGGAGCAGCGGCTCTACTCCAAGCCCCTTTCGGATGGCCGAGCTCCTCACCCTATCTCTAAGGGAGTGCCTGGCCACCCTTAGCCGCTTGTATCCGGGATCTCGTTCTTTCAGTCTTGACCTAAAGTTCATTGCCATAGATGAGGGTAGGAATGTAGACCGACCGGTAAATCGAGAGCTTTGCTTTTCGGCTCAGCTCTCTCTTCACCACAACGGACCGGCACAGCGTCCCCATTACTGCAGCAGCCGCACCAGTCCGTCTGTCGATCTCCCTCTCCATTCTTCCTCCATTCAGCCGTGAACAAGACCCCGAGATCCTTGAACTCCCCCACTTGAGGCAGGAACTCCCCTCCAACCTGAAGAGGACAAGCCAACCTTTTCCGGTCGAGTACCATGGCCTCGGACTTGGAGGAGCTGATCTTCATCCCAGCCGCTTCACACTGCGAACCACCCCAGCGCATGCTGTAGGTCTTGGCTAGAGGTGGCCAGCAGGACCAAGTCATCTGCAAAAAGAAGAGATGAAATCCACTGGTCCCCAAACCAGACCCCTCCGGCCCTTGGCTGCGCCTAATCCTGTCCATAAAAGTTATGAACAGAACCGGTGACAAAGGGCTGGCCTGCCAGAGTCCAACATGCACCTTAGCAGCAGGGATCAGACAAGATCGGGTGTGTCCAGGGTGGTATGGCCATATGCCCATTTCGATGCCATGGATCATTTTACTTGACTTTAATATTTTGTGTTGGTCTGTCACATAAAATTCCAATAGAATACACCGAGGTTTGGGGTTATAGGGTATGAATACTTTGGCAAGGCAATGTACACCCATCAGATTTTCATTTTAATCTGACTGGTGTGTCATCTTTGCCAGTCAGTATCTGTCTTTTATGCTTTTAATTTTAGGGAATTATTCATCTTAACAATAAATAAAGAATCATCTACACTCATCGGCCACTTTATTAGGTACACTTTGCTAGTACCGGGTTGGACCCCCTTTTGCCTTCAGAACTGCCTTAATCCTTCGTGGCATAGATTCAACAAGGTACTGGAAACATTCCTCAGAGAGTTTGGTCCATATTGACATGATAGCATCACACAGATGCTGCAGATTTGTCGGCTGCACATCCATGATGCGAATCTTCCGTTCCACCACATCCCAAAGGTGCTCTATTGGATTGAGATCTGGTGAGTGTGGAGGCCATTTGAGTACAGTGAACTTATTGTCATGTTCAAGAAACCAGTCTGAGATGATTCGTGCTTTATGACATGGCGCATTATCCTGCTGGAAGTAACCATCAGAAGATGTGTACACTGTGGTCATAAAGGGATGGACATGGTCAGCAACAATACTCAGGTAGGCTGTGGCGTTGGCACGATGATCAATTGGTACTAAGGGGCCCAAAGTGCGGCAAGAAAATATCATGTCGCAGCAGAAATCGAGACTCATCAGACCAGGGAACGTTTTTCCAATCTTCTATTGTCCAATTTTGGTGAGCCTTTGCGAATTGTAGCCTCAGTTTCCTGTTCTTAGCCGACAGGAGTGGCACCTGGTGTGGTCTTCTGCTGCTGTAGCCCATCCGCCTCAAGGTTGGATGTGTTGTGCGTTCAGAGATGCTCTTCTGCATGCCTTGGTTGTAACGAGTAGTTATTTAACTCACTGGATATTTTCTCTTTTTCGGACCATTCTCTGTAAACCCTAGAGATGGTAGTGCGTGAAAATCCCAGTAGATCAGCAGTTTCTGAAATACTCAGACCAGCCCGTCTGGCACCAACAACCATGCCACGTTCAAAGTCACTTAAATCACCCTTCTTCTCCATTCCGATCCTCGGTTTGAACTGCAGCAGATCGTCTTGACCATGTCTACATGCCTAAATACATTGAGTTGCTGCCATGTGATTGGCTGATTAGAAATTTGCGTTAACGAGCAGTTGGACGTGTACCTAATAAAGTGGCCGGTGCGTGTATATTTGCTGTCAGTGTAGCTGGAAAATGATGTCTGCCTGCTGATGTAGCTTCCATCTCCATATGGTCTCATTTTTCTCCATGTTTTGTTAAATGATTTCTTGTGCATTGTTAAAGTCTTCATCTGTAAATGTAAACACCAGTGAACTCTGTATTATCTACAGTGGGGAGAACAAGTATTTGATACACTGCTGATTTTGCAGGTTTTCCCACTTGCAAAGCATGTAGAAGTCTTTAATTTTTATCATAGGTACTCTTCAGCTGTATCTAAAACAACTGAATCTAAAACAAAAATCCAGAAAATCACATTGTGTGATTTTTAAGTAATTCATTTGCATTTTATTGCATGATATAAGTATTTGATACGTCAATTCAATTCAGTTTATTTATATAGCGCCAATTCACAACACATGTTGTCTCAAGGCACTTCACAAAAGTCAGGTACATACATTCCAATTAATCCTAACCATTGAACAGTGCAGTTAGATTCAGTTATTTATTCAGAAAAACAAAACTCAATATTTGGAATAGAAACCTTTGTTTGCAATTACAGATATCAGACATTTCATGTAGTTCTTGATGAGGTTTACTCGCACTGCAGCAAGGATTTTGGGCCACTCCTCTATACAGATCTTCTCCAGATCCTGTGCTGCAGGATTTTAATCCATGGCGGCGTAGTGTGTTGCTAATGGTCTTCTTTGAGACTGTGGTCCCAGCTCTCTTCAGTTCACTGATTAGGTCCTGCCATCTAGTTCTAGGCTGATCCCTCACCCTCATGATCATTGATGGCCCACGAGGTGAGATCTTGCATGGAGCCCCAGACCGAGGGAGATTGACTCGTCTTGAACTTCTTCCATTTTCTTATAATTGCACCAACAGTTGTTGTCTTCTCACCAAGCTGCTTGGCTATTTTCCTGTAGCCCATCCCAGTCTTGTGCAGGTCTACTATTTTATCCCTGATGTCCTCACACAGCTCTCTGGTCTTGGCCATGGTGGAGAGGTTGGAGTTTGTTTGATTGAGTGTGTGGACAGGTGTCTTTTATATAGATAATGAGTTCAAACAGGTGCAGTTAAGACAGGTAATGAGGAGGGCTTCTTAAAGAAGAACTAACAGGCCTGTGGAAGACGGGATTCCTACTGGTTGTTAGGTGATCAAATACTTATGTCATGCTATTAAATGCAAATCAATTACTTACTAAAGAGTACATATGATAAAAATCGAAGACTTCTACATGCTTTGCAAGTGGGAAAACCTGCAAAATCTACAGTGCAGCAACTACTTGTTCTCCTAACTGTACATTACTTGGGGGTACATAATATTGGTAAACCTCTATCTGATCATCTAAACCAGTTGGCTGGAATTTGGCACTTAGGAACTGACCTTAAACACCACTGAAAAAGAGCAAGACTCACAGTGTTGTGTTTCTTCCTAAGACTTTAACAGCCGCATAGGTTCAATTAGTACCATAAGTTGTTTTTTTATTGGACATGCTCACATGTTCTAACTTCACTATTAAATCTAAGTTAGTAAGTGAGGCTGTGGATTAGATTAGTCACTTAAAGATTCTCCATGTTCACTGTTCACCACTGTCCTTCTAGGTTTTCTTGATGCATTAGACAATTCTAAACCTAATTTTAGTAGTTTAAACTGCTCCTTCAGCTTTTTTATCATCATTCTAAAACTTCAGGATGTGTCCCCTAGCATGTCAACAAGAAGGTTCTCTCTCCATCTGATAGGATTCAAAATGTAAGGACTGCATAATTTTCCGAGGGAAGCTCCTGTCTTGTTTAGTTAAACGCAGGTGGTGACTTCCAGACTGGATATTCAGCATTTGTTTGTAATTTACATATGGATATAGACTGACTGAGTCACCCATCCAACTTTGCATCTATAAAGTTCTTTATATCCACTTATCGACTTGCAGTCTGCTACAGTGCCATTGTTTGCTTTTCCTTAGGTGGCCCTGTCCATTCCAGGACTTCCAATGTTGGAAAAAGGCGAGTCTTACTCCTGCTTCTTCCAGGACAGCCACAGCTCTGCCACCATCACTGAAACTGGAGTCACATGCCAGTCTCCAGACTCCAGTAGAATACCTATGGTGACTCCTGGACAGGGTGAGTCAAGCCTATTCTGCTCAGCTATAAAAAGGATAAAATGCAGGTCTAAAGTGGAGATTGCGCTATACTCTGACCTGAGTCAGTATATGTGCACTTTTATTCACCAGTGTTCACTGCTTGTTGTGTTCACTCCTTCAGCCTCCTGCTGAAGGATTTTAATTACTGGTATGAGCTTTTGGTTTTGTGACTAAGGGATTTTGAGCCCTGCTGTGTTGGGATTAACCTTTGTACGCATGCATGCAATGTCTGCTGATGCAGACACAGCTACAAATACAGTTAAATCTAATCGAACCCAATCCATTTTTATCGAAGCCGACTTATAAAATGAAAACTAATCTCTATTTTAATCTGCACAGTTTTGCATAAATCTGTTTCATCTACTCTATATCTGCACGTGTGCCTCACTATTTCTGTTTGTGTCATGTTTGTTCAACCAAACAGAACATTTTTTAGCAATTTTCATTTTAGGACACTTAACAAGACAACCAGGTCCAGTTATTTTCTGGTTATGTCTGTATGTCTCCAATTAATGCTAATCCAATCATAAAGTCACATTTAGTTCCAAGTTCATACAGGTCAGTTCTTTTGTCTCACAGGGGGAAATTGGTGCACAGCAGAGGTCAAAGACAGTCAAAGCATAATCAACACAATCTCCCCATAATAATCAAATATCTCAACAAGGATTTTAAAAACAAATAAACAGTTAAACATTCTAAAACGTGCCAAGCTTGGTCAAAGTTGATAAACAGCTTTTATTGCATTTGGTACATTTGGTTTGTATCGATTGCACCTTATAGTTGTATAGCAACCTATACCTTCAACCTGAAGAAAGGAGAACAAATTCTTCTAAAATTGGGTGGTCTTTGCTGGTTAGGATGGTTTTGGCCTTTTTCACAATCTGTCTGTTCCAGATAGCAGCCAGGGGGCGCTGGTGAACAAGACTGAACAGACAGTTCTTATCGTTCCAGGACAACCTTCCATACCAAGCAACAAAACTAAATGATGAAACAGACTCAATAAAAGAGCTGTAAAATATAATCATCAGTGTTTTATCAGTGCTAAAAATATTCAGTCAACTTAAAAAATAAAGTATTTGCAGGCCCTTCTTACAAATTGCTGCAGTGTGTTGGTCAAAGTTCAGAGATTTGTCCACAATTGTTACCATGTACCATCCACAGTCTCCACTAGTGACCCCTTGGTTGTTGGTGGTACATCAGGGCGGGGAGTTTTCCTGAAGTCTATGACCATGTCCTTTGTTTTACTGATAATGTAAAACAAATTGTTCATTACACCTCTTCACAAAGCAGCCAAGAACAAGTCCATGTTGCATCTTTTCATCCTGCAGCAGACTGACTATTACAGTGTCATCTGCAAACTTGAGGAGTTCTTTTTACTCTTGGGGAGAGGACACACCCCTGAGGTGACCCTGTGGATGAAAGCTGTTCCCAGGATAGGACACCATTCGCCCTTGCTGCCTGTTGCCTACATGTTAAAAAGCTACATGCTAAAATCCATTTCACCAAACCAACATCAAGATTAAAAAGGTGCAGGAGTTTTTTCACCAAGATGTGTGGTCGAATCATATTATAGCTGAAATAAAATCCACAAATAAAAGCTTTGCATGGGTTTTTGTGCCCTCAAGATACTTGAGCAGATAATTAAAAGGTGTAATGGTAGCATCCTCCACTCCCCTCTGTGCCTGGTAAGCAAACTGCAGTGGGTCAACCTGGCCCTGTACCTTGTCAGTCAGAATGGCTTTGACCTGCGGCTCAAAAGTATTTCACAACAATAAAGGTCAGAGCCACTGGCTGAAAATTATTATGTTCTTTTGGAGATTTCTTTTTTTGCCACCGGTGCATTTATAGATACCTTCCAGAGCTTCAGAACCTTCTGCTGAGTAAAAGACAGATTAAACAGTTCTGTAAAAATATCACACAGTTGGTCTGCAGAGACTTTTAGAAGTCTGCCTGTGATCCTGTCAAGCCCAGGGGTTTTCCTGATGTTACATCTCTGGAACACAGAAGTGACTGACGAAACACTGAAGACAGAGAGTACAGACAGTTAACAGCAACAGTAGCATAGTTAGTGGTTTCATCTAGGAGAACAACACACTGAGGCAGCAGTGCTAACTATGAGGTGAAAATTAAAAAGAGTACACAGTTTGGAGGGTTAATAGCAGCAATACCTCATCACTGGACAAGTGTGTATTCCATGTAAAGGCAAAAAAACAGAGAGATAACAGAGAATTATTGTAAAACAAATGAATAAAAACTATTACACAAACAAAGAGTTGTAGGACAGTTAATCAGCTTTGTGGACATTTGATTGTTTTGATGTGATGATGAGACATTCAGCAGGGTACAGAATAATCTACGAAATTACAACAAAGATTAATAGCATTAGGATTTTATGGATTTTAATATTACATAGTACATCCGACACAAAGGACATATACGTATACACATATTAGGAATTATTCTTAAAGATGAATATTATTTAGCTCCATTCTAAAGGAAAAATTGTGTGGTTGTCCAAACATGTAACCATGTACAACATGTTACAATAAAGCTTTCATCTTGGTTTATTCAGTTTGTAGTTAAGAGAGGTTTTTCCACACTAAGTCTTTGGTAGGGATAGAAGGATGCATAGCATGCCAGTAAATATGAGAAAAATCTATACTAGAGAGCTATCCCACTCCTCCTTTTGATGAACGTCTGTGTCATGTGTAGATTGTATGCCAACTATGGTGACTGAAGTCTGAAAGATTTGCTCCTGTCATGCTTAAATCTAAAGTTTTAAAAAATTTTAAAGTTGGAAATAATTGTTTTGCCATTTCTAAGCATCCTTGTGACCATGCTAATTTAAATATACAGTAACTGTAGGAAATCTTTGGTTGAGCTTGTGCAGTGCAGCTGCTTCGGTTTTCTAAAAACGATGCCCCAGAAAGGCCAAAGGTCTTGCTATTCAAAATGGAGAGCCCTGCCCCTCTCTAAGTTCTTTAAAGCTTTATAAAGGATTATAGAGAGTGGAGAAAAAAAGTGATAGGTAGATGGATGGAAAAGTCAGTGTTGAGACAGAATTTTCATACGTTCAGTATTTGCTTCTCTCACCGCAACCAAAATGTGAGCTGACCCAACAATAACTTCAGAATGATCCGGCGATGGCTATGATGTTAATATAACTTCTGGTTACTGGCAGTATTCATTCGGTTTAAAATTCCCATCTACAGCTTACTAAATAAGGAGAAGGAAAATGACTGTCGGGAAACCTTTGAGCCTAAGACCCTGCTGTGTTTATATCTGCTCTGTCTGATGAGATAAAAAAAAACAATCCACATGAGTTTCATTAGGTTGCTGTTGATTGGTCATCAGGTTCTTTCATATGCTCCCATCATAGTCCTGATATAGACTCTGAAAATATTTGGCCAGGTTTACCAACCCTGATTTCCAAAGCTTTCGTGGCTCTGCTCAGATATGAGGTCAGGCTGGAGGTGTTGTTCCCAAGATTTGCTCACTGTGTTTCTCTGTGTTCTGCCACCAGATTATCTCACTCTCACCTTGTCTGTTCGATTCGGGGACGTCATGGTGACAGCAAGGGATTTCACCTTTTACGACTGTATGGCAGTTAAGCAGCAATCTGGGAGCACTCCGTAAGTTATTGCTAAGCATTCATCTCTTCTGTCTTCCTCACTGAAGGTCTTAATACCTAGTCATGTTTTTGTGTGACTTTGTGGTTTTTAATTAATAATGAGCATGTCAACATTTTTCAATGTAAACATATTTCTATTAGGTCCATTGAAATGAAAATTCAGATGTTGGTGTCAGCTCAAGTAATCCACACAAAGAAATCAATACAAATTTGACTATAATTACATGATTTGAAATAAAGGAAAATGGCACAAGGAGTAACTACTGGAGATGTTATTAAAATGTGTTCAATACTAATTTTCAATTCAACTCAATTCAGTTTATTTATATAGCGCCCATTCTCAACACATGTCGTCTCAAGGCACTTCACAAAAGTCAGGTACATACATTCCAATTAATCTTAATCATTGAACTGTGCAGTCAGATTCTGTTATTTATTCAAATTGGATAAAGTTTTTTACTGTCTAGGAAACCCAGCAATTGCATCCCTAGTGAAGCTTGCACGCATTCACCTCCGCCCGATGAGCATGTAGAGACAGTGGACAGTCACTACTAGCGTTACATTGCAGCAATCCTTCATACTGATCATGCATGTAGCGACAGTGGGAGAGGGAAAAACTCCTTTAACAGGAAGAAACCCCAGCAGAACGGCTCAGTGTAGAGCTGCGGGCCACTGCCACGACCGACTGGGGGTTCAGAGACAGATCAGGACCCAAAGAGAACCAAGAAGCACTGTCCAGTGAGTACTTTCTATGGAAGGAAGTAAATGTTAATGGATTAGCTCCTTTAGTCGTTTCACCTAGAAAGAAGGAACAGATAAACTCTGACCAGTTTTTCAAGTTAGAGTCTGAAGAGAGCACATAGTTAGTTAGCAGTAAACGCTTAGTAAATCGCCGATGTCTAAGGAGATAGAAAGGGTTAAACACTGAAAAGACCGGGCCAATGTGGATCTCAGTAGGGGGTGAGTCATTAAGGTTTTGCCAGCAGAAAGCTTGGACGATGGCCCCCTCTCCAAGGTGTCACGGTAGACACAGAGTCAGGCCAGGTGGTCGCTTCTAGGGAAGAGAAGCGAGAGAGAACCAAGTTAAGCTGAAATAACAGCAAATAATGCAAAATTGTAGAGTATTGGGTGAGATTTAGGGCGAAATGTGTAAAAGTGGGCCATTATGTCCCTCCAGCAGCCTAAGCCAATAGCACATAACTAGCGAGATAGCTCCAGGATAACCTAAGGCTATACTCTAACTATAAGCTTTTAAAAGGGAGGAAAGTTTTTTAAGCCTAGCCTTAGAAAGTAGACAGGGTGTCGCCTCAAGGACTAAAACTGGGAGCTGTTCGACGGAGAGGATCCTGATAAACTAAAGGATCTGCCTCCCATCTACTTACTAGAGACTTAGGAACCACCATAACCTGCGTCTGAGAACGAGTGCTCTGTTAGGAACATATGGAACCAATCAGATCTCTGTATGTATGATTGAGCTAAATCATTAAGGCTTTTGATATGTGAGGAGAGAAATTTAAATTCTATTCTGATTTTACAGGGAGCCAATGAAGGGAAGCTAAAATAGGAGAAATCTGATCCTCTTTTAATTTTCATCAGCACTCTTGCCCTGCAGTTTTGGATCAGCTGAAGGCTTTACTGATTTTTGTGGACATCCTGATAGTAAACGAATTACAATAGTCCAGCCTTGAAGTAACACATGCACGGACTATTTTTTCAGCATCAATCCTGGATAGGATATTTCTAATTTTGGGCAATGTTCCCGAAGATGAAAGAAGGAAAATCCTAGAAACCTGTTTTTAATTGGGGTTTTTAATTGACATTTTTCCTGGAAAAATAACCCCAAGGTTTTTTACATTATTCCCGGGAATTAAATTTTAAATTCCCATCCGGGTTTAAGTGATTGAAAAAAGCAGTTTCTTTTTTTAAAGACTCTGGCCCAAAAGACGACAACTTCTGTCTTGTTAAATTTTAGAAGCAGAAAATTTAAAGTCATCCAAATTTTTTATGTTTTCAAGACATGCTTGTACATCTAACTGGTTGGGCTCATCGGTTTTTATGGATAAGTAAAGCGGTATCATCAGCGAAACAGTGAAAATTTATTCTATGCTCCCTAAATTTGATATTGGAAGTATATATAGAAAAAGAAAATTTGGCCCAAGTACTAAACCCTGTGGTACTCCACAATTAACCCGGGATTTAAAATGATTTATCTTTTTACAAAAAGATTTAAAAACCAAAAGCCTAGCGCTTTTTCCCCTGATCCACAGCATTTTTGGCCCCCTTTTCTAAGAGAATTTTATGATCAACTGTAAAAAAGCGCACTGAGATCAAACAGAACCAGTACGACACAAGTCTTAGTGGTGTACAGACTACACATTTTAGTGAAGTATCACCTGGATACTACACAGATTGCTAATCACACATTTGTTTAGCAATCTGAGCCATAAGAATATATTGGATTCAGCGAGCCTTTCAGTGTATGATGAGCTCTGAAGCCTACTAAAAACTCTTAAACATATTGCTGTGTAAATGCCCACATTTTAAATTAGAACTTTTTTTCTAAAAAAATTTTAATAAAAAATGGAAAGGGATATGGGGTCGTAATTTTTAAGTCATCTCGATCAAGTGAAGGTTTTTTTTAAGAAAAGGTTTTAATTACGCTCCTTTAAAAGCCTGGGGACATATCCATTTTTAAAGATAGTTTAATCATATCTAAAATGCGGCTGGTAATCAGGGAACATTTCTTAAATTTTTTGGGTTGGGGTTTGGGTTTTCAAAACATCAAGTTGGGGGTTTAGTAAGCAATATTCTGATAACTCAGAAGCTCCAAGGATCAAACAGTTAACACAGACGGGTTCCCACAGTTCTTCCAATGTTGTTCACTTTTTTGAGGATGAAGAATCATCTTCAGGAGTATGCAAAGATTTTATTTTAATAGAATCAATTTTAAATTTGGAAGAATCCCATAAAGTCAGATGCAAAGAGCTGGGGAATGAGACTCAAACAGAGCTAGACTCTGTGTAAGTTAGAACTGTACTAAAGAGAAGCTAGGATTATTCTTTTTCCCTTTCTATTAATGATGAAAAAAGCTGTTTGGCTTGGGGAAGTGTCTTTTTATAAACATAGTAATTTTTTTTCCCGATTTAAATAGGGTTCCTGTGCCATTCCAATTTATTCCGTTTTACAAATTTTATGGTCTAATTTGTTTGATTTTATGTGTATATGGATTACCTGTGTGGTTACGAACTATTAACCCCATTATATGTATTTAGTGAAAAATATGCAGCCATATTCGACATAAGTCTTCCCCAGTTGTATAGCATACACAGTCTGAAAAATTATGGAATGTGATATCCGTCTGTCTGTCCAAGCTTACTTCACAATGATTTTTATGTTAGACATTTTACAAATAATTGAAGGATTTTGAGTCAGTATGGCAGTTTGATGGGAAAATGTGAAGGAAACCTGTAAACAGTACATGAAAGCTTCAAGCAGCTGGAACACCGCCAGATTTTTCCATTTTAACATTTGCACCTTACAACTGTATTTACCTGTAGTGTGTCTGCAGGGCACCACTTGAGGACTCTTTTTTTTAAATTCATTTAAATAATTTGCTCCTTGATGGATTGTATGCACACAAAGGATGAGGGGCTTTGAGGCCATAAGTTAGCAGACAAAAAAAATATATTTTTTTTACTCTTCTAATAGGAATTGTAACTTGCCAAAGTAGAAACCAACATAAGAATTCCAGTGATTACATAAAACTTTCCAGTACTCGGCTGTGCCATCCTGATCCCTAGCCTGTGTGGTGTAAACAGCATGCCTTCCTGCCTTCTCACTTCAAACTGGCCTTCCAGGTCAGACTATAGTATGAAGTAGGGTTTTTACAAATATATATAGTGGGTAAATAAGTATGGAACACATCAGTTAGTAAATAAATTTCTAAAGGTGCTATTGACCTGATATTCTTACCAGATGTCGTTAATAACCCCTCCAGTCCACAAATGCAAAGAACCATAACCATAAATGTCCATAAATTTGGTAATGTGAAAAAACATGGAATAACACAGAGAAAAGCTATTGAACATGCTTACTGAAATGTGTTTATTACTTCGTACAAACTCCTTTGTTGGTAATTAAAGCTGTATGATGCTCCTATATGGATAAATTAATTTCATGCATTGCTCAGGTTTGCTTTTGGTCTATTTTTCTACACACTGCTCTTTCCATTGATGTTCTATAGGATTCAGGTCAGGTGATTCATGTTCTATTGTAGCAGCTTTATTTTCTTCCTCTGAAGCCAACTGAGAGTTTCTTTTGATCTGGAGTTAGGATCATTGTCTTTCTGAAACATCCAACCTCGCTTCATCCTCCTCATCCTGGTTGCCAGCAGATTTTTATCAAGAATATTTCGGTACATTTTTCCATTCATTCTTATAATTATAAGAAGTCTGCCTGTGTTGATGATGATAAACAGCCCCACACCATGATGTTCCCACCTCCACACTTCACTGTTGGTATGGTGTTTTTGGGGAGATATGCAGTGCCTTTTGACCTCCAAATTTGGTGTGTGTTCTGGCTTCCCAAGAGTTCTAGTTTGGTCTCATCTGACCAGACAATATTCTCCCAGTGCTTCACATGCTTGTTTAAAGGTTGTTCAGCAAACTTCAAATGCGCTTCAACCTGCTTCTTCTCTTCTTCAGCAGTGGAGTCTTGTGTTACACATGTATACAGGCCATGGTGGGCAAGTGCATTACCTGTGTTTTTTTTTTTTTAATTTGCAATACCAAAGCAATTCATAGCAACACAAAGCAGAAATATTCAAAAGGAAGTGAAGAAAGTTGCTTTCCTCATGGACCCATCCACTTAATTGATGCCTATGTTTTCTTTAAACAGTTGTAGCTGCTAATTCCAGGTGTTTCTGAAGTTCTCCATAATTGGTCCTTGGCCCTTGGACAACTTTTCTGATATTTCCTTTCATTTGTCTTTCTGAATTCCTGTGGGGAACCCTGGGCTTGGATTTATGTTGTAATAATTTTCAATTTACTTCAGAATTATGCCCTCAACAGTGTTCGCTGAAACCTAAGTAGTTTAGAAATTGTTCTGTTATCAAAGCCATCAGTGTATTTGCTGCATTAAGGTTTAAAATGTCTTAAGAGAGCAAACTGGTTTTATCCATCATGAAATGTTTCTTGTGAGACACCTTGGTAGTGACACACCTCTTCATTGGGACCTCCCTTTCTTTATGCATTTAATACATCCCCCTGTGTTTTTCCACGTTATGACATATAACTTAATCTGTGGATATTTGGGGTTTGAATTCTTTGCATGTGATGACTGGATGGGTTGTTACCAACATTTGGCGGGAATTTCAGGTCAATAGCCATTTAGAAATATATTAACTTTAAGATATTGGTGATGTGTCCAGTACTTATTTTATCAGCTGTATGACTTTGTAAAAATATGTGCATCTACTTTTCTTCAGTTCCTTTATGAACAATTAAGACATAATTGTAGCTTTATTTGTATTTTTGTTTTCTTCTAAGGCCACCTAAATACAATTTATAATTTATTCTTATTTTAAATATCTCAATCTATAATGTGACTAGTGGTCTTATAAAACACAGTAGTTTCAAATGATGCTAGTTGAATTCAAGAAAAGCCCTAAAGATAACGATTTAACAAAATTGAAATAAACCCACTGACAAGACATTCAAGCATCACGTTAAGAACCCAGAAAGAATGGTCTAATTCAGTTCCAGTTTGGTACACATGGAGACCAGAGATTGGGGTGTTTAATGACTCGATTTCATGTAGCTTGTTACAGGGCATTCCTTACAGTGGAGACCAGGCTCTGTACAAGCAGGCCAGAAAAAAAACTGACCAAAGAGGTTAAGGCAGCTAAGTGAAGCTACAGCAAGACATCAGTTTAGATTGATCTGCAGGACATCAGCAACTACAGGAGCTCATCACCCAACTCTGAGAAGAACCCTTGTCTGACAGAGAGCCTTAACAGCTTCTACTGTAGCTTTAAAAAACAGCTGTTCTCACCTCTCATCAACTAGTCCACAAAAGCTCTGCCTGCACCAACCACCCTCTTCTCGCCAGATCCCTGCCTGCAAGAAAGATCTCTGAGGAAGATGTAAATAGGCTTGTTCAGTGTCAGATGATCAAGAAAGCTCAAGAACCTGGACTTGGCATGTTTCTCTCCTTCCTGAGAGCCTGCACTGACTAACTGACCCCCATTGTCATTCAGATCTTAAACAAGTCTCTGGAGCTGTGTGACGTTCTCTCCTGTTTCAAATGCTCCACCATCATCCTGTTCCCCAAGAAACACACCATCGTGGGGTTAATCGACTACAGGACTGTTGCTCTGACTTCTCTAGTCATGAGATCCTTTCATGACTGACCTATCTGAAGGACATCACAGGTCCCTTGCTGGACCTCCTGCACATTGCTTGGTAGGTGAACAGGTCGGAAGATGATGCAGTTAATTTGGGACTACACTTCATCCTGCACCACCTCGACCGCCCAGCTCACAGTGTCAGCCTCCACATATCAGTGGATTAACAGCTTTCTGACTAATTGGTTGAAGCAGGGGAAGCTGGGAAGCATCTTCTCCTGCACAACAACCATCAGCATTGGCGCCCCCCAGGGGTGTGCTATGTCCCTTCTCCTCCTCTAACATTACACAAATGACTGCACCTCCACCTCAGGGGACCTGTGAAACTCCTGAAGTTCTCCGATGACTCCACTGTCATTGGTTTGATCCAGAACAACGATGAGTCTGCAAACAGACAGGAGGTGGATTTGCTGGTCCACTGGTGCATTTAGAACCTCCTGGAGCTTAACCCGCTCAAGGCAGAAGATTGATTGGAAGTATTGTTGTGTTACATATATTTACACAGGGTTTTCTTATCAAGATAATCTCATACCATCCTTTGCTCCCTCTCATAGGAGGTACCAACCTCTAATAAGCCACGAGAAACTTAATGTTAAGTAGTGAATAAGTAAAATAAAATTCCAGATGTTTATCTCTATTTTTTTTTTTAAACCTCATCTTGCTTAAGATGGTGTTTAAAGTGTTTTTTAAGGTGTTTCTTGCCATATCCCTGTTGTGGACTCCCTGTGTGCAGAAGGCAGTCCTCGCTGTCTCTGATGCCTTTCATATTGTTATGTCTGTGTGCAGCTGCCGTGGTTGTGTGCTGAGCAAATGGGGCTGTAACTGGTGCGTTCACCAGCACTCTTGTACCCACAAGCCCATGTGTGAGGAAGGCGTGATCATCTACAACCAACATGTAAGTTACAGTGTGCTGAAAAGTACAGGAGCAATCTGACACGCTGCAGACTGACTCACTGCACCTCAGGCCGCTTCATGTGAAACACAATCACATTCACTGCTCCAAAAACATTTCACCTCAGTGCTTTGAAACTTCAGAACTTGCCCATAAACTGTAAACATCTATTTATTCACAACCATTTTTTCCTTGTTTGACACCATGGGCACATTGTTTCACATCTACAACTTTTCCAAGTAAAACCAACTAACGGATGTTTGATTTTCCTTTGCTACATATTTTAGTTCCAGTTAGACTCCAAATTACTTCTGCTAATATGTCTGTGCATGCATTTAACACAATTAAATTGAGTTATATTTTCCATTTTTCTTTAAGTTTTTATTTGTCTCCTCCTCCCCTCACGTGTTTCCCCTCTCCTCCACTCCTCAGTTTAAACTCCCCACATCTTCTCCTCCCACCACCAAAACTAGAAAAGTCATCTCAACATCTGCCACCACAGCGGCTGCAGCAACAACACTCACCATGACAACAGCCGCAACTCTTTTCACTACAACTTCAACATCTACTGCCACTACAACAAGCCTTTTTCCCGTCACTACAGTAACAAGTCAGGAGCTAACTACCTCAGTCCCACACAGCACAGCTGCCAGGCCTGAACCAGCCACCTGGCACCTTACAATGCCCCCTCAGCCTTCCAGCACAGCTCTGCCCCCAGACCTTTCTAGCAATAACCAAAGTTACACTGCAGCGGTTGAGCTCGTCATTGTCACTCAAAGTAAGACTGAAGAACCTACAGTCATGCCAAATGTGGCTGTGGCAGCAGCAGAGTTGCTGCCCATCACTGGGGCTGATGGTCTTAGTGGAGATCAGGAGCCTGTGATGCCTCTGATCATCTCAGATGCCTCCACCCTGAAAGTGGTGACAATGTCGCCCTCTAGTGACACCCAGGAAGCTGAGGAGACTCTGAACATGGCAGAGCCTCCCACACTGGCTTCCCCTGATGCTCCTGTGCCCACATCTGTCTCTGTCGGGGAACCAGCTGTCACTGAGCCTTCTGTTACCCTGGACCTGACCCATATTCCCACTCTAAGCAAAGCAGGAGGCCCAGGCACTGACCCTGACCTGACCATGAAGTCAAAACAAGTAGACAAGCTGCCTGAGGATGCTGCACTGGCAGAAGAGGACACAACAACACTTTCAGCTCCTACAGTTCTCTCAGGTGATGGGGAAGACCATGACCCCCCATCATACGCACACCTGAGGGAAACAGACTCAGATCCTGAACTGGATTACCAGTATGATTCTGCTGATGCCTTCCTACCGGTAAGTCGAGATGCTGTATATCCCATTTGCTTCCTTAACCTGCATTTTCTATTCAAAACTTCCCTGTCCTTCCCATTACTCCCAGCATCGGACTGGAATCTGTACTTGCACCATAGAAGCAACATCCTAGCCAACATTCCAGTCTTTGCTTCTATTCCTGCTCCTTCTGTCTGTGTTTGCTGTTTCTGTTGGACAAATGAAGAAAAGTAGCTGCTTCACTGTGTAAATGTTATGAAGCGTTTTTGTTTCCTTACTGCTCTAGATATGCATCTGAAGTACTGATACTGTGCATCAAATAGTTTCTATAGATAAGTATAACTTTTACTTAACCATACAACTCATATTGACATGTATAGAAATCTGGGTGAATAAGAAGTTGCTACTGAAAAATACACTAAAAATCATAATAAAATGACCACTTGTTTAATACTGAACAGGTTCTCAATTTTTCCACTGATCAGAATATTGTGCCAATTTCCAATTTTTGAAAAGCATGCTAGTACTGATTTCCATTTATTCTAATTTCCCTTTAAAAATGTAACTAAGGAAGATTTGAGCTGTCATTTATTGCTCTCAGTTATAATTATTAAGAGCACGCTGTCTGCCAGAGAGCAGTCACAGTAAAACTGAATTTTACTATTATTTCAAACCAAGAAGTTGACTTTATAAACTGGCGTCAGCATCTTATATTAGAATTTAGCAGTTTTAGCTTTGCAGGCTGTAAACAATCATCTTTGTGTGTATTCTCTGGAAAAGCTTAAAAAATCAATGTAAGAAAGGAAAAACAAAGGGAATCAGGATGCTGTTTAAGGTCTTTGTATGCTTGAATCCATGTCCAACATACAAGAGGGGGCAACATCTGTACAATCACCTGAACAATGAAGCTCTAATGGCCAGTTCACTGAGAAGGCTTTTATCTAATTGGTTATATACTTATATTAACAAGTGTTATATACACTTGCTAAGTTACACAGCCTTCATGGACACAGTCCTCTTCTCATTGTTGGTCCCCGCCTTACCAAGTTCAGTTCTTGTTTATGGGTGGTCTGCTCCCTGAGTTTAAGTTAAGAAGCTGAAAAGATAATAATCTTATCATTGATGGAAAACAACATTGCACGAGGACCAAACCTACGTTGCCAGTACCTTGAGATGTATGGAGTGGTCAGGATTTTTTTCAATAAAATCCACTAAAAACATGTTTCATGTTTTCTTGCTTGTTTGTTTTGTTGGAAATACGCTGAAATGTTGTTTTAGAGAATAGAACCAATCAGTATCTGTCAGATGCTCCAGTGTTGATTCTGGTTTTAACTCAAAAGATGCACCACAAATCTATGTAAAGCAGACAAAAAAGCCGTGTGCCTGTTTGCAGATGTAAATAATCCTTCCTGTTATTCCCTGAATGATCATTAAATAGGAAGTAACAACAGTGCAAGCTGACACAAAGCTGCATTAGCAGGTAAAAGTTGTGTTGTTCTGTGCTGTTAAGGGTTAAACAAGTTTATTTACCATCACTTCCTTTTTTTTTTTTTTTTACCGTGTCTGGCAGAGAAGCACTCAGAATTGATGTCTGAGTGCCAAGAAAAAGCCCAACAGATTTACTTTCACAAGTGGAGCATTACAGCTAACGCTTTAAAGCTCTGATTGATATTCATAAAAAGAAACTTTAATAGAAACTGCTTTGGGATTATTTCAATTGTTACGGACACGGAGACAGAAATGGAAAGGAAAAAAAAGAAGCACAAAAGAGAGAGAGGTGGGGCAAAAAGGAAAAGGAGAGAGAAGGAGAATAGAATGGAGGAAAGAAAGAAGGATGAAGAAAATACAAGATGCACCCTGCTTGCTTCTACACCTGCAGAAATGTTCGTATTACCAGCCTTTTTACTGAAAGGTGCACGGTACTTATGAATGCAGGATGTATTTAGTGGTAAATGCGGCTCAATATAGAACATTTGTGTATCTGTTAACACCTGAATCTAAACACCTGTGGGTCTGAGTGTGAGCGCGCTTGTGCATACAAGGTTTCTCCATAAAAATATGCAATAGTGAGTGTGAGGAGCCACAGACCCGCCCCCCTGGACCCAGGACAGATAGGGAGGAGATCCAAGCCACAGACATCCAAAGGCCCCCCAGAGCACAGGAACCCCAGGAGAACCACCGCCGGGACTACCATAGGCCCCCCAGAGAGGAGCAGAGGAGAATCCCAGGGGAACCACCCAGCAGCCACAGTGCAGAAGCCCTGGGAGCTGCAGTGACGAGCCCACAGGCCCCGCCGGCCGCCGTCTACGCCCGAGCAGATCCAACCATGGACCCAGAGACCCGAGACCCTGGGACATATCACTCTACAAGCAGAGGCCCGACCGAGCCCAGGGGTCCAGGCCCCGGCAAGCAGCCAACAGGAATGAGCCAGCACACACCAAAGCACCCAGCATCGGACACTGAGAACCACAAGCACACCCGCGTGCAGAGATACCAACCACCTGCAGGTAGTGTGGTGGTGAGGGAATAGGCCCCACATTCGATGGGGGCCTAAACTGATCCATGAGAGGGAGCAGCCCAAGACCCAACCTGACACAAAAAACAGGCACACACAATCACACATTCCCGCCCTCATGTGTATACATAGAAACACTCACACCCACGCACCCAACGTAAAGACAATCAACAAAGGACGTTGTACACTCACTTACACTCCCCATACATACTCTATACTCCCAGGTCCAGGTGCCGATACCCCATAGGGACAACCAGCCCCGGGACCCAGGAGGGCCCCAGCACCTGAACCTGGTGGTATGGGCTAGCCCGGGCTCGTGCCTGATACCTGAGCGACCCCGGCCCAGACCCCAACCCCCCACCCCGACCCCAGTCCCCAACCACCCCCATCCTCATCCGGGGAGGGGACCATGTACCAAAGAGGGGTCTACATGGTCCAAACAAGCCCGCCAACCAGAGCCGCCACATAATAAAATAGTCCCAACCCCCAATGAGTTCCGATCCCATACCCATGAGCCCTCCACCACTCCCAATGAACCTGACATGAATCTCCCCACTGGGCCACCCCCAACCAGGACATAGATATCAAACACATGCCCCCAAACCCAAACACCATGAATCCCCCCCCCCCACAGCACATGGGGACACACCCACAGGAGGGCTTCATCCCCGAAAGACCGACGAAGCAACACCCACACAGCGCAAGCTCCACACACAGCCCCTCTCCAAGCACCCCTGCCGCATCCCACCCCCACCACACAGCGTTGCGCGACAGCAAGGCAAGGGCCCCACGCAATGCCGTCCCAGCCCCCGCCCACAGGCGCAACAGGGTAGACACCGTCGAGCACTGAGCTCACAACGGAGCCCCCGACCCCACACCAAGACGGGACAAACTCACCCGGCAAGAGGTCCCCGGCCAGCGGCAAGCACTCGATGCTGGCGTCCCCCACCCCGCCCCCACATCCACACAGACACAACATCACTGCCACTGAAACGATAGCCCAGGTAGAAACATTATCGAGCTCAGCTCTACCATTGCCGCTCAGCCGATCCAGATACTGGTGACCCCACATCCAAGAAGAGGACACAACCCCCTCACCCCACACAGTGCAGTCCCCCACGCCACCCTGATCCCCTCCCCCCAGACACAACAGTCAGCAGAGCAGCACACCGCCAAACCCATTGAACCATTCACCGTCAACAGCCCCAGCCCATCCGCCCGTGAGAGAGAAACATGCACCAGCCGAGTAACCTGGCCGGGCAGGCCAACCAATCCAGGCCAAGCACATCTCATCAGCCGCCCCACCCACCTGACCGCAAACCGTAGCCCTGCACCCGGCCAGGGGCAAGAGCCACAGAAGGAAGAATTGCAGGAAGGCCACCACAGCACGCCAAGGACCGGGCACCCTGCCAACTCCACACCCAAATCACGGAGGAGCCCCAGAATGCCGGCCACACCATCCCGCACGGCACACCCCACCACACCAAGCAAGCTGGCTAGCCCCTTCATCAAAACGAAGCCACAGCTCAATAAACACTGCACACCGCCCGGCCAAGACCCCCTCACCGGAGCCCGACGCCTCGCCAACTGACGGACTGGGCACCAAAGCCAGGGACCGAGATCCAAATGATCCCGAGAGGGCCGAAGAGCCACCCCCAGCACCAGACAACCCCCAAGACCCTAACCTCAACCCCAGCCCAGATCCCGACCAGAAGGCCCGCTCCCTCTCCCGGCCTCCGACCCCAGACGGCAAACAGCAAATGAGGGTGGGAAAAGACCCCAAGCCTACCTCCGCCCTCTCAAATGTGGTGTTAATGCGTGTTGTTGTAGTGTGCATTTAAAAATAAAAATGGCTGGGGAAGAGGGTCTTCCAAGACCCCCCCACCCCCACCCAGAACCCTAAATGTCTATATGCAACTTAACCTTTAGAGGTGAGCGCAGGCACCAGAGGTTAGGGTAATAAAATACCCTCCCTCTTAGTGCCATTAAGCACACTCACAACCAAGACCCTACATATGAATGCCTTGAAAATGTTATAAATGAGTGTCTAGGTTGTACAATACAATCGGGGCAAAAGCTGCCATGGGACCGCAAAGATGCAAATCCTTTGGGGCACCCCAATGACGCACCTGCACCCCAAGGCCCTACATGAATGGTAGTGTGATGGAGTGGGTGGAGGGAGGTGTCTGGGGATGGGGAGGGAAGGACTGGGGGGCAAAATGCTCTCCCTGGGAGCCAGCTTCCCGGCTGACTCCATTAGGCATTCCCATTCAGAGAGTTCCAACAAGAGACGGAGGCATAGGCACATCCATCGGGTGAAAGGCTAGGGACAGGTACCAAGCCTCGAGAACTGACCAAAAACCAGGACCAATACCCCCAGCCCCCCCTGAACCATCCAAACCTTCAAACCCAGATCCCCAGCCCCGACACCCAGTCCCCTGCCTGAAGGAGCCACCGCCCCCGAACAAAAAGGAGCCAGCTGGAAGCGTGCGCAGCATCGACCAAGAGTGCGGCCCCACCACAGAAAAAAGAGCCGACCAGCCGGCCCAGTGCAACCAGAATGCGCGACACAAAGGGGGGCACATGACCAACACCCCCGAACCACGGGGCAGAGCCAACAGAGTGCCCAGTCCCCGATGCCCGGCACCAGACCCCAGCCACAACCAGGCAAGCAGGGCAACAAAACACGTCCCACACCGAGGCTGCCAACAAGAAACACCTGGCCCAAAATGGCAGGCCCACCCAATCGAGACAAGACCTCCCAGGGCAGCCAGGCAGTCAAGCAGACCCCGCGATGAACCACCCCGGCCACCGCCGTGCCCAAGGGAAAAACACCAGCCTAACAAGCAGAAGGGGAGCCAAGTAAAGGCCACAGCACGCACAGCAAAGAGGCCGCACTCCCCCCCCACCCGGAGATGCAGAAACATCAACATCCATGTCAGCCAAGCAGAAACGACAGAGGCAAGCCAAGCTACGGTTCCCCCCGAGCCAACGCCACAGCAACACCACACATCCTTCCATACGTCGGTAGGGACACGGTGGAGACCACCAACCCCAAGCACACACCACCCACCAGGAACCACGCAGCAGACAAGCAAACCCCACCTCAGCATAATGCCGAGAGGGCCGATGCAACCGCCGAGCCAAATAGCGGAGGACAGTACGCAGTAATGAGCACCCAAAGTGGAAGCCATGCACAAAGCCCACACCATGCAAGTGCGCCCCCACCAGCCTTCCAAAAACAAAGCCCCCTGCAAAAGTGCACCCACGTGAAAAGAAGACCCATAGCACCAGGTCCAAGAACATGCCCGACCCCCATGCCACTGCCTGACGTAGGCCTGTGAGAAAACCCACACCGAAGCCCACAAAAGGCAGAGAGCCCACAGAGCCAAAACCAAAACTCACCAAGAAGCCGAGACCGTCTACCCCGAGATCAGCCCCGGCCAGCCCGCCCGCTAAACCATGCAGACCCCTCCGACCCCCCTCCCCCAGCCAGAACCGGGACTGGCGTCAGGAACCGGAATCTACAGGGGTTGGACAATGAAACTGAAACACCTGGTTTTAGACCACAATAATTTATTAGTATGGTGTAGGGCCTCCTTTTGCGGCCAATACAGCGTCAATTCGTCTTGGGACTGACATATACAAGTCCTGCATAGTGGTCAGAGGGATTTTAAGCCATTCTTCTTGCAGGATAGTGGCCAGGTCACTACGTGATACTGGTGGAGGAAAACGTTTCCTGACTCGCTCCTCCAAAACACCCCAAAGTGGCTCAATAGCATTTAGATCTGGTGACTGTGCAGGCCATGGGAGATGTTCAACTTCACTTTCATGTTCATCAAACCAATCTTTCACCAGTCTTGCTGTATGTATTTGGTGCATTGTCATCCTGATACACGGCACCGCCTTCAGGATACAATGTTTGAACCATTGGATGCACATGGTCCTCAAGAATGGTTCGGTAGTCCTTGGCAGTGACCCGCCCATCTAGCACAAGTACTGGGCCAAGGGAATGCCATGATATGGCAGCCCAAACCATCACTGATCCACCCCCATGCTTCACTCTGGGCATGCAACAGTCTGGGTGGTACGCTTCTTTGGGGCTTCTCCACACCGTAACTCTCCCTGATGTGGGGAAAACAGTAAAGGTGGACTCATCAGAGAACAATACATGTTTCACATTGTCCACAGCCCAAGATCTGCGCTCCTTGCACCATTGAAACCGACGTTTGGCATTGGCATGAGTGACCAAAGGTTTGGCTATAGCAGCCCGGCCGTGTATATTGACCCTGTAGAGCTCCCGACGGACAGTTCTGGTGGAAACAGGAGAGTTGAGGTGCACATTTAATTCTGCCGTGATTTGGGCAGCCGTGGTTTTATGTTTTTTGGATACAATCCGGGTTAGCACCCGAACATCCCTTTCAGACAGCTTCCTCTTGCGTCCACAGTTAATCCTGTTGGATATGGTTCGTCCTTCTTGGTGGTATGCTGACATTACCTTGGATACCGTGGCTCTTGATACATCACAAAGACTTGCTGTCTTGGTCACAGATGCGCCAGCAAGACGTGCACCAACAATTTGTCCTCTTTTGAACTCTGGTATGTCACCCATAATGTTGTGTGCATTTCAATATTTTGAGCAAAACTGTGCTCTTACCCTGCTAATTGAACCTTCCCCATCTGCTCTTACTGGTGGCAATGTGCAATCAATGAAGACTGGCTACCAGGCTGGTCCAAATTTTAGCCATGAAAACCTCCCACACTTAAAATGACAGGTGTTTCAGTTTCATTGTCCAACCCCTGTAGACAAGGAACCAGAATCGACCCGGAACCACCCAGGTCCAAAACGATGCCCACTCCACACCCAAGGCTAACCACCCACCTACATCCCGGAAAAAAACCCCACACCCCCCCCAAACATTCGAAAAAACTCCCAGAAACAAAAAAGACATTGGGACACCGGGGTTGACCCCGCCCCGCCCCCCCCAGTTTCTTCCCCCCACCAGCAGAGTGCACTCCTTGAAGGAGAGAGCACCTGCAATGTGATGGTATCTACCCACCGATGCACCGAAGGCCCCCCGGGCCCGGTGCCGGATGCCAGAGTATGCGCCGGGAAAAAAACCCTGGGACATACCTGCCCGGGAACCCAACCCCCCCCCGGAGCAGCCAGGACCCCAAGCCCCGGGGGACACCCCCCAGGAACCCAGAGGCCCAGAGAATTGATCTGATGAGGGGGGGCAGAGGCTTTTCCTCAAGACTTATAAATCCCAAACAAAAAGGTTTCTGTAATGGTTAATTTTTAAGAAGGATTTTTTTTTCTAATTCATGAGGATAGTTTTCTTAGCGATACATAAGGCAGTGAAAACCATGTGAGCGTATTTTGGTCTCTATGGTGACATCATCAATTTGCCCAAAAAGGGAAAAACTGGGGGGGAATGTGAAATATTACACCCAAGACACTTTGATAAGTTTTCATATGTCAGGCACCAAAACCTCTAAAACAGGTGTACAAACCATAGCGCGGGGGTTAAATTTTCCCGGGAAAATTTTGGGCCTTCAGTGAAAAAAGCATTAAGGGGTGAAAAAACCCATCCTAAAATTTCCGGTTGACCGGGTTTTATAATACTCTATGAAGGGTTTTTTATATTGTATTAATTGTAAACTGGTGGTATTAGTAATTTTTAAAAAGTTCGGAACTATCCCCGAGACCAAAATGTTTGGTAAAAGTTAACTGAAAAGTCCACCCCCATTTCAAAATAGGAAGGAAATTGTTTTGTTTATATTAGACAGTGCCCCTGTGTTTCTTAGACATTAATTTTGGGGCGTTGAGTTTTAGGAAACCTAAAACACTTGATGACATTTGTAACCCCAACTTTTTTTTAAGCCAAAATTTTTTTTTTTTTTAATAGTTTTTAATTGGTTGATATTCTAAAAATTTTAACGTCCATCCCAAAATTGTGTAATTAATCTTTTTTTTTAAATGGGATGAACTGAATTTCTTAAAATATAGTTTCAGGTATTAAATTTCCCTTTTACTCCTCCAATCTGGAATGTTTATCATATTTTTTTTTTGTAGGAGGGGTCAGGGTTTTTCCCAGATGGGTGTACGTCTGCATGGGATTAGAAAAGACCCTGTTTTTTTTAAATAAAACCCACCATCTTTTTAAAGGGAAGGGTGCTGATATTGGGGCTTTTAAAAGCATTAAAATGCCTTTTATATTTGAGCTAAAAAATGGTAGATCTGAAATCTTAATATTATTGCATAATTTTTTGTTCTATGTCTAGCCAGGGTTTATCTAGAAGAACCCGTGTTTTTAAAACCCTTTAGAGATGTATTGTAGGCCCGTTGGCCAAAAAGTAAAAGATGAAACTTAGGCAAATTTTCCCCCTTTAAACTTTGGGGCTTTTTCAGAGTTTTTAAACTAAAACAGGGGGGGGGGGGGTTTTTTTCTTTTCCAAAAAAAATTTAGTGATGGAGGAGTCCCGGGGATCAAACCCAGATGACTGTTTTTTTTGGGATCTTGAGAATAAATAATTTTATTTTTTTAAAAAAACCCTCCCTTTTATTGAAGCAAACCCCGGCCATTTTGTGATATGGGGAGAGATTTCCATCTAGCGAATCATCTTTCCTTTTTTTTAAAAACAGGATGTTTGGGTTTTGTTTATTAACCAAACATTAATACCCCCAAATATTAATATTTCCCCGACAGTATTTTTATATTAAGGGAATTGTGGAAAGAACAGTTTTAATTTTGGAAAACTGTGATTTTTAACCAATTTATAAAATTCCCAAATTTTTTGAGAAAGAATTTATCAGTCCCAAATTTCCTGAGAGACAGAAAGGTTTTCGAATGCCCGGAGAAAGAGTAAAACTAATCGGGATAAAGGGCTGATTTTATGTTCAATATTTATGCATTTATGCCCTTTTTAATATCATTAGTTTGCCTGATTGCTGCCCCTCGAGTGGGTTCAATAAAAATTGCAAATAATGAGGGGGAAAAGTGGTCCATCCCTGCCTGGTGCCCTCTCTGAAGATAGAAGCTGGAAGATGTTTGGTTTACTGGTCCTGATACATGCCGTTGAGGGAACTGGGAAAAATTTTTTAACCCAGTTTATGAAAAGAGCTTCCAAAACCCCAAATTTTGTCAAGATTGCCCAAAAAAGAAATTTTCCAGCTAACTCTATCAAAATGCTTTTTCTGCATCTAGAGATTAAAAAAATTTGGTCTCAGTATTTTTACTGTAGGAATAATCCATTAAATTAAGTAATCTGCATGCATTTGTGGATGAATGCCTCCCTTTTATGAAACCAGTTTGGTCAGGATTTATTATGAGAGGAGTTACCTTTTCTAGTCTTTTTGCGAGGGCTTTACAGATTATTTTGAGATCAACGTTAATAAGGGATATGGGACTGTAGCTGGTAGGAATTACTGGGTCTTTTCCTGGTTTTAACAGGAGAGTTATGTTGGCAGAATTCATATTTAGCGGAAGTTTTCCATTTTCTTTGGTTTCCTGCAACATTTTTTGAAATGTTGGAGCCAAAATATTCCAGAATTCTTTGTAGAACTCAGTTGGGAATCCATCTGGGCCTGGACCCTTTTTATTGGGCATGCTTGTGAGAGCTTCTTGGATTTCGGCTACAGTCAGTGGTACATCCAGGGCCATCTGATAATTTAGTAAGTGTTACTTTATCCAGGAATTGATTAATGTCGTTATCTGACGGGTCTATCTGTTGTGAGTATAAAGCTTGGTACAAATCTCTGAAAATCCTGTTTATTCTTTCAGGATTATAAACTGTATTCCCTGTCGAGTCTTTAACAGCAAATATAGTTGTTTTTTCTTTATTTTTAGCTGGTTAGCTAAAAAGGCTACCTGATTTATTGCCATGTTTAAAGTTTTCTATTCGGAGTCTTTGCACTAAGAATTGTGAAAAATGTTTTTTTGTCAATAATTTCATTTAATTCTAGTTTGGCTAAACGTAGTTTACTCAGCATTTCCTCTTCCTAGGAAGCTTCTAACAGTTTAATGGTTTCTTCTAATTCTTGAATACGTTTGTTTTCTGTTTTTTTTCTTATGTGATGAGAATGAGATTATTTTACCTCTCATCACTGCTTTCCCTACCTCCCAGAGAACAGAAGTTGATGTCCCTGGGAGGTCATTAAACTCCAAATATGAAGTCCACTCTTCTTTAAAATATTTGATAAATTCTTCATCTTTAAGCAATGATGTATTAAACCCCCAGTTTTTGCTTTGTGGGTTTTCTTTCTTATTTACTAGAGTTAAGGAGACAGGAGCATGATCGCTGACAGCCATAGGGAGTATCTCAGTGTCTGAAATGTCAGTCAACATCGAGCTGCTGACTAAGAAATAATCCAGATGAGAGTAAGAGTGATGGACATGTGAGAAGAAAGTATATTCTCTGTGATTAGGGTGAAGAGATCGCCATGCATCGCAAAGTCCGTAATCACTCATGTACTGTTTAACTATATTTATTGATAGCAAACGGTGCTGAGTCCTTGTTGTTGTCAGCCTGTCTAATTCTTCATTTAGACCAAAGTTGAGATCGCCCCCAAGAAGAAGTGAGCAATCCAAGTGTTTAGACAGTGCAGGAAAAAAAAGAATGGAAGAATGGGGGGTCATTAACATTTGGGCCATATATACTGACAATACAGGGGTTGGACAATGAAACTGAAACACTTGTCATTTTAGTGTGGGAGGTTTCATGGCTAAATTTGGACCGCCTGGTAGCCAGTCTTCATTGATTGCACAGGCCCCAGTAAGAGCAGAGTGTGAAGGTTCAATTAGCAGGGTAAGAGCACAATTTTTTGCCAAAAATTGAAATGCACAAAAATTATGGGTGACATACCAGAGTTAAAAAGGGGACACATTGTTGGTGCACGTCTTGCTGGCGCATCTGTGACCAAGACAGCAAGTTTTGTGATGTATCAAGAGCCAACGTATCCAGGGTAATGTCAGCATACAACAAGAAGGACGAACCACATCCAACAGGTTTAAACTGTGGACGCAAGAGGAAGCTGTCTGAAAGGGGATGTTGGGTGCTAACCCGGATTGTATCCAAAAAATAAAAAGCCAGGGGCCCCCAAAATCACGGAAAATTAAATGTGCACCTCAACTCTTCTGTTTCCACCAGAACTGTCCGTAGGGAGCTCCAACAGGGTCAATATACATGCCGGGCTGCTATAGCCAAACCTTTGGTCACTCATGCCAATGCCAACGTCGGTTTCAATGGTGCAAAGGAGCGCAGATCTTGGGCTGTGGACAATGTGAAACATGTATTGTTCTCTGATGAGTCCACTTTACTGTTTTCCCCACATCAGGGAGAGTTACGGTGTGGAGAAGCCCCAAAGAAGCGTACCACCCAGACTGTTGCATGCCCAGAGTGAAGCATGGGGGTGGATCAGTGATGGTTTGGGCTGCCATATCATGGCATTCCCTTGGCCCAGTACTTGTGCTAGATGGGCGGGTCACTGCCAAGGACTACCGAACCATTCTTGAGGACCATGTGCATCCAATGGTTCAAACATTGTATCCTGTTATCCTAGTTATGTATAGATATTTTCATTATTATATATCTACCCTTTGGATCTGTAACTGTGTCTAATACTGTAAAATTAACATTTTTGTGGATTAAGATTGCTACTCCTCTTTGCCTAGAATTATAGCAGGCAGAAAACAAATGAGGAAACTCAGGTGATTTAAGATAATTTGCAGCTGTGGCAGATTTATGAAAATCTTGTAATAAGACGTCTGCCTGTAGTCTTTTAAGCCGATTAAAATTTTTTAACTTTTTCTCTCTGGTGCTGGCTCCATGCGCATTCCATGTGACAAACCTTAGTGTACCCATAGTTGTGCATGTCGCGCTAAAGTTGGACAGCGCATGTCACCAAAGAAACGGATAGACCCAGTGAAATCATAGTTAGTGCTTTGGGTTGCCTGATATGAACTCCAGAAGCAGAGACATAGCAGAGAAAGAGACAGAAATTTAAGAAGGTGCTGGGGGTAAGAGGGGGTGAGAGATATAAGGTTATGTTAAGAAATATTTGTGTGTGTGAGAGTCTGCATGTTTGTGTGTGAAAGAAAGAAAAAAGAGTGACAGAGAGGTGCGGTAAATGAGAGGTAGATGAGAGGAGACAAAAATGAGCAGATACAATCACTTCCTTAAGTCCATAAAGGACGGAGTTTATGAGTATGCTGTAAATACTACTGCTGCTCCGGTTGACAATGCAATGTTTGTTTAAATCACAAAAAAATTATCTTTAAAAAGAAATGTTTGAAAACATTAAAATACCACCGAAAACAAATGTATCTGCAAATCATATAATAACAATAAAAAAGCAAAATTACTACGAATGACAACATACCACTCTGGATTTCCGGGTGTCAGCTGCTCAGTCAGCTCGGTCTTTCTTTTGTTGGCGCACATACACCCCTGTATGTGTCCATACTTTTTTCTAAAGTTTAAAGTGTCGCAGGCATTGAAATAGGTTAAAGACTGGTAGCACTGGTTTCCAAACTAGGCAATATTAACATAAATGTAACAAACCACAGACGTCTCAACATTGCACAGTAACAAACTGGTTCCTTTTTAAATGGATCCTAGATACTGGAAATTGATACGTTTGGTTCTTATTCACATAGGAAACAGCATCCTGCATGTGCTGCTGTCTAGATTTTGGAGCTTAGTTATGTTGTGTTCAATTATCAGTAAAAGATCCTATGTTGTGTTTCTGGTCAGTTGGTCGAGCAGAAAATTGACAGATTTTGTTCACCAGCAGATTTTCTGGACCATTTCTGTTCTGATGGTCTGTTGTGGTATCAATAGGACACTCTTTTGGTCTTACAAGTTGTGAGGTGGAACCAGAACATACAGAATAAAACCTCATAAAGCATAGGATGTAGGAATTGATGAGGCTACTTAACTATATTTATGTGTGAGAAATTTCTGTCATTCTTATGAATAAAATCTATTTTTCTGATCATACATCTATTATCTTCCACTTGTTCCGGGGTTGGGGTTGGATGGGCAGCAGCTTGAGTAAGGAAGCCTAGACATCTCTTTCCACAGCCACTTCTTCTGGGAAAACCTCAAGACGTTCCCAGGCCAGCGGAGAGACATAGTTTCTCCAGCTTGTCCTAGGTCTACCTCGGGGTCTCCTCCCAGTTGGACATGCCCAGAAAACCTCCCCTACGGAGGTATTCAGGGGGGATCTTTGGTAGATGGACCGACTCAACTAGCTCCTCTCGATGTGAAGGAGCAGCGGCTCTACTCAGAGTCCCTCCCGGATAGCTGAACTTCTCAATCTATCTCAAAGGGCTGGGAAGAGCCCAGCCACCCTGCAGAGAAAACTCATTTCGACCACCTGTATCCACGATCTCATTTTTCGGTCACTTCCCAAAGGTCTATCCTAACCAGAGGTTAGGATAGAAATGTAGACTGACCAGTAAACACAGCCCTACAGCTCAGCTCCCTCTTCACCACAACAGCACCAATGCATAGGTACAGTTAGAGCGCATTCCCCCACCTGAAGATGCAGAGAAGTAACCCTCTCATCCACCTGGGAGAACTCCAACACACAGGCGACAGCCGGGCGCCTCTCACCATGGGCGACCCCAGAGTGAAATAAAGTCCAGCCCAACTCAGAGAGATTGGTTCCAGAATAGCCACAGTGGGTTGAGGTAAGTCTGACTGTATCTAGTTGGTACCTTTCAACCTCACGCACAAGCTCATGTCTTAAGAGCCAGCTTTGGTAGGCAAAGATCACAGTACCAAGAACCGTCATTCGACTGCCGCCCATGACTCTTTGCACCTGACCCATATGGCCCTCCTGCAAGTGGTGGGCGTACAGGAAAGCAAACCTATGTTGCTCATTCGGGCTGAGCCTAACCAGGCCCCGTGGGTAGAGGCCCAGTCAGCAGGCGCTTGCCTACGAGCCTCTCTTCAGGGCCTGGCTCCAAGGTGGGGTCCTGGTAACCCACGTCCAGGCAAGGGACATCGAGCTCTTTAAATTTATCTGTCCAAATGACTGTTTCGAATCTCCCTTTGTCTGGCATGTCACCTAGGACCAATCTGCCATGGGAGACATTACCAGGGGCAAGTGCCCTCAACAGCATATCTGCTAGGATCATTCAGGCACATAAACCCCTCCATCACGACAAGGTAGCAATTCACAGATTTATCAAATTTTTTTTGTTTTTCAAAAATCTTTTTAAGAAATGAACAAGCTGCATTGCCATAAAAACCTAGCCATTGTCAAAATCCTCAGAGTCAAATTCAAGGACAGATTATTAACTTGTTGGCCAATATAATACACACACCTTATGGAGGATTTCTCAAATGATAAACATTTGTTTTTCTCATTGACCAAGGAACCTGCTGTACTGACTTTGTCATACTTACAAATATTGTGTTTATGGTTCTTTAGAATTTTGTTTTTCCATGAATGAAGAATTTACCAGCTGTCCTCAACTAGGATTTTAGAGACATGAGAATGAATGAAAATAATTTCAAAAATCTGATATAGGTTTATATTTTTATTTCAAAGAATAAAGAATTATCATATAGAAACTAAGACACAAAAAACCATGAGGCGCGTATTGCTGTTTTCAGACAGGCCTGTCAGATTTTAATATCTGATATTTGGATTACTTACCCAAGAAGCTTTTAGTCCTGATCTTTCATTTTCTTCTTATGCAGCTGGGAGTCAGTGTGATGGAGTGAATGTATGAGTTCAAAACAAACCGATTGGTCATGTCCTCAGATTGTTAAAACAGATTGTGTGTACATAACATTACCAGAATCTAAGGATTGTTATGTGCAAATGTGTTAAACTCCAGGGTGATGAGGGTCCCTACATCAGCTGGGGCTCCTCGGCATGTCCCTGTGTGGAGAAGGTCCAAGGATCCTCCGTGCTGCCTGTCCAAGTCGAGAGGAAGATCACATTACTGGCACGCAACCTCCACCTCTATCAGGTACAGCGCAGCGAAACTCCCAGAATCAATCAGTGCACTGAAGAACCTCTTTAGCCTGTTCCAGATGTGTTTGTTAAACTCATGTATGTCTGTGTTCAGGATGCAGAGCTGGACTATGAGTGTGTGCTGGTTATTGAGGGCCAGACTGTGGTGGTGGATGCCTTTGTGGAACCTGATGACATGAATCCGTCAAACTTTTACATCACCTGTCAGCTACACAAGGTTTGCTCATGAGAAATGCTGTACATCTCATCTCAGTAATTGTTGTTTATAAACAGCATGGTTTAGAAAGATTAGGTAGTGTTTTTTGAAGCCACAGGAGCCATCATTTTTTCATTTTGTCAGACTTGTTTTAAACCTTGAAAGGGAAATCTGGAAAATCTGTTTAATTATTTTTTAATGATTTTTTAATCATGTAAGATTTATTTTTTTATGGCAGCCCTGCATTTCAACGTAAAGAACCTTGTGACTCCTTTTTTCAATTCTGATAAAGTAAAAAAACTAAAATTGCAGAGCACTGAAATGTAAGCTTGTACAACCTCAATTGCCTTTCAGGAAAGTGTTTCAAAATCTTCTTTAAACAGTTAAAGTTAATCAGGAAAGAAACAAAGAAAGAAGTCTTTGACACGTATTTTAATAAGGCCAAATTAATCAAGCTTGGAAAATACATCAGTTTTCTTTTTTATGAACCAGTCTAAAAGGAAAAAAAAAGTTTCTTGCATAAATGAAACAAAAGCAATCTTAAATAGAGTTTGTTCTAAATAACTGATTTTTACTTGCCTTTCATTGCCTCCATAAAGTTTGAAATAGCAAAATAAAAAACTGTTACTGTGTTTTTGCATAATGTAACATGGGAATGGTGATTGTGACACTATGTAGACAGTAGTGTTATATTTTGAAATTAGTCCAAAATGAAGCAATCACTACATAAGATTTTAGAATTAACTCCATCTGTGCCATGGATCTGTCTTTGCTGGCAGTTGGGAAAGGATAAAAATGTTGGTAAAAAGGACACGGTTCAGTTACAGGTTAGTAAAACTGCACTGCACCAATGTTCTGTGGAAAGTGCTCAGTCAGTGTGAGTTCAAGGAATGTAATGCAAGTCACATTTCTGAGGCAGAGTGAAACTGTGCATCAGAATCATCAGTGGAAAGCTTTCTTTGAAACCCAACCCTTGCTGTTTGTTCAGTACACGTACTTGGCTCCAATGGAAGAATACAGCGCCATGGTGTATGTGAAGAGGAGGAACACGTTTCATGTGGACAGTTCTCCTAATCTCTATGGTGAGATCAACCTGTTCTAGCACACAGACCATATTCTCTTCTGTTGTGTTTAAACTAGGCATGGGTCGGTTATCTGTATGAAGGTTAAAGCAAGGCTGCGGTTTCCAGACCGCTCAGATTTCCATCATGTCGTTTGTTCTGTTTAGAGTTATTTTATGATGGGAGAGTACGTTTCAGAGTAGGCAGAGATTCTGTGGCTGTATGGCGCATGAAGTTGCATACTGCTAGTCAGCTGGCTGAAAGAAACTACACGTTTTGCTCACTTACAAAAAAGACAGATGTAGCTGTTTGGAAATATTTCCAGTTGCAAATAGACAGTCATTATCTTTTAAGCTGCTGGCTGCAGGCTGGCTAACTGAGCAGATAGCCTGACTGATTAACCAGCTGATATCAACTTGTTATACTGTTACTGTAAAAAGAGCCCTGCAGCTAAGTGTATATAAGCACAATATGCAATAATAAACTACTTAGTAGGGATTTATGCTATATTTAGCTTAAGTCTATGTATTATTATATGTTTATTGGTTTTCTGTTTTAAATAAAAACAAAGAGGTCATGTCCTACATTTCGGGTTAATCCAGTGAAACTCTGGCTTGTTTGCCTAAGATTATTATACCACAAGAATCTCTTACCGGCCCATGCACAGTTCAAATCCTGGTTTTCTTCAGTGTATTACAGCAACACCTTTTAGGTTTAATGTTTTTGTGATTCCCTTTTGTTCTTATGCTACCAGTCACCCTGTACAACTGCTCCGTGGGGCGATCGGACTGCAGTCGCTGCCACACAGCCGACCAGAAGTATGGCTGTGTGTGGTGTGGTGGTTCCATTGCCAAATGCTTGTATTCAGACTCCTGCAGTGAACAAGTCCAACAAACATGCCCTGCTCCTGTCATTCACTCAGTGAGTACACTCTGGGATCTCTTACACACAGGGTACCAGCTGTTGTTTCACGTACTTTTTCACTTTAGCTATAAAAGCTAAACCTATATTTGTGACAGACTTAATCATTGCCTCCTTATTTAAAGAAATTATCATTTCTGTGTGCTTGAATATACAAATTGAAACCATCTTTGTGTTGCTTTTGGATCCTTGTCCACTCTTTACCTCAACAAACTGAAGAATACCTAAAGCTGTTATTAATATCATCATTTGTCTACAGATGCAATAGGCAGCCTAAGAGTTACATATTAAATGGGAATGGCGTTCATACCATTTTTGCCATGTCTTCTTTAGATTGAGCCACTTTCTGGTCTTTTGGAGGGAGGCACCTTGGTGACTATTTCAGGGTCCAATCTGGGCCAAAAGGCTGAAGACATCCTCCACTCTGTGACAGTAGCTGGGGTGCCCTGTGTTGTCATCCCGGAACTGTATGAGGTCTCCTCCAGGTGCTGTATATCCAGACTGAAGCTCTGTAACTCACTCTGGTGGTGGTTTCTAAATACACCACACAGAGTAATCAAACAGTGAAAAGGTGCATGCATGAAGTTATCATACTAAGAGTTTATACCCGCTGTGTGATGTATGTCCTCCAGGATTGTCTGCAGGACCAAAAGCAGCAGTGGTGAGAAGGAGGGCCTGGTTTCTGTGAAGGTCAGTGGAGGAGACCTTCGCAGTTCCAGTCAGACTTTCAGCTACCAGGTACAGCAAATCAATTAACTGCAGTGCATAAAACAAGTTGTTTTATGCTTTAATATGCAACAAAAACACATTTAATTTCATAATTATACTTATTTTAACAAATTTGTAGCTTATTGTCCCTTGGATAGTATTTTGTGTAGGTCTGATGAACATTCAAGTTAAATTTTGCGAGAATTCTGTAGTGGTAATTCCTTGTTTGGTTTGGGGCTGAAAATGTTTTTTTTGGGATTTTTTTTATAAAGATTATTTATATTTGGAAAATATATGCTTCATTTGTAAAGGGCTGGCACAATTTCCTCAAACTCCTCCAACAAACCTATTTTGAATTCATGGAGATCTAAGTACTGCCATCTCTGATTCTTTCCTGCTGTCCTTCTCAGGACCCGTTTGTTATGGCCGTCTCACCTGAAAGAGGTCCAAAGGCAGGAGGAACAACTCTGACGATCAGCGGCCGAAAGCTGCTGACAGGCCTTCCCTCTGACCTCACCATCACAGTGGGAAGGTTCCCCTGTAAAATGTGAGCTGCACACATCCATACACACACAGTTTTCATAGTTTAAATGCTGAACAGTCTTTACAACATGCAGCTTTCGCTGATGCTTTTGTCCAGGTGCACCTCTCAGTTTCATTGCCAGTGACGGGTCGATATCAGATCTTATCTGATTCCAGTGTCTCTTTAATTATGTTCTGTTAGGAGAAGCAGCTACATCACACCATGTGTGAGAGAACAGCTGCTGTGGAACACAGTTTTACAGCATGTTCCATGACAGACAGGTTGAAAGCTCAAATAAACAAAATAGAGCAACTTTGCTGTACTTCTTTAAGCCTTCCTGTTGTCCGCTAAAAATATTCCTTTCTCGTAGCCTTCACCTTGACGCGCAACAGACATGTTGTTTTCTTTTAAATAGCTTTTTACATCTTTGTTTCCTCTGAGTTTTCTTCACTCACTCACAGCAAGGGCTGTTGATAAGATGGACTTTTTAGCAATTAGTACGTGGGTTCACTTGTTGGAAAAAATCTGGGTTTTTAATTTCTAGTTGTCTAATCATTGTCCGGCTCAGTCAAGAATTTGTCGATTCTGGTCAGCAGTTGATTTCTTGGTGGATCACATTTTTCACTTATTTGTGAGAGAGACATATTGCAGTCTGAATTTCAACTGACCTCTGACCTTCCTTTATTGGTAAGGAATGAGAAAGAAAAATCCTCTCATCACTGATGAATGTGTCTTCTTCTTTTTCTTGGTCTCCTCAGTGTATCAGAGGTGCAGAGCTCCAGTGTTCAATGTGTAACAGGCAGCAGTGGTGAAGCAGGAAGTTACCAGGTTACATTGCATTATGGCAGCACCCTGCGTCACCTCCACACTCCTCTCTACAGCTACACCCACAACCCAAACATCACCAACGCCTGGCCAGCTAAGAGTTTCCTGCAGTAAGTCTTGCCATGCCCACCTGTTACCCTGCTGATCAAGCTAAGACATGCGTAAAATTTGTTTGTTTTTCCCCTGGTTAGTGGCGGCCGACTGATCAGTGTATCTGGCCACAACCTGGATGTGGTGCAGAAGCCCCAGATGTTGGTAAATGTCTTCTCGCACAAGTCCCTCAGCCAGAAGAGGAGGAAGAAGAGAAGAAGAAGAACAGCAGAGCAGGGGGAGGATGGGGAGTGGACACACAGGAAGCAGACCAGTAAGCCTCCTGACCCTGTTTGTTGTAAGGAGCCATTTTGCCCTGCCACACAGGTGTGTATATGTGGGTCTGTGTAAATGTGTACTCTAGTCACAGAACATGACCTTCTTTTTTTCTGAATTTTTCTCCTCCTCAGTTCCTAGAGCTCTGTGAGGTGAACAACGCATCTCTGATACTGTGCCGCTCTCCTATGGTGAACTCCTCCATCTTGGATTCAAAGATCACTGTACATTTTCTGCTCGACAGTCTGTGCTTTGACTTCAGCAGTTTGAGCTCTCAGGCCTTCAGCTACGAACCCAACCCAGTCCTGAAGCCTCTGAACCAACAGGACCCTCTGAAGGCATACCGCTACAACCCCGGCAGCTTCATCCAGCTGGGTCAAAGGAAACTTTTTCCTCTTTTAGCAACTATCACGTGATGTCTATTGCTGGTTACATCCGGGGAAACAATAAAATTTCTAATACTTTTATTATGGTTTAAAATGGCATCGCCTATGGGTGCCATTTTTTGCCCAGTTGATTTCTTATTGTTGAATCATAAGTGCTTTCTTGGCTCCACAGAGCTATCACTAATCAAGCCTTGGTGTAGCAAGGCAGGTTTATTTATATAACACATTTCAGCAACAAGACAATTCAAGGTGCTTTACATGATGAAAAGAAAGCATAAAAAGTACATTACAGTGGCATGATAGGCGAAGTAAAGAAAAGTTGGATTACATGCTGAAATGAATTATGTTTCAGCTAACAGTTTAAATAGAACAATCAAATCCAACTCTAACCAAGGGGTTTTTTAAACCCTTTTGTTTAAAAAAACAACTAAAAGAATCCATTTTTTGCAGTTTTCTAGTTTTTTTCCCAATTATGTGTTTGCAGCTTCCTGTTTGGTTCTGGTTCTGGTTCAGGGGATGCGGAGCAGACTTGAACCAGAAGACCTGGATGGTCTGGAAGGTTCATACAACGCAATAGTTTGAATTTATTTTTTGGTGAAAGTCATTCAGGACTTATAACTAACATAAATTTTAAAGTCATTCCCCTGGGGAAACGGGGGACCCGGGGGCAGGACTAGCCCTGGGTGGTGTGCTTACTTCTTTTTATGGGGTTCGGCGCATTGTTCTGGATCAGGTACAGCTGTCTAAATGACTTTTTACACAGACCTGTGAAAAAACTGTTGCAGTAATCATTGGGCAAAGATAATGCATGGGTGGGTTTCTCTGGGCGTTTTTTTAAAACCTGGAAAAAGTTCATCGGAATAAAGGTCAACTTAGTGATTGTCTTTATGTGTCTCTGAAGATTCAGGTCTGAGTCCATAACTACACCCAGGTTTCGGGCCTGATTTGTGGTAGCTGTAGTAAATGAAGCTGTGTGCTGACTCTTGATCACTCCAACTTTGGTCCAAAAATAATTACTTATAATTTAAAAATAATTAAAATCATTTTGCTAGTTAAACTGTATTCAGCTTTTTAAGAAAGATCTAAAGATCTAAAAAGGGGGCAGTGGGAGTAGTTTTTAAATGAAATCATAATTTCAAAACAGCTTTTTTTATTCATTCAGGTTTATCATTGTCTGATATTAAATGTACTTGATGATCTGGAACATGTAGTTAAGACAGAACTGCAAAAAACGAAAGAAATCTGAATGGGGCACAGCACGGTATGGGTCATCTCTAAGGTGTTTAGTAATAGACTGTAAATGCTACATCAGATCCATCATGAAATCTGTTTAGTGAACAAAACTATGTGGAAAAAATGGCTACATTGGTTGGCACAGAAAAATACTTTACAGACCACCTTGAACATACCATCAGCTTTTAACTCTGAGCACTGAAATCATCAGTCTTTAATATTTTAGGCTGAAAATTAAACAAAAGTGGAGTAAAAGATGAGTCTCTGTGTGTTTGCAGGGGGACAACCTGGACCTGGCCATCACCAAAGAAGAAGTAGTCGTGCTGATAGGGGAGGGGGTGTGTGATGTCAAGACCCTGACTAAAAACCATCTGTACTGTGAGCCACCACCTCAGCAGCCCAACTGCAGGAAATGTGAGGGCTCTGACAATCTACCAGAATTCACTGTGAGTCCACCTCATTTTCATCTCCTAATAAGGAGAACATCCTTCAGCATGAGGCTACAGCTGTGTTTGTCATCTTAAAGGCTGCTGGTATGTATACCCCCATTACTGTCTGATTAAAGCAGAGTGTTTGTCTGTTTTAGGTTCAAATGGGCCACCTGAACTTCTCTCTTGGCAAGGTTCAGTATGACAACCTCAGCTCGCCCACCTTTCCACTGGAGGCCCAAATTGGAGTTGGTATTGGAGCATCTATAGTTGCCCTTATTGTCTTCATTATCGTGCTCATCTACAGGTTAGTGGGGATGTTTGCTGTGTAACCTTAACTGTTCAGTAAAGTCAGGTTTCCTGCAGTAGGGGCTACCCTCATGTTGATCCAAAGTTAGAAACTCCAGTTTCTGACAGCATGGAGTGATGGGGTCATAGGGTTGGCTGTTCACTACTTTTTAGTCAAGCCATTCTGTAGAACGTTGCAAGGTCGTCACTCTGACACATATCCATCAGGATGTGTCTGCATTAAATTTATATGGCAACAGCAATGGTGTAGAAGATGGATAAATCTCGTGAAAAAGAGGACTTACCTACTGACCTCATGGTAGAGACTAAACTTTAAGCCCACCACTACCAGGCACTAGGCAGTGGTGAAATCCAGAGGTCTTCCAGGCAACTTGATGGAATGCAACTCAGAATGAAGCTCTGAAAGAAGGTGAATTTATTCTTTGCTTAAATTAGCTGTGAAAGTCACAAATCAGCAGATCAGGGATCCTGAGGATTCAGCCTCCGGGACGTTGGCTCCAAGCTTTCAGCTAAAATAATGGACTTTGAAGGCCTACATATACTTGGCCTGGTAGAATCCATCAAGGGCAACTGCCTGGCAGGATTTTTCTCTGGACCCCCCTGCTAAATTATTGCTCTAGTATTGCTCTAGCCGCTCTAGTTCGATGTCTGTGTTGTTGGAGAAGTTTCTTTCTACTCGCACCTTTTTTCTAAAGATTTTTTGACATTAGTGGCCTTTATTCCTTAGTAGCTGGACAGGAAGAAGGGCAGATAGTGAAGGGGAAGACATGCAGCAAATGGCTTGGAGCTGAGAATTGAATGGGGGACCACTGCTTTGAGGGCTGTAGCCTCTGCATATGGTGTGCCTGCTCTACCACTGAGCCATGTGCCGTCCAATTTACACTGTCTGTTATCAGGCTTTATCCTGTGTTTTATACTTATTGGTTCTTTTTATCCTGCGTGGCATCTGTTAATTTTAGTTTCCGTTAGCCTTCCATCTTTTGTGAACCTTCATGATTAGTGGTGTAAACCGTTTGTGTTGAAAAGTCAAAGGATTAAATTTCCTAATCTGAACAACATCCTGTGTTTCCACATAATTACACAAGAAAAAAGCCAGATGACTTGCGAGTCACATCACAAAGGGTAGGGCAACAGTTCCATCTTCTTCATTAAACCTTTATTTATGCAGGTAAATCTCTGTGGGACGTGAGGTGTATCTAATCTTCAAGAGCGACCTGTTTTAAACAGACACACAAGACAACAATGTTAAAGTAGACTATAGTCCAGTTTGTAAACTAAAAATAAGATAAAAACAAAGACAGTAGCAGTAAAACATTAATAACATGAGTCTTCCAGTGAAGCTTTCTCCATTGTCCTTATGTTTATATGTTTAAAAAGCTTCTGTTCAATAAAAGCTGCAAAGTTTCAGGTCCAGTTGTAGTTTGTTCCAAGTAGAAGAAATGTTGTAGCAAAATGCTCCTTTTATTTCTGGTTCAATGTGAATCATACACCATTTTCCCCAAGATGATTATCTCACAAATACCTGTGAATACCATGCTGTAGTTATCTTAGATCTTACTCGGGACCACGTCCCTACCTGACTTGGCCCTGGTTTCAGAGTTGGAGGCATTTTAATTCCCACATGCTCTTAGATGCAACCTTCTCATATGTTCTGTAGAAACAAACATCTCTCCAGACATTCCTGTTCTAACTCCAGGGCCAGATCATCTCTTACACAGCTATCATGACGAGGGATTCTGTGTTCCAACCCTCCTCTTTATTTTAGACATAAGGAGAATACAAGAGATTGTTGTCACATATGGAACAGAACTGGTTCTAACCAGAAAGCCCTGCAGCTCCTTCCGTGTTGCTGGTTGCCTCTTGGCAACTGGTCAGTCTCAGTCTCCAGTTTTTGTTTAGTTTAGTTTTTGTCTTTTTTTTTACTGATTATTATTTAGTTCTATAAAATATTCATAGCTGACATCCCAAAGTGTATAAAACGAGTGCAGTCAACAGAAGGTTTTAATTGAAGGACCTGTGGAACCAGCTCCCAGTTTTAGTCCGTGAGGCAGACACCCTGTCTACTTTTAAGGCTAGGCTTAAAACTTTCCTTTTTGATAAAGCTTATAGTTAGAGTGGCTTAGTTTATCCTGAGCTATCTTCCTTATTTTAGCTCCGTCTTCTTCTCCCCTTGTTGGATGTAGTAAGGGGGAGTCAGGTTTAGCCTAAACCGGCTCAGTTATGGTTGAGGTGCAAACACACCCTCCATTTCTGCTACCTGTATGACCCCCTCTCTTTTCCAATGGTTATTGGTCAATCTGACAGAGAGAGGTATCCCAATCGTTGTGGTTTTACTATAAAAAAGGGCCCACCAGTGGGCTCTAGATGGACAAACTGTCTACTTTTAAAGGCTAGGTTTAAAACTTTTTTTTTGATAAAGCTTATAGTTAGAGTGGTTTAAGGTTTTTATCCTGAGCTATCTCTGTAGTTATGCTGCTATAGGCTTAGGCTGCTGGAGGACATAAATACCACTTTCACCCTCTTCGCTACTTTCTCACACCACTCTTCAATTTTTGTATTTCAGCTTTAATTTTGTTCTCTTTTTTCTCTTCCAGAAGCTACACCCTGGCCTGACTCTGTGTCTGCCTGTACCCCCTTTTTCTGGAGGGGAATCGTCCAAGCTTCTGCTGGCAACAGCTTGGTGCTCCCCTCTACCGATGATCCACTTGGCCCTTCCCTTTCAGTGTTTAACCCTTTCTCTCCCTAGACATAGCTACTGACTGAGCTTCACTGTAACTAACTATATGTGCTCTCTTCAGACTCTAAACTTGAAACTGGCTCAGAGTTTATCTGTTCTTTTTTTTCTATGAAACGACTAAAGGAGCTACATCCATTAATATTTACTTTCCCTTTCCCCATAGAAATACTCCTGGATCAGTGCTTCTTTGTTCTCTTGTGTCTCTGCTCTTTTTCTCTCTAACCCCCAGGGTGTCGTGGCAGATGGCCGCTCATACTGAGCCTGGTTCTGCTGGAGGTTTCTTCCTGTTAAAAGGGTTTTTCCCTCCACTGTCGCTACATGCATGCTCAGTATGAGGGATTGCTGCAAAGTCAACGCCCTGACTGTCCACTGTCTCTACATGCTCATCCAGGGGGAGTGAATGCTGCAGTCACTGACTGGATGCAATCTGCTGGGTTTCCTTAGACAGAAAAACTTTTTATCCAATTTGAATAAATAACAGAATCTGACTGCACTGGTCAATGATTAAGACTAATTGGAATGTATGTACCTGACTTTTGTGAAGTGCCTTGAGACGTCATGTGTTGTGAATTGGCGCTATATAAATAAACTGAATTGAATTGAATTTGAAGGTAGATGCAGCACCTCCAGGGAACCGTGTGAAGGCTTTATGCTTTAAACTGAGCCTGCTTGCTGTTAAAGGTGGAGCTGCACTGTGAGCTTGAAGGATGTAACTGCATGACGGTGCGAGGGGAGATGTTTAATCCTGGTTTTACATTTTCACAAGGCTGTGTGAGCTGCAGGTGCACTGAAACAGCTGTGCAGCTACATGTTTCACTTTACCAATGAACCCACTGCTTACTTAGCAGACGATTTGTCTCTGGAACCATGGACATTTATATTATTTAGACCTGGCTGTCGGGTGTAATCTTCCTGTTAGGTTATTACATAACTGCAGCTTGTTAAAGAGCATCAGAAGAATACAGAAACTGTTTTTCAGAAGAACACTTTTAGGATCTTATTAGTTAAATCTGGTTAAGTTTTAATCTTCCGAAACGTTCTTGATAACCCTCCTGCCTCTCTCTGTGTTTGTTTGCTGCCAGGAGAAAGAGCAAGCAGGCTCTCAGGGATTACAAGAAGGTCCAGATCCAATTGGAGAACCTGGAGACCAGCGTGAGGGATCGATGCAAGAAGGAGTTTACAGGTAAGAGTGACGGGAGGAACAAAATTACTAAAGATGCACAAATCAAACAGCCAGAGATCGGACTCAGACAAGTTTCTCTTGTTTGGTTCTGATGAGTGTTCTGATCAGTGTGTTAAATACAAAAAAAAATCTGATTTTTTTTTTCCCCTCTTCAAAACTAAGAACTTTTATTATTTTTAGTCCACGAACAACATGTACTATGATGGACTTTTTGGAGTTTAATTAAGATCAGATACATTTTATGGGCATCATGCCTAAACAGGGATAACCTCTAATTCCTTCTTTTTCTGTAGGATTCAAAACTGCTACATCTATCAAAGAATCTAAAATATTTGTTTCGCTTTAGAATCTTAGTTCTCAGGAGAGAAAAATCTAAGTTGGTCAAAATTGGAATCAGCAGGTCAGAAAATCAGAAATCAGTATCAGGCTGGAAAACCCTAAAGGGTGAAAGTCTGAAAGCTACATGACAGAAGAGAGAACAGGAAAAGGATGGTCCAGAGACTGAACAGCTGAAAGGTAGAAGGTCTGCTCTGGCTCAATGAAACTAACAATGAAAAGTCTACCCAGCTTCCACCTCACACAACTATTCTCAGCATGAACATTGAACGTAGAAGCTGATTGGCTGACCCGACCTCCCACTTATCTACCTCCACCCAGACCTGATGACAGAGATGATGGACATGTCCAGTGACCTGGGGGGCTTAGGCATTCCCTTCCTCGACTACAGGATGTATGCAGAGCGCATTTTCTTTCCAGGCCACCGTGAGTCTCCCCTAAGGCGCGGCCTGGACATGCAGGAGTGTCGGCGGCAGACGGTAGAGCAGGGTCTGGTTCAGTTGTCCAACCTCCTAAACAGTAAACTCTTCCTCACCAAGGTATTTATCATCACCTGTAGCATTCCTGCGAAAATAACACTGTGTGGACCAGTGGTCCCCAATACTGGTCCCCAGGGCCCATTGTCCTCTGTATTTAGATGTGTCCCTTCTGATTGAGGTGCCTTCTCAACATGCCATTATGTTCTGCAAAGGCCTATCAATGACTAATTAGTTTAAATCAGTTTTAGGCAACATGGAAGAACCTAAAATATGCTGGACAGAGGGTCCCTGAGGACTGAGGTTGGAGACCTCTGGTTCTGTTTTAGAGCAAAGGAATACCTTACCTTGGTTTTTACCCCTCAGTTCATTCATACTCTGGAGAGCCAGCGGACATTCTCTCCAAGAGACCGAGCCTACGTGGCCTCCCTGCTGACAGTGGCTCTTCATGGCAAGCTGGAGTATTTCACAGACATCCTCAAGACTCTGCTGAATGATCTAGTCGAGCAGTATGTGGCCAAGAATCCCAAACTCATGCTGCGAAGGTAAAAAGTGGGGAGAGATGAGAACGAGATTGCAGACCCTGAGTGTTTTTAAAACTGTTCTGAAATGTTTGATGTTTCTCTCTGTAGAACAGAGACTGTGGTGGAGAAGCTGCTGACAAACTGGATGTCCATTTGTCTCTACACTTTTCTCAGGGTCAGTGAGTGCATGGAGAATGTCTGAGTTTTTTATGCTGATTGTCAGTTAGAAATTTGTTGTGGCCTTGAGACAAATTGTGTTCCATTAAATTGGACTATGATTTTACACCATTTAGACCAAAAAGAGGTTTTTCTTTTATAGTCGACCTAGGACTCTTCATTTCTGCAAACTGTGATATTTGTTTGTTTTTCTCCAAAAAAGGATGCCTTAAAGAAATTAGGAGGTCTTAAAATTTGAGATCTGTGTTTGAAGTTGTTACACTCTAGCATGACTTTTTTAAAGAAATTCTGAAAGTTTAGCAGCATTTACATGTAAATGCTTTACATTTTTAAGACACTTTTTTCCTCCCATGTTAAAAAGAAATAAAAAATGGTTTTATAGTCAAGACATAAAAGGATAATAGAATGTTAATACAATTTAAAAATCTCTACTGTCAAGTTTTATGCTGAATTTGTTACCAAAATTAAAGCCTCTTTCAAATCATTCTTTTTTTTGGCACGGGATCAGCTGAAAGATCACGAAAAAGAATCGGTGGTTGAAGTCGATCCACCAGTATTACAGCCCTGAGCCGCTTTAGGAGGTAGTCACACAGCCAGAACCACTGTGAACTGTGCAGGACTGCTGGAAGAGTCTGACATTGTGATATGACACAAAGCAGACACCAGCTGCTATGGTCTGTGGGTGTGCACAGAGCAAAACTCCTGCATGATTTTCCATTCTCTGATCAGATAAATATGATGATCAGCAGAATCTGATGCAGGTAATATCATGTTGAGGATGGTGCATAACAACTGGTCTTTTATTAAAAGCCCTGAATGTATTTGGACGGCCTGCATGAGCATCTCAACACTTGCTTAGCTTAGCCCCGATGTTTCTATACTGGCACAGCTCACAACACAATTATGCTCAGATTATAAAGATTTATCTCATTTAAACAAATGTGACACAAGCAGATTTTTCAGTTATCACCAAGTGAAAGTAGTGAACTGAAGAATCCAAACTTAACCCAATGGGGGGTTTTCAAATGACGTCGCGGTCACGTGACCGCACTTCGTGATCGCTATCTTGGGAGGCAGCTGCAGCCTGTTTTCCTTGTTTTAGCGTTATCAGTGAAGCAAAACACCGGACCATTCAATTTAACTATGGGGAAAACTTGCTTAATTGTGGGTTGTGCTGCTCCTCAGGGGGGCTAAATAAAGTCTCACAACAGACCTTTTAGGTGATTGTGAAAAAAACCCAAAGCCATGTATCCTTTTCCATCCACCTTACAATAATGTACTACTCTGTGTTGGTCTGTCACATAAAATCCCAATAAAATAAACTAAAGGTTTTTAGTGGTATGAATGATTTCGCAAGACACTACATTCTTCATCTAATGAGGTTGTGTTGCACTGATGAAGAACATGGATGTAGCGTCTGAAGAAGTCCTCAGAAAAGGTCCAAAATAAAAGCCTGTTGGCCGAGCATGTGATGGACCTCGTGGCCATTGACCGCTAGAAATAGGCACTAGCCCTCCATGACCCTGGAAGGATAAATGGGTATAGATGATGGATGGACCTTGACTGAGTTTAAATGATTAATTAAATAATTTTAGTTATTTCAAGTTTTTCTCAGTGTTTATATTCAAAGAATGACTGAAAACATTTGAGCCCAAAACCACAAATTTAACTGCATGTCCTTGTCTGGGCCCTTCAGTCTCTCCTCAAGAGTGTGTTTGGCCAATTCTAATTTCTACGTGTGTGTGTGTGTGTATTGTGTCTTTGTGCATGTGTGTGTAGGACTCTGCCGGCGAGTCTCTGTACATGCTGTTCAAGGCTATAAAACACCAGGTAGATAAAGGACCAGTGGATGCTGTGACACGCAAGGCCAAGTACACTCTGAATGATAACCGTCTGCTGCGAGAGGACGTGGAGTACAAGACACTGGTGAGAACAAGACTTTAATCAAACTAAGCACCGTCATCCAGGGGAACATTCCCATGACCTTCAGAAGGTATGATGTTTTCTACACTCCTCTCTCTCCTCCTGTTTGTCTTTGTCTGCAGACTCTGAATGTGTTGGTGCAGGGTGGAGGAGTGAACGAGACCCAACCCCTGCCCTCCAAAGTGCTGGACTGTGATACCATCACTCAAGTGAAAGAAAAGCTCCTTGATCAGGTGTACAAGAGCACCTCCTTCTCTCATCGGCCCCACACCGACTCACTGGACCTGGGTGAGAATCCAAACATACAGGAACTGCCACATGAGCACATCTTTCTGGTATCTTGCACAAGTTCTCTCTAGCAGTATCTAAGTGAGGGCAGATAAAGTAATCAGAAGTTCAACTTCATTTTCATACACGATCTTTGAAACTGTTGAGCTGTGGCGCCCCCTACAGCAAAGAAAACATAAATGCAGCACCCTTTTAATGCATTTCCTGCTCCTACCAGTGGACACTCATAGCCACAAGTTTGAAAACAGGCAGAAACTTTTTTTTTTTTCACAAACGTTACTGTATCTGTTTTTATAAAGGAAATTTGCATTGAGTCGATGTTGCTATGAAAAGTGAACAGAAAATGTAATCACAACCGTTATTTGCACAGTGTTTGGCCCTGCCACAAAATGACCTGCTGGCAAGGAGTTCAGAGGAAAGAGTTGATGAACACAGACCAGCTAAGATCATCCTGAATCAATTAATAGATCAGAATGGTCTTCTACTGCTAATGGTTACCCTTGCTTACCCAGCTTTATTCATGACAAATTATGTTTAGGCTGATATACCATCTAAATAATCTGTATGTAAGAATGCAGAAGGTTAAGTAACAACACACTGCTGCTCCTGTTCAGAGTGGAGGTCTGGTGTTGCTGGCCATCTCATCCTGTCAGATGAGGACTTGACTTCTGTGGTGCAGGGCAGCTGGAAACGCCTCAACACTCTGCAGCATTACAAGGTGACTCCTGTCAGCCTGAGGCTCTTTCTGTCATGTGGCAACAAATGCCGTAACTGTTGGTTTGTGTTGTTTCAGGTCCCTGATGGTGCAACAGTAGCACTGGTGCCGCGACACACCAAAAACATTCACCATGACAACCATGATTATATCGCTGGAGAGAGTGAGTTCCTTTGCAAAAATCATTCAGTGTCTTATTTCTCCTGTTTAGGTATTCAGTGAACTGAAGGGGGTAAAGGCAGGTGACAGTGCAGCAGTGCTTTACTCATTATTGGATCACATTACTTAAACAGAGACACCAATGCTGGAGGATGCGGATGAGGGCGGCATGAAGCTGTGGCATCTGGTAAAGGCCAGCGAGGAGCCTGAGCTTCCTAAACACCGCAGAGGAAGCCTGAGGGAGAGGGAGAGGGCCAAGGCTATCCCGGAGATCTACCTCACCCGCCTGCTCTCCATGAAGGTACACACACACACAAACACACACTCACACACACACACAGGCCTCCATAAAGATGGAGAGCTATGTAAAACTATTATTCTGTGAAAGCTCAGTTTAACAGGTGCAAACCTTTACAACACTTTAGCATGTACAGGTATGAAGTTAGATAGTACAATATTCCTCTAACTATGGATCACACCAGGAGGCAAGGGATGAAGAAATATTACATAGTAGGCCTATTGGTTATGTGAAAAAATACCATTCTTTGCTCATTAACATTTCTGAGTTAATATATATATACTGTGTATATATCTGAGAGCGAGAGATAGATTTTAATCAGTGAAAATTCTGCAATATTGATCTGGTCAGTTCAGTAGTAGAGGGGGTTGTTAATCAGTGCCAGCTGGTTTTGTGTTAATGAAATTAACAACAGGTGCACTAAAGGGGCAAAAATGAGACAACCCCAAAAACAGGAATGGTTCTGCAGGTGGAGGTCACAGACATTTTTTCTCTCCTCATTTTTTGACTGCTTGTCAGTAGTTTTACTATCTGACCAGGGTCAGTGTCACTACTGGTAGCATGGGGCTACACCTGGACACTACACAGGATATACAGGCAGCCCAACTATACCAGGATGACACATCAATACGTGCCATTGCCCTAAGGTTTGCTGGCTCTCCCAGCACAGTCTCAAGAGCAAGGAGGAGATATACAGGGGTTGGACAATGAAACTGAAACACCTGTCATTTTAGTGTGGGAGGTTTCATGGCTGAATTGGACCAGCCTGGTAGCCAGTCTTCATTAATTGCACATTGCACCAGTAAGAGCAGAGTGTGAAGGTTCAATTAGCAGGGTAAGAGCACAGTTTTGCTCAAAATATTGTAATGCACACAACATTATGGGTGACAAACCAGAGTTCAAAAGAGGACAAATTGTTGGTGCACGTCTTGTTGGCGCATCTGTGACCAAGACAGCAAGTCTTTGTGATGTATCAAGAGCCACGGTATCCAGGATAATGTCAGCATACCACCAAGAAGGACGAACCACATCCAACAGGATTAACTGTGGACGCAAGAGGAAGCTGTCTGAAAGGGATGTTCGGGTGCTAACCGGATTGTATCCAAAAAACATAAAACCACGGCTGCCCAAATCACGGCAGAATTAAATGTGCACCTCAACTCTCCTGTTTCCACCAGAACTGTCCGTCGGGAGCTCCACAGGGTCAATATACAACGGCCGGGCTGCTATAGCCAAACCTTTGGTCACTCATGCCAATGCCAAACGTCGGTTTCATGGTGCAAAGGAGCGCAAATCTTGGGCTGTGGACAATGTGAAACATGTATTGTTCTCTGATGAGTCCACCTTTACTGTTTTCCCCACATCCGGGAGAGTTACAGTGTGGAGAAGCCCCAAAGAAGCGTACCACCCAGACTGTTGCATGCCCAGAGTGAAGCATGGGGGTGGATCAGTGATGGTTTGGGCTGCCATATCATGGCTTTCCCTTGGCCCAATACTTGTGCTAGATGGGCGCGTCACTGCCAAGGACTACCGAACCATTCTTGAGGACCATGTACATCCAATGGTTCAAACATTGTATCCTGAAGGCGGTGTCGTGTATCAGGATGACAATGCACCAATACACACAGCAAGACTGGTGAAAGATTGGTTTGATGAACATGAAAGTGAAGTTGAACATCTCCCATGGCCTGCACAGTCACCAGATCTAAATATTATTGAGCCACTTTGGGGTGTTTTGGAGGAGCGAGTCAGGAAACGTTTTCCTCCACCAGTATCACGTAGTGACCTGGCCACTATCCTGCAAGAAGAATGGCTTAAAATCCCTCTGACCACTGTGCAGGACTTGTATATGTCATTCCCAAGATGAATTGATGCTGTATTGGCCGCAAAAGGAGGCCCTACACCATACTAATAAATTATTGTGGTCTAAAACCAGGTGTTTCAGTTTCATTGTCCAACCCCTGTATATATATAATATGTCTTCATCAGTAGTACAGTATTGGGTCCTGGCATTACTTTGGCTCATACATGCATTGGTCAGGGTCTATATGGGTTCTATATGATTTAGAATGGCTGCGACTAGTCACCCTCATATTAGCCCGGTACCAAAAAAAAGAGGCCACATTCCCACACGTCTAAATAGCTATCAAGATGGCGTGCCTTCTTGATGTCAGGTTATGTTTTATTCCATACAGTCATATGTAGCAAACTTTCAGGATTATCTTCCAGAACACCATTTCATCCAATAATCTGTTATTCTGCATCAAAATCATGATTTTGGTTTAGTTTGAAAGGCTTGTGGATCAGTTATTTATTGTTTTAGGTGATGAAAAGATTTATTATATTCTACTACACTCTCGCCATGTCACCTTTATATGTAGCGTCCCGTGAGAAAGCAGACTGCAGGCCTTTAATCTGTTTGCCTCTTCATTATGTCACTCAGGGGACATTGCAGAAGTTTGTGGACGATCTGTTCACTGTGATCCTCAGCACCAGCCGTCCAGTTCCACTAGCTGTCAAATATTTCTTTGATCTGCTGGACGACCAGGCAGGACAACACAATATCACCGACCCGGAGACCATTCACATTTGGAAGACCAACAGGTACAGTACAACTAGCAGGATGATGGGCATGTGATCAGGTGAAGGATGTCTTTAGGGAAACAAGGGAAACTAGATTATGTAAAACACACAGCGACGTCTCCTGGTGACTGGTACATTATTTTTATACTAGGCCGCTCCTCATTGGTGACTGACCAGATGGAATCTAAAAATTGGACCTTATATCCAGTTATTTAATGCACCATTCTGGAAAACTAACAGGTTGAACTAACGAGAACATTCTATGGTGCGGAAGTTGTTACTGTGAGAACAAAGCTCTGTTGAAGCTCAGTAAGATGTTTAAAAATGAAGTCAGAGACAGAGCAGAAGCTTGTAAAGAAAACTAGTTGTGTTGTCTAGAGAAGCATGTCGGCTGTTCATTCAGGCTGGAGCTTAACCTAAACATGGAGGGAGACATCAGCAGATAGCAGGAAGGCTAAAACTTTTTACAGCAAATTTGAATGTAACTGTTTTATGTTTTGAGGCTTTTAATTTCATTTATTATGCTAGATAGGGAAATGTCAAATCTCACACTTAAGTTAAAAGGTCTACTAACTTTCCAGGAAATACACGCATACAATGCTGATTAGTTAGTAATGCTAAAAATGCTTACTGCTAATATGAGATGCTGTAGAGGGATATGACTTTCTAGTGGCACCAATATTCCTTCATCCTACTTTTCTCCAGCCTCCCCCTGCGATTCTGGATCAACATCATTAAAAACCCTCAGTTCATCTTTGACGTCCAGGTGTCGGACCACGTGGACGCCGTTCTCTCGGTTATTGCTCAGACCTTCATGGACTCCTGCACCATTGCTGACCACAAACTAGGGCGGGTGAGCTGTAGTCCTCTTGTGCTTCGCCACTTCATAAGCTTTTAGGTATTTAAGTATAGCAGAACCTTCCAGCTATGTGATGTGATTCTTTCTTTCTTTGTGGAACAGGATTCTCCCATCAACAAGCTGCTGTATGCTAGAGACATTCCCCGCTACAAACAGATGGTTGAAAGGTTTGCAAGCTTCAGCTTACAGCTGTTTCCATGGTTAAAAACTGCTTCAGATAGATTAGCAAGGAAATGGATTTAAATAAAATCAACTATTTATTTCCTTTAAACAAAATGTGATACTAAACTTTTCCAGTCAAACTTTGATTCCATACCTAGTTTGAATTAATGACAGGGTATTGATGTCAGTAACACCTATGAAACTGGTTGCTGCAGGTACTACGCCGACATCAGGCAGACTATATCAGCCAGTGACCAGGAGATGAACTCAGCCCTTGCTGAGATGTCTAGGGTGAGTGCAGCCACATTTCCAACCCCACAGGACTCAGAGCACGGGAGCACTAACTCATCTGAGTGTTTTGTGTTTCAGAACTACTCTGGAGAGCTCAACTACCTGGTTGCACTGCATGAGCTCTACAAATACATCAACAAGTACTATGACCAGGTACATTACTCATTCTGACCAAGACTGCTTAGACAGGCAAAGCTGAGATGGTTTGGACAAAGTTTAAATCCTTTATTTTGTTAATTATGATGGTTTTCTCCTTACAGCTATTGGAAATACCAGATTTAAGATTATAATATTACATCAGCTCCCTTATTCACAAAGGTTTTAGGAGTCCTCTCAGAGAGCTCCTAACTTAGCCTAAAAATTCATGTCTTAGCTTAAGAGTGATTCAAGTAGCTGCTGGTTGCGACTCTTAGCAAGAAGGGGACAGAAACTTTTATCTTAGTGAGGAGGTGTGGTTGACCCTGTTGCTAGGTGTGATGCTGCCTTCTAAGAGCTGTGATTGATTGTTACAAAAAAACAAATGCAATCAATGGAGAGAAATTAATAGAATTCATAGAATTTAGAGTGGATTAAGAAATGATGATGATGAAACACAGCAAACTTAAAGGGAAATCAGTATCAGCAGGTCAGAGCTATACAAAAACTAGGAATCACAAATTAGCCACCAAAGGATGTAAGTCTAAATGTGATCTAAAGTTAGATGGGTTTCAGGTCTAAATAGAGGACGGGCAACAGCGATGCACAGGACAAACAACCATGCACACGCACTCATGCCTCAAGAGAAATTTAGAAAGACCAATTAACCCTACATTATGTTTGGACTGTACGAGGAAGCCAGAGTACCCAGAGAGAAGTTGCACATGTGTAGGGACAACATGGAAACTCTATGCCTAAAGGGCCCAGGCTGGGATTCAGACCCAGGAGTCTCTTGCTGCAAGGCAACAGCATTAACCACTCCCCACAAGTTGAAACTAAATAAAAGGTCGGAAAACACTTCTGAAATGAAATGACGTTAACAGACTCACTTTTTTAGTTAATGCACTGCGCTGACAAATCTGGAAAGGATGTATTCTGATATTTTCCTAGTTTTTTCATTACAGAGGCAGTAGCTTTCCAACTAGGAGTGTTAGTAACTGTGTTTCTTCTTGTCATCCTCTTGGCAGATCATTACAGCTCTGGAGGAGGACACGACAGCCCAGAAGATGCAGCTGGGATACCGACTGCAGCAAATTGCGGCCGCTGTGGAAAACAAAGTAACTGACTTGTGACAGAGGAGAACCCTTCTCCTGTAATGATGTTGGTTTCCTCTGCATCGTCTTCACTCTGGGTTCTTTGGTAGCATGATGTAGACAGTCTGAGACCCTGAGTCCTGTGTATAAACGGGACAAAAGATGGAAGAAACCTGGACAAATAAAAGCAGGAATGATCTGCTGTAACTGGAACATCTGAAAGAACAGAATTTATTTTTTTTCTTTCTGCTGAGGTCAAGCCTTACAAAAGAGAACCGGAGCTGACCTAAAAACTGATTATATAGGGACTGTTGTTACTTTCTCTTCTTCATCATCAGTTTAATGAAACGCCGCCTCTTAGTCTTTGTGTGCGTGTTGCTGATGTATGCTTGAGTCACTCAAAGAAATGTGTGCGTGTGTGTGTGGCCATATGTCTCTGTTTGTAAACTGACTCATTTCTAATTTTATCTTACCAAGTGCAGGAAGCAACACATTGGATCTCAGAACAACCAGTACTTCATTTTGAATACAAGAAAACTGACCTTAAGTTCTATTTTATTTCTAGAATTGAAAAAGACCCCAAATAAGCAAATATCAGAACAGAATAAGTTTTCACTGCTCTACCTCAGCCCACTGTGCTGCATCAGTGATATTCTAACACGCTGAAAACGGCTTTATACTTTTCAGCTACTTCCATCTATTAGTACGGCAGCACAGCCTAGATGTGCCCTCAGATCCAGCTTCAAACACACACAAACACACACACACACACACACACTAATTTCTGACCTCTCTGGTTCTATTTTGTTTTTTAGTTTTTTTGTAGAAGCATTTAAGATGAAACCCAAATGTTTTTTGGGGTTTTTACATCTCTGGGTGTTCTTTTTTAGAGTTTACCTATTGTTTTAAATTTTAGTTCACTTTGTTTGACTGAATTGTCTTTACCTGAAGCCGTGGTACTCTATGAATCATGTCTGTGTGCATTTCCTGTATTAAACCAAGAGTAGCACTTTTTCGTAGCCTGACATTTTATATTTTCAAAGATTCTCAGTTCAGCAGGATGTCAGATTTGCTTTACTCAGAATTTGATGGTTTTCTTAGTCAAGGGCTGAAATGGCAGCTGCTGTATAGACTATTCTTTATAATATTTATTTAAAAAGATGCCAACTTCACTGCTAATTTTGTCACAACTGACTGAGAAAAACCCACTTTTTAATGGCTGACATATTTCAAAAGAAACCAAAAGCAAATAGAATGGACAACATTTACTTCAGCTGCCTTGTTCGTGTCAATGCAGAGTTGCTGTGTACCCTGACCAATCACGTCAGAATGCAGCCTGTAGGTCTGTAGTGACATTCCCAGAAACTTTGTTGTTCACTGTTCAGATGGAGTGAAGCTCACCGGTACCAATCGGATGGAGAACTAACTATTAGAGTATACACATTTGGTGATGTAGAGCAGGCTCTGCAAGGAGCAGTTTTAATGTTTCACCTTTTCTGTTGCTGTTGTTGTACATACTGATTTAAATGTAACCATAGGGATGTAATCTGTTTATTAAAATAAAATGCAAATGTTCACAGATGTAATAAAGTATTCCAAATATAATGATCAATGTTCTGTTTGAAAGTCAATCAGTATCATTCACTTCCAGTGTAGTTTTGCTGCTGGGAAAAATGCTCCCACACATTTACCAACGCAGTCATTAACACAAAAATTAAAGTGCTATTAACATAACTAAAATAATAAGCTGCTGCAGCTGAACTTCTGACAGGAAACATCTTTCTTCCAAAAGATGTAGGGATGCTAAAACTCCTTCTGGAAGTCAAGACAGCACAAAGCAGAGTTCCTACACAATCTGGAAAAGTCTAGAACGTGATACAGGTGGAGTGTAGAAATATATTAGTATTTCCAGATTTTATTCCCTGCTTCATTGGCTAAATGTTTCCATCTATTCATCAGACCAGTAAATTTCTAGTAAAGTGGACTTTTTTTCTTGTTTCCTAAAGACATTTCACCTCTGCGGAAGACTTTTGGATGACGAGTGAAACGTCTTCAAAACAGAAAAAGAAGTCTAGTTGCGTTCTACCTAAGAACTTGGGATTTCCTGTCAGCTAGTCTAAATTTTGAAGCAAGAACATAGAGGGCACATTTCCAGGTAGGCGTAATAAAGAGCTGCAGCCAAGATGGTTCACTGCTGCAGGAGTGGGTGACTCAAGGAGACTCTAAATAAATGGTGTCATTACAGTGTAAATACCACATCCTATTGCATATATATACTGTTAATTCTAAAAGGAATCTGCTGCTGCACACTGACAAATATCTGAAAGTAATCCAAATTAGCCAATTGCTGTAGTGTTGCACCAAATGTGCTTTGTGTGCACCAACCAAACAAGGGAGATCTAGTCATAATGGGTCTGCAGACACTGACCCATATGTGCCACACAATAGCTCATCAAAGGACCAAACCAAGCATCTCACTCAGCTTCCAGTTTAGAAGGTTAGATTCAGGTAAGGTTGTTCGTTTCCTATGGCTAAATATGCTGTTTGCTCTCATTGTGGCTCAGAAACCATGTAAACAATAAACATCCTTTATTCCGTTTAAAAGCTGATAATTCATTTTTTGTGTCAACTAATAAATAATAGATGAGGACCAGCTTTAGAGTCATACAGTTGATTAATTCCTTCCATTATTCCTTAAGTTACACGGGATTCATAAGCTGGAAAAGTTTAAATCATTATTTTACATTTATTTTTTTACAAACCTGCATCAGGCCAGAGTTGTTGCTTTACAACTGCATGATTAATTTATTATAATATACTAAGCACTGACTATTATGTTTCTTTTATTATCACCAGGTAAACTCATATCAGATAACCACAGAACATGTTTTTAGTAAAAAATGTATTAATTAGAAAAAAAAAAAGATAATCAGTCCAGAATTACAGGGAATTGATACATTGACTATCTAATCATAAACAAATATTTATATAAAGTAGACGATGGATAGAGAGTAGAGCAGACAATGGCAAGATCACGGAGCTTCTGCATTCAAACTTGGAACTGTTGTCTCTCCTCCTGCAGAGCCATCCGCATAAAACGATGAAAAATTAAAAATATTAAAGAGTTCATACTCCACTAAGTTATCCTGGATGAACTGACTGCACAGATGAAGTTTGAAGGTCTACTTTCTTGCTTAAAAACATCTTAAAACTACTTCCTGTGAGAAATGAATGGTGTAAAAACTATAAACTAAATTAATTTGTATTGCAACCTCTGCCATTACTGAAGCTGATGGTGCCATGCCTTGCTGCACACAGCTCTGCCCCTTTAATAAATCCCAGGGAAAGCTGAAAAGACCCTGTCCAGAGTAGGACCATTTCCCATGAAAGTGAAATTACCCAGGAAAATTTTTATCGAAACACAACCAGGAGCTCTCCTCCAACCTGAAAGGGCAACCCTCCCTTTTCCAGGCAAGAACCATGGCCTGGGACTCTGAGGAGCTGATCCTCATCCCAGCCGCTTCACACTTGACTGCAGAACCAGTGCTTGCTGTAGGTCATGGCTAGAGGGGGCCAGAAGGACCAGGTCATCTTCAAAGAGAAGAGACGAAGAGACAGCTTTGGGACACCCTAGGCAGGAGGTCGATGATCGACTTTGTAGTTGTGTCTTCAGACTTCCGGCTGCATGTCTTGAACACATGGGAAGAGAGGGGTTGAGCTGTCCATTGATCACCACCTAGTGGTGAGTTGGAACCACTGGAAGAGGAGGAAGCCAGACCGACTTGGCAGGCCCAAGCATATAGTGAGGGTCTGCTGGGAACATCTGCAAGAGCCCTCGACCAGGGATGTATTTAACTTCCACCTCTGGGAGAGCGTAGACCAGATTACCGGGGAGGTTGGAGACATAGAGTCTGAGTAGACTATGTTCTCTGCCTCTATTGTTGATGCTGCCGCGTGTACCTGTGGCCGTACGGTCTGTGGTGTCTGTTGCGGGGGTGTTGGTCCCGGTTTTCGGTCGGTTCTCGGGGCCTGGTGCCTGTCCCTAGCCTTTGGCCCGGTGGATGTGCCAATGCCTCCCTCCTTTGTTGGAACTCGGCGAATGGGGGTGCCTGTTGGGGTCAGCCGGTAAGCTGGCTCCCTGGGAGATTACTTTGCCCCCCAGTCCTTCCCTCCCCATCCCTGGACACCTCCCTCCGTCCACTCCATCACACTACCACTCATGTAGGGCCTTGGGGTGCGGGTGCGTCATTGGAGTGCCGCAAGGGTTTTCCATCTCTGCGGTTCCATGGCAGCCTGTGCACCAATTTTATTGTACGAATTAGTCTCACTTACACACGTGGACAAAATTGTTGGTACTCCTCTGTTAATGAAAGAAAAAACCCACAATGGTCACAGAAATAACTTGAATCTGACAAAGGTAATACTGAATAAAAATTCTATGAAAATGAACAAATGAAAGTTAGACATTGCTTTTCAAACGTACTTCAACAGAATTATTAAAAAAAATAAACTCATGAAACAGGCCTGGACAAAAATGATGGTACCCTTAACTTAATATCTTGTTGCACAACCTTTTGAGGCAATTACTGCACTCAAACGATTCCTAAAACTGTGAATGAGACTTCTGCACCTCTCGGCCGGTATTTTGGCCCACTCCTCATGAGCAAACTGCTCCAGTTGTCTCAGGTTTGAAGGGTGCCTTTTCCAGACAGCATGTTTCATCTCCTTCCAAAGATGCTCAATAGGATTTAGGTCAGGGCTCATAGAAGGCCACTTCAGAATAGTCCAATGTTTTAGCCATTCTTGGGTGTTTTTAGCTGTGTCTTTTGGGTCATTATCCTGTTGCAAGACCCATGACCTGCGACTGAGACCAAGCTTTCTGACACTGGGCAGCACATTTCTCTCTAGAATTCCTTGATTGTCTTGAGATTTCATTATACCCTGCACAGATTCAAGACACCCTGTCCCAGATGCAGCAAAGCAGCCCCAGAACATAACAGAGCCTCCTCCATGTTTCACAGTAGGGACAGTGTTCTTTTCTTCATATGCTTCATTTTTCCGTCTGTGAACATAGAGCTGGTGTGCCTTGCCAAAAAGTTCAATTTTTGTCTCATCTGTCAGAAGCTTTGTGGCTTGTCAACACGTCGTTTGGCAAATTCCAGTCCACCTTTTTTATGATTTGCTTTCAACATTGGTGTTCTCCTTTGTCGTCTCCCATTAAGTCCACTTCGCCTCAAACAACGTCGGATGGTGCGATCTGACACTGATGTTCCTTGAGCTTGAAGTTCACCTTTAATCTCTTTAGAGGTTTTTCTGGGCTCTCTTGTTACCGTTCGTATTATCCGTCTCTTTCTTTCGTCATCAATTTTCCTCCTGCAGCCACGTCCAGGGAGGTTGGCTACAGTCCCATGGATCTTAAATTTCTGAATAATATGTGCAGCTGTAATCACAGGAACATGAAGCTGCTTGGAGATGGTCTTATTACCTTTACCTTTAACATGCTTGTCTATAATTTTCTTTCTAATCTGCTGAGACAACTCTTTCCTTCGCCTCCTCTGGTCCATGTTGAGTGTGGTACACACCATGTCACCAAACAGCACAGTGACTACCTTTAGCCCTATATATAGGCCCACTGACTGATTACAAGAATGTAGACACCTGTGATGCTAATTAATGGACACACCTTGTTTTAACATGTCCCTTCGGTCACATTATTTTTAGGGCTACCATCATTTTTGTCCAGGCCTGTTTCATGAGTTAATTTTTTTTAATAATTTTGTTGAAGCATGAAGCATGAAGCATGCGGTAGTCCCGGCGATTGTTCTCCAGGAGTTCCTGTGCTCTGGGGGTCCTTTGGATGTCTATGGCTCGGATCTCCTCCGTATCTGTCCCGGGTCCAGGGGGGCAGGTCTGTGGCCCCTCACACTCGCTATTGCATATTTGTATGGAGAAACCTTGTATACACAGGCACGCTCACACTCAGACCCACAGGTGTTTAGATTCATGTGTTGACAGATACACAAATGTTCTATATTGAGCCGCATATACCACTAAATACTTGCATTCATAAGTACCCTGCACTTTTTGGTGAAAAAAAGCTGTTTATATGAATGTTTCTGCAGGTGTAGAATCAAGCAGGCTGTTACCCTAGATTCTAGAATTGCCCCGCTCAAGGTGGCAGCAGGTTGGAGTAGCTCTCTGTAGAGTTGAAGTTGAAGATGCCATCATACACCTGCTTCAACAAACCCACTGTCATCTGGACAAAGCCAGCAGCACTGTCAGGATCATGTTCTTTATTTCTCCAGTGGATTTAACACAATCCAACCTGATGTGCTTTGTCAGAAACTCCAGAAGACTCAGGTGGATACCTCAGCAATCTCCTGGATCAAAGACTACCTGACAAACAAACCACAGTTTGTGAGACTGAAGGGTTGTGTGTCTAACCAGGTTGTTAGCAGCACAGGAGTACCACAGGGGACTGTGCTCTCACCATTCCTTTTCACTCTGTACACCTCAGACTTCCAGTACAAGACAGACTCCTGTCACCTGCAGAAATACTCGGATGATTCTGCAGTTGTGGGGTGGATCAGAGATGGACAAGATGAGTACAGGAAGGTGGTGGACGGCATCGTGGCAAGGTGTGGAAACAATCATCTCATCTTAAGTGTAAATAAAAAAATGAGATAATTGTAGATTTTAAGAGAAACAGGAATAAGTCAAAAACTATTTCCATCCTGGGAGAAGAGGTGGAGGTGGTGGACGAGTATAAATACCTCGGTGTTCATCTGGACAACAGACTGGGGTGGAGATGCAACTGTGAAGCCGTCTACAAGAAGGGACAGAGCAGACTGTACTTCTTGAGGAAGCTTAGGTCCTTTGGTGTTTACAGCAAGATGCTGCATATCTTCTATAAGTCTGTTGTGGAGAGTGTGATCTCTTCTACCATCATCTGCTGGGGTAGCAGCATCAGAGCCAGGGACTTAAAAAAGCTCAACAAGCTGATAAAGAAGGCTGGCTCTGTTCTGGGGACTCCTCTGGAAACTCTGGAGATCATTGTACAAAGAAGGATTCTTTATAAAATAAAGAACATTATGGATAACCCTGAGCATCCTCTTCATGAGACTGTTGTACAACAACTGTTTTCAGTCAGAGGCTTCTTCAGATGTGCTGTAAGACAGACCACTACAGGAGATCCTTCCTGCCCACAGCCATCAGTGTTGCTCTTTGAAGAAACCTACATAATAAGCTACAACAACATTTAATTTCCCTTTGGGATTAATAAAGTATTTTGGAATTTGACTTGAATTGAATTGAATTGAATTATCTTGTTATCTCTTCATCTGTCCTCCCCCATTTTTCCTTTTTGCCCCACCTCTCTCTCTTTCTTGCTTCTTATTTTATCCTATTTGTTTCTGTCTCCATGTCGGTAATAACTGAAATAATCCCAAAGCAGTTTGTAATAAAGTTTATTTTATAAATATCAAGCAGAGCTTTAAAGCGCTGGCTGTAATGCTCCACTGCACTACTCTGCTAGACAGGACACAAAAAAAAAGAAACACATTTAGCATTTTACAAAGTCATCCAAATCTTATTAGAACTTTTAAAATGTTGACATTTAACGTAAAAGCATTAGTTACAAAGTAATCCGCCTGTTTTAAAAATTGGCACTTTCACTTCACCATAGTCCAGATATTTAATTTCTCAAAGCTGTCACAACTGCCCCAATCTGAAATATTTAGATGTGACTGGAGTGACTTGCGGCAGGACAAGAGTGTGAGGTCAAGGGACTTGGTTTGAGAGCAACAGCCTCTGTCCCTCTAACGGAAGAAACCAAAGATGATTTTGCACAGGATGACAAGTTGGACACAATACCACACATTAACCATCAGAGCAGAGAACACAAACACTTTAAAAATTTGTGACCAAAATTTGTGACTGCTTCATCCAGAGCATCCTGTCCAACTGAATTATCTGCTTACTGAGCAAACATTTGCTCAGTAAGCAGGAGCTCAGAGAAAGTTACCGAAGTATCAGTATCAGTTACAAAAGCAGTGTGGAGAAGAATTTCCTTTCAGTACAGACATTTTACTTGTTTAGAGTAATCTGGACAGGGTAAGAAATCCAATTTAATTGACCTACTTGATCAATACACAGGTGGACAAAAAACACTGTAACATATCGGGAAAAGTAACCTTAAACAAAAAAAAAAAAAAAAAAACGTGTTTTTACAATTAATTTAAAAGAGGTTGTGTATTTGTTTTTTGCTTTACTCATTAATTTGACTCATCGTCCTGAACTCAATGCCTCTGGCGCCATCATACGAATGTCGCTCCAGTCGCCAGGGGGCAGTATACGATGCGCAAAGACACAGGGCCTCAAAATGGAAGAATGGAGTAAAATAACACAGAACAACACAAGGACGTCATAGAAAGCAATTTTATAAATTAGTTCGTCCTGTGTGCGCCGTGTAATATTTAAGGCTCGGAGAGACGTAACCAGTCCTGCTGCTGCTGTAGAGCAAGCTGTGATAAACAGGTAAAAACAAGCATTTAGCGAGGCTAGATTCTACCTTATAGGCTAAAGCTACCTGGCCGCAACTCAGTAACGATTGCTATTAAGCGATTTGTTAAAAACTGTGGTAGAGGTCTCCTGAAAAATGTTAACAGACGTTAGTATTATATTGAAACATTATATTTAAAGGTTACGAGCTAAGCTAAAGTGTTGCCGCTGCTGATTTGAGCTGTGAGCGAACAGCTGCTAACTGCGCAGACCGTTGGAGCTAACCTAACGTAGCCTACAACCGTTAGCTCATGGCTCTTTCGATCCCATCCATCGGAAAAGTCCTGCTTACTTAATAACGTACCCCTTTCACGTGTAGAAAGTGCATTCACACTGATTTGATCACGGAGAAAAACTATATAAACGCTAAACTATATTTTTAGTTAAACTTTACGTAGTTAGACGTCAAGCCATTGTTGGCCAAATATGATCCTTTTTGTCTCAGTCCTGTCTGCCTCTGGGGTCTTAATTAAACTAAACCCAACATACTGTTAGAAAGTAAACGTAACTTAGTGTTCCAAACCAACCAGATTTCCAATGATTAGCTCTATGAGACACATTTACATAAACATAAATGTGGACAGCTGTTCCTACTGTACGTGTGTTACTGCAGTTAGTGATGGAGCCATCAGAGGAGACGGGGCCAAACTGGGGTTCTCAAGATGTCAACCCTTTGTTCATGCAGCAGCTCAGAGAGCTGGACATCCCTGAAGAGGCAGCCAAACAGGTGGGATAGTCCCACTGACATACAGGCCTCGTTTAATAGTAGCTATATACAGTTTTGTCTGACTTCTCTTGTTACTTCTCCTCACTTCAGGCCCTACTGCACACTCGGAACGTGTCAGCTGAGGAGGCGGCCATGTACTACTTCAACAAACTGGAGAATGAGGTGCCCATAAGCTAGCCTTAGTCCCCTGCAGGTACACGTTGGTACGTTAGACCCAGTAGAGTTTGTCCAAAGCCAAATCTCAGTGTGTCTCTGTCTTCGGTCTATCACACAGGAGGAGGGGGACGAGGACGTTATGTTTAAGATGGTGCTTGTTGTGAACATGGACCTTGGCATGGGCGTTGGGAAGGTAAATCCAGTGGTGCAGTCATGGTAAAAAAAAAAAAAAAAGTACAGCCTTTGCCAATCCAGCAGGTTCTGAAATGATTTTAAACTAACATAAAATGGAACAAATCACACACCAGAGATTCCAATATCCTATCAATATTTCAATAAAGCCAACATTTTAATGTTAGCGGCGGAGATTACACTAAACATTAGAAGTTAAAGATGTTGCCTTTTTCTCATTTACCAAATGAATGGAACAGAAAACTCAGTTTCACTGTTGTAAAATAAACACAATTTAGCAGTTTTTGTTCAGCAATCTACCAGCCACACTCACTTAATAGAACTCCATGAAAAGATTAAAGAATGTGTTATAAAATAAAGCTGAAGTAGAAAATTCTGAAATATAAAATACTGTTTAGAATTAGACCTTTTGTGCAGGGGGCTCCACAACCTACCCCAAAATGTCAGCAAACCCACACCATGGAAGAAGCAGTAGATAAAGTTCCTAACAAACTGAAAGATAGGAGGATATCTGTATAGAAACGTCTGTATATATCTATCTGATATGTGGGTTGCACCATGCAGAACCAGCCAAATCCTCTCAACCAGTGCTGAAGGTTGGATCTTGTAACAGCAAACAAAAGCTTGTCATCATTGGAGGCAAGTTCAATGAAGAGAGATCTTGAGATGAGATTCTAAAGCCAGTTTTTACAGATGGAAATCTATCCTCCAACTTGTCATATCTTGCCCCAACAGAGCGGGGTTTATTACAAACTACCTCCAGAATGTAAGACCCTGCCTGCAGTGCTGACCCTCAACCCCATCCAACACTTGTGGGTTTATCTTGGCTGTGCTGTTAATTCCAGAGTGACCAGCAGAACCACATCGACTGACTTGTAACAAATGGTGGTTGAGGAATAGAATGGCTCCCCACAAACTGGTGACTTGCATGAAGAGGAGGTGCCAGGCTGTTTTAGTTCTGTATGGTTCACCCACAAACAATTAAGGCAACTGTTTGTTAAATGAATAAAATGTTATGTTACTGATCTGTCTGGCTACGTCAGCCTTTAACTATCCATTCTGATAAACAGTTGTAAACAAGAGCCACTAACAGAATAAGCAGTTTGGCAGAGGGGATTTGTGAAGTTCTTCATGGGGTCAACTCACATTTTGAACTCTGCTGCTCAACCCCCAAACACATTTTCCTTACAAACAAGGCACCATCCAGGAGGGAATAAACAGATGTTCAGATTTATTGCTAAGAAGCGTTGTTAGAACCGTTCCTCGGCTAGTACCTTTTAACTCTGGGATCCTTTCTATTTTGTGTAACCTCTGCAAAATTTGGCTTTAGCAAAAGGAAGCGATGATAAAATCATCCCGCAACACTTGAACTTCAAGGTTCAACATATTCATTATAATTGATAGCAGATGTGAACTCACCAAAACTTGACTACTAAAAGTGAGTTAAAAAGGGCTTCAACAAAGTATTTAAGGGTTTGAACACTTATGCAGTTGTGTTATTGTGGCTTTTTCTTTGTGACATTTCCCCTTTAAACAGATGTATTTGTTATCCAGTAGAATTGTACAGGATAAATCCCACAGATGCAAATTGTTTTCAAATAATTTGATGGTCTCATCTTTTCTAATTATAATGCAGCTCCTGGGTGTTGGCAGCTGCTGCATGACCATTATTGTCTCTTTCAGTGAAAGTTACACACCCTAAACATTTAAAATGCTTAAGCTAATAGTTGTAATCCAGTTTCCTCAGTGTGATGTGTATATGCTCTGCTTGTTGCTTGCTCTGATCACATGTAACCATTATTTTGTCCTTTTAATAAATGTTAAGAGTTCAAAAACTAAAAAGAACAGTTCCATCTTCATCATAACCCCACATCAGCTTACAGGCCTGAGAGCTGTATATGGAAACGTATCAGTCCAAATACACTTTTCTTGCTCTCATGTTATTTTCTCTGTGGTCATTTTCTGTTTGGGCCCTACTGATCCCTGGAACTGTACTCTGTGCTGAATGTGTGTGCAGATTGCAGCCCAGGTGGGTCATGCTGCTGTGGGTTTGTACCAGGCTCTACAGGAGAAAAACAGCTGGCGGGAGATGGCCTGGAAGTGGGACCACAGTGGGTAAGGCCCATTCAGACACTGGCTAATTTAACAACACCTTCTAATAAATCCTGATCGTAATTTCAGTTTAATTCCTTCTGTGCATCCACTTAGTTTACACTGATTTCTTTAATTCTCTCATGATGTTACTGTACATCTTTCTTTAAATGCGGTCGTTTTGTTGCAGGAATAGCAATACTGTTTTTACATAATTCTTCACCAGTCATTCCTGTTTACAAGCACCCTACACTGGCTTATTTACAAAGCTGAAAATAACATCAGCTACAGACTGTTTAAATTGGGTGTTCATGCAGGGCCAAGAAGGTGGTGCTCCAAGGCACCAATGTGGCCCATCTGCTGGAGCTACAGGCCCTGGCCCTCAGCCTCAACCTGCCCACTTACCTGGTCCAAGATGCAGGTCTTACCCAGGTTGGTGTGCACATGTACATATCTGTGAGGCACCAGTTGTCATGTGGTAATAAGTAAAATTGGGATATTTTGATCAAGGAACTGTTGCAGTGTGTTTGTTAACGTGTTGGAATGACAACTGTTTGTGCAGGTGGAGTCCGGCTCCCGCACAGTCTTGGCCATCATGGGAGCAGAGGAGATGGTGAACAATGTCACTGGCAGTCTGAAGCTGCTTTGAGTTGCCCCGGCGTAGCAAAGGTTTGGAGACAAGTATCTGCAGTGGCACAAAACCACCAGGAAGGGGCAGTCTTTCTCAGCAGCAGGAGAATGGAGGAAATTAAATTCAGGACTGGACATTCCCAAGAGACCACCCACCTACTTACTAGCAAAACAAAGACAGTCGAATTCCTTTGTTAAAGTATTGATCATATGTTAACATGAAGTTTTTCACGATTGTGTCTCCGTACAGCTTATTTTGCCGGGTTCTCTGACTTATAGACCCATAACATCACACCCTGTGTTATGGCTGTGGACATGCTTTTTTATGGCTATGTGATGTGCTGTTTTTATCCAGCTATAAAGCTGCTGATTTGTCGTTTTGTTTTAAAGTAAAGGATGTAAATCCTTCATGCTACAATTTTTCTGACTTAACATTTAAAGAACCTTAAAAGCCTGGCATCAAAAATAACACTGTAAACATTTTGACTGGGTCTAAACAATTCTTCGAAGGATGATGTGTTTAAGTTATTTGAACATGGTTGTGTATTTGTGGCCATAATAAAGAATTTCTCACTGATTACTATAGAGTCACATTTCACAGTGAAACTAGACTATTGATTATGCAGTATTATCATTATGCATGAGATACTAAATGTTACAATATGAAATACACATTAGTCAGACATTTGCAGGTTGTTATTTCCTAGTTTTGCTCTTGTGTTGGACTTGTGATCATTAAAATACTTCTACATTACAACTCCGGATCTTGTGCTTACTATACAGACACTATGCGAATGAGACATATTGACTGTGTGTGTGTGTGTGTGTGTGTGTGTGTGTAAGGCTTGTGGGGAACTTGGGTTATGTTGCAGTGCCTGATTTTGTCCCGCCTCTTCTAGCCTCCAATTCGAGGAGCGTTTAATAAGGCAGATATTTGTCTAAACTTGAAGCCTTCAACCACTGTAAGTATCTACCTTTTGTGGAGGATCTGTAAATTGCAGCTCAACGGATCTAGACCTGATTTTTTCCAAAAAGCGATTCTGGATCCAGTTTCACTTTCCTGCCCACCCCTCTGCAACAAATGACGTCGGCATTTATCGGCGCATCCAATCCAAAGCTGTCCCTAAGTCTCATGACATGACAGAAATCCAATTGCGTCATTGTGATAATTTACATAATGTCAGTTTTAAAAATACCCGTTGAATTGAGTTAAATGACTATTGAATAGTGTGCGCATTTATGCAGTTACAATATTAAAAATGAACCACTCGTAGCGCCTTTCTGTAATTTAAAGCCAAAGGACATTATGTTCCTCGGCCAACCCCACAGGAATTTTACTGAGCCTCTCCTTTCCGTCCTGTCTGTAGAGTAGTGAAAGAAACATTTCTGCAAAGGTTTACAAGCAGGACCCAAGCCAGAAGAGATGGTCACTTTAATCGTCCAACCACTCAAGAGATGCACCCAACACGACATGCAATACTCCACTGAACTGACAAACCGGTAGGTGGGGCTGACCCAATGGGCTAACCCTGCCTCTTGTAGCCCTGAAACGGAGCCCAAGAGACCCCGTATGGCTAACGATTACCATTTTGTATCAACAAGAGCGCTCCTGCGAAGAGAAATTTAACTTATAAATGAAAAGAAGTGAGGTCCATTGGAATGATTTATAAAGAACATTTCCCGCATCGTAGTAGATATAAATCCTTTGTTGTGTAGCAATCTGCTTTCCAAATCCAGTCACTCATGCTCCTCTCCGTGTGCTTCACCACACTCATACTACAGAATACAACTTCCTCGCTGTAGCAGTACTCGCCCAATTTCACTTCCCAAATGGAAACAAGTAACCGACGGCTTAATTCACCAATGGCCTCGAGGTATTTCAGGTAAAACACATGAGCCACATATTACTGTCGAATCAGTGCCATAAGGCGGGACATCTGGAAGGGCCGCCCAAACAGCATACCCCTGCACGATCGCCTGGAAAACCCCGTGGCGTGATTGTGTGTCAGTTTCGTTGAGGCCTGTGGTAGTTACCGGCGAAGAGGGGGATGGGCGCTTTGCTGAGTGTAAGGACCCGACACAGAATCGGAGCCCCGTATCACATACAGCAGTCTATATCCCATAATAAACAGCGACTGTAAATATACAAGACACTAACATTATTGGAGTTATTGACCGGGGATTTATAAAAGACACCAGTGGATGTAGTGCACCTGAACAAGACAGTGGATTTATGTTTCCGACATTTTTTGGGAGACACTGAGAACTTTGTTTCTTACCCTTGACGAGGGAGCTACTTGTAAGGGCAAAGGATACAGGAGACTCCGAGGCGGATATCGAGGCCTGTTGGTCTATTGGAATTGATGTTGGGATACTCCAAGGACTTCCATAGTACATAATTTTGCTTTGTTTGTAAGGACTTTGGAATGACTCTTTAGGTAAGCACTTTGAATATGTAATACCTCAATGTACACATGATAGTTTTCGCCAATATTTGAAACAGATAACCATGTTTTCTGTCTGCCATGGCTAGACGGCTAACCGACTTAGCAGGCAAATAACCTGCGTCCGCTTAAGTTTCTTCAAACAAGTTGCTTGTCGTCACAGAATTTCGAGTATTTCTCGAGTATTTCTATATCAACGTGATGTGTTTGGCTAGCTAAAATAGATGTTATGCCTTCCAGGGGCGCTTTGGGCTGTGACTGGAATAGTCCTCTGACTGTTTGATCAGTCCCTCGTGTTGTTTTTTTTACTTGGCTTGCATCGTCAGAAATCATTCTTTTTGCCAGTTTTTCCAAAGCTCGTCGTTCAAATATCTTGGGACAATCAGGACTCAAACCCCACATCCATATTTTACAACTTTTAGGTCTTTACAACATTTTAGTTAAAAGATGTTTAATTTTTCAAAACAAGTCAATCACATGTGTTAGTTGAGTTAATGTTAATGTCTGTTTTTAGATTATATCAAGTAAAACTGGTAATTGGTGCCAATTTAAACAATATTAAGATTTTTCAATAAGTTTCCTTACTGTTTCCACAGAGGCATGATGTGTTATAACATTACAGAGTCCAAACAGCGTTAGTGCTGCAGCAGCTAACCCGATGGTATCTTCTTAATATTAGTATGGTTAAAGCTTTATAAGATACATAGGATGTGTTTAACATTTACTGTTTGTAGGCTTGTAGGTTCACAAAAAGGCGACGCGGGTTAAACGTTAGGAATGTTCAAAAGTAAAAATTAATGTCTTTGTTTTTTGACAGCAGCTTATTAAGTGTTCTTTAGGTGTTCAATGTGTCAGAGTTTTTGAAAGGAAACACTGATCCAGTCTGTAGTTGGATCTTTCTCGACGACTGTTAGCCTAGCTGCTAACATCGGCTAGCACACCAGCTGGGGCAACAAATGCTACTAGCCTTTTAGCTAACTTTAAGAATGTCATTCAGCTGCGTGTTCTCTTACATTCAGTCGTCACTACGTCGCACATTTCTTGTCTAAATCTTTTACTACTGTGTGTATCGCAGGGGTATGTTTGATTTAACGCGGCCTCGCCGTTGTGTTTTGTTACATTATGTGAATGTATTTATCTTTGGCAACACTCCCGGCTTTAAAGTCAAGCTTTTGCCGGATTTATATTTTTATCTTGTTGATGGTTTCCTTTTTTAACGCGTGTGAGATTTAGTGCTTAGAAACCCAGAGCTTTTTGTTTATTTGCTCGGCTTCACCTCCCCCACTAACCAACCAACCCCCAGCCTCGGTGGCGGTTAAGAGAAATGGGAGGCAGTGAGGAGCTCTGTATTCCATTTCCAAGCCTCCATATTTGTTGTTTCAGAGTTTGAGGAAATATTCATAGGGCTGTTGTTTCTGGGGGTTAGTAATATGATGTTTGACCTGAGTTTTATTAAAGAAGTGTGAAAATGAGTTTATGCGTCATTAATGATGCATTTTGTACATCATAATGTTGTATTTGGTCTTCTGGAAAAGAAAACATCTCGTTTTAAGCTCTTTAGGACGAATTGTAGTAGGTATTTTAGTAAAACATTTGAAAGTATTGCAAATGAAAACAAATATTTAATTTGAAAGATTATGTATTTAGACTGTTTAGGTCATTTCTACATTATTTTAAGTTGATACATTGAACCTTTTTGTTGAATATTTTGCATTTTGAGTAGCTTTAGTGAATGTTCATCTGTGGACTTTTATTGTGTAATGTTTTTAGAGGTGACTGTAGCTCAGTGGAAAGAGTAGTGGTCTTGCAATCTGAAAGTTGTGGCTTCAATTTCAGCTTCCTTCTGCTACATGTTGATGTGCCCCTGAGCAAGGCACTTAACCTCAAGTTACCATTCGAGCTGCTGTTAAATGTGGCTGTAATGTAAAGCACTTTGATAGGTTGGTATGACTGAAAAGGCGTTATATAGGTCCATTTACCATTTACACCACCAAATTGTCTTGGAGCCGGAAAGACATGATAATGTATGAATGATAACATAGACGTTTTATGTTTAAAATCTTCTGTTCCCATCCCACAAATTAAAAGTATAAATTAAGGTTATGTCAAAATTCTTATTGATGCATTCTCTTAATGACAACCTGAGAGTTTTTTTGTTTTAGGGATACAAATCAATGGAAGACGTTAAGAAGGGAGTTCCTGTTGTTTTTCTTCTATTTTCTTTTTGAGTGAAGCATCTTTAGTGATGTAATGTCAAACCCTGTTGTGACGTGTTTTCCCGGGCTTCACTCAGTTACACCATGTAGGATTGCATTACTCGTCCTCAGCGATATACGCAGCAGACACACAGCTTTTCTCTGACTGGGACGGTTAGCTTTTGGTCTAAAGGTGGATGTATGGCTATCTGTCTTAAGCCTCAGTTTTGTTTGCTATGTCATTAATTCAATAGTTCACATTCAGCTTATCATTTTATTCAGCGCCTCAGAAGACAACGCCAAGTTGAATCATTAAGCCACTTTTATTGCTTAGTTGTTTGTTGATTGTTTTCCTAGAAGCTGAGATGAAAAATCACATGTAAAGCTTCCTGTAACTTTTTTTCTCATTTTCATTTCTTGTTTGTTTGAGACCACATTGACCTTGCTATATAAGAACAAAAATTTCAACCTCTCCTTGCCAAAGTGTTTTAGCTGGAAGTTCACCAAGCATTTGATTAGACTTTGATGTCTGTTGAAAACCTGATTGGTGTGTGTTGGGCTCAGTTTTCATTGGTTGAAGCTGACATTCTCTGAATATGTTTCACATCTTTTAATAGACTGCGTGGGCTTCAGCTTGCCAACCTGGCCAGTTGGAACCACTGGTAACATGAACCTCTCCAACACACCTCCTGACTTGTACCTTCTTGTTATCTTCAACAGACATTGTGCTCATTGACAGACAAAAGAAATGTACTCTGCTCAGTGTTTAATGTGGTTACATTTTGGGGCACAGAAAAGACTAAAGCTGTAAGTAGAGTGAAGTCAAATCACCACAACAGGAAATTTCAGAATCAGCCTCTTGTTGCTTGTGCTCTCTGAACAACCCCCTGCCTCTCTGCCCATTTGACCTAAATTTCATAAGCCATCTAATGTTGTTAAAAAACAGTCATTACATTTTTTCAGCCAGTAATTTGTTTTTATCAAAATGTTTATTGAATAATCAGCAGTGTAATTTCAATAAAATAAGTTAAACAGTGGCTGAGGTACTGATTAGGAGTTGGTACAATCAAGTAAGCTAGGTAAGAGTGTGTTTAGGTATTTTTAGGTATTAGTGTAATTATTTGTGTGTATAGATGAAAGTCAGTGCAGTGTCCTAATTAGGATGTCAAAGAAACCCGTGTGTGTGAATGTGTATATATAACAATGTGTGGACATTTTGCCCAGTGCAGGGGAAATTGGTTATGTGGGTTCATTTTTAGGTTTAGGACTAAGGTATGAATTCATTTTAGGTTAGATTTAGGGTAAGGGTCAGGGTAAGGCTTTAGAAATTAATGGGAGTCAACAGGAGAACACTGCGCGCGCACGCGTGTGTGTGGACCTGTCTGCAGGATGTACACCCTTCTATGGGCCTCTGAAAGTTTAGAGATCAGTGGAATGTGCAAACATTCAAGGTTAGTAGGAACATATTTTTTGTTAGGAAGGAAGTAAAGCCTGATCAACACATTCACATGAGCAAAGCCCTCTATGACTCAGTGATGCCTATAAAACATGGAATCTGAAACAAAACTTTAATATCTGACAGTTTCATAGCGGTTCCACTCTAAAGCACACACGTAGACTTCAACAATCGTAGGGATAGTGTAGCAAACAGATTTCAAAAGTGCACAACTGAAGTTTTCAGCATTGTTTTACCAACCAATCAACAAGCTGCTGTATGACTAGACACTAAGCATGGGCCTTTAAAGCCATGGCAGAAGTAGTGGCTATAATGTTATAAAACACCAAAAGAAGGTTACATACGTAACATAGTCGGCAATGTTAGTGATGAGTGAAATGGTTGAGTCATTTTGGATTTAAATTTTTTTTCCCTGAAAATCACGGATGTTTCGAAAGAAGTCTAGGCTTGGTGCCGATTTTTTAACGGCTCATCTTAGGCCCTTTTACACGACAACAATCTATTGAAAACTGGATTTTTTTCCCCCCTTGGCAACAGTAGAGATGTGAAAATGGTTTTAATTCTTGCTTTCTAAACGGGGGAGAAAAAGGAAAATTTTTGTTCGATACCCGTCAGTAGATTCAAGAATCAGCAGCACAAGTAAGTACTCTTCAAGCCACCATTGTTATTGTTGATATCTTCATCTCCTGGGGGTTTTAAACTGGTCGACAGCCGCAATTTTGTGTGCGTACGCATTCACTTCTACTGATTTCAGTCATACTGGGCCAGGGCTTCCCCATAAAATCCCTTAAAATCCAATTTTTCCCATCTACATGACAACTGAGACCGGAATGTTTTCAAACCATTTCACCCTAGAAGCTGTTCTCATATTATGCCAATTTCAGGCAAAATGTGCACCGTTGTGTGAACGAACTGCAGAAATGCACCAAAACGTTTCTGTTTTCAGAGAAAATGTCATGTAGACATGGCCATTGGGTTCCTTGTTTGGGACCTTACCAAGGTACATGTGTGCTTGTGCCCAAGCATTTGCTGGAACATTCAACTCATCGCTTTAAAGTTTCACCACCCAGTCCAATAGGAAGGCAGGAAGTGCTGCCAAGCTTGCTTCTTTTAACTGTATTCAAAGAAAAGAAGTGTTGAGTGGTTTCTAGGGCCGCATCATGTTAGAAAACATTATTATGCCGATGATGTTGGTAAATATTGAGATGACACTAGTTGCGACATATGCCTATTTTCTTCTTTCCTCTGTTTCTTATCTGTGCTTCCTACAAGCAATGTCATTGGTGTCCCATGTGAGCAGCAGCTTCAATCTCCTACTTTGTATCCAACGGAGTGCCTCAGGCCCCGCCCATTACAAGCAGCAAAAATCGACCTGTCACCAGATGACAGAGTTTTCCCTGGCTTGGCTGTCAGAGAAGGGAAATGCTCCCCCTGGCTGTACAAGACTGATCTTGGTAAGTATGTAAATACATTTACACTACCAGTCAAAAGTTAGGACACAGTTTCTCATTGATTGATTGATTAAAACTTTATTGATCCCCCAAAGGGAGACATTTGTTTGTTCCAGCATAACACACAGCAATAAAAACAAACTATATAAAGCATTCAGTTGAATGAGAAAGTGTGTCCAGACTCCTGACTGGTAGTGTATAACAGAGATGGTGAAAATGGATAAGGATATGAGATATGATGACTTTTTTTTTTTGTGTAAAAATTAAGCTTTATGTGGATAAGTCCAGCGGACATCGGCCTGAAGTACTCACTGACATTCGCGGAGTCAAGTACACCCGACTCTGTGGGAGCCTTTAAAGGTTCCCCACTATTTTCTGTGAGCATTAGCATCTGGCCAATAAAAATACATGTATGTTGTGCATCAAGGACAGTTAGACTCCAGGTGGCCAGATATATTATTGGTATGCACGCTTAAGACTATATCTGAGAAGTTCTCCTTTATAGCAATATTGCAAACATTGATATATTATTACAGTATAATCTCCAGCTGTCAAACAAATGCTAAAACGATGTTGGTAAGCAGCGATTAGGCACTGAGACATGAGGGACGATAAACATAAAGAGCCTCCAGGTCATGATTATGTGTGTGTTTACAGCTTATTTTCACAGTTATATGTATTGTTTAGTCATAAATGATCTAGTAAGTCCTGTATCTGTGGTGTCCATCGTGTTACAGTGTCAGTCAAGTTATGATCGGGAGCTTGTGGCTGCCTTCTCTTCCACCTGTCTTATTTGTATTGTGTGGGATGCTAGGTTGGCTCCCTAGCTATACATTAGGTGTGTAACCACATGCATTGCGTACAGGCCTTTGTGGTCAAAGTGGAACTGCAATGAACAAATACAGCATTGTGTTAAGCCTGTACACATTTAGGGTTTAGCTTTTTAGGACCTCGAAACTATCACTAAAGTCTGCTATTTGGGAACATGATGGTACTCAGCCAATAGCCATGACCTCTTTAGGACCAAAATTATATATTGATGACCTGGGTTTATTTTGAATATATAGGTCTAGAACAGGAGCAGCGAACATGCAGCTCTTCTCCCTAAACTGTGGTGCTCACAGCAACTTGACTGATCTGTCAAGGTTTTCATTTTAACTGCAGTTAACTGTGTTTTTTTTTTTAATTATTTATTTAAAAATATATTAACTACTGCCTGCCTTTGACTTCTTTATCCAGCAAGGACGCTTTACCCATGTCTGCAGTTCAGCCCTCCTTATTTTGGTTACCTCAACTGATCCACTAGGAGGGAGTACAATTACACCAGGAAGCTCTGTTACCTCAACAGATGAACATTCATTAAGCAATCTGTTATTCTGTTTCAAAGTCTTGTTTGAGTAACAGCAGCTTTAATCTACATATTGGGATTAAAAAATAATGGCCTAGTGTCACTTATCAGCATCATACCTAAATGTACAATATTTCTAGGTGCAATACTGAAATCAACAAACTAATTCATTTAGTATTCGACAGCAGAAACATTTTTGATCAATTAAATATAAATGAAGACATTAAGGGGTTAACAGTGAGAACTTCAATCTACAGTTATCTGCGCAGTAAGGGTGGGCGATCTGACGATATCAGATTATAAAGGATTAGATTGTGTTGAGGGATTGTCGGCTTGCAACGAGAAAGCCGTGAAAGTAAAGTAGGTTGTTTATTTATTAACTACCAAACAGATCCAAGTGTTAAACCTTATGTATTTTGGACTTTATTACTGGAAGACCTTTAGAAGTTTCTTTGTATTCAGTCCAAAAAAAAACCAGGTAGACTTTTTCTTCCAGCTGCCTGGCTAGTGGGAAGTAATTTAACTTTGGTTGTCCTGCTGAGTATAAGCAGACGTTAGTTGAACAATTTGGTAACAAGTTAAACAGATAATTCGGACAATTCTGAGAACAGCAAACATTCGGCTCAAAGTCATAGTTCAAGTTTTTTTTCTAAAGAAGTTCAAGTACAATTTCATACAGTGGATGAAATTAAACACAGTAGCTTTCAAGACTTCACAATAGGAGCCTTTTTACGTATAACTCGTTCTCAACGTTTTCTCAGCTTCTAATAGTAGTAGTAATGATGACATTTATGCTAAAATTAAATCAGTATCTGTGATGAATTTGCACATGATATTCATGTTGCAGAATTTTGATACTGTTAAATCTCTGTTATGTAGCAAAGCCTTTACTGTCTTTTGAATTAGTCAAAGCAGTTGGAAACAGAGTTCACTTCAAGTGTTACGTATATCCAGGTATTTATTAAATGTTAATTTATTACCTTCCCAGCTTTGCTTAGGTAATAATGAATCGCATTGAATAGTTTATCACAGTTTCTTTAAAAGCATTACAGTAAAAAATCATTGCTGTATCTTATTTCCTCTAGGCATTGATCTCTCATAGTCATGGGCTGCTGTGATGACCCTGAGTAGAAATGCCACAGTTTCACAGGTCTCCTGTTTCATCCTTCTTTTTCCCTCCTTTTTACACTGCTTGATACGTGGAGCACCGTATGAGCATAAAAACAAAATTATCAATAAGAATGTACTATGCAGCATTTTCACAGTTAACATGTAACCTTGTTTTTGTGCTTTCAGGCAAAGAGATCTCATTAAAAACAAGGCTGCAGAACATGGCAGGTTGTTATTAATGGCTATTGCTTGTATTTTTGGAACCAGCGGTATTCTTTTACAGCTCCTTTGTGTTTTTTGTTCTTCTGCAGTCTTTTCCATAAAATTGGTTGTATTTTCTGAAGACATTAGATAATTAGTTTTTTTCTGCGATGTGCTCAGTTTGGAAAAGTCATGGAGGGAAAGTTGGCCCTTCAGTGGTTCAGAATGGCTGCCAGCCCTCTTTGTTTAAGTCTCAGTGAGTAACACCTTGCAGTATTTTAATGGCTTGTGTAACATACAGTGGGTAAAATAATACGTCGCACATTTTGCATGTTTTCCCACTGGAGAAATCTGTAATTTTCATCATAGGTACACTTCAACTGTGAGAGACAAAATCTCAAAACAATCCATAAAATCACTTTTTATATGCAAATAATGAACATTTTATTGAATTATGAAATAAGTATACGGGCTGCATGTTGGTAGCACGGCTGCCTTGCAGCAAGAAGGTCTTTGGTTTGACTCCTGGCCGGGGGTCTTTCTGTGTGGAGTTTGCATGCGTGTGCATGTGCATGCGTGGGTTCTCTCCGGGTACTCTGGGTTCCTCCCACAGTTCAAAAACATGACTATTAGGTTAATTGGTCTCTCTAAATTGCCCTTAGGCATGAATGAGTGTGTGCATGGTTGTTTGTCCTGTGTGTGTTTGTGTTACTCTGCGATGGACTGGCAACCTGTCCAGGGTGTACCCTGCCTCTCGCCCATAGACTGCTGGAGATAGACATGAGCCTCTGGAAGAAGCGGTAGAAAAGGACTGACTGAAATAAGTATTCAATCAGCTACCAACCAGCAAGAATTCTGGGTCTCACAGACTTGAAAGTTCGTCTTAACCTGTTAGGTCCTAATGGTTTTAGAAAATATTTCTGCCTGAAATTACATAACTGAAATCAATCAAGTATAGTGCCACAGTTCTAAAGTCTAAATGCAAGTTTTGGTACCTGTATAAAGGTAAGACATAAAATACATTTTGTTCTAGTGGAACCATTATTGCAAATGTTACTATGTCTGGTTCAGTTGTAATTAAACAAAGCCTTTAGCCTTGCCAAAAATATTTAATTAATGAACATTGCAAAACATGAAAATTCTTTTGATAACAGGAGAAGCTTCAGATTGTATCCATCAACGTCTCAACTATAACTGCAGAATCAATTAAAGCATATTTGTTCCACAAACGTTTGAGTGGGCAATGTGCCAGGTGGAGCTGGCATTTTGGCACATTTGAGCCAGATGTGGCAAAACTGTGCTAGTTGTGTTCTTTTTGTAAGACTTTTATACTTAAAACTAGAGATGCATGTCTACACAAACAAGGAATTTGACTTTGGTTTCCATCACTCACATCTTATATAAACATCAGTCAAAAAACAACCACAATGTGTAAAACACACATAATTAGGACAAGGAACAGTATGTACAGATTAAAAGGCAGGTTGTGGTTGTGAAAATATGCTTATTTGTTTCACAGCAGAGTAGCTGAATACTCTGGCTGTGAGTTGTTCATTGCGTTCATCAGAGAGACCGCTGGGAGAAGAAACTGTCTCTATGGCTTCTGGTTTTTGTCGTTAGCGCTCTGTAGCGTCGACCCCTAACTAAAAGTCTGAACAGTTTGTGTCCAGCATGTGTGGGGTCTACAGAGACGTTAGCTGCCCTTTTCCTGACTTCCTTTAAGTTGCCGTAGGAAGCACAGCCTCTGCTGGACCTTCTTCTGAGCAGTGTCTGTGTGTGAGGACCATCTCACATCTCGAGAAAGGGTGGTTCCTAGGAACCAGTAGAGATCCATAGTAGACACAGTATTCTGGAGGATGGTAAGGGGAAACAAACTAAGGGGGTGTTCTTCATAAGTTCACTGTTATCTACACTGTCTTTAGCTGCTTTAGCTGCAGGTGGTTCTGAATGCACCAGAGGACCAGCCTATCTGTGTCCTGTCTGTATGCAGACTCGTCACTGTCCTGGATCAGACCAATAACTGGTGTCATCTGCAAACTGTGTTTAAAGTGTTTAAAGCGTTGGTGTTCAAAGCAGGAGGGAACCACACATGGCTTCAGAGACTCGTTAAAGATGTGAGTGAAGATGGGGGGTTATTTGGTCAGCGCAGGTTTTCAAGCAGAGTGGGGAGATGCCATCAGGACCCGGAGTTTACTTTCCATTCAAACACTGAAACACCCTATTATAAGGCTGAGTGATATGGCTTAAAAATAAAATCGCTTGTTTTTTTTGGTTTTTTTATACCGAATCCGGTTAATCGATGTCGTTTTCTCTTTCATGAAAAGTAAAATAGAGAAATTATTTTCAGAAACTTGCTTTTATTTCAATCATCCATTTGGAAGTTGACGTGACTTCAAACCTCAACTAAATACAAGCCGTTAAACATGTTTGTAGAACAATATGTAGGCCATTTACCATTTACCAAGATGGCAGGCCCTGCCGCTGTTAACGCTGAAAATATAACAAAAAATGCCTGTGGTATTACACATTAACTAGTTTATTGCTTTGAGTATATATCTCAAAAGAGGCCTAACTTCACTTGTATAACTTCAAGAACTAGCTTAAAAAATTAACAAATAAAAAACAGTGCCTCGTATTAGGGTAAAATACGTTTCCCCTTTAGAGTATTTTGACAATATATTTTCTTAAATAGAAAGTCAACACTGTATGCCATTACCAAAACATCTTCCCCTTTTGAGACTAATATAGTGAACAATAAAACTGTATTAGATATATCAAGAGTTTTAAGAAAATTTAGTGTACATATACAAAACAGTATTTCAATAAATCCCTGACACAGTCATGGAAAAAATTATTACACAATCCTTGATTTCTTTTTCTGATTGTATATTACTTGATGAAAACAATGAACAAGAAATCAAGGGTGGTGTAATATCTTTTTCCAAGACTATGTAAACAAAATGAAAAAGTTACTTTTCAAACATATATTCTTTGCATAGTTGGCAAAATCAATATTACATTCTTGCTGTCTTTTGGGGTTTTTCTGCACATTTTTGGCAAGAAAAACAAGCCTGTCTGCTGCTTCTGGCTTCAGGCATGAAGCATGCTCCCATACTAAAAACCCTCTCTGATGGGGCACTTCTAGAAGGGACAGAAAGATATTCCTTGGCCAGTTTACTGAGCCTTGGAAAGTTTGCTTCGTGGCACTTCCACCACTGATATGGATCGGCATCTGGTTCGCCCACAGAGGTCAACAGGTAGGATGCCAGCTCAGTCTCTATTTTCACAGTCTCTTGATTCATGGGGAGGTGGCACTTTCAGATTTTTTTTGAAGAAGGGTCAATTTATACTTTTTGTCTCAGATATTATTTTCCAGATTTAGGGACACAGACAAACACATGTTCACATGGTACCATCATGATGGTACATGTACAATCATGTATGTACATGTTGTATAAATATGTATTATTTGATTAAAATACCTTAATTGCTTATGCATTAAATGTACTGTGTATTTTCTGTGGGAAAATGGATAGATTTGATTATTACCTATGGCATTATGTTGTTTATGTCCAAGGCACTGGAGGTTTGGCTACCTGAAGTCTTTCAGAGCTTTAATAACGTTGGTGCCGCTGTCTGTCGTCACACAGATGAGTCGGTCTTCGTAAAGGTTCCAGGCGTTCAGAGCATCTTTTAACCCCTCGGCAATGACCTCACTTTTGTGATCTTCAGGAAAGTAAGCTGTTTGTAGGCAGACACTTTGTAGACCCCAATCATCATCAAATGCGTAGTCCAACTCATAAATGGCTCCATTGTCCGACTGGACCAGAGGTCTGTTGTGGCAGAGTAAAAACGTACAACTGCCAGCTCTCTTGCAATCCTTTTACGTGTGCAGTTGTACAGGTGGGGCAAGGCAAGGCAACTTCAGCTAAACATTTCTGGCTAGGTAGTACATACCTGGCGTCTAAACGTTTCAGCAGGTGAATGAAGCCAGACTTTTCCACTGTATAAATAGGCACAGTATCTTTGTCAGTAAACAACGCGACAGCATCCATGATTGCTTTCCACCGGGCCCCCGTCTTTTCGTAGGGAACACAGTGAAAAAACAACTCCCCTAAGGTGGGTTTTCTCTTAGCAGGGATTTCTGGTCTGTTGCTGTCCTGTGCTTTTCAAGGAGAGCAGCATTTCTCCCACTCCACAGAGTGCTTCTGTTTCAAGTATTGAAATGTATTCGTAGTGCTTTCACCTTTTAGTAGCAACAGCCTTTAAACAGATTTTACAACATGCCGTGTGTTGCTCCAGGTCCGTGGTTGCGAAACCGAACCAGTTCCATATAAGTGATAAGGTCGTGTCCTTTTGGGAACAAGGTCTCCCTTGTTAGATGACATTTTTGGGGTTTCTGTGAAAGACAGGCCTACTGACGTCATTCAACTACAGAGGCCCGAAGAGTTCTATGGTGCAGCGAAAAAAATCCCGATTTCCCAAAAATTAAATCTTCATTACTTCAAATTCAAATTAATTGATAAAATCAATTTATCGACCAGCACTACCCTATTAACATCTTATTTTCTGATCTTTAGTGCCGGCAGGGGGAGAGAAGCTGAAAATTAGAGCGGAAAAATGTAAGAAAAAGTAGTAACCTACCCTGCTGATGTCGTTGATCACTAAAGATAATAATATGCACAACTGCCAGAAAGACATGAAATACATTTGTATACACCAGATCCATTGTTCTTTTGAAACAGTTTATTTTCATATATAATGACCCTTGAAAGAATGATTTTTTCCCTAAGCTGTAACATTTATTTTTATCAACATCAGGTTGACAGGTAAATGGAAGCACACAGTGGCATGCTAAAGTTAAGCAATTATGATAAAATAAACTAATTACATGACTGAATCAAAGGTACACACTTTCATAAAGGATGTTAACACTTATACTAAAGGTCCCCAAATCCTGACCCAGAGGTCCCTGTCCTGTGGAAGACCTCCTGTGTGATTCCGGTTCCTAAAACAACGCATGCCAAGGAATCAGCCCACTACAGACACGTCGCCTTGACCGCCCACCTGATGAAGAGCATGGAGAGGCTCCAACTCGCCCACCTCTGCACCGTGGTGAGCCCTATCTTGGACCCGCCTACAGGCCTAACATCGTAGGTAGAGGATGCTGTCATCCACCTGTTGCAGGGGGCTCTTGCCCACCAAGAGACCATTGGGAGTGCTGTGACAGTTATGTCCTTTGACTTCTCCAGTGCTTTCAACACCATCAGACCAGTGCTGCTGCGGGGGAAGCTGGAGGACGGGGGAGTGGAAGGACACCTTGCTGCCTGGACCATTGGTTCGCTCTCTGATGACTCAGTCATTGTGGGCTGTGTGTCTGAGGGGGACGAGCTAGAGGACCGGTCGGTCATCATGGACTTTCTGGACTGGTGTGAGCGCAACCACCTGTGTTTGCACACCAGTAAGATGAAGGAGATGGTGAACGACTTCAGGAGAAGGACACCACCTCACTCACCAGTGAACATCCAGGGGGAGGGCATTGAGTCAGTGGACAGTTTTAAGTAGCTGGGTGTTCACCTCAACAATAAACTGGACTGGTCCCATAACACCAACACCCAGTACAAGAAGGGCCAGAGTTGCCATCACCTTCTGAGGAGACTGAGGTCCTTTCGGGGTGTGCAGACCTTTGCTCAGGACTTTTTATGTCTCTGAGGTAGCCTCTGCCATCCTCGACGCTGTCATCTGTTGGGCCCCAGGCAGCACAGAGCGGGACTAAACAAGCTGGTTAGGGGTGCCAGCTCTGTCCTGGGCTGCCCACTTGACTCTGTGGAGGTGGTGGGTGAGAGGAGGATGTTAGTCAAGCTCATATCTATCATGGACATAACCTCTCAGCCACTGCATCGGATTGAGCAGCTCCTTCAGTGGCTGACTGAGACACCCTCAGGGCAGGAAGGAGCGCTACCACAGGCCCTTCATCCCCACCGTTGCCCGACTGTTCAATTCTACCTTATAATAACTAGTGCAACAACCTCTGTATTTGTAAATACTTGCAATCATTGTCTCTTTAAACTTTCACTTTTTACTGTACATAAGTAATTTTTTTTATTTTTTTCTATTATTATTACTTCTTGTTTTTGCACATCTACCTTGTTCGTTGATTACAAATTTTTTTCATAACTATCTGTACCCTACTTGTGTGTTACTAAGAGCTGCTGTAACAAGTTAATTTCTCCATTGTGAGATCGATCTTTTCTTTTCTTTCCGGAAGAAAAACCATTTTCTCATTTAGTATGTAAATAGATATAGACATTTAATTCCTGCTGGCTGCCATGTCTGACTTTTGAACAGGCACCATGGGCAGCTATGTGGTTCAGCGGCATTCTGGTCCACATTCCAAGCCAGCTGTGGCGGTAACGCACCACATCGTTGCATGCCAACTGCCAGAAAATGACAAATAAGAAGCTAAGTGGGGTCCTTGAACACAGGTTGCTAATTCCCCTCTTCTACTGGCTCGCATTGAGGCGGTGCGGCTCCACTCTACTCTGTTTTGCTCTACTCAGTACGGTACCAGTTGTGTTTCCACTGACCCACTGATGGCTGGAGCTATGGCGGCTGAAGCTCCTTCAGCTGTCAGTGCGTGGCGCTGTTAATGTTACTGTTAATAGCTGCAAAGTTACTAGCTTGGGAGCTCACGCTTGCTGAGAGTACAATGACTTGGTGGTGCACAGATAAGTGATTTAAAAGAAGATGGCTTTGTCAAAAATATGTAAAGTGGACCATGAAAATCGCACATTTAAAAATGAACGGACAGAAGCATGCTCTTTCGTTTTAACTTTCTTTGGGTGTTAGGCCAGTCTCCCTAATATGTTCTGAATCAGTTGGACTTATAAAGAGTGGAAATCTAAAGAGACATTATGAAACCAAACTAGGACTGAAATGATTCCTTGAATAACTCGAGTATCTCGATTTTTAAAATTCCTCGAGGCAGAGTGAAATTATGTTTTACCATTGAGCGCAATGTGTTCCGCCCGGACAGGTATTGGTGTTGCACAATTCTCTCACTTCGCCAATGAGCTGTTGACCAGAGCTGAGGCATGGGTACTTAGGGATGTTAGCAGCTCTGGATGAAGAAGGTGAGGGGAAAGACTCGCGACCAAGAAAGAGGGTGAAAGTCTAGTGCAATCTCTGTAAAAGGCAGTGTTTACTAATATGCCTCAATATTTTTTTGGTTAATGTGACATGTTTTATTTCTCATCTGTTTTTGCACTTTAGAAAAAGAACAAGATTTTTTCAGATTTCAGACTTGAAACTAAATGTGATGTTTGAATTTTATTGCACTTTACACAATAAAATGTTATCTTAAGTTGCTACAGCAAAACAGAACTTTTATTCAGGGTAATTGATAGAATACTCATTACTAAAATAATCGTTTACAACAGCCCTAAACCAAACATAAGAGCTTCACCCAAAGCTATCTGCCTCGGTCTGACTAAGACAAGGCTGATAACACAGTCTCTTACAGCACAACAGCGAGCATACAAGTGTTCACTGCGAGTACAGTAGATTTTAGGAAAACACAAAAAGCCTTTCACTGACTGAGAAATAATCAAAGAGTGCATGGAAGCTGTGGCAGAAACACTTTTAGACGGAGAAGAAGGACAACAACTTGAGGAAAAGGTTAAGCAAATTGCCCTGTCTGTCACAAGCACAAGGAGAGCAGAATTATTATACCAAGATGTACAGACCCAGCTCGACTGAACCATTCAAAATGCGTTTAATGTTGGTATTTATCACACTTTTCTGTTCAGCGGATGATTTCATGGGCATATGAATAATTGATCATTAGTTAAAAAACTAAAACTCTAGTGATAATTAAATGTTAAATAAAAATGAACGAAAGTATTTTTGTCATTTGATTTAAAATTTTCGAATCCCAAAGTGTTTGGATGATGGAGGTAGTGGACCTCCTGCTATTTTAGTTGGGGACCCTTGACTTATGCTGTGACCTTGTCCACTGTTACAAAGGTAAAAAGGGAAGTGATACATACCAAATAAGGGCTACATTGTTCTGAAATTCGCACTAATAAAAGAAAGTTATATTTTTTTGAATTGTAATTAATCATATATTTTTTTTTCTCTTATCTTCAAAGTATCCAGTGCCTTAAAAAAGTTGCTGCAGTATAGTAACAAGTTTTTTCAAAGTATTGGTATATAGTTTGATGTCAGTACTGACAGTTCAAGCTACTTTTCATCAGTATTACATAGCATGTCTCCTACTTTACTCTCTCACCATTGCTCTTCTTGTATTATCGACAGAGGCTGGTATTTTCTGATAGACTTGCTACTTGCTTCGATTGGTGTTTGCATGAGGAGGGATTTGCTATAATGTTAAAGCTAGCTTCTCTTTCTTTGCCTATGATGACTGTTTAGCTCATCACGTATTGTTTTGTGATTCGAGTCAATCTTGTGCTGATAAAGTTACACAGTGGTAATTCTCCATATTCATTAATCTCGACTGTCTTGGATCCTGGTATTTTCAGTTTGTCTCTTTTTTTTTTTGGTGCTTGTAATGGTTTATACAGTCTAAAATGAGCTTTTGTTTGTTGCTGAGCACTCATTGAATTGCCATTATGTATCATGATTGTGCATACCATTGGGAGTCGTACATGAATTACAATTACATGAATGGAAGCATAGTGAGATTTGATTACTAAAACTAACTACATGCAACTTTTCATAATATTAAGCCTATTCTGTGTTCCATGAGCAGTGAGACAAATCTTGCTGTCCACCAAGTTTTATCACAGGACACAATGCTCAATGTGAGTTATTGTTGACGTAACATTTGTCTGTTCTAAATACATGATGTGCCAAATAAAACCTAGAAAAATTTGCATTTCCTGCGAAAATGCAGGGTGAATGCTGTAAGCTGAATTTTTTTAGCTGAAAGCTGGTAGAAACGAGTTGAAATTGACTGCAGATAATCTGCTTACATTTAAGGAATTAGAAGAAAACATAAATGCTAAACTCCTGTTGAAAGCTGTCAGAAAGTGTCTTAGGTTGACTGCAGAAAATCTGCTGAAATCTGATAAATTAGTAGAAATAGCAGAAACAGTAAAGAAAAACTGTCATCTGATCTGTTTAAGCAGGAAGTGTTATTTGCTGTAAAACAGCGTAACAAGGTGAAGTTACCTCAAAACTACTTGTTGAAACAGTTGTTGAAATGCAAGAACTGACAAAAACATTAAAAAAGCAGGAAAGACCTGCCCATAGATGAGCTGAAAAAGCATAGACTGAAGCAAAAATATAGACTAAGAAGTTGAAGTCAGTGCTAAAATATATAAAAAATAGCAGAAAATTCAGAAAAAGAATGAATTAACAAATATGCTGAACAAACACAAAAACAAACAAGAAATTGCCTAAAAAAGGCAAACGTGTTCTTCAGTTAATAGAGAATTGAGGAGAAAGAGAAGCTAAAATGCTAACATTAGCATATTGGCTATCACTAGCATGAAGGCTGATATTAATTTAACCCATCTACCATGCAAAAAGCAATATATAAGCTAAAATTAGCTAAAATGCTAATGCTTACTGCAGCCTATATGCAAAAGTCTATGAATCTCACTCTTCAGCATTCACACAATAATAATAATAATAATAATAAACTAGAAAATATCTGAAGAAATTGAGACGGGGCCTGCCTCTTGGTGCGTGCTTCTCAGACCAAAGCCAAAGGTTGTGGGGCTGAGGTACAAAACCAAAGCAACAGAACGGTGTGCATCACGATGGAGGGTAGAAGGTCAAGATGTCTATCTAGACCTGTTCTTGTTTCACCAGTAATCATGCGTCCTTGCATTGCTTTTGCAGTCCAGCATGGTTCCATTAGCTATATAGAACCTGCTTGCTATTCTAAAATCATTGTGTATGCTATTATCAGCTTAAACAAATCAATAAAAACTATGGAAAGCTGAGGCTTTTATTTTGAAAGTTTTAGTAAACCTTATTTCAAAGGACCAGCATAGTCCCATTTCCAACACTGGGTGAACTCTAACATTAGTGCAATACCCAGTCCTGCAATGATATATAGTTTAAAATGCAAAGGCTTTTATTTTGTAGAGCATGTTTTGTCTTATTTTGAAAGTCCAGCAAGGTTGTCCTTTCAGGTCTGGGTTAGTTCCATTAGTTGTTCTAAAATCATTGTCTATGCTATTATCAGCTTAAAAAAATCATTAGTAACTATGGAAGGTTGAGGCTTTTATTTTGAAAGTTTCAGTAAGCCTTATTTTAAAAGGCCAACATGGTCCTATTTCCTACACTGGATGAGCTCCAACATTAGTCTGAAGCCCAGTCCTGCAATGATCTATAGTTTAAAATGTAAAGGCTTTTGTTTGGTAGAGCAGGTTTTGTCTTATTTTAATGGAAATAACCCAAGTCTGGGTTATTTTCATTAGTCATATAGAACCTGCTTGCTCGGCTGAAATCATTGTGTATGCTGTTATCAGCTTTAAAAAAATCATTTGTAAATATGGAAGGTTGATGTTCAGTGTGAAAAAGGCTTTTATTTTGTAGAGTATGTGTAGGTCTTATTTTGAAAATCTAGTGTGGTTGTCAGCTATGTCTTACTTATTGTGATCACTCATGGAAGCTTCTGGCCTGAGCTCAGCCTCAGAGCCACTCTCTGTCAGAGGTTACTTGAGTTCACTGGCAGCTGTGTTCTGTTGCTATGGTAATTAATGAGCGTCCAACAGCTGCTGTTTCTCACTCACGCAGCACCTCACTCTGTGTCTGCCCCTGGCCTGGCTTTATAACATGGAGGCACAAGCTCCCGAATTACTGCCCATAACTTGGAAACCGTAGGGGCTATCAACGTCATTCTTGGACCGTTTGTCTCAGAACGGACAGGGGAACGAGAATATTAACACATTTTTGTTGAAAATATTATAATAAACGCACAACACTAGGTGAAAAAAAGGGAAAAATGGAGAAAAAACACAAAAATGCCTGAACATGCTCTCGAACAACATCTAATAACTTGAAAACTATAAGGGCTATCGATTTGTGCACCATATGAATCAGCAGGCCTTACTGAACAACCATGGAGCTTTTCAAATTTCTACAACAATCTGTCTGGGAGGTGTGAACCTGTGAAAAAGTGGATCATTTTGACCTTTTTTAACCTGACTAAAGACCTGGATTTTTCACTCTCAAACAAATGTACTTCACGAGAAACGGTGAAAGGTATCCAAAAAATCTTTGGACCGTCAGTATCAGCAGGCATCGGTGAACAATCCTGGAGATTTTCATGTGTCAAACATAATCCGTGTTAGGAGATGTGACAGTGTAAAAAGCCTGATTCCGAAATTGTTTTATTTTATTTTTTTAGGAAGGGCAGATTTTGGTACTCTAAAACAAACCAATTTTATGACAAAACGGTAAAAGATGTCAAAATAATTCCTTCACTGTGAGTGCCAGCAAGGTCTGAAGATTAATTGGTGCAACGCTCATATCTGTACATCGAACGGTTTAGGAGAGGCAACGATTTGAACACATGTGAATTTAATGATTTCTTGCTCTAAGGATTTTTTTCTCAAATTCCTATAGGTGGCCCATTCATTGTGTTGCTTTGGGGCGTGTTGCCAGAAAATTGTTAGTCCCACGTCAATGAGGGTGAAATTTTCTTAATCGTGAAAGAGAATCCACGTTTTGATATAATTTGTGTCAGTGGAGTGAGGAGAGTTTGTTCGTTCTTTCTCAGGTTATTCAAAAACCTAGAGTGTACACTCTAGCAACTAACGAATTCTGCCATTGACTTACCTTATAAAATCAAAAACGTCAAAAATCTTGCGTTGAATCGCGATTGTAGAAGAACCGCAACAGATATGAAAAAGCTGAATTATTTGAAGATAGCTTAATGTCTTGTGAACATTTTAAAAGTTGAATGGGGTTTCTAGCTGAAAGTATGTAGAAGTAGTAAGCTGTGAAAGAGCACAAAGTTTTTAGCTGAATTTTGCGGAATTTTTAAGATTTTCCATTCATTTCAATGGGCCAAAAAGATACAGATAATAATAAAGAGAAACAGGATCTTCAGCATTCACACAATCAATGGATATGGAAGTGGAGTGTAATGCCCCTTAGCATGGTGTGACAACTTGCTAAAATTGGCTATGGTAGTATCAATTTAATAGGTACTTTCATCATAATCATCCAAAATATGTTCAATCATAATTTGTGATGATTCAAGTGGGCCCAGCCTGGAATGGCTCTAGAAATGCAATCTGAAACTGAATCTTTGTCATATTTTCCAGTACAGGATTTAGCATGGCATTAGACAGGAAACCTGAATGCACATCACCTCAGTGATTCTTGTAAGCATAGCACCTATGATACATAAAATACCAGTGTGCAAATAAAGCACTGTCTTTTGACTATATTCAGTAAGGTTGTTTTGAAGCTTGTGCGCTGCAACTGCACACCAGCAGGATCCGTTTTCTGTTTCATTTACAATGAAATGTGGAGAAAAAAATCTTGGCTGAGAACGGCCCTCAGCTTAAATCCGGAAATAGATTACAATGAGGGGACAGTGTTATATCAATGTAATAACAATGCTGTAAACATGTAAAACAAAACTGGCTTTAGGTTGCCTTTCCGCAGCCAGGTATGTGTTGTATGTTTTAGGGGAGTGGTGATCTAGTGGTTAGAGAGCAGGGCATTTGCGTCCCGGAGAGGCCACAAGTACCCTCATTCGAACCCCACAATCTGCCACTCTGGGTCGCACAATGGCAGCCCACTGCTCCCTAAGGGATGGATTAAATGCAGAGGACAATTTCGTTGAAATGTACAATTGCAATGAAAAATAAAGATTTTTAAAGAACCTCTGGAGATCATTGTGCAAGGAGGGATTCTTCATAAAATGAAGGACATTATGGAGAACCCTGAGCCTCCTCTTTATAATACTGTCATACAACGACATTGTCTTCAGTCAGAGGCTTCTTTAGATCTGCTGTAAGACATACTGCTACAGTAGATCCTTCTTGCCCACAGCCATCAGCATCTACAACGGCTCTTTAAAAAAACCTATATCTAAAATATGGGCTAGAACAACATTTAATTTACCTTTGGGATTAATAAAGTATTTTTGAATTAGATTTTTTTTAATTGAATCCTTGGATACAAAACTCTGTGAACAACCAGCTTCTTCAGCAATGACCTTCTGTGATTTCCCCTCCTTGTGAAGGGTGTCAATGACTGTCTTGTGGACATCTGTCAAGTCAAGCAGTCTCCCCCATGATTGTGTAGCCTATGACCCAAAGTGAGAGACCGTTTAAAGGCTCAGGAACCCTTTTGCAGGCCTTTTGAGTTAAGTAGCTGATCAGGGTGTGACACAATGAATGTCCAAAACTGAACGTTTTCACAGTATTGTAATTGTCTGAGACACTGAATTTGGGGTTTTCTTCACATGTATGTCATAATCATGAAAATTACAAGAAACAAAGGCTTGGATTATATCACTCTATTTGTAATGATTCTATATATTATGTGAGTTTCACTTTCCGAGATGACTGGCAAAACATATTGCACTTTTACACAATATTGTAATTTTTGGAGATGTACCTGTAGATGGTAATAAGAGTTTCTATGATCTTTTTGTATAAAAGTACTGAGAACCAAACAACTCCAGTCAGAGTAATTGCCTTTTGTACAAGTAAAGTACAAAAAAATAAAATATCAAAGTAGCTTATTGATTTTTGCTCTGTCTTAGTTTCCGATCAAAGTGTAACTCTGACCAGAAATGTTAAAATAAAATAAAAGTCCAATTCAAATTTTATGGTAGTTTTAAAGTTCATAAAATTATGTTTAAATAAAAAGCTGTGACATTTTGAGATCGGAGCACTTTTAAGATGGCAGAAGTCCATTTTGTTGTTGGCCCCTCTGAGACTCCTGAACCTCCAGGCCCAACTAATTTGGAATTGTACTAAATTAACCCAACAAGACATCTACTGCTGGTAAGCTTTTAATCTTTTTAACAGAAACCCAGTTGAAAAATCATGAAATAAGTTTTTTTATGTAACTAAAACCTAATTTCTTACTGTCAGATATATTTCCCTGTTAGTGGATTACCACCACCCTCTAGTTTGTGATGTAAATACACACAGTGGGGAGCCCTGGGGCTGGTATGCAAGTGTTCTCCTTTCTGCTTATTTTTGTGTGCAGTAAAAAGGCTGACGTGGGATTTCAGAGTGTGTTTGCATAATTGTACATAAAAAAGACAATAAAAAAAAGAAAATGGGAAAGAACCAAATAACCATCAGAAAGGCTGGGCAAAAAGTTTACTGAGCAGCCCACACACTCCAACCTCAGAGGAAGTTTATTGGCTTGGTTTAAAAGGCTTCTTTAAACTGTAGCCATGCTTTTTTCTGACTTGTAAGGCTTACTCTCTTAAGGTATTGTTGGTTGTAATTAGACCTTTCATAAAAAAGTATTCATCTCAAGTCTTATCCTTGATATCCTTAATTTTCTGTAGCTGTTTTAGGTGAAGTCAACAATAATACTTGTTAAAAAAAAATTATTTAATCTTACAGGACTCTTTATATTAGTTGTAAGCAAACAATGATGATTAATTTTCTGCTGGTATATGTACAAGATATCCCTAAAAAAAAAAAGTCAGAATAGGTCAGGTGGGGGCGTTGTGTCCTCTTTTTGGATGTGGGGTCACCGGCATTTGAATCGGCTGAGCGGTGATGGTGGGGGTGATGGTGGCATGGTGTGGGGGCCGCCGGCCCTGGGTGTGCAAGCCGCCGCCCAGGGACCTGGTGTGGGGTCAGGGGGGTCCATTGTAATCACTGTGCTTGGTGGTATCTGCTCTGTTGCACTTGTGGGCAGAGGCTGGGGTGGCCCTTGCTTGGCTGTCGCGTCGCGCTGTGTGGTGGAGGGCAGGATGGGGCGGGGTTGCTTAGAGTAGGGCTGTGTGTGGAGCTTGCGCTGTGTGGAAGTGTCTTCATCGGCTTTTCAGGGATGGAGCTCATCAGTGGCGGTGTGCACCTGTGGGGAGGGGATTCATGGCATTTGGGTTCGGGGGCATGCTTTCAATATCTGTGTCCTGGTTGGGGGCGGCCCTGTGTGGAGATTTATGTTGGGGTTCATGGGGGGTAGGGGGCTCATGGGATTGAGATTGGAATAGTTTGGGGGGTTGGGACTGTTTCATCCTGGAACGGCTCTGTTTGGTGGGCTCATTGGGACCAGGTAGACTTCTTTTTTGTATGTGCCCCCTTCTCAGGATGGGGAAGGGGGTCGTTGGGGGCTGCGGTCGGAGCGGGGCAACGGGGTCTGGGCCGGGGTTGCTCGGGTTCGGGCTCTGTGGGTGTGACTTTTTTTTTATGTGTACTCATGAGAGTGGGAATGTGTGATTGTGACTGTATGTGCCTGTTTTTGTGTCAGGCGGGGTCTTGGGCTGCTCCCTCACCTGGATCCGTTTAGGCCCTCCATTAAATGTGGGACCTATTTCTTCCCCGCCACACTCCCTGCCAGTGGCTGTTGTCTCTGCCCGCTGGTGAACTGGTGGTTCACGGTGTCCAGGACTGGGTGCTTTGGTGTGTGCCGGCACACACTCCCAGTGGCTGCTTGCCAGGGCCTGGCCACCTGGCTCAATTGGGCCTTTGCTTGAGAAGTGATGTGAGCCGGGGTCTCGGGTCTCTGGTTCCATGGCTGGATCTGCTCTTGTGTAGACAGCTGCCAGCGAGGCCTGTGGGCTCATCTCTACAGCTCCCTGGGGCTTCTGCAATGTGGCTGCTTGGTGATTTCCCTGGGGCTCTCCTCTGATCTACTCTGGGGGGGTTGTGGTAGTCCAGGCGATGGTCGTCCCAGGGTTCTCATGCCCTAGGGGGCCTTTGAATGTCTGTGGCTCAGATCTCCTTTGTGTCTATGTCAGGTCCATGGGGGCAGGGGTTACCACTAAATAAATCTTGAATTCATTAGTACCGTGCACTTTTCGGTAACAATGCTGTTGTTACAGTGGGGGGAACAAGTATTTCATATACTGCCAATTTTGCAGGTTTTCCCACTTGCAAAGCATGTAGAAGTCTTTAACTTTTATCATGGGCACTCTTCAATATCCTTAATATCCTGCAGTGCACGCAAGATCCCCCTGCTTTTTGGTCTAAATTCCACTCGCTGTGTTTTGAGGAGGAAGAAGAAGAATGAGTACAACCACAAGAACATCATCCCTACCATGAAGCATGGAGGTGGAAACTTCATTCTTCGGGGATGCTTTTCTGCAAAGGGGACAGGACGTATGCACCATATTGAGGGGAGGATGGATGGGGCCATGTATCGGGAGATCTTAGTGAACAGCCTCCTTCCCTCAGTAAGGGCATTGAAGATGGGTCATGGATGGGTCATGGCTGGGTCTTCCAGCATGACAACGACCCGAAGCATAGAGCCAAGGCAACTAAGGAGTGGCTCCTTAAGAGGGTCCTGGAGTGGTCTAGCCAGTCTCCAGACCTAAACCTAATCTAAAATCTTTGGAGGGAGCTGAAAGTCCTTATTGCCCGGTAACAGCCCTGAAACCTAAAGGATCTGGAGAAGATCTGTATGGAGGAGTGGTCTAAAATCACTACTGAAGCGTGTCCTCCTCAAGAACAACAGGAAACGTCTGATATCTGTAATTGCAAACAAAGGTTTCTGTACCAAATATTAAGTTTTGTTTTTCTGATGTATCAATTCCGTCTCTGTGACCATTGGAATTGAAATACAGTTTTCCAAAGCAGTTTCTAATAAAGTTTCTTTTATAAATATCAGGCAGAGCATTATAGTGTTAGCCGTATTGCTCCACTTGTAAAATTAAATCTGTTGGGCTTCTTCTTGGCCATTCTGAGTGCTACTCTACCAGACAAAAAAAAAAGGTTCTTAAATACTTTGCAGGACACATCTCGACAGTGACATCCCTGACAGACTGTAAAAGTGGATGAGATGTAAGGTTTTTCTTGGCAGATTGGGATAAGTTTGTGTCATTTGTGAATTATGAATTGGAGAGAATAAATATCCCATATGGGGTTCCTCAAGGTTCCTTTCTCATCCCATTTTTATTAGATATCTATATTCTCCCACTAGCTCAGATTATGTAATAAAACATCTTCTACCATACATAAGTTGATGACACTCACCTTTATATTTGTATCAATACATAACCACAGCTCCCAAGACTCACTGACTAATTGTGTGTGGATGGATGGGTCAGAATTCGCTCCAGCTGCAAAAGAGAATGTTTTATGTTTGGTCTCAAAAATGCAAGGCTAGAGTTCAGGACTCAAACAAACTTAATAAGGCTAAAGACCTCCAAGCATGTCAGAAACATAGGTGTTTTTATGGACAACCACAGAAGGTCTGTTACCAAGTAACCCCACTACTATCTTAAAAATATTGCCTCAATAAAAGGTTCCTTTTAAAACAGGAAACAGAAGAACTACCGTTCACTTTTGTTTTCTTTTCTTTTGGTGAAATATACTGCTAATCAGACTCAATGTTATGATGTAATTATGATGCATCTTAATTCCTTACATGTCTTAATTAGTGCTTTAAACAAATTGGAGTCTCTTTCTATGGTGTATTTTGCCAGGTGCCAGAGGGATCTCTTTGTGTACGTTCATTGATATTTACAACATGTCTGAATAAGTTTTTTTGAAGCCATGGGACAAGCTCCTATCTTCACATTCATTCTTCAGAATTTTCCCCTAAGGAAGTTATAGCAAGGATATTAGGGGGCAGAATAAAGGTGGCATGCCCAATGTGTCTGCATGGAGGGGTGGTGGAGTTAGCTGGGTACACAAACGGCATAGGTTTACACTTTTGACACTAGGCGTGTCTGGAATTCTATTAGTAAATCTCACAATGAGTCATTTGACCTGACTCATTGGTGCCTGCACTGCTACTTAAAGTTAAACTTATGTCAACTTTGGACCACAAATAAAATTGAAGTAATAGGAACAGTTCTGAAATATTTAAATATTTAACTGAACAAGACCTGAGACCACTGAAGTGAGATGTATTTCTATGTATTTTATGGGGATTTACTTTGATAGACCAAAGTACAGCACAACAGTGAAGCAGAAAGAAACATGTTTTTTTTTACAGTTACAAATATGGGACAACGTTTCAGAGGTTTAAAGCAGAGTTAGGTTGTATAACAATAATCAGGGCTTTGAATGTATCTCATACAGCACTGTTCAAGCCTCCATCTTCAAATTTGAAAGAGTACAGCACAACTGCAAACCTAACGGCAGTCCACCTAACCTTGGCTGGCATAGAAGAGCATGGTGGGGACACAGCAGATGTTAGATGTTGCTAAAGACTTGAAACTGGGATGGAGGTTCACCTTCCAGCAGCCACATACAGCCAGAGCTACAATGAAATGGTTCAGATCAAAACATATTCATACTCAAAAAGACTTGCAGATGTAGCTTATGGAATGACTTAGGAGCTGAATAAGACTCACACCACTTTTCTATTTTTATTTACCAAAATTTTTTTTTTTATGTCACTGTTATCTCCGACTTTGTGTTGGTCAGTTACATACAATGTAAAATGCATTAAGGTTTATAGTTGTAACATACCAAATTGGGAATAGGGTAAATGAAACCTTTTAAATAAAATAAAATCCACCAGCTCAACATGTGTGTAATATTTAATGCTTATAAGTAAAAACTACTCAGCAATTTAGATGGGTAATGTGATAAGTGATATCTTAATGCTCACCATTAAAGTTTTACTTTTCTTTCCAATAGAAAGTATTCCTAGATCAGTGCTTCTGTGTTCTTTGTGTCTCTGCTCTGTTCTGTCAAACACCCAGTTGGTCATGGCAGATGGCTGCTCAAACTTTGCCTGGTTCTACTGGAGGTTTCTTCCTGTTAAAAGGCAGTTTTCCTCTCCACTGTCACTTCATGCATGCTCAGTATGTTGCTCCAAAGTCGATGCAATCGACTTTCCACTGTCGCTACATGCTCATCCAGGAGGAGTGAATGCACTTACTCGATGCAATGCTGGGTTTCCTTAGATAAAAAACTTTTTAACCAATTTATATAATAAACTAAATCTGACTGCACTGTTTGATAGTTAGGATTAATTAGGATGTATATACTAGACTTAACATCTGTATGATTCGATTGAATCGACTTTGTAAAGTGCCTTGAAACAACGTGTTGTGAATTGGCACTATAAAATAAAACTGAATTGAATTTAATAAAATTGAAGGTCATCTAAACATCTTCATAAGATGTCAGAATCTGAAAAGGCTCTGCTGGTTTTAGATTTAAGTCATTCATGCTGGATTTATAAAATATTATACCTCATGTGTGCTATTATTTTGTTACACACACACCACAGAGATGTTTCATTTTTCTCCTGGATTATTTTAATTATATTGTCAATCATTTGTACTGACCAAGTGACAACACAAAAAAAGATGTATTGCCTTTATGTCACCCCCCCCCCACCCCACCCACCCACACACACACACACACACACACACTTTCCCCCACCCTTCTTCCCTACATCGTCTTTTGTCGTGACACAGAATGTTTAATCTCCTTTATCTGTCCTGTCCCATCGCTACGCTGTGTGTCGCAACCCAGACCTCCATCAAAGAGGTGTTTTTTTTAATACCTGAGTGTTTCTGGGATTGCCTGCTGGGATAGGGGGATTATCTGATCACCTGTTCCAAGTGTTCCTTTCCTTCTATGTACTTTTACCTTTTGCATAGATGTGTCCTTTTTTCTGTGAAATAAAAAGAGTTTTGAAAGCTGTTTAACATTAGCCAGCAAAATTACCTACATTTTGATAACCATATTAGTGTGTTGTCCCATTGCGGTTACATTTTACTGTTCGTAACTAGGCTACTTTGGAAACAAATTCCATCAAAACATTTTAACTAGAATTTAACTGAAGATTTTCAGTCAGCCTAATTCTCATTCGTTCTTGTGCAGTGTCCAGTAGAGAAGGGCAGGATTAAATATTTAAATGGGGTTTTTCATAGGTGCCTGAAATATGGGGAAAGTGCAGTAATTTGTGTTTTAGCTCCCCTATTTTTTGGCTCACAGAAAACGGATCCTCCCCTCTGTGTTGCCAACTCCTCAGTAAGGAAAGTATCTCTTGGCTGTCCAAAAAGTAGCTAGAAGTTGCAAAATGATGTCATTACGTGATTTGCATAATTATTTATTTGTATGTAGCTAATTACAACTGTCGTTTTTTTATATATAAATGCTCCAACCTTCGTCTATAACTAGGTTTCAAAAGTGCAAAATGACTCTGGTTGTTTTTACCTCTGCCAAGGAGGTTATGTTTTTGTTGGAGTCCGTCAGTTTGCAAAATATCTCAAAAAGTTATGAATGGATTTGGATTAAATTTTCAGACGAGGTGCATATTAGGACAAGTAACAGATGATTAGCTTCTGGAGGTGATGTGGCGCAACATCATTTATTAAAGGATTCTTTATTATTACCAGACCATGGCATGACAACTTGGAATTCCCATATGGTTCGTTACCATGTCAGCAGCTCACATATAGAGGCCAGGAGTCATCCAGCATATAGCTCATCAGTATAGAAACAAGCTGACATGCGCCAATGACCATATTGCCTTGGTGGAGGCCTGTGCTCTCTGAGTGCTTTTCCAGTTAACTAATTATTATTTTAATGTTTCAGTTTATTTTTCTTTATACTGGTTTTATTTTTTAATCTTACACCTTAGGAACGTAGGTCACAGTAATTCAGAAAATATAGCTCTAAATACTTTGAGCATGCTTAAAGTGTCTTATTTTCATAAGACTTTTGGTTAAGGAACTTAAGGTGTTAGAGCAAAATTGTAGGTTTCTAACTAACTTAAGCTAGTTTAGCTAAAGTCAAACTTGCTAGCATGCTGAGATTCCTAACCTTGAGGCAGCTATGGCCAATGAACGGTACTTGTTAGCTGTTGTTTTCAGGGCAAAGGGTTACATGCCACCTTCTTAAAGTAGATTTAAATAGTTGATTACTTTTTCAAAAATGTTTTAATCCTTTTTTTAACATAGAAGGAAAACCAGATGACAGTGAATGTTTTAGTTAGGCATGATTGTAGCCTACAGCGAAGGAGGGTCCAGCTGAGGTAGCCCACGTGTTGTGATAGGGGGGATCCTCTGCATCCACCAAACTTGCCAGCATTAATGACTGCAGTTACGAAACTCATCTACACTTATTAATCAGGTGTATTGGAACTTGTACAAGGTCAGATTAATCAATTGAACTGTTGATGTTTTCTATTTCCATTTGATTAAGAAAACCTAAACTGAAAAATACTGCTTGCTGCATCATAGCTAGAACATAACTAATTAATTTATTGAAGTAATTGCTTGAGTGAATCTCTTATGTTGTTGAGTAAAAAATGGTTGAAATTCCATCAATCTGGGTATTTTTTGCAGTTCAACAAATAATTCATACTCAGGATTTTTTATATAAAAAATGTTTTTTTTCAGTGCACATTTGAGGTTGACATATCCTGTAAGTGAATGGTTCTATTTTTCTCAAAGAGTGGCTCATATTTTAATCCGAAAAGTAAATTCCATGGTTTAAGCTAATGTAAGATGCCAGTGAGTAGATCTGTGCTGTTAAATCCTCTTTTCCTGACACCTCTAATACATTGTATAAGCTGAGCACAAAGGCTTTAAGGGTAAAGTAGAAATCCAGCCAGGCCTGAAAACCAAAACGGTTTAAGGTTCAGAAGGTTCATGGAGAGGGCTGTTTAATGAAGTCCCCTGCTTTTATATGACAGGAATGGAAGCCATCATAATTTTCAGCACAGCTTTACTAACAGGACTGGAGTGCTAAAGCTGAAATAAAAGCTATTGAAGGTCATGACATATGGTATTTAGGAGAGCATGGGGACCCTGTTTAACACAGGCCTTCACATAACCTGCTCATATACCATCTAGGTGGGGCGCGATCCGCAGCAGCACTCATCACCTTTAATTATTAGAAGTTTATAAAACTTAATGATTTGTTCTGTTATGGACATGGCTGTAACATCTGTGCCATGCAAGCATAGGATGATATTTGATCATGACGAGCTCTCCAGCTGTCTGCTGACTCTTCAGATCACATCTCAACACGTTTTTTCACAGTGGCTCTTTGTTATTGCAGCTGATAAAAATTGTCGTTGTCTAGAGAAGCCTGCTTGACTAGACCACTTTAATTACTGTTTTGTATAATCCTGCAAAACATATTTGCAGGCATTTCATTACCATGTGTTTAGAGTACAATTATTTTACAAGAGTCTTGGAATGGATAATAGACAAGTCTTGGTAGAGACCAAAAACAGTGGGCACAAGTATAAATTCATTATGATCCTCCAAAATTGGGAAAATAATGTTTAAAACACCGTTATATGAAAAGAGCATGTTGTCAGCATTGTATAAATAACATTGCCATTAATTTAACAAAAGTTGGCTCAGAGGTTTTGCAACTTACATTGTGGTATAAGCTGAATCTTTTGCCCCTCTTTAGTATCTGGTCTCTGTTCCTTTTCAGTATGTGATTCATAGAGCAAAAAACTGGTTACAAGTCTGTGCAATTACATTCATACAAGATCAGGAGATTTGAGAAACTAAAACTGTTTTTGTTATATTACACGTGTGCTTGCTTCATAATCTAAGCATGCCTTTCTGTCACAGACACAGCTTGCACAGTACTGACAAAGAGAGAAGATAATAATAAGTATTTCAAATGGAAGGGAAAACAATCTGTAGTTGTAAATTTAAAATAAACTAAAATAATGTCCACATTGTTTTTTTAACCAAGAATTGCCATCCTGTACAGAATTTCCTTTTTATATAGTGAGATAATGGCAAAACTGGTCTGGCCTGGTTCTAGACAATACAATGCTGTTACTCAACCAACATATCCCAAAGGATGATGGGCCTTTGGTGGCCCAAATCAGGTTTCCCAGTGATGGCCCACACATGGGTTAGCAAAAGGCCAGTTTCAAACATTCAAAAAATCTTCCTGTATTAGCAAAGTTTAATGGCTAGGTGCCCCAGACCCGGTGCCGAGGGGCGGTATCTGGGCCCGCCCAGTAAATTAAGTCAATAAGTTCCAACTATGCATTGTATTCAACCAAGACAACCAGCAGAGGATGCTGTTGGCTATTACATGGGACTTTGGTGGCGGTAAAGAGGACACTTTGACACGCTAGTATGCCAAAACAGGCTTTGGCTGTGTCCAAATCCTTTGAAGGCCACATTTTAGGCCGATTACGTCATAGCGAAGCAACGAAGGCTGTCCAAATTTGAAGGCTCCTCCAAATGCGTCCTTCTTTTCCCCAGATTTAAAGGATGGGTCCACTGTACCCTTCGTGGCCCACCCTACCCCATGATTTATTGCGGGTTGTAGTGGATTGTTAAAACAGAAGTATTAATGAAGAGAGAGAGAAGCTATGAATAAAGTTGGATATATAACGTTTTCTGTTTTTAGACGAGAATGTAGCTGTTTAAAACTGAAATATCTGCTCGGTTTACCAAGATATCATTTCATTGCAAGTGCTCGACGTGTTCGGAGATGTCCGTTCCCACTGCGCTAACAGCCACTCGCCTCGCTAGCTGTCAGCTGACCATGCAGTCGAGGCTCACTAGACGGGGGAAGAAACCTGTCTCCCGGCCCGTCGTTTTCATACTCCCGCTGGGTTTCACTAATGAGTGGAAGTTAAACAAGATATAATTCAGTCAGATAATATCTGATGTCAATGTGTGGTTTATTTGTTATTATGCTCTACAAATAAATTGATTTAAACTTGGTTTAGAAAGTTATTATGTTAGTATTTAAGCTGGTAAAAGCTTTACCAATAAATTAAGTGGTATTTGTATTTGCTGTTATATACAGTGAAGACAGCGGGGTTAACTTTCGGGCTCCATTTCTACAGCTTCACAGCTCCGTGCTTCACGCTGTCATGGTTGCTAGGCAACAGAAGATACGCTGAGATAAGGGCGGGAACTGCTGGTGAAGGCTAGACCATCCAAATTCACAACCGATCACTTCAGGCCTTTGCGCGTTTTGCGGCCATTTGACCTATGAAGACCAGTCAATCAAAGAATGCAGTCCCTGAATTTTGACATAGCACTAAGACACTCCACCAATGGATGGCAATTAAGGTTTGTGCAAAAAAAAGTGTTTTTGATCAAAAATACTGAACATTTTAAACATTTCCACATCTCTTCAGGAGAAGTTTATGTACAGTTGCCTTCAGGTGTTTTAAACACAATGATTATAATGCAGTGCTGATTTGTTTCTAAGATTTCTGCAAAGCATGAGCTAAAGTTTATGCTAACCTGAACATAATTACTCAGCATTTTCTTGTGACTGATGCACATTTAAATGCCACAGTTTAAGTCATTATTCTTTATTTTGTATCAATAAACGACATGGTTATTTCATTTGAAAGGCTACATAAATGTTTATTTACGTATTTATAATAAATAAAAGTACTCTTTACTGTCCCGCCCCAAAATTAGCCACAGCCCCCCCAGATAAATTCTTCATACAGCGTGGTTAACAAAACTTTCCATTTTAAGAAGATTTTTATTTGTCTGCAGAAATCTTGGCCTACACATTTTTAAATAGTGTCCATCTGCCAGTACAATGCAGATGGACACTGCATCAACCACATTTACTGGTGGGCTAAATTTGTTTAATTCTTGAAATGTGTCAGGGGCCACACAAAATAATTTGAAGGGCCATAAATGGCCCTGGGGCTGCCCTTTGGACACCCTTGAGAACATATGCCTATCTGGTAATTTTGAACAGATATAGGTAAAATAAGTTTATCTACAGTCAAGCAACATCAGGCATGGACAAATCTGGACCACATAGGCCAAACCACAGTTAAATGCGACATGCCACACAAACGGTGCCATAATTGCCAGACCTGGCCTCAAGCCAGTTGACATACCACTTGCTATCCCAGCGGGACCAGCTTGAACCCAGATCTGGCCCAGACCTGTGTGCTATTTGAGAAGGAGTTTAAGGAGTGCCTCGATATTGTCGAAATCTGGAGCTTTCAGTGAGGACTTTTGCCAACGCCTGACTGGAACCCATTACGTGAAGTTTTTGGCTTGAAGAAGATCAGACATGTAGCAGCAGTGCTGCACGAGTTGGTTACCTGAATCAACTTAAAAATGTTGCACCAATTGAAAAAATAGTCAGGCCTCAAATAAAGATGAGGAACATTCCACTGTCTTTAGATTTTACAATTATTAGGATTTAGCTCTTAACCAGTACTCAGCCCAAAACTGTGTGCTGCTCTAATTAGAGTTTGATTTGGGCCCACGCCTCCAGTTTAACCCATCACTCACCAGCCACCACAGCACTTTCTGAGTTGCCCAAGCATGGCTAAATGTTAGGGTTTACTAAGCCAGCAATTAAATGATCATTATCCCAAGAACATATTGGGCTTGACCCCCAATTTATACTTTTCAGCAGAGCCGGCACAAGCAAACCAAAGCATGAGGGGCCTCGGATAAAAGCTTTTATTTTTTAACACAGACCATATATTTAAAATTTTTATGTTTTTGTATTGTGAATGAGGATAGTTTTAAATTTGATTTGTCTGTTTTAGCATAGGTAAATTAAAAGTTTTACAATTTTTTTATTTAAGATTTAAATTTGAAGTTGTAATTTCAGTTTTCTGTGTCATACGTCAGACACTCTTGCTTTCTGAAACACTTTTTCCTTCCACTCAACTTTCGATTAATATTCTTGAATAAAGGCCCTGTGAACATCCAGCTTCTTTAACAATGACATTTTGTTGTTTACCATCCTTGTGAATAGTGTTAATGACTGTGTAACATAACATTTCTATATTTAAAAAAAATGTTTTTATTGGTCTTATGTAATGTTCATATTTTTTGAGGAACTGAATTTTGGGTTTACAGTAGATGCAGGCCAGAATTTAGCACTGTCGGCAGTCTCGATGAAGGAGGACCACATTTGTTGGGGTAGCTTGCCTGGAACTGGGAGACTGGGGCCCCCACCTAGACCCAGGGTGCTGAGAAGCATCTGGTAGCCTAGCCCTCTTGGCTCCTGGGACTCATAAGGGCACAGCCAAAAAGGCAACATTAAGGCCCAGAGTGTAGGTTTATAGTGCAATGCGACCTAGGCAGCAGGTGAGGGTGAGGGTTAGGGCCTAGGCATTCTGATTCTCCATCATCTTTTTCTGGCTTTTAGGACATTTTTGTTTTTATGATATGGTGAGTTATTGAGACACACCTTTACACAGAGGATTATCTTTTTAGAGATTTAAAGATTTTTAGCTGGCTACGGCAAACACACAAATTTCAACTTTAGTTGATCATATTGAAAGGATCAATTTAGAAATTTCACTGAATGAAGTGAGTACTTGTTAAATTGCAGTTTATTTCCTATTAGATTCTCGTTAGTTCAAGGACTGCACGAGAATCTTACCAGTTTCTAGACTGATTAAAATAACAGAGTTGTGACCAATAGGTTGCCCGCACAGAAAGTTACGTTTCAGCTGTGACAACAATCAAAAGTGGAAACTCCTCACTGATTTTTTCCATGTGCTTTTACTGGGTTTCCCTGAATGACTGCAGTATTTGTTTTATCCACTGACCTTGTTGAATATTTTACAACCACATATCAATTCAATGAATCAAATTTCTGCCCTGTCAGGTTAGGCGCATGGAGAAAAGGTTACATTTTCAGACCTCAGTTATTTGGCATTTTCTCTGCCAAACTGAAGTCTCTTGACAATTTGGTCAGAGCTAATATCATCCAGTTTGATGCATATTTCTTACATTCCGTAAGTAAACCTAAAACTGGCAACTCTTCATGATTATTTTTTATACAATTTCTTGCCTCAAGATCACTTGGCACATTTGACATCACCCCAGACCAACGTTACTGACAACATCCCAGATGCATTCAGCGTTCAGCCCAGCAGCCACTCCCTTCGCATCATGCAATCCTATCGGCTTAGTTCCCACCCAAATGCAGCGACGGAGTAACAAATAAAGAAGTCAAGAGGAAAGTTAACAAGTCTCCAAGTCTGCTTTACAAGTTAGTGATAAACATAAACGTGAGTTTGGATGTATGTGGCATTTTGCTAATTTACCAGGTATTCAGTTTCTAGTTAGATCAGAATTTGGTTTTAAGTGCTCTTCACGCTGTCGAGTCTAACAAATGAGAAGCTGAGCGGCCCAGACATGCAGGACCCACAGCCCCTGAAGCATTATGGCAGACAACACAAAACTCACATAAAGACCAGGAGTTTTAACAGCACTGGAAACACAAGGTTACTAAGTCTCAAGTCAGCCTCAAAACTGCCATGCAGGCATGTAGCTCCACTTTGTTGTACACTTCAGGGGAATGGGGGGTTATTGTGCTGAAGGACATCAAAGTGTTCACACATCCTGAAATGCCACAGTTGCAGATGGCTCTGAGATTATATTGAGCACAGCTTTGCACATCCGTTCATTCAATCTATATTGAAATCTTGCAAAGATATTTGTGTGCGATACTGAGGTGCAGGTATGCATGAGTTTCCTCTGGCTCACACATACAGTGCAGCAATCACAGAAGCTCACTAACAGAAACATGAATCACGCATGGAACAGATCAGACTCGGCTTCCAAGATGTTACATCTGATCCTGTTTGAAATAAAAAGTAACTTTTCTTTCATGAGCGGGTGACGAGTATCCAAGTTTCACCCACATGAGTGTATGTGTTACACACCCTTTTAATACTGAAACTAACTAAATGTCAGTAGTATCAGGTGACAAAACAAACTGATAAACACTTGCAGGAAGGAGGGAAACAATCCCTTATGCCCATATGTAAAAAAAAGATGAAACGTTTCTGAAGATGGTATTAAAAACTGTCAGTAAAACAATATTAATTTTAAAACATAAAGTGAACCTGCATCTCCAACACAAGAGTTAAATTGCTTATCCACCACTGTGCAAGGTGCTTGTCTTAAGGGGTTACGTCTTAAGTGGAAAAAGTGTTTTCAAACCTGAGGTGTTTATTCCATTTAAAATGAACTCTGGTTCCTTTCCCCCCTCCGGTGGTTCGTTGTTGTTGATATGAACACAGCAATCAAAATAACGGACAAAAACAACTGTACCGAGACCATTCGAAGGAGGTGGTCTCTGTAAGGTTCTACTCAAACTCTAGAGTAGTTCGTTCGTGATGTCAAAGTGATCTGTCCTCGAAGCAACACAGCTACCTCGTGTGCGCTGCAAGCTTGATCCGAACACCTTTTTGTAGCCAGGTTTGCGTTGCATTGTAGGATGCGGTAGGGTTAACAAAGTAAAAAACAAAAGCAGGATTTCTTTTTCATGTAGCATAAAGCCCTCTGCAATTTGAGGTATGCTCAATATCCATTCGGCATACCTGAAATAGTACCCAGAAACACACTAATAGTATGATTAAATTCTCAATGTTTTATACTAGCTCGGAACAAAAACTACAGACTGAAAATCAACAAGAAGAACAATGATGCATTGCAGAAAACTGGTGAGTTATTTCCTCTAATAAACCCTCTAAAGGTTTAGGATATCTGTAAAAACCTAAGACAGTAAGGTACCACCATGTGTACTGTGTCATGCCAACAGGGAAACATATTGTTATTATCCATATAAAAAATAATAGAATAGAAAATACTTTATTTATCCCCATGAGGGAAATTGAAATCCATGCCACTCAGAATTATTATATTTAAAATCATTCTATATTAGAACAAAACATTAAATAAATGGCTGTGGGGACAAAGGGCATCCTGAATCTCTCAGTCCTGCAGCACAGTGAGTTGAACCCCTCACTGCAGACCCTCCTCCGTCCATTTCGGATGTTTTGGAGGGGATGCTTATTGTTTTCCGTAATAGAATATAACTTTCTCCTCATCCACTGCCTCATCCGGGCTTGCCTATCCCAGCGCTGCCAGTTTTTACTAGTTGGTCCTAAAGTTTCTGTCTGTCCTGCCACCCCCAAGCAGACAAAAGCCTAGATCACTGCACTTTCAATGACAGTGTGGGTCACTGCAGATATTGAAAGACCTGAGCTGTCTCAGAAAGAAGAGATGGCCCCATGTCTTACCAAGGGCAATTTTAGAGAGACCAACTAATCTAACATGTATGTATTTGGACAGTGGGCGAAAGTCAGAGTACCCAGAGAGAACCCACGCATAAACGAGAAAATAAACAAATACAAAGCAGAAAGTCCCTGGATGGGATTTGAAAACAGGACCCTCTTGCTGCAAGTAACAGTGATTTTAACTGCTCCATCCTTAAATGTGGACGTTTGAGATGTGGATGGTCCTTCATTGGACTGATTAGGGTGTGGGAGAGGAAGTAAGCATTCTGTCCCGACTGATAAAAGCAGGTGTGCAGGGCAGTAGGATTGTAGGATTAGTTTCATTAGAAACTTTGTGATAACTTCTGGGCTGTGGTACCTCCTGTGTCCTCAGCCCTGACCACTTATGTGTTTGCCATAGATATAAGGACACAGAAAGGTCTCAGCTGAAACGAAAACAAACAGGGTTGCAGAGTGGGATGATTATGCTCATTGCCCTTGCATTTAGTAATTATATATTCTTAGTTTCTTAGTTGGCTGTTGTTTGGTTAGTTTTAGAACTCAGCTGAGACAGTACATTTAGGTTTAAATGTTTTTTTTCTGAGACATTCTTGTGAGTTTACCTGTCTTCACTCATATCTACGATCAAATCATGGCAGGAAGCAGGGGTTGAACTCACCCAACAGGTTTGCAAAGTTATGTTTACTTCAACTAAACACAGTGACGGGAGCTCAGTCAACCCTGAACACGGGTTCAACAGATGAGGTCAGGACTTTATTGTGCTTTAATGCTGGAAGTGAATGAGATTTTAGAGGAAGAGTTGCACTCTTACCCTTCACAAGTCCCATGACATTCTCAGGAAGCATCCACTGCACAGAGCATAGCAACAGCAGATAGCAAGTGAGCTACAGAGAGTGCAAAGTTTAGATTGTCGGTCATATCGCGACACCCAGCATCTTTGTACATGTTCCACTACTGGCATAGATTTTGGAACCTTTCTGCTTCTGAGATTCTTTTGGGCTGACATTCACTTTGCACTCGAGATTTAAAGAAACAAAGCTGCAATGTTTTGGAACAGTGTTTTAGGGAGATAAAATGATTACTGGTAGTTTTTAGGGAGAAAGATGGCATGAAATGAATGGTAATGGAAAAACAAACGCTGTAATGGGAAGATCAAAAATGTCACAAGCCCTGCTTTTTGACTGAAGTAGTCAAACAGACTTAGCACAAATATTGAATAACTCATCTCTGTCCTAAATATGTCAAGCTTAATAAACAGCTGGAAATGCAACAAAATCACAACATGGATGGATGTATTTGCTAAGTAGTTGATATTGGTTTTCCCTGTCAGTAAATATTTGAACATATACAGATGGCACAATAATTAATCCAGGAAAAGATTTTGGTCTTTGGCAAACTCAAACTCTCTCAAATGTAAGATACATCATTGGTTGAGTGAAACAGGTCAGTTGATGCTGCATATTTAAAAAGGGTCTTCCTTGGTATGTGTGATTAAATGTTAGAAAAATCCAATTTGCTTATTTTCTGTTTTTGTTTCAGAGAATTTAGAAGCCAGCATTGCATTGTAAAAAGACTCTTTGATTTAGGAAAAATGTACAAGAGGTTTAACTAAATAAGGTACAGTCATACTTGTTCAGCATGTACTGTATGTCAAGTCAATTTAAAATTTACAGTAACTTTCAATCTACTCTTGTATTTTTCCACATTTTGTCATTTCACAACCATCGATGTATTTTACTAGGATTTTAGGTGACATTTTGTGTAGTTTTCAAATTTTTGACTCTTTTGAACAAATTTTTGAATCTGTGAAGTTTGGGGGTATGTCTCTTACCAACTTTGCACATCTAGAGACATACATTTTTGCCCATTCCTCTTTACAAAATAGTTTAAGAGTGTCAGAGTGTCTGTAGTCAGAGGCTTCTTCAGGTCTGCTGTAAGACAGGCCACCACAGGAGATCCTTCCTGCCCACAGCCATCAGCATCTACAACAGCTCTTTGAAGAAACCTGCATAATATGAGCTACAACAACATTTAATTTCCCTTTTAGATGAATAAAGTATTTTCAAATTTGAATTGAATAGAACTGAAATAAGCTCAGCCATGTTGTAAAAAAATCTGTTTTCAAGTTTTCCATGGATTCTTATTTGGATTTTGGTCTGGACTTTGACTGGTCTGTTCTAACACATACACTATGTTGCCAAACGTATTGGGTCACACCAGCAAATCCATGAATTCTGGTGTTACAATCGCTTCCATGGCTGCAGGTGTGTAAAGTTTGGTGTGGAAAAACTTGACTGGAATGAATTAGAGCAGAGGCTTCTGGTTCTCTAACACACTCCTAAAGCTTGTGGAAGATGTTTACAGAATAGTTAAAGTTGCTATTGCTGGCAAAAATGGATTCATCAACAAATTGGACCTTATAGATTAAGATTGTCCTGCTGTAAGGTGATCCCCTGCCCCAGTTTCAAGTCTAACATGTTTTCATCCATGATTGCCCTGAATTTGACTCCATCAATCTTCCTATTAAATCTTACCTGCTTCCTCTTTTCTGCTGTAGAAAATTACCCACCCAGCATGCTGCTGCCACCACCAAGGTTCACTAAGGGGATGGTGTGTTCAAATGGTTGTGCAGTGTTCAGACCAGAACACATTGTTTGCTCCACATGTTTGCGGTGTTTCCTACATGGCTTGTGTCAAATTGCAAATGGAGATATGGTGTTTTTTTTCAACACTAGCTTTCTTGCCACTCTTACCATGAAGTCCTGATTTTTGCATTGCAAGACTAATAATTGTCCTGTCAAAACCTCTCAGCTGCTTTCCTGATTAATGCTTGCCTTCCTGACCTACATGCTTAGGTGGACTGCCATATCTTGATAGTTTTGCAGTTGTGTCATACTCTTTCCATTTTCAGGTGTTGGATTGCACAGTGCTCCAAGACATGTTGGGATTTTGTTTTATAACCTCACATTGTTTTACAGTGCTGTGTTTTAAGGTTGTTTAAAACAAATAAATGTGACACATTAAAGATTTCTTGGTGTAAAATAATCTTTATCCCTTGTCCCAATTGGCCCATTGTCCCCCAATCGTTATCACATCAAGTTGGACTTAAACAAAAAAAAAAAAAAAAAACATTTTAATTTGTGGTAATAATATGATAAAATGTGGAGAAACACATGAATAGACCTGGGACTGTGTAAGCTATTGTCATGTAGGTCCTGTATGTCGGTCAGCTTGACTTCTGCATAGTTTTTGTGGGTCACTCAATACTTATTGGTTTTTCACTCATTCACGTTACTAAAGATATTGAAAACTTTGACCTGCACATATGTAACATGCAGGTTGTGTGTATTTTGCAACACTCTACCACATTCAAATATACAGACTAGAAAGCAGCGTTGGAGAAATGAATCCAGGGAAACAGTGTTTGACCCGATATGAGCCAGAAATTGGTCTTTTCGTCTGATCTGCTGTTCTCTTGCAGAACTGGCTCCTAATACTCCTCTGATTTTTTATGTTCTTGAGGAAAGTGTTTGACAATGGTAACGCAAAGCTTTTGTTTCCATTTGACTTCATGCAATGTTCTTCAAACTGGCTGAGATACAGGCACACTATGGCGTGTAATGTACCGCTATACATGCACTGTGTTCCACAGCTGCATTGCTGGAATCCAAGATACACTAGCTTATGTTCTGTACCTTGACAGTCCATACTCAAACACACAATCATAGTACTGTATGAATGAAAATTATTCGTACTACATGCATAACAAAATGTACTGGTGTGTGTGTTGAGTAATGTAATCAGGCTTTAATTCTCCAATGGATTTCAGCAACACAAAATCAACTTTGTCCTTGTATGGTACCTCCCAGAAAGTTGGTGTAAAGGGAAGTATGACACATACGGAGCATGACTCAAATATGACCCACCTCAAGCACTTGGCCGTGGATTTTTCTGTGTATATAAACAGTATTTCCTCCACTGAATGAAATCACCATCCAGATTTTGTTAGATGGATTATTTGTCAAGATCCTGCTGCTGAGGTTTAGAGTGACAGCTGAAAAAACTGCAGGCCACCTTCTTTGGAGAACAGAGGTGTATTGAGAATTTGAAAGCAGCCCAGTTTCTTTCTTTCTTTTTCCTTCTAGACTCATGTCTGGGATTTTATTCAATTACGGACTATTTACCTTTCACATTAAGTCAACACTTATGTAGAAGCAGTGGTAGGAAAATGTACTCACCTGTTACACAGCATGAATGTAAATTGTTTTTTAACACACACGCTCATACGTTGATTTTGGCATTAATTTCTTTTTGCAGCTCAGTCGAGACCAGTGGAAGGTCCTCATTCCTTTGGCCATATGATGTGTGAAAAGTAAAAGAAAGTCAGAGTGGTTTCTCTGCTGTGGGTAGTGGTCCCTTCAGGCAACTGGGGCAACACTGGAAGTAAAGTATCGTTAGGCCTTCAGAGACTAAGAAATTTATGGAGGTCCTCATTTTGCCAAAAACAACAGAGGAAACTGTTGCTCAGAGGCCCCAACCGCAGGTAGGGGCAAAGAAAGGTGGTCCAAGCACTCGGTTAAAATCTTTGCTTCAAGAAGTCATTTAGTGGGATCAGAGGGCTTGAAAAGCATTCACACACACACGCACACACACACACACACACACACACACAGGTATATATATACAACACCCCCTCTGAATTTTTGCCTCGAGTGTCCAGGCAAAAATCATCTCTGCTGATGCCACTAAATAAAACCCAGTGCTATCCTGGTTCTGCTGGTGTTTTCTTTTTTTCCTGTTAAAACTGTGTCTTTCCTTTCCATTGTTGCCACATGTATGCTTAAGATGTGGAACTGATGCAGGGTCAGTCTCTCAATGCAATTAGATAGGTTTGCCTTGATGAGCCTTTGCCTTTTTTTTACTTCATTGATGCAACAAAGTGAACTTGACTGTATTGTATTATAACTATGATCAAACTGGAATGTACTTATTTGAGTCAGAATCTATCTATATGACTGGACTGAATGGAAAACATATTTCTGCATATACAATAAATTGCATCTGTTAATCTTGTAAAGTGCCTTGAGATGACACCTGTTGTGAATTGGCACTATAAATAAACTGAAATAAACTGAATTGAATTGTCAGTGATTTAATCTCGGGATAAATACACCTGTTCCGTGAAGGCTTCAGATGTTTGTTATAGAACACTGAAGAACAAACAGCATCAAGAAGACTAAGGAACACAGCAGACAGGGGTAACTTTGTGGAGAAGAAGAACATAGTGTGAGGTTATAAAACAATATCCAAAGCTTTGAACATCATACAGAGCAATGTTTAACCAATCGTCAGGAAGTGGAAAGCATGAGGCACATCTGCAAACCTACCAAAACATGTCTGTCCATCTAAACTGGCAGGCCAGTCACGGACAGCATTATTAACCTGGTCATGGCAAAAGAGTGGCATAAAGAAAGTCATGGTTGAAAGAAAGACACAAAATGTCCTCTTTCCAGTTTGCCACAAGCCATTTAGGGCTAAGAGCAAACAAGTAGAAAAGGTGTTCTGGTCTGGCCTACATAATAAGCTCTTCGCATCGTCACCTACAGGTGAAACATGGTTGCAGTAGCATCATGCTGTGGGGATTTTCTTCAGCAGGGACAAGGAAGCTGCTGGAAAGAGGAAACAAAGAAAACTGCACTTTACCCTGAACAATATATATATATATAAAATATATATATATATATATATAATAATATATATATATATATATATATATATATAAAACTGAGATGGAGATTTACCTGAAAGTGGTTTGGCAATGAGTCGACTTGGGGGGCTAAATACAAATGCACCCCTTTCAGATTTTTATTAGCAAAAGGTTTTGAAAAACATCAATAATTTTACTTCCACTTCACATGTAGGTACTACTTTGTGTTGGTCTATCACATAAATCCTTTTAAATACTTCTGTGTTAAAATGAGTCTGTGATCGTCAGGAGAGAAAATGTAAAAATGTTCAAGGGTATAAACACTGTTGCAAGACTCTGTAATTTGCTTGTTGGACTGACTTTCTAAATCAGCTGTACTTAATCACTTCACCATGAGATGAACAAAGTTTGTTCAAGACTGACGACAAGTGTTAAACCAGTTCTGCACTTGTAAAGAGTTTTTCTTTGTAATCTAGATGGGACACTTTTCTCATTTAAATGCTAATAACTCTGAGGACATCATTGACGGAGAGAGTGCTGGGAGCGAAGCTTTTCTCCTATCTGACTGTGGCACAAGCTGAGCACCTGCCTGCTAAATTCAAAATTCAGCTAAATCTTTATTGGAAAAGCAAAGCAGTCACAGCTTTGTTTAAAGGGCTTGTGAATGTGTGCCCACAAGCATTTGATTTTGTTTATCAGTATATTTGGAAGCTGAAGACCTAAACCTTTCAGGGATCAGAATTATGTCTGGCAGTGAAGTAGTGAGAAACAAAAAACCCTTTTGCCTTGAAAAAGATTATTGGGACATTTTTATTTAGGAGCAGGATTTAATCTGGTGAGCATTTACATGGAAAATATTAAAGGGCAAAAAGGAATCTAATTAAGGGTATAATTTACTTTAATATTATCATAAAAAATATCTATTTGATTACATTATTTTTATGTTCATTTCCAAGAATAATAAAGCATCTTATAGAAATTACATTAATTAAAGCTTGGACCCCTCTAAGAACAGTAAAAATAACGATGATTGATTAATAAGTTTGCGCAGTACAAAACCATTGCATTTTCCATGCTACTTGTGTTCCTACATTTACATTAAGTATTTGGACTAATTTTGTATTAGGAATTCAGATCATACTAAAGTGGACCATACCACTTTCTGTCATTCAAGCATCTGAAAAATGATCCTCCCCATACATGTCCAAAGTTAGCAGAACCAAAGGTAAGCAGATACATAAACATTTAAATGAATTCCCTTTTATGTTTTCTCTTCAGTTTTCTAAATGTATTTAGTGGTGTCTGAAAGTGCCTGCTAACCTGTATAACACGTCCTTTAAGCTACAGCTTAGTTGAATAATATTTGAAAACGGGAATTCTGTTCTCCTTACAAGCTTGTAGTATCTGAAGGGCCTGTTTAAATAGCTGTTTCACTTATGTAACCATAGAACTGGAAGCTTCAAATCTGATGCTAACTTCAGTTTTTTTCCACCTAAAATAGATTAAGGTAGCCATATACAAGTTTATCCCCTGAATCCATACTGGACAGTATATCCTCTGTAATTAAACCGAAGAGAAATGCTGCAAGGTGGAAAATAAATTAATAATAGTTTTATTAAGGTAAAGGTAGAGTACCCTTAACAGACTCTACCTGCTAAGGAGACAGATATTTTGGATTGCAGTGGGGCTTCTGTGGTGGCATCGCCAATCTTCCATGAAATACTTTATTGGAGCAGCACCTTATCTATGGAAGCGGGTAAATAAGCTCATCAGGGAGGCCAGCTCTGTCCTAGGATGACCCCTCGACCCAGTGCAGGTGTTGGGAGAATGAACAACTCCAGCAAAAATAACATCACTCTTGGACAACGTCTCCCACCCCATACAATGCATGATGCCGTTGCAGAACTGGAGAGCTCCTTCAGTCACAGACTGCTGCATCCTAGGTGCACAAAGGAACATTATCGCAACTCCTTCGACCCAGCAGCTGTAAGACTTTATAACCATCACTGGTGCCAACAAACTTAAACACATAATGTTTACATCCCTTCTGCTATTTGCACAGTTTTTTCATTTCTTGCAATTAGTCTGTTGTTTTTATGCATAAACTCTTTATTAAACATTTTAATACAACTTTAAGTTGCCCTACTCAGTTCTCACATTTATTTTATTCAGAGTATTCTTTTTTTAATAACTGTACAACATTATTTTTCTTATGTTGTAAATTACTGTGCAGTCTGTTATTCTGTTTGTTTTGCTTTGTTTTTATATTTTCTACCTTTGTATGTATCTGCATGCTTCCATCTGCATTTCACCTTGCTGCTGGTACACCTGAATTTTACCACTGTGGGACAATAAAGGGAGAATAAAGGATATATCTACCCTTTTTTCTGTTCTGTTCTATTCTATTCTATTTTAAAAAAGCTCATGAAAACCTGTTTTCTCCAGATTGTCATTACTATTTATATCTCATGTCCATTAGATGCCAAAACCCACCATATTATATCATTTTAACAGTTATCCATGCTGCCCATGTGCCCAGTGTGAGTCTCTGCTTTGTGCTTAGTTGTTCATTTCCAACCTTTGCTCTGTTTTATACAGCAATATGTCAGTAAGACCCACTGGAAACACTGGTTCTCGATCACTGTTTTCCAGTCCTGGAAAATAATGGATAGGTTTTATGCTCTACCGTATCTGTTATTATCTTACTGAATATATTTCAGAAAATAATATATTTCAGAAAATAATCTTATTATTGCAGGCATTGCCGACAAATTAAGAATGATGTATGATATTTTTTTTGTAAGATGTTTTGTTCTGTTAACTGCTGGACTGGATATATTTACGTACTTATACTCATTGTAATCTAAATTGACGTTTAATTTTAATTAAAGCAAAAAGCAATAACATAAAAAATAACAACGTATAGATAAATATAGATTTTAATGAAATTTATGCCTACATTGTATAGGTCTGGTTACACATTCTGAACAAAAGACGTAAATTTCATTGCAGTCCTAGTCAGATGTTCCCACACAGTTGTAATGGACATGTACTGTATATCATTATTGTTATTTTTGGGTACTTAAATTCCCTTTGAGCTGTTTTTTTTTAATATGGAATGATATGAAAACAAACAGCTTCAACGATCAATAAACATGAGAAGGTTGTGCACAAGTTTGAATTTGTTGTGATTTTTTTTTCTAATTCACAGAAAGCCAAAATTATACATACAGGCTGAAATACAGTCGTTAATATTCGGGAAAATTCTCTTTAGCATGGTGCAGCCATAACTAGCTCCTAACAATCTGCCTGGATATTTGACTGCTCTTCTCCTTCTAGTAGGTTGAGCTCATCTGAAGCAGTTGGGTTCCTTGGATGGACCTGCTTACATTTTCTTCCGAGTTAAGGTGAAGACCCTTTCTAAAGGCCTTCCCAAAAGTTCGATTCCAAATCCATTTGTGGTGTGTATTTGTGACCGTTGTTCTGTCCAAACAAACCTATTGTGTCCAAGTATAAACCAGCCAACAAAACTTTTACAGTAAGACTTTGGAACAATCAAAAACAACCCAGGAAGGACCAAGGCTCTGGCGTATCATAAACTGGAAGACGGTAGAACATTCTTGTCTCCATCCACAGGGTAGTTAGTTTTACATAAACATGAACTTGAGGTTGACGAGACAAAGCAAAAACAATGAAGAAACTGAGAACACTGTGCCATCTGTCAAGCATGATGATGGTGGCATCATGCTAAGGTTCTGTTTTGCTGCTATTGGAACAGAGGAATTTCACAAGGAGAACGAATATACAAAGACAGAAACCAAATTAACATCTAGGGTGTTAATACTGGGATACAATTTGGTGTTCCAACAGATTAATGATTATAAATAGACATCAAAACAGATTTTGGCATAGATATAGCAGGCTAACACTAAGCTTTCTTCAGTGGCACTAACCCTGTATTGAAATTGTATGTACTGCTCTTTAAAACCAGGTCTGAGACAGGAATTCAGCCAAATTAAATTACGTCTACCATTTGTGGTACGAAAAGTGGTCAAATATCCAGCCAGAATGATGTCAGAAGCTTGATGGATACCAAAAGTGTGTGGACTACAGAAAACTCCCAGTAAAACCAAAGTTGGACCAAATTCTTCATTTTAAAATTAAGTGAAGGTGTTTGTTGTTTCATCAATCCACCCTGAAAAATATCTTTAAGATGTCAAGTTAATAGGATATTCATACAATGAGTTAGCGTAAATATCTCACTGTAGTTTCCATACAAAATCACTTTGTTCCTACATTTTAAACCTGACTCATCCATTCGTCAAAGCATCAAATCTTTTTTTAACCAGGTTAGAGTCTTTATGAAAATATTACAGTGTGACTACAAAAATGTGAAGCATGCAATGTCTGAAGACTTCTTGCCTTTCAGTAAAGTTGAGCAGCAACACAATCATGCAGGTAATAAGGTCTAAAAAGAGGTGAGAAAAGCAGATAATCGAAGAGTTGTGAAATTAGCGTGCCAGGGTGTAAGTTCATCACTTCCTTTTGACCTGAGAAATAATCTCAGATACTTTTCATGGTTCAGTGCAACACAAAGGCCATGAAGCATGCAATATGGCGCATCTCTCTGCTCAACTGAAACTTGGATTGTGTTGCAGGTGATTTCTTGAACTGTATAAGAATCCCAAACGCAGATTTAACACCTGTCATTTATTCACGCCCTGCAGGTGGAGCAGAAGATAGCAGAGTTTGCACCTCACCTGGAATGCAGAATCTTTTTGCAGAACATTACAAGTTCACACACCACTTAGAGAGATGTCAGCAACAGTGTGGTATCATTCATTTATAAGATTTTATCAGAGATAATGGTTCAGGCTCACTTAATAACAAGAAATCTTCCAATAATACACACAACATGCTTCTAGATTCCCATAAATCAGAAGAGAGTGTAAATAAAAATGCACTTCTGCCTGACAGCAAATTGCTTTGTTAGTTTTTGAAAACTGGACTGGGGGAAAGTCGCGTGTGAAAAGTATTTGCCCCCTTACTGATTTCTTTCTTTTGTCATACAAATTTTAATATCAGACAAAGATAAACTGTGTGAATTTAAAATATGATTTTCAAACTATGATTTCATTTATTAAGGGAAAAATCTATCCAAATCAATTTGGCCCCCTAGCTAAATCACAAATTAACTATGATTAATCATGTTTTTTGGAAAGCTGGGTTCAATTTCACTGCTGCCAGACAGAGAAAATCTGGAACCTTCCCAGGAGTGGCCAGCCTACCAAAATTTCTCCATGGGCACATGGACAAATCGACCAAAAAAGAACCCAACATCTAAAGTTCTACAGGTCTCACATGGTTCAGTTTAGGCCAGTATTCATGAATCAAAATGAGAAAACAATTGGGCATACATGGGATGCCCAATCGTCCATGATAAAAACGAAGTCCTTATTTGCCCAAAGTCAAAATTTGCCCAAAATATATTCATGATGCCCAAAACTTTTGGAAAATAATCTGTGGCTAGATGAGACAAATTTGAATCTTTTGGAAGCTGTTTGTCCAGTGTGCAAAGCTAACACCACATTTCCGAAAAAGAACATCATACCCACTTCAAAATGGTGGTGGTAATGTGATGGTCTCGGTCAACTTTAATTCTTCTGGGTACAAATGGAACCACAAACTTTGCTTCCTCCAAAAAAACATTTTGTATGTACCTTTTTTATTTTTGTATAATAGTAAACTTTGTTTTATCTGAAACATGTAAATGTGACACAAACATGAATACGTGAGAAATCTTATTAGGGGCAAATATTTTTTCACAGCACTGCATATTTAAAACCAAATAATAAAATTTGGCATGTTTTAGGTGATGTGTTTTTAGAACAATAAAACAATGCCTTTTACCTAGCAAATATATACCTATCTAGTACAGATTTTATTTTAGGATCTCAAATAATGAATATTGGTACTTAAATCCAATACAGATGCTGTGGTGTGAGTTTAAGCAGGCCATGCTTGGAAACCCTCCAATGTAGCTGACTTAAAACAATTCTTCCAAGAAGACCGGGTCAAAATCCCTTTACAGCATTGTAAAAGACTTCTTGCCAGTTATGACGAAAGCATGATGGCAGTTGTTGCAAGGGTGACACAACCAGTTATTAGGTTTAGGGGCAATTACTATTTCATGTAGGGCTACGCTGGTTTGAATGTTTTTCTTTTCCTCAATGAAATCATATTTTAAAAACATTATTTTGTGATAGTCTAAACCATTTCTGTGAGACAAAAAAACATTAATACAGAAGGAATCTCTAAAGTGGCCCTGAAAATCATCTGTATCTTCAATGAGTAGATGTCCCAAAGAGTAAGATCCCCACTTGGAATCATCAAGCTGTTTCTATTCGACCTCTGCCAAGTCCCTTGAAAGAGAAATCTTTGTGCCGAATCAGGCTGTAGAGTGCTGTCTGCATTTGGAAGAAAAGTCAAAACTGACAGCTCCCTTTGACCTCATTAAGCCAACAGCCAAACACCTTACAAACTTTCCCTCCACTTCTCCGACAGCCTTAATGGTGTTTCGCCATGAAGGCTCCAGAGTGAATGAAAAGCAGATAATGTAGGTGCAAAGGGAAATTGAATGGAATATGATTAGAAATGAGGGGAAATGTTTAATTTTGTCAATGAGCTTTAGAAATTCTTCCTGGGCACTAACTCTGACTTTCAAATATCCAATCAGTGTTTGAATAGCTGAACAAATTAGGAATTTTCATGTCATTTCCTGTGTGCTATCCAACAAATGATGTTTCTGCTCAATTTTTCCAAATCACCGGGTACAAATAAGATAAGGGTTTCAATTTATGATAACTCTGACCTAACAATTGTTTTATTGTATGCAGTCCAAGTCATTAAACTAAACCTGACAGGTCAAATACTCCATAGAAAGAGAAGTCAATGCAAAGCTGCACAAAGCTTGTTATGCATGAAACTCTTAGGTTAATAGAAGTTCTTTTTATCTTTTTTAATACACACCTTTTGAAAGTCTAATTAATGCGCTGTCACTCACTTGTTGGGGAGAGAAGGAACACATGTAGGCACCACAGTTCTTGTAGAAATATTTTCCCTCATCACCCCGCATCATGGGCGGTTCTAGACATGGGCCAGCACCCCTGTAGAACTGGTCCTGGCCCCAGTTATGGCTCCTGCACTGAAGACATAGTACTAAATCAGTTTCTTATGATGATATACACTAGCACAGAAACCCTAACTGATTGGTCCCTTGGGCCAATTTAATTTTTTGCCTTTACAGTATTACTTTTTTTTAAGTGCAACACCTAATAAATTAAATATAGAGGTGTTGCACTTTTAGCTTCAGCCGTATTGAGATATGATCACAGTTTTCATCTGCTAGATCAGGGGTCTGCAACCTGCAGCTCCGGAGCTGCAAGTGGCTCTGTGGCTCACTTCAAATATTAAACGGTGAAATATTGCCCTTTTTTGTGACATTCTTTTGTTCTGTGCCCCGATGAAAAAACACTGGCCTCACCCTGGTCAATTTGGTCTAGAACCACCACAGACCGTGTGTGGGTGGCAGATGGCGGCGTACTGGTAGTCACTGAGATAGATTTGACTGACTTAAAGCAGGTAAACAACTCCGTCAAAGACTACAGCAGCTGATGAAAGGAGACATAACACAAAGACAATTTATGCACAGAGTAACATGTCTGGGTTTTTATTTTTATTAGACTTTATGAAATCAGTGTGTTACTTTCCCTGCAAGTAATAAGGAGTTGAGGCAATAAAACTGCACAAGACAATAAACTGCTGAAAACGCTAACTTTAATGCCACTGGACTGCTTTTTAATCTCCTTTTCATTGTTACGTTAACTGAGTGAATCCAGTAATTCCATCAGTCTAATTTTCAACCGTTTCTTCCATAGTGGGTCGCGGGGAAGCTGGTGCCTATCTCTAGCAGTCAATGGGTGGGAGGCGGGGTACACCCTGGACAACACAGACATGCAGTAATTCAATTTAGTTAATTTCAATTTAATTTAATTCCATTCAGTCCAATTCAATTTAAATTAATTCTATTCAATTTATTTTAATATAGTGCCAGCTTAACAGAAAAGTTGTCTCAAGGCACTTTACACAAACAAAAAAATACAACCCATTTTATATGCAGACATACAGTCAATTCAGTTCAGACATACAGAAAATTTGATTCTAGTTTTTAAAAGTGTAGTCAAGTTTGGGTTTTAATGCAAATCTGTAAATTAAATCACTGATTTGCAGCAGTCACTCGTCCTGAACAGGCATGCAACGACAGTGGACAGTTATTGCATCAAGTCATTAACTTTGTTGCAGTCCATCATATTGCATGCATCATAAAGCATGCATGTATCAACAGTGTAGAGGAGAACTCGCCTTTAACTGGAAGAAACTCCCATCTGGACCTGGCCCAGTGTGAGCGGCCACACAGAGAATACACACAAAAAACATGCAAAAGAAACAGAAGCACTCATCCTGGTGTACTTTCTATATTAAAGAAAAGTTAAAAGTTAACTGTAAAAAGCTGTGACTTTCCTAGCAATTAATTTTAATCGAGACAATGGCCAGAAGAAAACCCTGAAACCTCTGAAAATAAATGTGCTAAATCTTCTCATTGCTCAATAACTTTTTACTTCACTTAATTATCTTCAAAGGAAATGTGGCAGTAGACAAGGACGGGGGTATCAAGGTATACCACAATTTTGGACATTATAGTTTCAAAACCATGGACATTTTTCTAATAATAGTCCTTTTAATTGGATGCCAGAGAAAATGTTGGTATGATTGGGGTTTTCTTCATCTATATGGAGTAACACAATGCTGACCCTCGCCCTCATGCTGCTATGCACTGCAAGTCAACTGGCTGAAAGAAGGTTGCATCACTATTCTCTTGTTTACATGAAACACAAATGTAGCTGTTGGGTTTTGTGAATAATCAGGGAGTTTAATCTTAAGGACCACCACTCATCTCTTTATTTAAGATAACAATGTTTCAAAACTACAGCTTGCAAGCTGAGATTGAAGGCAACCAACCCCAGCAGAGAGCCAGAGTAGTTAACGGTCTAATATCAGCTTGCTTCTCTTTTAGGGACAGAATGGCAAAACTGTATAATATTATGTGCAGTGAGCTAAGCTAATAGGTTTAAACTAATACTAAACCTAGTAAACTTATTTAGTATTTTTTGCAAATAATCATATTAAAAATAGAAAAATACATACAGTACAGACCAAAAGTTTGGACACACCTTTTCATTCAAAGAGTTTTCTTTATTTTCATGACTATGAATATTGTAGCTTCACACTGAAGGCATCAGTACTATGAATTAACACATGTGGAATTATATACTGAACAAAAAAGTGTGAAACAACTGAAAATATGTCACCTCCACAGTCACCGTACCTGAACCCAATCGAGATGGTTTGGGGTGAGCTGGACCGCAGAGTGAAGGCAATAGGGCCAACAAGTGCTAAGCATCTCTGGGAACTCCTTCAAGACTGTTGGAAAACCATTTCAGGTGACTACCTCTTGAAGCTCATCAATAGAATGCCAAGAGTGTGCGTAGCAGTAATCAAAGCAAAAGGTGGCTACTTTGAAGAACCTAGAATATAAGACATATTTTCAGTTGTTTCACACTTTTGTGTTCAGTATATAATTCCACATGTGTTAATTCATAGTTTTGATGCCTTCAGTGTGAAGCTACAATATTCATAGTCATGAAAATAAGGACAACTCTTTGAATGAGAAGGTGTGTCCAAACTTTTCTTCTGTGCTGTATATTGAAAATAACTGCAATAATAAAGATATGTCATTTTAATTTTAATTTTACCTTAAGCGAGCAGGGTTTTCTCCAGCAGTAGTACAACATTGCTGCCCCTAAAGGCTTCATTTCTTCTTTGCTTACAACAAAGACATTGGCTGTGAAAATGTCAGAAAAATGGAGAGAGTCATTGGATGACAACTAAAGGACTGCCATCAACATCAGTCTTATGAAAAGACATATATCGTTATTTTCGCCACTGCTCCTTTGTAATTGTCTTCAGGCCTGTAGTTAAAGATTTTTACTGACAAAAATCAAGAAAATGTAACAAACCGGCACCCTACTGATTTAGAAGTGCTCTGTTGCCAGTCTAATCTGCCTGTTATTCACTATAGTGGCAAATGATGGCTTGTAACAAAAAAATGAAATTTAAAATCACTGTAATTTGAATCTCTGAAATGCTGCAGCAATGTAATTTCCAGTTTTGACCAGCATTGTTACATTGATGCTTTGATAAGCATAAGCATGCTTTAAGATGTTCCCCTCAAAAACTGTCCCCAGAATCCTCTGCTTTACATTAGCAAGACATGCAGTGATTGTCCAAGTCTCACTTTCTGCGCACATTATCAGGCCATGTATTAACCATGAGTGTCTCACTACACCACAGTAATGTAGGTGTGAAAATATTATTCCCATGGCACCATCTCTCTTACCACTTAAACTTGATAGGTCAATCTGTACTTTGTTGTTTGTACCTAATGTTGCACACACTCGTGATGGAAAAGATGGTTAAATCTGTCTCTTAGTCTCTCATTTTGCTCAGTTACTTTAAAAAACAGCAGACATCAGCAAATGTTTTGTACTATAAGAAGACACACCAAAGTAACCATCACAGTAAAATAAAGCATTCTCTTACCTAATAAACTTTATGCTCACAAACAACAGCTGCAACCAAATCCAGCTAAGTACACTTAAAAAAACAAACAAAAACAAGTGAATGCTAATCAAACATATGCACATATCTGTGATTTATAAAGACATGATTCCTTCAGATTTCCCAGGTGTGCTAACTAATGGTGATTCTCACTCCAGCTAAATGAAGTCAGTCACATGATAACTTGCATCTCACCCCATGTGGGCGGAATTTGATTGGCAACCCAACTTTTTTTCTTTTAAAGTTTTTGTGGCAGTAGTGGCCTTTATTTGCAGTATGCAGACAGGAGTTGGGCAGAGATAGAAGTGGGGAAGACATGAAGTAAAGGTTCCAAGGTCCGGAAACAAACCCTGGACAGCTGCTTGTTATAGTCTTACTGATTTAAAGAAGAAGACGGCAAAAAGGTAAAAAGTTCTGTGAAATAAGCAGTTGATAACTACTATTATATTTAGCGTATTTATATTTTTAGTTAATATACCTAAATCAACATAACAATAAATACATATTTTATAACTGAAATAACCAAGAGGTTATATTATTTTAGCAGCTTAGCAAAACAATGTTTGCTTTTCATGTTAAAAATAAAAAATATATATAAAAATGGGCACATTTTCGTATAAAACTTTCTGGTAAATACTGGGAAACCATAACACTCAATCAAAGATATCACACCGAGAATCTCACACCGGCCAAATTCGTTAAAGTTTGAAGTATTCCAATTTTAGTCACAGTATTTTTTCTTCAGGTAGAGATCAATATCAAATACATGTGAGGATCAACATTATTGGGTCCCTCAGGTGTAGAGATCCTGTACTTCGTTTGCTCTCCGCCCGCACACGGTGGCCCGAAGCCTGCGGTTGTGAATCTTATTTCTCCCCGACTGACTGACACTGAGGGGCGGCTCGGCTCGCTCCTGCCCGCCCCGTGGGTGTGTTCATGGCAAATTGGCCTCCGCATCCACCTGCTAGCGCCCTGCCTCTCTCCACAGTCACAGGAGCTCCCAACTTTCCAGCGCAGCACGCGTCGCGCACTCTCGGACCGTATCCCACACCGCGGGGACTTTTTGTTTTTCCTTTCTGCCTGTTTTTCTTTTCCACGTTTCCCACGAGATGTTGACTGCGCTCGTGCGAGGAGAGCATGTATTCGCCTCGCGCTCTCGGACAATGATGAATTAGAGAAACATTTTATTTTCTCTCTCCCTGATTGCTCACTGACAACTCCGGGGCCAACACGCGCGGGCTGTGTGCAGGTATACAGACTGCCCCGCCACCGCACCCCTGAGCTGACCGCGGGCTGCTTAAGAGCCGCGCAGGGATTTTCTGTTATTATTGATTTGAGCTTAGAGAGAAAGAGAGAGAGAGAGTGATCGATCTGTTGGGATTGGCTTTTTCAGTGGCTTGCAGGGTTGGATCTGAACTTGTATTACGGAAAGCTGTGAGGTAAGACAGATTTTACTTCTATTCACTTATTGTTTAATTATTCTGTTCAGGTATGAATATTATATAATGTTAAATAACATTATTGAAAAAAAATCCAGTTTGATTTTCTAATCTTTTTTATGATTTCCATTATGACATATTGTCTAAGTTTCTTTTAGAAATAAGATAAAGAATACTTATTCTGCTTGATTTCTGAATGAATTCCCACAAGATATATTGAGAGTATTCGTTGAGTTCTGCAGTTTATTGTGCGATTTAATACCACACCAGACTGTTAACAGTTCTGCTTCCCATGTGTGGCCAAGGCTGCCAGTCTGTCACACACTGATTTCAGTCTACAGCTCTTATTTCTCAGGAACACTGAAATATCCCGCCTGCATTTCTCTGTGCTTTTTTATTTTAGTTGCAATTGAAATATGAATTATCTCTAAACAAGGAAGTAACTTTTTACCCACGGGGCTTTGACCCAGCCTGTGATTAAAAAAAGAACATTTTGTTTGTCTTGAAATAACTTACGAACAGGCAAAATGAAACAAATGCAAGCATTAATATGACAAAGTTAGCTTTAAATGTGCCTTTTGTGAAATAGAGCTATCCAAAATGCATTGATCAGGCTTTTACTGGCTGATTTATTTTCTTTAAGTCTGACATTTTTTCCCCTAAGGATTATAATGAATAAAATAGGAAAAAGATGTGCTACAGATTTTTAGATAGAGGCTGTTTTAAAAATTTGATCCACATAATGAAGAAGCTACACAACTTTTTGTATTTTTTCTAATTAAACTCTAAAAAGTGTGTAAAGAAATATATATATTCTTGTAAATCATTTAAAGGCAGAAAATTGTGAGTTCCTAGTTTTGATGCATTTAATGAACAGGAAAAAGAAAAATTGGCCAATTCCAATCTGGCTGATTGGTGTATCTCCAGTATAATGCGAGAGTGTGTCCTTCGCACAATCCACAGTGTAGTTTTGGGGTGTAGCGCCCTGTTTGATGTTGTGTGCTTGTGCGAATAAGGACTTGGCCTCTGCCGCAGAATAAACAGCTGGACGGTTAACAAATTGTCAGTAAACAGTTGAGGTTTAAACAGCTGCAGTGTGCTCATAAATTGGCCCACGGCTCTGAGGCCTCTGTTGATCTGCTGGGGTCTACGAAGGTGGGTCCAAATAGTTGGGCAGACTGGATGAACCCAATTAGCCCTAACCCTTAAAACGTTCAATTAGGGAGAGGAATGGAGTCTTTTTGTTGATCTATGAATTATGAATCATCAGCAATCACCTCTGGTGTCCATTAATCATTCACTTAAGATTCATCAATGCTCCCTCCTGCATTGTTTTCAAGACTGTTGAGCTGCTCCAGTCAATGCTTTCATCATTTATTACCCCCTACCAATTCATTCTGCAATAAGTAAGATTTATTGTCTCGATTGCACCAATCCGAACATTATTTTAGTTTTCTATCTTTCAAGTAAGCGCAGTTGTAACCTGGCATTAGGTGAATATGTAATCATAGGGCAAGAGCAGCAGCACACGTGTGCTGTCATGAGGCAGGAATGTGTTTTGGTTCGAGTGGGAGACGGCTTCTCTGAGGAGAGTTGTGCACTCTTTCCAACGGTTTGTCACCCTCTGGAAAACAAACATAATTTTTCCCAAATGGAAGTGCGTGCACATCGCTAAAAGCTTGGCTCCTCTTTGTCAGGGCTCATCAGTTTTTATTGTACCTCCAAGAAAAATCTGGGCGTCATTCCTGCACCTCAGCTCTCTCTGCTGCCCAAAACAACAGTCATGGGGCCCTTGGGAGCCGCTGGTTTGACACGTCGCATAAATTGATAAACAAAACCAGACTTTCTGTGGGAGAATCTTTTTTTTTATGAAGCACTTGGTTGCGCCAGCATCTTCTCTTCTCATGTGTTTGTGTTTGTCTCTGCAGATTTACAGAGAGAGGGTGTTGTTGAAGTTTTGTCTACCATGAAGCTGGGTGATATGTGGACGGTGCTCGTCCTCCTGGCGCTGTCCAGCTTGACCTCGGGGAATCAAATCAGCAGCAATGAAGTAGTTGCTGCACCCCGAGTCTTTATCTCTTTTAAAGGTAGGAATCCAAATTTCTTCTTCATCTGTCCTCAGCTGCTTGCTTCAGATACATAGCCTTATAAAAGTATTTATACCCTATAAACTTTATACATTTTGCAACCTTACGACCCCAAATTTTGTTGTACTTACAAAGTAAATAGTAACAAATTATTAGGAATTGGAATAAAATGCATGGTTTTCAATTTTCCTTTAAGAAATTTTACAAGTGTGCCATGTACTTGTATTCAGCCAACAATTCACAGCATCTGCCAGGTTTTATCCAGGATTTGTCAGTGTTTAGCAATGAGTTTTACAGTTGGTGCTGAAGAAAAGCATCCCCACAGCATGATGCTGCCACCATCATGTTTCAGGATTGGGGTGGTGTGCTCTCCAAGTGTAAATGTCCAACTTCTACATTTGGACTTTCTTCTGTTGTTGTTGATAAAGGGCAGATTTGTGGATTGCACAAATAATAGTTGTACTTCGACAGATCCTTCCACCTGAGCTGTGGATCTCCGCAGCTTCTGCAAAGTTACCATGGGTCTTTTGTCTGCTTCTGTGATTGATTGTCTCTTTGCCCAGCCTTTCAGTGTAGATGAGCACCTATGTCTTGGTAGGGTTAGAGGTTTTGTCATACTCTTTTTATGTCCTGATGATAGATTGAAGAGTGCTCTCTGAGTACTGTGTTGCGTTGTTCAAAGCTTGACATATTGTTTTAGAGCCTAAATCTGCTTTAAATGTCTCTACGACTTACTCCCCTGTTCTGAAGACAACTAGTTGTACTAAGGAGAAAACATTGAAAACCAATGCATGTCAAACTTTTAGAGTAACCACCTTCTACTAATTTTGAATACAATTTTGTTCTTTTCCTTTCACTTCACAACTATGCACTACTTAGTGTTGGTCTCTCAAATAAAATCCCAATAAAATACATTAAAGTTTGTGGTTGTTAAGTGATAAAATATGAAAAAAATGTAATGGATTGTGAATATTTCCAATGGTTTTTAAAGCTTTGCCATCTGTTTGCTGGTTGAATGAGTGACAATATGACCATTGCCTAACTGCAGGGACTGTGGCTTTAATAAGTTATAAGAAGTTTTACATAGGAAGAGTTTGTAAAGCCTAACAAGAGCTACACTGAGCTGACCGCAAACAAATCATGAGATTCCAATATGTCCCCACAACACCACCCTCCTCGCAACACCACCCTCTTACCCCATCATCACCACAGCCCCCCTCCTACTTAGACCTCTGTAGGCTCTGTAATAACCACCAGATGCTTCCCCTGGCCTATATTCCACAAACAATTAAAAGACACAAAAAGTGACTGAACAGACACAAAGGGGTTTGTGTATGACTACAAGATTGTAAATACTCTCTTTAAGAGACAATTAATGACTATTGTTTTTCTTGATTAAATGCAACACCCTTGTACAACCCAGAATTTGCACCGCAAATGTTGATGGGACAGCAAGGGGCGTGCAATAACCTGCTGGGCCTCATGTGGTTCCTCCAGGGTGAGGCAGATGTGTACTTTACGTTGATGTGTGCGTGAGTTTCACCGGCCGCACGGGTTAGAAGAGACTAGTCGCCGGGGTTCTCTGAGATGTTTGGACGAGAGGCGGCATTATCGAGAGCAAATTGCCAGGATCTGTCGAGCAGAGTGTTGTCCCCAGGGGCCCTTGCCGCTTGCAGATCGAGCCTTTGATAAGCATCCTGAGAAAAGGCAGGAGCGCACCCTGTTTGCTTTGCTCTCTGTTTCCCAGCGCTCCCTTGGTAGCGCAAGTTGACTTAATTAAGTGGACTGGCACGGCTCATTGTTAAAGGCGTTTTCCTGCTTTAATCAAGTGGGATTTAACACTTCAGTGAGCACACATCCAGAGTTCAGCAGATTTTAAAATAAATGTCCAGATATATTTTCTGCCTAATGCAGTGTTTGTCTTACAGAGGCCAGTTCAGTTGTACTTTTTTTCTTTATTCTATACGGATTTGCAGTATTGGTTGATGTCTGAAATTATCCTGAATATATCTGAAAGCAGCAGACTACAGTGGAGGACTAAAGAAAGAAAAAAGCTCCACTCTGCTGCTTACCTGCATGTGTTTTCCTCTCTAGTCAATATGAATTTCACAGTCTACTGCTGCTGCCTCTCTCAGAGGAATACTCCTTGCTCTCCATTCAATAATATGACCCTCTCTACCTTAATTGCTTTTTGAGAGGCCCATGTCCTTAGTTTGGCAAGCTTGCAGCACTTCCCCCTGATGCAACCATGATGTGTTAAGTTTAGTTTATTTTTTCCTATTTGCTTGAGTTGTTTGCAAAGGGCAGATTGCCTCTGAGCTGCAGCTTTAATGCAGCACAACATGAGGACAAGTATACCAGTTTCTTTGTATTGCAGCAGTTACACAAAAATCTAAGAAAAATGTAGAACAGGAGCTATTGTTTATTTACTAATAAATAATTCCTAATCCTGCTAAATTAACAACATAATTGTTATCACTGCTTTAGACTTGAGCAAAAAATATGGAATTAACACCTGGTAAATATAATAGTAGTTTTTATATGCTTGTTGTACAGCATATTATAACCTTTTACTGTTCTGCTCATAGAGGAACACAGTTATAACAAGCTAAAGTCAGCAGGTTAATTAGTCTGTGTGTTCGTGTAGCTAGCCTGCAGTCTGGTGCTTAACAGGCATGCCAAATGTACTGTAGTTTTCAAACACTGTTCCCTTACTGAGAACAAGTGGTAGGGCTGCTTTAGTTCCCATACTGTGACTGTCTATGTTTTTCATTACCAGATATTCCACACATTCCACATTCCAAACAGCCAAATCTGTCATCTTGTAAACAAGAAAAATGGGTTGTTGCCCATTTTTTAGCCAGCTGACCACCAGTGCCTAGCAACAGTTGGGTGAGGGGTAGCGCTGCCATACTCAGTGCTCCATACAGCTGGTAAAAACACTGATCGATTTAGCACTTTCATCGTCATCTCATTATCAGAATTTCAGACTCTATGATAGCTGCGGGCCAGTTACTGGTATAAAGGTATAGCCTGAAAAAGTTCCAGTTTTAAAACCATAAAAAAATGTTCCCTTATACAGTTCCTAAGGTTCAAAGTCCTTTTAGTGAGATCACAAAGAAAGTTCAGGAGTGACCAACAGTATAGAGTAGTGCAACACTGCCCTCCCCCCTCATGTTGCTGTGCACTGCCTGTCAGCATGCTAAAAGTAGGCTACTAGATTTATCTTCTGCTTACAAAAAAGATGAATTGCTATTTAGAAATTTTTGGGGTTGAGAAAGATGGGGAAAGCCATGGTGTAGAAGCAAAATGAGCGCCACCCATCAGCATGTCCACTAAGTGGCCATCTGCAGACTGGATACATGTCAGAATAACCAGCAAATATCAGCTTGATATGTTTTAAATATGAATAGAATATTATAGAGAATATTGTATAAGAATATTATAGTGGCAGAAGGACTAACTGTTGCTTTTCTGTTTTAAAGAAAAGTTCTAGATCATTTTTTATATTTTATTAAAATGTTAGGTGTTAATAATGTAAAACTTTAGTATTTTTCACTAAAGCTTATCATACCATGAGAATCTCATGCCATCCATTTCCTAACTGTGTTTTTGAAGCTGTTTCTTTTTAAAGCTTTATATATCCGATACCAGTAACCGGCCCTGTTCACAAGCTGGCAGTCTACCAACACTGATTTTTCAGGATAGAAAAACTGCTGTTGTCGCTGTAAAAGCTGCATGTGCCACTCAGTGTTGTTTTGAATGTTCCATACTGATTAATTTGGTAGCTGAGGAGTGAGGCTAAAAACCACGGCCTCCATCTGGGAGGCCCTTACTTTCCTATTAAAGCAGGCAAAGTAAATCATGAAGCCTAATTGCTTTGCTTTAACTGCACGTTGTCTGCTCAGCTTTTATGACAGGAAAACACCTTCTTTTATTTAAATAAAACCAACACCAATAAAACCCTCAGCGAACATAGGAAATGGAATAAAAATGTGCCTGTTTATGCTCATTTTTTATGGGATTTTGTGTTTGTAATTTGTGACAGAGGAGTCTTGGAAGTAGACTTTGTTTAAGCTTATCACGTCCTAATAAGCTGAGGAGAAAGGTCAGAGGTAGAAAGGGAGAAGAAGGCTTCCTTGGTTAAAAACCAGTGTCAGGGGGGCAAACCGAGGGTTTCAAATAAACCGTGTGAGGGAGTGAAGCAAACTCACCATGCATAATTGGCGGACATTTTAGGGCTGGCAGAGAAAGGACCCCTGTCACCAGGAAACCCCCTGAGAAACTCATGTTAAAAAGCCTACCTGGACTTGCTGAGCGGTAACTCGCTTTTCCTTTAAAAAAGAAAGTTTAAAAATTTGATCAGTTGTGCTTGGTCTAGAGAATATCTGGAGAATTTATGAAAGAGCAAACATGACCCTTGTTGTTTGTACACGAAACATTGTATCTTTAAAGGGTTAAAAAAAACACTGAAAAAAGCCAATTAAATCCCTTTCCAGTGTCAGTCATGATGTGTTTACCGTCGGCATGCAGGGGGCTACAACAAACACAGGGATTACCCTGTAAGCGCCATTGCCAATGCATGGCGTCCTGTTGGCTTTAACAGACCTCATTGCGCAGCCAGGACTAGTTATTTTACACACAGGTAAAATTGATCAGCCCTTACTCTTTTTTTAGTTTTTAATTGTAAATATTTTTTATGTTAATTCATTATTTCATTAATTAATACTGAGAAGTGCCCAGTCTTGCAGCTAATATACATCCACATCTTCTGCAAAGTCAAATAATGCAGCATCATCAGTCTACTGTTGGTTGAACACCTTACTGCTGAATTCTGCTGTCAAACGGTCCAAAGGTGGAAGACATTTTATTGAACAGATTAAAAAATTCTTGAATAAACAAAAAGGGCTGTGAAAAAATACTTTATATCTGTTTTATTTTATAAAGTTAAAGTCTTATACTTCCATGTATTTTATTGAGATAGTAGTACATGACTGTGGAGTAAAAAGAATGCATAGTTTTTAAGGCATTCCTGCTGATAAAACCTGAAATGTGTTCTGCCCCGAGGTGTCATTGCTTTGTAGAACCACTTCTTGCTACAGTTGCAAGTCTTTTGGGTGTATGTTTTTCAGCTTTGCACATCTTGAGTTGGACATTTTAGACAATTTTCCTTTTAAAATAGATCAAGCTCAGTCAGGCTGGATGGTGAGTCCTTGTGAGCAACAATTTTTGTGTTTTTGGACAGATTCCCAATTCGACTTTGGTGAATTCTAACACATGGATATGCTTTCATCGAAACCAGTGGTGTCCAGACTTTATGTGGGCCAAAACCGTCAAATTAAAACTACTCAAGAGGCCTTAAAAATTTTTTTTTCAAAAAACAAAAATTCCCAAAAATATTTAGTGAATTTCTTTACCTGCTTATAAACTAAGTGTGCTATGTAACAGGATTTGGGTCACTATTTCTTTGAATTTGCTTGCTTTATTTATTTATTTTTGCAGCACTACCAGGCTTTATTTTTGTAATTTTTTCAAAGTAGGCAGACAGAAAGTTGGGAGAAGAAAGGGGGAAGACATGCAGCACAGGTCTCGGGGGTCGGTACTCGACCCAGGACAGTTGTGTCAGGGACGAAAGCCTTCGTTTATGGGTCGCACCCTCTAACGCTGTGCCACATGCCGTGCCTCTCTTGCTTTATTTAGTCAAATTTAATAAAATAATTATAAGCAGATTTTGACCTAATTAATAATAAAAAGTCTCCATCTGCATTAACCACCTGTGCTGGCGGGACACATTTGTACCATTCTTGAGTTTCAGTCGTGTAGTGTGGAGTCTTTCTTTTCTGTGTTTTGCTTATAGGCCACAAAGTTCAGTTTTGGTCCCGTCTGACTAGAGAGTATTATTCATCATATTGGCTTTCAGATTGACATTTAAGCAGAGAATTGTAACACCAGTTTACATGAATACATTCCTGTGTAGAATGTTAATGTGCATTTTCTCAAACTTTACCAAGTGCCTGGAAATAAGTGCCTGGAACAAGCTGTTGGCGAGTAAAGACATCACTCTTGATTTAATTTGGTCTGAGTTTAGTGCCACCAGATCGTCCCATATTGTAACGCTTTCTATCACCGTAGTGAATCGCTGAATTAACATGAGAAAGGCGCTCGTCTTTCCGGGACTCCCAAGTCATGCAGGGGTTGTGGTGGCATTGCTCCATTATGTGCTCTACCGATTTACATGTGCCACCTTTTTAACTTTTTTGTCCTTTACACATTCCTCCTCGTGGATCACACTGTGAGGCAAAGAAAACATGACATTTTCTAAATGGAAAAAAATCACCCCGGATAAGTTTTTGCCATGCCAGGTTATGTGAAGAGTGTGACATCACTGCTTTTTGCCCACATTCCAGACATGACATTTGCGACTTCACGCATTAAGCAGATCAGAATCTAAATCCACTATCATGCCTATGCTATTGTAAGCTTTCTACCTCACATGAACCCCCTGCCACATCTGGACTGCCGTGATTCCACTCCCAGCGCATCGCTTTGTGCATTATACATCCTGTGTATGTTTTAGCTTTTGTAGAGCTGTTTACTCTGCATAAATGCCTTCAGCGTGGAGCTTTTCACACTTTGCTTAGACAAACAGGCAACAGGTAAACAACAGTTCAGAATAAATAGAGGCACAGGGTCATTAATCTCCATAAATGTAAATTTTCACCTCTGAAAAGCCACAAAGACATCATCTACAGCTGAGAATGGAGCCACGCCCTGCTCTACAAAGAGCATGTGGAGAATTAACACAGTGCTCTTCTCACCTCTCGCTGGTTTGGTGTTAATTAAATTTGAAACAGCTTCTTTCACAACCACAACCATGGAATTATGGTTTTGTCAGTACAAAGGAAAGGTCCTTTAAATGCTTTAACATCAGGATTACAGCACGCTCCCTCCTCTTCCTCTGCCTGGTCTCCCAGCACACGTGAGGCCAAGATCCACCGGGATAAGACATGAATATGGGTCAGCATCGCTACAATGCACATGCTCACTGGTGGCAGTGGAGGTGGCAGTAAGAGAAAGCAGTCAAAGCTTTATTGGTATTACAAATATTTCTCATGTGTTCCCTCCTAAATGGTTGTTTACTGTTTTTACTCATTGGCAAAGTCTGTTGCTTATATGTTAATGTAAGTGTTTGGGTGGTAGTAAGAGGTCTGAAAATTCCCTTTTGTAAAGGCTTCTGGGCCTTTACAAAATCACTAGAAATGATTAGTAAAATTAAATAAATGAATGCCACAACATATCCTATATATGCATCATTTGAAGTGACATATAGTTACTGTCTGCATTTTGACTTTATCTGGTGAAAGAGGTATAAGCTTTTTTAAAAGCCCGTCGTTTGAGACTTGGTATGGGCCTGTTGCCCCCATCAGAGTGTTATACTGTTACACTGTCTTTATAATAAACAATATGATGAGATTGCGATGAGATACCAGAGAAACCCGAGTTTTTTCTGGCCATATGAAGAGTGCTTCCTCGTCCTCACCTGTTGCAGTACACAGCTAGTTGGAGAGCTAAAACAAGTACACGACAATGAGCATTTCCCTGCAGAGCTATATAACCCTAACCCTAAAGAAGTGGGTCTTAAGGTGTCCAGTTTTGTTGGCAGTTTTATTGAGAGTCTTTAAAATACAGTATGAATTTTATTCAACCTGTTTTCTTGTTGTGAAAGCACAAAAAGGAAGCATTTCAGTTCTCTTTTTAGCATTACAATCATTTTGAAAGTAGATAAGCTTAATTGCTGTAATATATTGACTGGTCAAATCTTGACTGAATTATTATAAACTGTTTACTGATTAGTTTTATTGCTTTAGGATTTGTTAAAACTTTTATTCTATTTAAAACCATTTTTTTTTGTTTTTCCAAAAAGCTATTGATATAATAAATAGTAAAATAGGATTTAAAAATTGTATTGTGCGGTGAATAATTGTTAGATGATTTCTGCTAAGGGTTAGGCCTTTTTACTGCCATTCTACCACAGGTAAATGTTTAAACAGTTTTTATTGCTGTTTGCTCAACATATCCCTGATGTCACCTTATTGGTGTGGACAGCATGAAAGTTTGAGGCTAAAGTCTTGAGTGTTTACTCCGTATTTACTATCTGGCTTCAGAAGGTGAAATACAATTGTGTGTGTGCTGTACATCCCTGTTGCAGCAATTTAACGTAACTGCCCTGCCATTAATGAGCACTGTTTAACCTCTGTTCACCATTTCTTGTGCAGGTCCCACCACACTGAAACACCTTCACTCTGGTTGTAATATTCCTGTACTGTCTGACCACATGTAAAAGCTGTGAAACCGCCGCCCCAGCAGTCTGGCACTACAGCTGGTGTTTGGCTCTGATCTGTAATTACTGTTTGCCAGGGCAGAGACCGTATATCCCCCCGCTAGAGGAGAGTTGTGACTGAAAGCATTAAAAACCAGTACTACTCTGGCCATGTCCCAGACCTCAGTGTGTCTCCAGAGCAGCTAAGCCCACTTATTTTTACAATAAGACTCTCTCCTCCCTCAGTAGGTCCTGAGAAGTATTCAGAGAGCCGTGGTTAACCACTAAAAGCAATCGGCAGGGTATTGATGGTTATTCAAGTACAAATGTACCGTGGTCCCCAGCAACTTGCCCTCTTTCATGACCCATCTGTCTTAATTGGTAGGAGCTGGAAGGCCAGAGGCCATTCTCAACTGCGAGACTAAAACATTTAGAATTTGAGTGGGTGTAGAGAGGAGTCTGCGTAAATCAAACGAAGGCTGCGTGTCAAGCTCCAGTCTGAGCTATGTTCTAGAAACTTACTTTATCTTCTGGTTTAGAGAACTTGAGAACTGCCCTTTCAAGAGTGTGGATGTGTTTATGTGTTTTATTGTAGTTTTTAAACAAATTTTGAGGTTTTGATCAAATTTACCTTCAGTGTCCTTAAGAAAAAACGTATTGACCAGACATGAGTGACTGTTCATTCAAGCAGTGAAGGATAATCTCCGAACAGCACACAGTGTATGTCCAATAGCCACAGCGCGACAGGTCAGTAATCGGGGATTGATTATCTGTCTCCCCCTGAGGCCCCCTTTGCTTTCAACTCTGGCCCTTGCTTTGTTGGGAGACTGATATGACCATGATTACATTTTATTTCCAGACCAGTTAACACCCTGTCCTGATTGGAATGAACTGGAAATTAAAAGTAACAGTGCACACAACCTGCAGGTTTGTCACTATAAAAGCACATTTGCAGTGCCTTGCAAAAGGTATTCAACTCCTTCGAACTCCTTTTACTAAATTATGGCACTTCTGAAGGCAGGTGGTTGCACTTTGTTTTTGCAAAAAAAAAAATTACATTGGAGTTTGGTGTTGTAACAAGACAAAATGTGGAAATTTTAGGTGGTATGAATACTTTTTTGACACTTTGAATGTGAATTGAAAACATTTCATTATGAATATTGCACAAGTTGACCACGTATATGTCATGTATACTTGTATTTTTTCCTTGTTGGACCTGATTTTAAAACAATACATTGCTTCTGACGATGAATTGAAATGGAGTGCAGCTTTATCTTTATGAATCTTAGGAACCTATATCTCCATACTACACAAGAAACCATTGCTACCATTGTCATCCCTCTGCTTGTCAAATATGTTCTGAGACAGGTGATGTTCTCCAAAGAAAAAATGATTCTGTCTGTACTATCCGGTACAGCTAAAAGGTGCCAGATTTTCTCTGGAAATAAAATCATGACCATGGTGTCATCTTATTGCGATGTTGTCCAACCGTTACCACCGTCTGCACCTCCCACCTGACACAGTGAGGCTTCAGCTCCCGGAATATCTCCTTGCTATGGTTGTTAAGCGCACACAAACCTTTCTTTATAATGGTTCATGAATTGAGACATTGTATTTCGCTGGTATAGAGTGTAGCCGCTTGGCACTTTGCTCCGCTTGATTCCAATGCCATATGGCAGCAAAGTTGTAAAGTGTATCACAGCCTGCTTGGGTGGTCCTAATGTTTGATAAAAGGGGAAGTAGTATCAGGGCTTAGATTGTCTTTCCCCAGCATATGGCGAAGGGAGGTGTGTTATAATTGTTTCTGTGCAGGCTCCTAATCTCACTATTGTGGAATGAAGAAAATCAAAGTTTACAAACGAAGTTGCCAACCTTTTAATCATTATTTATTTCCTTCTTGATTGGATAAACCATTTGTCCAAGGGACATGTTCAAGAGTCCTAAAATATGAGCTTGCAAAAATTACTCCAGGTTTGTGGTAACAGAGATGTGTCCAGAACTAGGTGTGTTCTCACCTCAAGTCCCATGGCTGTGTGATTTTATAAACTGGTGTAATTGATACACCTGACCCTCAGGGCATAAAGCTTACTTACCCTCACATAAGTCCATCTTTATATGCCTCTTTTGCCAACTCAAAGGTGTAACAGTCACAGGTTAAATCCAAACCCCCTTCTAGTCATGGTCATTTCAGAAATCACACAGAGACGGTGAAAAGGCAACTAAGTCCCGGCTTGAACTGTTTTGTGAAAGAGGATCACAATACATACTTTTGGCTAATTTTTGCTAATAAGATGAATGCATGAACAGCAGTTTTGTCTTCTTTCTCTGGCATTGGAACATCAGTCGCTGCATAAAGATGTTGGTGTTTGAAATTCCTGACAGGAACTTCCTTTTCCTCTGGACTCTGTAGAAAGGGGAATATGTTGTGATGAGAGCGGGCTCTTCCCTGTTGGATGATTGTTTCACCTGCTGAGCAGCCTCCTGAGTCAAGTTTCAGGCTCTGTCAGTGGCTCGTCAGTGAAACCGGAGTAACATCTCAAAGAAACACAAGACTCAATGTTGTCTATCCATTTAGTCCTTCACATGCATGTTGTTGCATCTGCCCCCACTCCCTGAAACCCTTCCACTCAACACACTGGGAAATCCAAACCAAATGGTACCATATACAAATGTTTATATCCACTGATGCAGCCACCTTTTGTCTGGACACAAAACTGTCAGTTCCCATATTCTCTTGTACAGTTATTCTCCTTTTGTTCCCGTTCGGGCTGCTAAATACGTTATGACAACTCATTCTCTGGTCTGACTATCAAAGATCAGGTTAGTGTACAACACACCTGCCATTCTGTAAGGCAGGTTGGTTTTCTTAAGACTTCCTGCAGGACTTTCATCTTTTCTCACCTGTAAAGAAAAGGGCATTAGTGGAGACTGGATGAACAGGTTGAAGTCTCTGACTGGCTTTGTCTCTGTTTTGCTGCTGTGGTTGGACTTTGTCTATTCTTAGCTCTGATGGTTTTTTTTTTTGTATCCTGTTCATACCTGGCTCCCTTATTCACTGAATGCTTATGCTTCTTAGACAGCAACATATACATTCCTATACAAACATGTGTCCTAAATGGTAATAAAAAGTCAATATTTCTCTTGTGTTCTTAATGAAATGTGAGATTTTTCGGTTTAATTGTACAACTACAGTCTTCATTTCTGTGTTTATTGCTGTTTCCAGTCCCACTTTAGGATTTAGGATTGATCATTCATCTTTGTCATATCAGGGAAATGTAACTTCTCATGGTATCAAGTACAAAGATGTTTGGATGCCCTTTGGTTGAAGCTAATACTTTTTTCTGACTGTAGTTGTTACACTCAAATGCCTAAAGTAATGTTACCAGTGTAGACCAGCCAAGATGCACATCTATATTCCTTTATTAACTCCCTTGTTGTAAAGCAGCTCCGTAAAGGTTTGGCTTCGCTGTGAGCCCATTCCTCATGTTTTCCTGAAGGTTTTTTGACTAAAAATTGCCGTGGGCTTTGCTGTTTATGTGTTTGTGTGTTAATGTTAAGTCAGATTTTTTCACTTAATACCTAATTGTCTTTTTCATTATGCTCAACTCAATTGCTTAAAATTCCAATTTTATTGTGGAGCTTTTCCCTGGAGTAGGGATTACTACAATCAATTTTTCTTCACTATTCTTTGTCTTTTAATCATTATGATGTCCCCACCACTCTCCAATAACCTTAGCTTCTCGGTTTCTAAAATCTATTTTAGGTGTGGCCATTAATGGAGCAGAGTGTGTATGCAGGGATCCCTAACTATAAAACCCTACCAAATAATGCATCTAATCAATTTGGCATATTTCCAAAATTTTCTCCACTTCCTTTTGAAGAGACACAATATTAACTGTTAAAAAATTCTTTCCAACCCCCAAAAAAGTGTGTTAAGCTGCAGTGGTGTCCTTCGAATGTGTATGTCTGCCCTGCCTCCACTCCACCCTTTATCTTCAGGTTCATGGCCTACAAGGTGCTTGGCTCAGGCTCGACAACAAAAAGTCAAGTTCTCACTTGTTTGCTTCTGTTACCTATTTTGAGCATCCAAATGGTTGAACAGTAGAGGCACTCCCTTCCTGCAGCCAGAGGCCTTAAGGTCATCTGCTGAAGAAGTTGTTTGTATGAGCCTTATCTCATCTCTTCCTTCTTGCTGCACATATTTGGTCAACACTTAGTCAATGTATGGGATGACATTTCTTAATACTTAAATGGTCTTTTTTGGAACGACTTTGACATATACCTAAGTGCATTGCTCTTAAACTCTGAGTTGTTGTCTTATTTTAAAATTTTCACTTTAAATGGATTAAATTTTCAAAGTCAACCAGAAAGAGCCACACATTTGGAAGACCAGAACCTGAATGATGTACTTCCTGTCTAGCAGAAATACTTGTGGTCGTATGTTTAGGGCTTTTCTCCTTGCATGTGTTGATCCCTGCAGACATTAAGTATAGGGGAGTAACTCAGAAAGGTCAAGTTTGGAGGTCAGGAGCCTGACCGAGGGGGTCAAGGCCACAGACCTCCTCTGGTCTCTAACATCAAGGTAATTTCTCACTCTCTGTCACTTGGGGATTGAGTTTCAGAGGTGTCTCACTGCCTGCACCACTCACACTTGTGCACATTGATATATATTTAAGGTCACCAGGAAATACTCTGGGTTTAAAAGGGTGCTGTGAGTTCATGGGAGAAAAATCGTAAAGTTTAACTACGATAAATCTATGAGCAATAAATGCGGTTGTCACATCATAAATCTCGTCAAAATCCACGCTCCTACAACACCTTACCATGCAATTGAGACTGCAGCAAAGACAATTTGATTACCAGATTAGCCAAGCGGACATATTTTTTGGACAAATTCCACTGCAGGACATGGTAGCTCTCACACGCCCTCTATACCACACATCCGTCAATCCGTTTATTCATCTTTCATTCAGTCCAGTATAATACACAAGTGCTTTACAGAGGCTTAAAACAGAATGACAGACGTGTGCCACCTCTACAGAACTAATGTAACTGTATTTCAAATGTCACAGCAATGACCAAATAACATTGTGATGCTTAAAACTGAAAGGAAAACTGATGACATCTCTGTCTGATTATTTCAACTAATGATTATCTGACAATATCATGAAAAAGTAACGTACCCAGTCATAACGGAGCAGAACACTGAATTCAACACCGTTGATCTCAGTATACATTTACTATTCCTGAAGCACATCAAAAACAACACATGCTTCAAAGACATGACTTAATAATCACAAAATATTACCCCTTCATTTTCTCATATTTAGATCCACATACTATTTTTCTAATCACCATCATGCAATATAGGCAATGTAGGAATGTTTGATAGCAGCCTTTCTAGTTTTAGTACTTGCATTGAGCATTTAGTATTAAATACTTCAGTCAGGAAAAAAAAAACTTTAAATCTAGTAAATATCAATTGTATACCTATTAGTGGAAAGTCTGTTTTATAAGATACTTTTAAGCCGACTTGAGACACCATTTTGTTATCTCATTGTGACTTATATGTAAAGACCTATGTGACATGGCTGTTTGTCAGAGTTAAGTTGGTGAGTAGGTGGAGAAGTTGGGTGGGTGCAATGCTCCAATATGATCAACTGTGCTTCTGTCACTGGCTGGTTTCCTGTTGTGGATTACTTGTTATTATTGTTATTATCATTATATTTTGCATGCATTATTGCGCATATGTAGTTAAATGAAATGGAGAGCCTTTAAATGTTTGTGGTCTTTGTGTGAAAATGTTAACCAGTCCAAAGGGGTTGCCAGTGTTTTAAAAAGTAATAGTTTTAAAACCACTATGATTTCCATTATAACACAGTGGCACCCCTCCCCTATCTGTTGCTGAATATTGATGTTCAGCTCAATGGAATAAGGCTTCTAGAGTTTTCTTTTGCCTACAAGAAAGACAAATTCAACTGGGTTGACACTTTTCTAGTCACACCAACATCATGGTGTGGAAATTAAAAAACTTATTACTCTAATTAAAATAACTCGATTTTAAAACACCTGGCAAACTGACCATCATGTCTGTAATGCAACTGAATGCAGGCCAGCTATCAAAGCAGATAGCTCGACTAATTAATCCATTAATAACAGCGTACTATGCATATGTTACCTATTAAAGAATGTACATTTGGTTAAAAACCGATATGTTTAGCCAGTGTTTATGCAGTATTTTTGATTCAATCTGTGTATTAAAACCCAATTGAATAAATGTTGCTGATGACATTGTTGTAGTTTATATATATATTATATTAGCAGCACTAAAATAATTGCCTTTCTGTTTTTAATAAAAGGCTATTAGATCGTGTTCTACGTTTCTGTGTTACTGCAACATGGAACCGTGATGATTTTACTCAATATCATCACAGTGTAAGAATCTCATGCTGGCCCAATTCTATTTCTGATAAATTTCTGACAGATTTCACTGCCACTTAATCTTTGTCATATTAATCTTGGTAAACGTTCATTATTAATCAAACACTAATTCAAGCCATTGATGTTAGATAATTTGCTTAAAGGTGGCTGAAGTCACTGTTGGCAGAGCTGTGTGTGCTCAAAGCTTAGAGTAATAAATGGGTATTTTACAACAGCAAAAGCCCTAAAATAAATGAACTTCTCAGCTGGGGCGTGTTCTGTATGATGTACATGGCTGCTAACAGTCGGTGGTTACTGTGCACAGTGGGTTAGGTTGAACAATATAGTTCTAGTTGTGGAGACACTGGCACTGATGAGTTGCAAACTATATTGACATTTGGATTCTAGTGACTTGCAAAAGTATTCATTTTCTTTGAACATTTCCACATGTCATTTTGTCAGACTCCAATGTATTTTAGTAGGACCTTATGATAGACCAGCAAAAAGTAGCACAAAACAGTTAAGTGGGAGGTACAGCTACATGTTTTTTAATTTTTTTTACAAATACAAAACATAAAACATTTGGCATGCATCTTTATACAGTTCCCTTTACTCTGTTACCCCTAAATAAAACCCAATGCAACTAACTCACTTCTGAAGGCACTTAATTAGTGTAATTTAACCTCAGTATAAATCCAGCTGTTCTGTGAAGGCCTAAGAGGTTTGTCAGAGAACATCAGTGAGCAAACAGCATCATGAAGACCAAAGAACAACGCAGACAGGTCAGGGAGAAAGTGATGGAGCAATTTAGGGGCGCATTCCCACTGCTGGTCAGCAATTTACCTCACAAATATTTTTTATACCAGTCCAAACAAAGTCATGCAGTTGCAACGGATTGTTTTGGGGGCATTATTGCACTGATTAAGAAGAAGAAATAAAGTACAAAGAAGAAAGTCTGTCTCATCAGGGTTTGTGTTGCTACTTTGGTGTTAAACTGTAATTGTGCATCTGCACCAAACCTACCAGGACATAGCGGTCCACTCATATTGACAAACTGGGCTAGGAGAACAAATAAAGAAGCAACCAAAAGTCCCATGATAACTTTGGAGAGATGCTGAGATTGTTTCCTTTTTGGGAAAGGTTTGTTGAAAAGATGCCAAAAAAAGTTCCATATGGAGTGTGCCACAAGCCATATAAGGGCTACAATAAACATGTGGAAGAAGGTGCTCTGGTCGGATGAGACCAAAATTGAACTTCTTGCCCTATATGCAAAATAAAATGTCAGAAAGCTAACTCTGTACATTGCCCTGAACACACCTTCTCCCAGTGAAACATTGGGGTGGTAGCATTATGGTGTGGGGATGTTTTTCCATCAACAGAGTCAGGGAAGCTGGATAGATGGAGCCCAAGTACAGGGCAATCTTGGAAGAAAACTTGTTAGAGGCTGCAATAGAACAGGGCAGAGCCAATGGACTGGTTTAGATTTAAATATATTATGAAGGCTTAGTCAAAGTTCAAACATAAATCCACTTAAGAATCCTTGGCAAGACTTGAAAGTTGATGTTGACAGATGGTTTCCAATGTAATCTGACCAAGTTAGTCTAATTTTGCAAAGAAGAATGGGCGAAACCTTGACAAACACTTCGAGTCATAACTGCAGTGAAAATGTGGTTCTATTTTCCTTTGGCTTTACAATATGCAGTTTTTTGTTGGACAATCATATAAAATCTCTTTAAAGTACTTTGGAGTTTTAGGTTGTAACTTAACAAAATGTCCATGATGAGATTATAGACTTTCTTAAGGATAAAAGGAAATATAGCTGTGTGAAAGAAACACTGATAGGTTCAGCCATCATAAGCCTTAAACAATGCGTACACTTTGATGTCTTTGTTGTTTTTTGGTTTTGAAATGTTGATTTGAATATTTCTCTTTTCGCTGCCTTCTACATGTTGGCGGAGTAGGTGTTAATTGCAATGTGTGATTTTTTACACCCACTGAGGCCTGGGCAGGGTCATCGGTGCCCGCCCCCCTTCCCCCCCAACACGGGCTGTTTTTGTCAACAACCCATCCTTTCAGGCGCCCTCCTGCGGTGACCCTCCTTCCTGATTGGTGAAGGTGGGGAAAAAGGGGGAGCCCTGGCATTCAGTACGATTCCCCCATGTTGTTGTTGTTGTTTGCCGTGGCCCACTCACTCCGTTAGAATCCTATAGCTGCAGGGGTGTTTGTGTAGGTTTGCCTCCTATTCACAGAAGTTCATTCACATTCTGGGAGATCTGGGGGTGGGCATCAAACTTGCATTAGCCTTTTTTCTTCTAATGAATGCAGTGCAGCATCCTGCTGGCCTTTCTATGTGCTGCCTATAGATTCCTCGGTGCAGGTCCATGGTGCACCACCAAGGAGCTGCAAAAGGAAGACAGCGATTGAGAGTAGAGGTGAAAAATGAGTTTCTTGGATTGGGAAAATAAAAGTTGAAAAGAGCCAAGAGAAACGTTTACATCATGTGTTACGTTCTGGCATTTCGCCATCGCAGAAGTGGATAATCTATTGTTCTATAGGAACAAGGAGGATTAGAGGCGTATGTGGTTTATTTGTATATGCTCCAATGTTGCTCATTATGTTCAGTCACTTACATCCCTTTGTTGATTCTCTGATCTTACTGCTTGTCTGCGCAAGATTTACACACTCAAACTCTCATTGTTTTCTAAATCCTCAGATGGGGGGGCAGGGGGTCTCAAGTCCTCATTTAACTTCTTAACTCAGCTGCTTGTTGTCCTGCTTATCCTCTCAATAGGGTTAATGAATACTTTATTGCCAATTTACTGTGAGGATCTTAGCGGGCTTATTTAATCCCCCCCCCCCCCCCCCCCCCACACACAGGGACATCATGTGGTGTTTCCCAGAGTTTCGAAGCAGCCTGCTTTGCATTTCCTTTTTGTTTCGGTGACAAACGGACCAAGGGAGGGCGAAACACAGGGATTGAGTGTGAGGCAGGGTGCAGGTTACGGTCTCATTCCTATTTTTTTCCCTACAACCTGTAAATGAGTCTCCAACATGGGCTAGAAATAAAAGTCTCTGTGAGAGAGCAGAGGATAGTTTCCTGAATAAACTTTCCAGTATGGGTATCATCCAGTTCATGAAACAAGAAAATAGTCTATATGTACGAAGGAGAACAAGATGAGTATTTTAAGAAAAACTTCTAAACCCAATTTATTTGTGGGGCTTAATGCCCTTTTTACACTGGCTCTTTTTAGGCGGCACAGGTCCACTCTAATGGGGCTCTATCTACTTGGCACAGTAGCAGTTGTGTTTCCACTGACTCCTGAAGCTATGATTTGAAGCCCCTCCAGCCATCAGTGTGCCGCTATAAATGTTACTGTGTGACACTGTGAAATGATCAAAAATAATTAAAGAAATAAAAACTAAAACATAAATAAACAAAATACAAATAATGTTTGTATTATATGCAAGCATGTCATATATATATGTTTTTCATATGTATAAAATAATCCACTGGGGTAATTATCTGGAGAACAGCCCAGTCAGAACTTATAAATGATGGCGCTATCTGACTGAACACCTGATTTTATGTGTGATCAGCTGATTTAGGATTCTGTTAAATGCAGCGCACCCTGCCTGTGTGTAATTGAGAAAGCTGACATGTAGTGCTTTTTCTTTTTTATCAGTGCTCAGGCATAGTTTATGAATAGAGAAATTATATTTGACCTGCCCCAGCCATTGTGGTCCTTAATATCATTGTATTTGCTCTGGAGTTTTTTTAGTTATTTTTAGGCTCCTGTGGCACTGACAGTAGTTAAACAGGAAATGGTGTGGAAAGAGTCGGGTAAGTGAGCACAGAAAGCATCAACGGGCCGGGATTCGATCCCGCGAAAGCCTGCTTCGAGGACTGAGGCCTCCATACATGGGTCACGAGCTTAACCCCCTAAGCCACCAGCACCGTGCCCCACCCCAAAAACCTTCTCTTTTCTTCTGGTCCCATGAATGTAGCACAAGTATAAAGCTGTGTCAAATTATTGTCATTAGCTGCTAACAGTTAGCCAGCCGCGGTATTCTCACAGTGCTTACAAATTTTGGTAAATTTCTCTGTCACAGTTTCTGTTTTTTAACAAGCAGACAAATTTTGCCACAAGAATGATTTAAAGGTGGTGGAGCTCCTCCAATGCTTTTGTAACATAGATGTTGTGTCTTTATTTGTCGACACTGTCAACAAAACCTGGCACCTTTAAGAAAAACTTCTGTAAAATAAGCTTTCAGTGTTAATAAAAGGATCTGAAGTAGATCTTAATATTTCCCGGTACTCAAAAATTTGTCCTGTCTTGTCTGTCTCTGTTTCTTTTTTATACCGATTAACCAAAATGCTGCCAGAAAGTGATTTTAAAAGTGGACGAGCCTCTTTAATGCTTTTGGATCAGAGTGTTATCAGGCAGCTTCATATGTGGTCTTTATCAGTCAAAGCTGATAACATGACCAGGCAAATCAAGACCTGCTGCTCTTGAACAAAAGCTGTTTATTGCCAATATGAAGGAATGGTCAGCCATGAAAGGCATCTTGTGGTGAATGCTCCAGCACTTAAATTATGTACCCCCCACCCCTACGAGGACTTCTCATGAGACACTACTGTACATGTTCACCTGCACATATGACAAAAAAAACTCTCTTCTGCATTAACAAAGACTGGTTAGTGAGCATTACTGTCAGTCAAAAGCAAATACCTTAATCTTCTGGGCTTATAATAATAAGCTATACTTTTTTAGACGAAGTTATGTTGACATCAGTGAGAGGTGAAACAGACTCCATTTGACGAGAAAGTTAGAGGAATACTAATATAGTGAGAACCTTTGACACAACTATACTTTCCAGGGACAAAAAAAAAAAAAAACTTGCTCAAAGAAGTTCCTGTCTATAGCTTTGTTCCATAAGCATCTACAGTTTTTCACTTAAGTAGAGTTGTGCTCCACTGGTGCGTGATCAGGCAGCCATCTGTGCATTTGTCATCATTGTGGTTGTATTTATGCTAGAATAAACCTACCAGCTCCCCCTCAGGTGGTTAATGACTTCTACAGTGACCCACCTTTTTAAAGGGGTTCTTTTCCTATGCTCATAACTGTCAGACACAACTTAGAACTGCAACTGGACTGTGACGATTGTTTGCTATTTTAAAGCCTGTAATTAAGTCAGCCAGCCTCTCCTTTTTCCATCACAGCTCAGCACAACACAGAGAGAGGTTCCAGAGGGTCCCAGTGCCCACCCTCTGTCACGCGCAGGACCCCATGGTGAGCAATGGCTTTTTAATGGAAGCCTCCCAGCTGAAAAAAGCAGCTAGGGGAACCAACCCGAGGGAGTATTTTAAAGACTTGCAAAAAGAGCAGTAATGAATAAGCAGCTCTTCCTGTTTTCTTAAACGTGGAAGCAGTATTGAGTAAAGGTAATTGATCGGAACTAATTAGCAGTGGAGAGATAAACTATAGTTTTGTGAGATGTGTGGCTTTTAATGGTGCACCACGGGGACTGAATGCTCGGTGGAATTAACTCTTGAGTGACTCTCGGGGCCAGAAGCCCAGCGTTGAGCTCTGCCATGTTTGTGTTTGTGGATGATTCTCCTTGGCACTATGGGAAGTTTGAAAGGATTTTCGCTGCCTTCTAAATGTTGGAAAATCTTCAAAAGGATTTCAAGTGTTCATTACAATTACAAGTACGTATTGTAAAAGTATTACATTGGAAATGGCAAACAGTAATCCAGTTTTTCTCGCTTTAAACAGCGTTAAGGATTTCTGAAGTTAAGTTCTGGCAAACGATTATAAACAGTTGAAATCTTATATACAGTAGATAACTCTTGTGGTATCATTATTCAGCATATATCCATTCCAGTGGTGTCTGAAACTCACCACGAGGTCAAGAACTTTTTTTTTTCATTTTGTACTACAATTATTTTAAGCACGAGATTGGTTTGTAGCTGCTGGGGGGCCTAACACCCACTTTGACAGGTGATGATTTAAACCATTTTTAATAATCTAATCATATTCTACAGTTTCATGACTGCAATAAATAGTATTTAGTCTGTCATTTAGGGTTATTCTGGCTTTCATCTGTCATATATCATAGACATCAACAGAACCAAATGGAATCAGAACCAAAATAATTGGATACAGTGTTTATTAAACATGCAACAGCCATGCAAACTTGATGATGGTGTATAGGTTCATAAAATAGCCTTACCATAAACAACATTGACATTTTTGAGATTGGATTTTTATGATGTTAATTTAGAATCCCCCTCCTTGGACAAGCTGCTTGAAAAGAGTCCAAATAATCTAAATTTGTACTTAGCAATGCTATATGTTGTAGAAGGTATCTACTGCTGGTAAGGTATTAACTCATGCAGTAAATACCCTTTTAACAGAACACAAAGTCTAAATTTAGCAGTTGTGGCCTGTGATGCTACAAGTTCTGTTGTCAGTTTTGGCTCGGGTCTTCAACGGGACTTTTCCTTCCCTTACATCAGTAACATGTTTTTAAAGATTCTCCATTACAGAATCTGCAATACAAACTCAACCACCAAAAATTTTTTAAGATTGTTCCATTCCATGTGATTTGTGTGGTTCCTGAAAAAGCTCAAGCTTGTTCTGATTGGAGCTGAACCAACAGTATACGTAAGTACATAATCCCAGTTCACTATTTATACCTTGTCAAAACATGACAAGAAGACAAGAAGAAGAAGCAGAAGAACATTGTGTAGAATACAACAACTACTAGGTTGTTTCAACCTCTGATAAAGCTTTTAAAATGGTGACTTTGGATTCGCTGAAAGATGAAGCTATGATGAGTCTTTTCACAGCTGTAAGTGACACCTGCCTTCCTAGTCTCCCAGCTTTAACACGTCCCCAGTTCTCTCTACGAGCAATATGCTGTAACTGCTTGGCGGGCAGTGATTGACTCTTGAGATGTCAAGAAAATCCACTTTCATGTGTTAAATCAGGGGGGAAGTCTAACGCAGGCCTGAAAAGAGCTGTCATGACCCAGACAATCACTGCTGTACCTGATAGTTTACTCGTCAACGAATTTGTACTCCACTCTTTTATGTTATCTCATACCTGTGGATATGCCTGTGAACATTAACACTGGTTGTCTCAAAGGTGTAATGATTTCAATAATCTTTATTTAATTAACAGCCGTTTCAACAAGAAATTAACAGGCCTAACCTGTGCCTTTAAATACTTATTCTCTGTAGCTTGGCCTTTGATAAGCTGGAAAATTAAAGTTAAGAATGTAATGAGTGGAAAGATTTCTGTTTAGAGCTCTGGTGCCATCTTGCGTTCACATGCAAATGGCATTATAGTAACCCCGAAGGATATTTTTTGCACTTTGTCTTCCAGAAATTGTCCTTTTGAGATTAGATTTTGAAAAGGCTGCCAACATATCTAAAACCAGCATGTTTAATGACAGACAGATGTTGCTCAAAAAGAGAAAAACTGGGAAACTTGGCTTTTCTGCAAGACTTTCCACAGCCTTCCTGTTATCTAGGAAAAGTCTTGCTCTCTTTCACTTTCTCATAGCCTGAATGAACCTTAGTCAAGCTTCGACATGTTTTGACTTTAATAGTTCCAACATTGTTGCTGTTGGCACATCGAAATGGAAAATAAAATTGAATTTTTGAGTTTCACATATTTTGTTATGACTCTGTCCTTCTCATACTCTTGAAGCTTCTTAACCCTGCCCCATGTGTCGATTGCCAAGAGGCTGGGTGCCATCTGGACAGGTCAGCAGTACCTCACAGGGCAAATTCAGAGTTAATCAACCTTGCAGACACATGCTCTAAGGGCAGTTGACCATCATCAGTTACCCTGATGTGCATGTTTTGGGAATGTGGGAGAAAAACCCAGTACCTGGAGAATGGCCTTGCGTGCACAGGGAGAACATTCAATCTCCTCACCAAAAACAGCTGTGAGTCAACAGTGCTGACAACCACAGCCACCATGCAGGCCAATTATATAAACAGTGAAAATGAAAACATACTTTTAAAAGGCAATTTAATGTGCAAGTCTGATAATTACAGATTTGTTGAACTTCGTTGTAACCCATAACTATTAAGGTATTATCTGTGTAAACAGCTGTATTTACAAACTGTGATGTCTATTCAGAGGAGTGTTTTTGAAACGATTTTGGAAATGAATGTCTATAGTAACACGCCTAACATTGATAACATTTACAGAGTTTCTTGTTTGGCAGATCTTTGTGTGTTTTTGTTTTAAATGGCTTAACAACAGTTTGGCACTGTAATTATGCACGCCAGATAATCTCCCATGTTTCTCTGTGTTGATACGCTGAGGTTAATCATGCATTATTCCCAAATATTTTCCCATTGCACTGATCTCCCCCTGGCAGAAGTACAAGCCATACATCTCAGATGAATATTCCACATTCTCAGGGTAAACTTGCCTTGGGAACTACAGTATTTTCTTCTCGCCGAGAGTCTCCAGAAGAGCTCTGTTTTGACTTGTCTTGCTTAATTGCCATGCCAATTAAAATGTTCTTCAGTAACATGGTGCAGGAGGGGAGGAGGTCTGGATAACGGCAAAGCGCCGCGGCTTGTTCGCAGCCGAGTGTTGCCTCCGGTGTTGGAGAAGAGAGTCTGAGAGAAAGTGTGTTTAAGTTATCAAAGATCTGTAGGGGTGAGCAGCTTTTTTTGAAAATTACACTGACTGTCAGGAAAGTCAAAGGAGAAATAAAGTACACCTTTGCTGCTTCCATAGAATTTAAGAGGGACGAAATCAGTCAGATGTTGCCTAACCAAATGCACTTAATTATTCATTAGCAACTGTGACCACCTATATAAAGCAGAAGTTTGCTGGTCTGGAGTATACAGGTGTGTGTATACCATGGTGGAAAGACCTTAACAATGACCTTACAGAAGCAACTGTTGCTGCTCATCAATTTGGGAATGGTTGTAAGGGTAATTCCAGACAATTTGAAGTTTGAGATTATTTACAATGGAAAACATTCAAGACAGTTGCAAATATTCTAGGATGCATGTCCAAGCAAATTTACCCTGAAGTCAAACCATGAAATGCTGTACATGACAATCCTAATAGAACTAGACTGATCAAGTTGTTTGGAAGGTTTGCCAGGAGAAAGTCTCTTCTCTGCATGATTTGACAACAAAATTTGCAAAGATTGCAAAGATTCATTTGAATGAACTTCATGACTTTTGCAACAATGTCAAAAATAAGATCAAAGTAAGATACTTTTTTCATCGACACCTAAGGACCCAAACACAGGAGCAGATCTATAACCGAATAAAGATAAAAGTAAAGAGTCAAGGTGTTGCAACCGCCCAGTCAAAGTCCACACCTCAACCTGATTAAAGTGCTGTGGCGGGACCTTAAGAGAGCAACCTCAATGAACCTTAACAATCCTGTAAAGACGAGCACGGCAAAATTCCTGCACACTGATCTGAGACACTGATAAAGTCAGACAGAAAATTACAACTGCAGTTTAGGATACTAACAATGTGAAAGTGCACAAAGATTTAGCCAGATAGCCTCACACAATGTCACTGTCATTTATGCAAATGGCCTGCATACTTTTTATTGTTTCTTGTTCAGAGCGGTAATGATGATCTTAGCTTCAAAGAAGAGCCCAAAACTATAAGTTGATCATTTTTTGAAATAGGAGTACATAATAAATAAATACGTTTATTTTCCATGTGCAAAGCACCAACGCTGTTTTTCCTCTTTTGGTCATATTTGTCTGTGCATTGTTATCCAACATTGTGCCAAATATACAACTTGTTGTGTATTTTGCAGTCATAAAGCGTCTGCTTTCAACAAATGGTAGCCCCCCCCTTTTTCCTTGTCCTGTTCCAATCCAGGAATTCTTGAACAACAGCTGTATTTCAACCCCTTTGCAGTATACACTTCCGACGACTCCTCTAGCTCGTTACCTTCAGCCTACACTTCTCCCAAAGCGGGCTGCAGGATCACGGCGGGATATCCAGCCTGTCCGTCAAATGTCAGGGCTGTCAGGTGTGTCGAATTATAAAACCAAAGTGAAGAGAGACTGACTGGTCATTAAATTCTCCCAGGGAGGTCGGGATTGAATTTTGCCCAGTCTCGGTGTATTTCCACAGCTGTCAAGTCGTCTGTATGTCTGCAGCAATGTATGGATGTCACCTCAGGCGTGACTGGGTGGAGATACACAGGTTTCCTCTGGATTAATAAGGAATAATGATGTAGGGATAGACATGTGGAACTTTGGGTTAAGTTACTGGTTCCTCTGTTATTTTTTTTTCCTGAGTTTAACTTAACTGTGGATGATGCAAAATGTTGATTAATAGATTTACCTCAGAATGAACGTACAATTTTATAATTTTCAAACTTTATTATCATGAAGTAAATACCAGGCCTAAGTTAATATCTGATTATAACAGTGTGGCAACCTTGAGTAAAAATATCACTAATTAATTATTTCCAGTGTTGCTCAAAAACACATCATGTTGACCATTTATAACACTTTCTGACTTATTATTTTTTATTTCATACATACTACATACAAAAATATAGAATCAACACCGACTAAAAATACAAATAGTATCCAAATCAATGTGGTTATTAGGCAGAACATTACCTTTCTGCTGTTCTGCTGCTTATACATTAAAGTAACAGGTATAAGCTTAGATGACCAGTCAGGCTGAATATCTGCTATGGTAGAATCTGCAGTCAGCAACTTAACAGAGATGCTGTTTGTAGTTTGCCAAGTGTAGTTTTAATGAAGATGCGTGGCACTCCTTTAGTTTTCACGCCATGATTAGTTGTGTTTTTGCAACTGTAAATATTACCAACAAGCTGTTTTTGTCTTTTATGTAAGGGAAAAGTGTAGGAGCCCTCTTTTGGTCAGCTGACTGGCAGCATGCAGCAACAGATACGTGGAAGGGCATCACTGGATTACACACCTGTTAACCTATTGCTTATCTATCTTCTGTTTTAATGGCTTGGGATTTGATGATGAAAAAATTATGCTCTGACATCAACTTAAATCTGACAGAGTTTGATCACCAGATTAACCTGCCTGCCACAAGCTGTGTTTTAATGGACCATTAAATTTCGCAAATTGTAATTACGAAAATAAATTTGCTTAATGAAAACACACTAATTTAGAAAAAACTCTCGTTTTTTGATAAAGGTTTTTGCATTAAGGATAAGGTGGTTTTTTGGCCTGAACCAAATTGATGTATTTTGCAAAAATGCAATGGAAAATTTTTTTTGGCATCACACAAGTCACATTTTCAACATCCGGATGTTATTATTGGCGAAAATGACGAAGAAGACGACATGAAGTATGTTATCGCATGAACAAACGTATTCACGTGTGATTTTAATTGCATTTCTTATTTAATGGAAACACCGTAATTGCAAAACTGTGTTTTTTCAACATTAGCAGAATATCAACAAAGTTTGGTGCACATTTTTATGGAAACACAGCCACAGATGTTTTGGGCATGCCAATACATTACACACCACAGCTGTCAATCCCCATCTACAGTCATATTCAATAAATTAAAATATTTGAGGATTGTTTGTCAGATTAAGAGTATGTTTAAAAATTACCTTTAAACAGGTATAAAACATATCCTTCAAAAAAAAAACATTTCTGTATTTAAAAGTTTTTTTTCAGTAGTCTGATGTAATATTCTTAAATTAAATGTCATGTTTTCATTAGCTGTAAGCAAAAAATCCTCATAATTAACGGAAATAAAGGCTTGAAAACATCAGTTTGTGTGTAGTTAATCTATGTAATGTTTCTGAAATAAATGAAATTTTCAACAATATTCTGCTACCTGTATATCCCCTTCTCTTTTCCAATGGTTATAATCAGTCTGACAGAGAGAGGTATCCCAATCCTTGTGGTTTTTAGTATAACAATGACCATCAGTGGGACCCTTTGTGGGGTGCCTCGAGATGACATTGTTGTAAATAAGCGCTGTCTAACTAAATAATCTGAACTGAAACTATCTGTGTAGTTATGCTGCTATAGGCTTAGGCTGCTGGAGGACATAATGTAGCGAAGAAGGTGAAAGTGGTCATTCTCACACTACTCTCCAATTTTGCATTATTTGCTGTTATTTCAGCTTTTAACTTTGTTCTCTCTTTTCTCTTCCTAAACGCTACACCTGGCCTGGCTCTGTGTCTACCTGTGACACCTTTCTGGTGAGGGGAATCGTCCGAGCCTCTGCTGGCAACAACTTAATGCTCACCCTCTACCGATGATCCACATGGCCCTGTCTTTTAGTGTTTAACCCTTTCTCTCTCCTAGACATGGCTACTGGCTGAGCTTTTATTGTGACTAACTCTATGTGCTCTCTGTCAGACTCTAACCTTGAAAACTGGCTCAGAGTTTATCTGTTCTTTCTTTCTAGATGAAACGACTAAAGGAGCTACATCCATTAACATTTACTTTTCCTTCCCATAGAAATTACTCCTGGATCAGTGCTTCTTTGTTCTCTTTGTGTCTCTGCTCTGTTCTCTCTAACCCCCAGTCGGTCATGGCAGATGGCCGCTCACACTGAGCCTGGTTCTGCTGGAGGTTTCTTCCTGTTAAAAGGGAGTTTTTCCTCTCCACTGTCGCTACATGCATGCTCAGTAGGAGGGATTGCCGCAAAGTCAAAGCCAGTGACTGTCCACTGTCTCTACATGCTCATCCGAGAGGAGTGACTGCTGCAAGTCACTGACTGGATGCAATCTGCTGGGTTTCCTTTCCTTAGACAGAAAAACTTTTTATCCAATTTGAATAAGTAACTGAATCTGACTGCACTGTTCCATGATTAGGATTAATTGTAATGTATGTACCTGACTTTTGTGAAGTGCCTTGAGACAACATGTGTTGTGAATTGGCGCTATATAAATAAAACTGAATTGAATTGAAGAAATTTATTGAATGGGTGTGTATGTTGCAAATATGTGCAACTGATGCAGGACCGTACAACTGCAACTGAATTTTTGCACAAATTAACCAGCAATGACATTAGTCCCAGCCTACGATATACAGATGCTTCACTCACCTCAGCATGTTAGAAATTTGAAGTGGAGCTGATACTATGATGTAATGTCTCGTTATTTTAGCTAACAATTACTTCACCCCTTTGAAAACACTCATAGTACATTGGAATTTCACTCCAGACGGTCAGTTGATTCCTTAATATGAAATAATAAAATAAAATAAGAAAACATCTTCATGCCAATAGTAACATGCACTGTCCTAAATTTCACAACCTTGCTCCTACTGTACATTCACTATTCAGAACATCAAAAGCAACACACATACTGTACTTTTTAAAATCCTGGTATACCTGAAACTGGGCCTTGCCTTCTAAGTGCCTTCTGGAGTTTGACTTTTCTTCTTTTCGGGGTTCCTTTATGAAGTATGATACTGTTTGAAAAAAATTACCTACACTTGCATAGATTTGTGTTTTATTGAACAGTTTTGTTATGATGTGTGATCCTGAAAGCACACCTCAATTAGGCTGTACTTGTGGTATCTGTACTTGTGGTTCTCTTAAAAACATCCTTAATCTCTATAGTGCAGCCATAGGGGAAGACCAGGCAAACTGAGGCTCCTAGAGGACTTGTGTTTTTGTATAGTGAACTTGTTTCCTCCCATTTAGACCTTTTTATGTTTCCCCCCTCCATCTCCATTTACTCCCTGTTGCTTCCACTGTCATGCCAGCTTTCAAAGTTATGAATCCCCTTTTCATGCTGCTGTCATGAGGAATCCCTTTGTTAGGTTCAGATGTTTAGGGTCAAAGCTGGGTTATCGTGGACCCAAAAGAACTATCAATATAAAAGGCTTATAGGAAGAGTATAATACCCTGTTCCACAAAACACAGACAAATGTTTAATACAGCAAGTGTGAATGTCCTAAAGAAGTTGGACAAGAGTTCAGATAAAAACTTTATTTTGGTTTTCTAGCTAGTTAGAGTTGAAAAACTGCTGGTTAGCATCAGGGTTGACCTTTAAGTGCCGTGTTTTCTGGAGATTGCTGCCTGTGACAGACCCTGATCCCATCCCATTTTCTGAGATAAGAATGACAGGGTTTGGGAAGATCAAGTCCAGGAGTTGTTATGAGTAGAGTGGCTTTTTTATGCTTAGAGTTGTTCACAAACTTAGCACCAACTGAAGCCTAAAAAAATAAAAATCCCTCTGCCTCTTCACTTCGGGCCTCAGTGAGGCCCATCCTAATGAAAAAACCCAGCAGGATTTTCTCCGGATTAACTTTTGAGTTCATGTCAAATATGCTATCCAGGAATAATGAGACAGGGCACCAACCTTTTCCTGACATTCACAAGTTTATTACCTTGGGTTGTTTTACTTTATTACCTATATGTGGGTTTTACTTTTCAATGGAATGCAGTAGCTGTCCTTACCGATCAGTTGAGAACCCTTTTCACAGTATTTTAAGGGATTCCTCCATTTACTGAATATAATTTTAGGTTTTGACATAATTTCTTTGGGGACGTGAGAATATTTTCTTTTGCTGAAATCTGAGGATTTTTTTTTTCGTTTTTTACTTTTTATTGGTGCAAAATCCAATGAGTAATTAACAGGCAGTTCAGGTGATATGTCTTACCTGTTGACATAAGCATAAGCCCATATGAGTTTCTGAAAATATGACAACCTTGAGACAATACCAGAGCTTCACAGTACTACGATATTAAAATTGTTTAAAAACAATTGGAACTTCTTTTTTCATCACCACATAAATAAAAGTATTGATCAAAATGTGATTATTATAGCTATGATATTATCTATAATATTTATTTATAGTTATTTTTATTTTGGGAATACATCTTGACCCCCCCTCTGTTTAATATCAGCGACAACCACTTCATCTACTAAGAATGATTTAAGTCAGTTTCTGCTGTAATCTTGAACATCGAAATTATAACAGAAAGGTAAACATTCCAAATCAGTTACAAGTAGTGAGAATAATTTTAAAGTAACAGTTAAAAGAGCCAGCAAACCATTTTTAGAGATTTTTCATATATTTTCTAACAGATGTACTCCGTGCTGGAAAACCTAAGAAAATGTACAATAGACAGCAGAACAATTTCTTTATAGTTAGTTAGTAACTATACCCATTGCAATAAATATATTTTCTATTGTTCAGCTGGTTTGTAAAGTAATGTTGAAGCTGGACAGGTTGATTTGAGCTAATTAATTAGCCACTGGTAAATAGCTTGCAACACACTGCTATGTTTTATAAACATGATGTCCCAGCTTGGATAGTTCTCCTAATGGTAACCAAATCCTGATTTTAGATGTATTTTGATATGGGAAATATTTCCCAATCAGTAACTCCGTCTTTCTTTTAGGCCAGAGAATGTACTGGAGCCTTTCCTCAGACATCTAACTAGCATCAAGCATCAACTGGCAGGGAAGGCAGAATGCCACTTTAAACAAGTAGTGACTTGAGAAAATGTCTGGTATCTCGTTAAAATGTAGCATTTTTTAAAGATTACTTTTGAAACTAATGATGGGCTGTTGTACTCTTCAAAATATGTGGATTCCAATGCCAAAATTTGAACCTGAGATTTTCCTGCTGTAGTTAGAAGGTGCTACCAGTATCCCCACTGTGCCTTATTTGATAGATTTATTATCCAGAGTGTGGTATATAGCTGCAAAGGCATGCCAGATGGAGCATATAAAAAGCCTTATACGTTCAATTTGATTGCGATGTTGCGATGGGAAATTTTGTGATGCAAGTTTAACAAGCTTAGTCACAAAAAAGAAAGCAAAAGTATCTTGATCATTCTATATTGGTCTGTTTGCATATCTTGGGAATGAAAAAGAAAGAAAATGGTTGCATAACTGAATGCATAACTCAGAAATGTCCTGTAGGCAGTATCTGCCGGTAACAGCAGGTTTTAAAAATGTAATGAATTTAGGAAAACGTAAACATTTTGCAACATTTCATAAAACGCTCTTTAAATGAGATACCAGAGTACAAGAGTGACTGGAGTTTTCTCCGGCTGTATGGGGCTTAAAATGGTAAATGGTTAAAATGGCGCCTTGACCCTCCACCACCTGTTGCAAATTGTTGTAAAAAGTCTACTACAATGTCCCCTCGTTTACAAGACAGACAAATGCAACTGATTGGAAATATTTCCGGTTGAATAATTTTTGCTTTTGTTTTAAATAAAAGCAACTAGTTTTGTGGTACATTTTTGTTATAAACTTGACTTTTTACAATAAATAGCCCATCTTTCCTAAAACTAGACTTCCCTTAAATGCCCACTCCTCAGTGAGTCCATAGCTACACTTTGGCAGATATTGATCAAACCTGAAAGGGGACCCTCTAAGTCAATGAAAACTCCTGGTAATCAATGATTGACAGTTCTTTTCCTCATCAAGGTCACCTTGCCATTTTAAGCATGTTGCAGAGCTGCAGGACAATCACGCGATGAGGAGGAAAGAGACTTTGTTTAGTACCCTCAGATTTATCTGTACCAGGAGGAGGTTAGGCTGTAGGAAGAACTGTCAATCACAGCACTGCTTCAGCTCCTAGAGGATGACAGCACACCTCACAGAAGAAGAATGGAAATAGATCTTCGTCCCCTCTCATGGCGAGACGTAATGCGGCTTGGATGTCTTCTCTGCACTGAAGCTCAAGCTAAGGCCTGGGTTCATATTCTCTGGTGTTTGGCAGACTGGATTGCTGGTTAAATCCTGTTTTGGACAGATACTCGTTAAAACCAGCCTGCTTTAGTACATTAGCCTCACACATTTAATCTTTTCACATATACGGCGTGGCCGAAATCTTCTTTAACATGCATTGCACCATTTGTTTTTTAATCTAACACCACAAATACGTACCTGCGAGTACTGTGCCATACTTATATCAGGCCATTCTGCTTTAGTCTTAAACCTGTCAGTGCCGGACTTACAACAGACCTCCAAAAAGTCTTACTTATGAGGATAGAATATTCCTTATAGAGGTAGTACAAAGAGATGGACTGGAATTGACCAACACAACACAAATTATGAGTTTAAAGTTTTCTTTAGTTTTTGATATTTTGTCACATCTACATGTTTGATATCACAGATAATCTGATAATCAGAGTATTTACACAACACAGAAGTGTCCTACAGAAATATTTTAATTCAGCCACAATGGATGGTTCTCGAGCATGAACAGCCAAATCATTTCAGTCAGATTTAAGTCTGGATTGAACTATGCCACACCAGAACCTTCTACTTTCATATTTTAACAATTGTGTTCTGGATTTGCTGTTCTGGATTTGCTGATTCTCCTATCCATTGGATCCCTGTAAAATGGTTTTATTGTTGAAAAGAAAATGTATGAGTGTGAGGTGAGCCAGAACAACCTCTGGGCCTACATTTATCCCCCAGGAGTTTCTCCTTGTCACAGTTCAACCTGTTTACACCTGAAGTCAGCAAATGATTTTTGACACTCACATTTCCTCCTAACATCCATCAATAAAAGCTAGTTACTAAATGAGGTCCTGCCGGGCTCTGGGCGAAATGTTAAACCCATCAACTTCACCATTTATGAGGTCCTTTCCTTACGAGACATTACGATTGAGTTTTGTTCATAAACATTCCACCTCTAAGGTTTAGTTCTGTTTGGCCGGGAATGTGAGAAAATAACAGCATAATAATCTGATGATTTAGAAAGCACATTTCCTCAATTGGGAAAGAAATGAAGTGTTTATGGTGGGGCAAAAAGAGGCCGAACTGGAGGGGAGGAGGACATCTGGGATGCTTTGGCTCAATGTCGCTCTTTTTTTTTGCCCCTTTAGGCATGAAGTTTTGGCCAGTGGTGCCAGAGCAAACACCTCCATATTTTGCCTTAGAAGAACTAATTTGAACTTTTCACATACTTCTTTCTTAAAGCAGTTTTCTTCCTTCCTACTGGAGTTAACTCATTTCTGCAAAGTTGTCATGTACAGTGCCTTGCGAAAGCATTCATGCCCCTTGAACTTTTTCACATTTTGTCATGGTACAACAACAAACATAACTGAAGTTTATTGGGATTTTATGAGATATGCCAACACAATGTGCACACAGTAATGGACATGGCCAGAGGAGTCAACAGCTGAGGTGCGAGAATGTTGGCGTGAAAACTGTTGGTCAGGCTTTCCAGAAAAATGTCGTTCACCTGAATATGAAAATGAAAACTTAAGAGGTGGCACCATTATGAAATGGAGATGCCTTGCTTCGGTTTGTACAGGAAAGCAGGTCAGAGTTGGTGGAAGATTGATGATGGTAAGTACAGGACAATAGGATAAAAGAGACTGCAAAACACTTGAGACAGGGTGGTTTATATAAAAGAATATTGATCTAAACCAATATATAAAAACGTATGTCAAAGTCCAGACCTAAATCCAACTAAGAACATGTGGTACATCTTGAAAATTGCTGCTGACAGACTTTCTCCACCCAATCTTACTGAAGTTAAATTAATTAAATTTATCTTTAAAAGATAATATAAAGGATGTATTCTTTTCCTTGTGTTTCACAATTATCTACTACTTTGTGTTGGTCTATAGCAGGGGTCCCCAACTAAAATAGCAGGACTAACACTTTTAGGGTCCGAACATTTGAAATCAACTGACAGATATATTTTCTTTCATTTTTATTTAACATTTACTTAACACAATAGTTTTTGTTTCTTAACTCCTGATGAATTATTCATATGCCCATGAAATCACCTGCTGAACAGAGAAGTGCAATACCAATATTAAACACACTTTGAATGGTTTAGTCGAGATGGAGCTGTACATCTTGGTGTAACAATTCTGCTCTCCTTGTTGTGCTTGTGACAGGCAGGACAATTTGGTTAACCTTTACCTTAAGTTGTTGTCCTTTTTTCCATGTAAAAGTGTTTCTGCCACAGATTCCATGCACTCTTTGATCATTTCTCAGTCAGTGAAAACTTATGGTTGAGACACTAGTTCAGAATACACATATGTAGAACACAGACAAAATTAAAAACACAGAAACTAAGAGATAAAAAAAACACAAATAAAAATTATAAGGCACGTCAGGAGGAAAATTGGACCGCTTATAGCAGCTGAGAACATCTCTAAATGTATTCACATAAAGTACAGCTCGTGCTAGAGCAGCCTATGAAAGGACATTGGTCATAAAATGGACTATTGAATGCCTCCAGGGGGACGATTGCCTTCACAGCTTAGGGAAAAAAACTGTTTTTAAGTCTGTTTGTACTGTCGTACTGTGAGCAAGTGTGAGCTCCCAAACTAGTAACTTAACAGCTACTAACAGTACTGTTAATAGAGCTCTCTGGGACGAAATGCTCTCTGGCTCCGGATTTGGACCGGAGTCCGGGATTGGGGAGCCCTGGTCTATAGCATGAAATCCTAAGAAAACACATTGAAGCTTCTTTTTATAATGAGACAAAATATTAAAAATACCAAGAAGTAATGATCCAAGACAGTGTAGGCACTGCTGTAGAGGACTCTTTCCACGTGTATCCACCACAAAAAACTCACATTTTACACCTTTTTGCAAGACAATTAACTTCCTTGTGTTTATATGCACTGTGTATTATCAGCATGTGTATGAGAGGGATGAGGTCTAACCAGGCAAGCAAAGACATCTCAATCTCACCCACTCCGTCTGCTTCTCTCTGTCCATCTCCCACTGTTATCAGGCTGATTTTATCACCCTGCTTGCTGCCGAGGAGATTACTTGTGACAAACTGGGATGGCTAAATCGGCTTGGTAAACCCGCTGACCTTGCAAAGCTCCAACCACTGCCTCAGCCACTATCTCCATAACACCACCTTCCACAGGCATGGCATGTGGTCGCCCAAAATAACAGTCTTAACAAGATAAAGCTCCGAGGAGCTATTGAGGTTATAACTGCATAGAAGGAAATATTCAAAAACTCATCAGGCCAAACTGTGCACCTATGCAATACAACTGGAACACTGTGAATCTGCCATTAGTAGGTACTATTTCCAAACCTGCTTTATAATAAATGCTGTTCTTAATTCCCAGCTTTTTGTTGTTTTTAGCATTTTAAAAAGGGTTGTTTTGCATTTATGCAAATAGAACCTGTGGAATTGGGTCTACTGAGGGAAAACTGATTTCATCAGATTGGTTCTGTGCTTCTTAAGATAACCTATTATCTTGTTCAGTCTCAGAAAGAGGATATGTTGCAGAGCTTTCGAAGGCCATTTTAAAACAACCAAAATTTACTAACACCAGGCTTACAGCATCAGGGTCTGGTCTTTGGACTTGGATCCAGAAGGTCTTCTCTTAGTGTCCATATCTGTTGAGTTTGGAGGAAGTTGGCTGTGTTAGCCCTGGTTCCCATGGGTGCATGCTTTCATGGTGCAGCTCCTTCTCAGCTGGCTGCAGGAGACAGGCCCAGTGAGACAGCCGAAACAATGCTGTTTGGAAAAGGCTGATCATCTTCATTTCAGGCGAGTGCCCAGGTTATATAGAAAACAAGTGATGAAGCCAAATGAACTAAAGCTGTTGGTATACACACAAAAAAAACTGGGATTTATTCTCTAATCCCACTTCCTATCCCCAAAGCCTGGGAATCATGGACAGATCGGAACTCAGCTGTATTGTCTGCCTCTGTTCAAAAAGGACTCGGAGAGAAAAAGGGACGCCCCATCAGGTCCCTGCTTCTGTCCACAGCATCAACCTCATGTTAAGTTTGACCAGAGAGGCTTTTAATCTGCAGCTCCAGCTCCAACCTTTTCAGTCTTAGAACTTTTTCTGTTTCCACTTCCAGCTCCAACTTGTGAAGTTCCAGCTCTGACGAGCTTGTGCTTTATCCGGAGCCTGTAGTTGTAATATTGCCAAACGTACCTTAATTAATACTTCTTGTTTTGACTGTGGAGGAGAGATTGGAGTAACAACAGTAGGTGAAACATCAGTGCTTAGGTTTCCAACCTTTGATTGATCCACAGCCGCAGGCCTTTGTCCTTCCCCCTTTGACACAGCAGGCCTCAATCTTTCATTAGGAGTCTTATCAGGAGGTACTGGCAACGACTCATTCCAAAGTCTGCCCACACAAGAAACGGGACAAATGAGTGCTGAGGTGGGGCGCCAGTGAGGATGAGGGAGCAGTGGGAGACCGGTGGGAGGAAGAGGGCTGGAGCTGAACCACAATGGCTGCTGTCACAATGTGTCGAGCATCGGTGTCATTCTCAGGAAGGGGCTGGAACAACTGGACTCCCTCCCTGCGACCCCCATACAAGTAGGGCATTCATTACCTCCCAGCATAACAGTGGGCTGATGCTGTCAGCTTCATGTAAGGTTGCTGTGTCCTGTGTCTTTTCAACTGTAAATCTTCCTCTGGCCTTTGATAAAACACCTGAGAGAGACTGAGACCAAGAAAGCCCCTCAAGAAATTTACGGTTTTTGCAGCGACTCACAGGTACAAATAAAATCCAAAGTTACTCCAGCTTACTGAAGAGAAACATTTTTTACATACTATTTAAATTATTAAGAACAGAAAATTACCTTTTTCCAGAGCCAAACATTGGAAAATAATGACATCTACACAACTAACAGATAAAAGAACACTGAAATGTTTAGCAGAGGTTAAACCTACTTTTTTATTCTCTTTGATGAAACTGCTTGCTTTTATCTTACCAGAAACATTACAGAGATGAGCATTTATCAACGTTTATGACATTCTGTGTCATCTGTAATAGGAAATCCACTATCCTTTCAGCTTTAAACAAAATAAGAAATCACTTTGTTCCTGGAATTTGACAGCATAGCCTCAGTGCCGTAGATGCTGAAAACTTGAGCTTTAATGGGCTTTTTTCACCAGGCAAGGAAGTGGATTCTTACAAGAACGTTCAGTCAATATGTTTGTGGCCAAGGCACAGAGATGAACATCAGAAATCATCCTGTACTGAGTACTTTAGATGTCACAAAGGGGGACGATCTATAGTCTATTTTCTGACTTCCTTTTCCGAAACAAGTCTACCTGCTGGAGAATTGGCTATATTTGACTAGCACAGCTGTTTTTATAGTGTAAAGCCAACACTTATAGATTTTCTTCAGAACGAAGGCTCTTGTAGTTCCTTCAAGTAGATTTGACCCGGATTTGATGTAACATCTGGCACCATAGTTTGTGTATCTTTCAAATGATTGTCTGACATTTGCTGTACAGTAACAGTTTGTTCAACCAACTTGAAGTTTAATCTAAGTACTTTATTATTTAGTATTTTTTCTCCAAATACTTTCCATTAATAAGTTTCCTTTTCTATGTTACAAGCTACCTGGCACTTCAGTCTGGTTCTGTTTTAACAAGGTCTCACAGCTATCCAAAACCTAAAATATCTTAGCTTGTATCTAAGCATGTACACCCTTGTGATCTAGCTGGATTGACTTGTATGGTGTGAATCACATATCCTTGAAGAGGGTTCATTGTTACATGTTTATTGTGGAACTATGATCTGAAAAGGACTTTATTTGCTGAATTTTAATTTTATTTTTTTCCCAAAATATTGTCAAAATCTTGTCTCATCTTTTTCTTGTGGACCCAATACTGGCTTTGTCTCATCTGGCGAGCTGGATTGTAAAGCCTAGCATTCAACAGGGGATCTCACTGACATTTAGCATAAACTTTAGGTGACAAAGATTCATCTTCCATACACTATCACTGTTGTGGCCTCCTGGCTGATAGTGTCCTCCAGATTTACCCCTGTCTGGACATCAGAGCCAGACATGGCAGCAGTTTTTCTCTGCCTCTAAGTGTGTCCAGTATGGAGGGGATTATTGTCTGACATTCAGCTGAGGCATGCTGAGTTAAGATAAGGGAGGCTAAAGGTATCACAGCTCTCCGAGCCAGGGTTTTATGTTTAGTCTTTCTGGCGTCTGCTTCACAAAATGCTAGGTTTTTGTGTTTTCTGCTTCCCTGGCCACTATATGACAATATCTTGAAGATGAATTCAACACACTAAATGTGCTCAGGAAACCAGAAGGTATGCACATAACTATGGCTAGACAGGGTCATCGGGTCATGAGGTGTTGGAATTCACCGAGGAAGTGTATGAGGACCTTTGCCACGTTGGAACTCTGCATTAAGAAGAGCAACAACAATGACAGAAAGGTTACAACCTTGAGTCCATTGAGCCACGTTCCGCAGACACCACTCTCTTTATTGCTGTTTACCCCGCTGGACATAGGCTCATTGCAATTCTGGGCAGGTTTGTAATAATAGCACTTCAACCCAGGTGATCCCTGTTTTCTGATTCTGCTCGGGTTTAGAAGGGATAAACCTGACCCTGAGTTAATCCAAGATTAAACCAGGACATAAATCACTACTACCGCTAACCAACGACCTCTGACCTCCCTGCGTCTCCTGGCTGCTGTCCGAGCAGCCCTGCTGACCGGCATTAACTGGGGCGGGTTTTATCAAGGTGTCATCCAGAGAAGATAGCAGCATGTCTGCCATTTCTGAAAACTCCAGAATGATTCTGAGGAATCATGAGGAAGGATTAGAGAATTGGACATGTGGGATGGGAACGGGACAGGACGTGTTATTTTTGATGTGCAGCATGTGAAAACCCGATTCCATTAAAACAGAGCTCTGTTTTTGCAGATGTGTATCATTAGATGAGGATTCTCAAGGGAGGATCTCTTTCCTGACCACATCTTCAAATTCCACATTCTCCACACACATACATCTGGTTTTATAAGTTTCCACCAGACTGAGAGAGATGGACATCCTTTTGTTTGGAGAGACACCACAAGCTCAATGGCACATATTAGTTATTTTTTGCTGAGAAGGTGGCAGCATCAGGAGCTAATACACCTAGTTTTTTTCTTCTTTGTTGCTCTTTGCACCAAAAGCACATCTGTCTGCTGTTACGAGAGTTTACATAAAAATGGAGACAACGTGCACCTCCTCCCCCCTCGCCGTCTTCCTCTGTCCGTCATCGCATGCTGCTTGGCAGACAACAGGCAAGGGGCTTAGGTGATGGGAGCCAGAGGCCCTGCGATAAGGCCATCTCTCCGCATGAGGGCTCATCGGAGCTGACAGTGAATACAAATTGGTGCCATTAGCGAGGGTGGGGGGTTGTGGGGGAGGGAGGGGGTGTCTCCTAATTATAGAACAGCACTGAGCGTGTAAGGGTAGGGGGTGCAGTAGCGAGGAGGTAGCAGTGGTGCTACAGAGCAAGGTGTCATGCCCCCACCGTCACGGAGCAGCATAGTGCGTGGATACGGGGAGGATGAACAGTTTAATGATGTGTGAGGTGGGAGCACTCTTAGGGTATTTCCATCATGTAGTTTATATTCCACACCAGTTGTGACAAGAGAGCACTCACACCCTTTCATTGTGGGGGGGGGGCTCGAAGCAAGAGATCACAAACAGCATGAACAGCCTTACTTTATTACGACTTAACAATAAATACTGATTAATGTTTTTAATTTTCTGAGCATTGGGATTAAAGTTAAGCCAAACATCAAAGCCATGGCAGATTTTGATTTAGAATTATTTTTCATTCCCCAAAAGGTTTTGTGAAATGAGACAGGCATCCATCAAACAATAGTGAAACATCATAAAAGGAGCATATGTCTTTTGCATTTTCCACTGGGATTTTGAGACTTTATCTTTGGTGATATGTCCTTAAATGGGAAGGCCTCTCTGTTATCACCATTCTCTATCTAGAATCTATTTGGGCCAACACAAAATGTAAATATTACTCCAAGTCTGAAGAGACATGTCGGTAAAATCATTAATATAAACCTAAATCCTATTTTAGGCTGTAAATGCAGTGTCTGCTTGGAGTGGTTTGAATTTATATAAATGAACCAGACATCATTCAAATATTTTTTAAATATCTTTGAAATTATCAGATAATCTATTATTTATTTATAAATTTAACTAAAAAAATAAGTTTACATTATATTTAAATGTTTTGCCTTTTAATAAAAATGAGCAAATTTTGTGCAGGAGTTGAGTTTATTGAAGTAACCATAATCTTGAAGATGTTTTTCTTTCTAACTGAACCGGTTTTTCTTGTCTTGGATTTAAAATGGATGACAGATTAACCAATAAAAGCCAAACTGTTATAGCTCAACAGAGTGGATGATTGGGACAACAGAATCCATAACACATCAAAAGCATTTCTAAACTGTTTCCTGCAATGGTCTGTCTTTGTAGATCTTTTTTAAAGGAGCACTATGATGTTCTGGAGAACAGCAATCCCAGGCTAAAATGACAGCAAGGATGGGTTTCTACATATTTGACCAGAACATTAGGATTTCTTTATTATTGTTACTAATAATTATCCCTTCTTGATTGTTTATGTATATTTGCTCCTTGTAACGGGCAGGACCTGAAACACATCAGCTACTCTCTATAGTTGAATACGAAGTAGGAGAGTTATTGATGCTATTGGTAGGAAAGTGAGTGCCGCTGTTCTCACAACTTTGGAGTACTTGAAAAAACCCAGATATTTTAGCTCGTTTTGCAGGTGGTTGCGACATCTTTTCGGGCGCGGTCTGTGGCTACTGGTGGGGAGTGTGTGTTCATCTGTGTGTGCACATGTGTCTGCGCATTGTGGCGAGTGATATAGAGAGCACAAAATTGTAGAGGCATGTCCATGTAGAGGCAGAAATTATAGTGTTGTGAAGACAACATAAATAAATAAGATGATTTTGTTTCATAAAAGGACAATGTGTAGACCTGTTTTATATAAGAAGGGTACCTTAAATGACTTCTGATATGATTTACGTTATTTAGAAAATAAATTTGATATATTTAATTTGACGCTCTGGGGGGGGCGGAGGGGATCATTGAAGGGGCAGGGCGCCCCTCCTGTATAACGACAGGGTAAACATAGGACATTGCATTCTTTTTTGTTATACCAATCTTACTATGTAATAACCAGTAAAGACAAATTGACAATATTTGTGTCCAGTAGTCCATGCAAAATTCATACATAATAAATGCTAAAATATTTGAATGCTAAAATGATACATTAATATATGATGATTATCATTCAGCCAATAAATAAAAATAATTTGATTGTTCTGAAAATAAGTCAGATAATATGAAGTAATGGCAGAGTTTTCACTAACTTACTGCTTTGTGTTCACCTTGAAAGCAACAAGCTGTAGAGCAGGTGTCCCCCAAAAAAACCGGCTGCATACACACCACACCAACACACACAACACACAACACCAACACACACACACACACCTCTTGTTTTGCTATATGTAGTGGGACCATGTGTTGACTCCCATTGACCTTCCATTGTTTTTCAGTCATTTTCAACCATTTCTATGCCTAACCCTGACAAAAACCCCTGGGACCTAACCCCATTACCAGTGCATGCCTAACCCTAACCTTTAAACCAAAAACTAATTTCACCCTTTTCCTAAACCTAACCGTTAGCAAAATATTGGGGGGGAGGCCAAAAAAATTCCTCACTTTGGTACAAACGGTCTTCAATTTGATGGTGAAATTGGGAAAATGGTTCTCACTGTGATGCCAAGACATGAACACACACACACACACACACACACACCACACACACACACAAACACACACACACAGGATGCAGCAAAGCTCAGAGCAGTTGACAATAGCATTCCTCTCCTCTGCGTTTCAGGCTCTTTGTTATAACCAGTGTGTCAGATCATATCTCAAAATACGCTGCCCTTGCTTAGTTATTTGCTAAGTGACACACCCTTTCTGATGTGACACTGCGGACAAGCTTGTGCCCACTTTAAATGTCCCCCTCCCCACAGGGTGACAAAGCCAAAGCAAGCAGCTGTTGCGTTCTTATGCTGTTCCTTCTCATTTAGCAGCGCAGCTAGCCCTCCAGTGATCATACAGGCATTCTTCAACAGCTCTGTCACCTCTATGTTGGCTTTGAAGCATACGGCTTACACAAACCGAAATTACTCAATTGTTTGACACGGAGACAAGTAATGTTTAAAGTAGCCGTTGAATGAGGCTGCGGGCCTCAAAACGGGCTGATTAGGCATGGCTTTGCTAACAAGGAGTGCAGGTGGCATATCAGGCCTCCGGTGGGCAAACACTTGTCCAGAAGCATGAGATGGCTCTTTAATCTCAATCTGCTTGCTAGCATGCCCAGTGACTGCCCCCATTTCAGGTGCTTCCTTATCCTACAAAGGCAGGAAGTCATTGTGAGAAAGTTGGTGCTAGATTAAGATAAGAGAAAAAAGCAGCAGCTGTCACATACAGGCATCTGGATATAAGCCAGGAACACTCTGACTGTGTAAACACACTGCTTAATTTGCATGTAAATTGCCTTTCTTTGATTAAACTGTAATGAAAGCTCTAATGTGAAAACACATTGTCACATTGCATTAAAGAAACACAATCGGTTGCAAACGCAGACGTTTTGTGACAGTTTCTTGTGTTTTTTTTTCTGTGGCTAGTTTGCAAGAACGTGAATAATCATTGACATGCAGCAGTGAAATACCACAGTCAAAAGTTGAGTATTTTTGTTATACTTTAAAGCTCTACTTGCTCAAAGTACATTGTGTTTGTATTTAGGTAGTCAATTTTTAAACATATTCTCAAATTAGAGCAAGTATCATCTGCAGAGAATTACTCTGGAGCTCAGGAGGATTCGCTTGTTTGTACCAGAAAAGTAAACACACATCTACTTAAATACAAGATCAGGTTAGATAAAGATAAAGATTTTATTATTGGCAAACATGCAAATCAGAGAATAACTGCTGCTTCGTACAGGCCCGCAGGCAACAGACAGTGGAGGCTCGGCTAAATAAATGGAAATTATTGCATTAAGCAGGTCTCTAAAACCTGTGTCACTGTCGCCTGTGGCAGCTCAGCTCATTAATGCACCTTATTAAAAGTTGACCCAACTGCCAGTTTTGCAGTTTTCCCCCACAGGATCTTTCTGAAGCTGCCTTGTGCTGTTCCATCAGTCCTGTTTGCAGAAGAAGTGGGTCTTTGGAGATTCAAAGGAATAATAACACCTTAACTGCAGTCTTGCTTCTTTGCATTGACAGCATTCAAAATATTTGGCGAGGATTCTTGACAAGGGCGGCCTTTGATGTGCGTGAGGATTTCACCTCTCCCGCCCTCTCTTAAACACCCTAATTATCACTCCTGCCACTCTGGTGTGTGTGAACTAGCACACACCTCTCTGATGGCTTGGAAAGTGCCTTGGGGCGCAGCACAGGTAGCGGAGCATGTTTGTGATGCGCCAGAGGCTCACAGGGTATTTTGTCACTTTATATCACCACCTAAGAACAGTAAAAATAACCTAATTAAATAGAACTCCCTCTAATTTAGAATCCCTGTCCGTTTGTAGTTTTCTGTCCTTGAAAGAGATCTAGATAAAATATTTTACAATGCCAGATATTTCTCGTCAATGTAAAGTCCAAATCTTGCAAAAGTGCCAAGCAGTGGCTGTGACGTGCTACTTCATCTTGTAAAACAACTGTTACCTATTATTATGAGCCTGGATACGAATGTGTTTGATTTAAGCTCGACACACTATATCTATTTTTGAAACTCTTACTTTGAAGTAATGAAGGAAGTAGTTCGTCTGTTGCCGTGTTGGCAAATAGAAGAGTCTTGGTTACTCAAGTAATAAACAAGCTTCCAACTGTTTCAAATAGTTTGTTTGGCACAATAGTGGGTACTGTGTACGGGAAAGAAAATGAAGACCGGGCAACAGAGAACATAGGAAGGTATTTGCACTGTTAGAACTGGTTCATAATTAGCTGCTCATAAAGCTGAGGTTGGCATCTGCTGTGGGGCTTCCTTTCAGCACTAAAGTGCTATTCATTTTTTAATTAGTCTGGATTACATAAGAACAACTACAGTTGAATATTTGAACTGGCCAAACCTAAGCTAGGTTACAGTACATTACATTAGGATATACATCAAATAGGGTTCCCAAAAACAATATTTAAATAACACAGACTACTGCTTGGAACAAGGTTTCATGTATAGGAAAATGTGTTTTTAAAGAATCTGGAATCAGTTTTCCAGTCCCACAAACTGCCAGAAGTGCAGATATACAGTTTATCGCTTGCACCAAACTATGTTTCAAACTGTTGGCAGACATATTGGATTATGGGGTTTGTGTTGAACTGGTATTTAACTTGTTCAATATTGCAATAAGTACCAATCTAAGGTGGTGCTAAGGCCAAAAAGGTATTAAAAATGCTCCTTTTATAAAGCTTGTTCAGTGTAGAATTATCCATCTTAGGTTAAGTCTGTAGTAGTCCAGAGATTATCAGATTTCTAAAAGTACTTTCAAATTTTTTCCTATCTTGGCATGTATGCTGGTGTAGTGAAAAACACATGATAGGTGGATCTAAACGCCAGGAAATTTGTGGAAACTAAGATCTTATAAGTATGTATGTTGTTTTTATTGCGCTCCCAGTTTGAATAGTTCCTGGGTGTTTGGATCAAGGGTGTGGGATTCAAAGTGTTCAACTGCGTCAGGCTGGTTATGTTACTTTTGCTGTAACATCTATGCCTCACTGTGTTTTTTTTGTAAATATTTAAGGATCAACAGTAACGGAATTTAATCTCTCTGAGCGCCACCAGGTGTGTTGATATTTATTTGCCAGATTATGTAGAAAGCAAGTCATGCCAACAATTTCACCTTCAATTTCAAGCATACAACATAGTAAAGGGAGTGAAGCTTCTAGATAGCATTGTGTAAGATGAATTATTGCTATTACTGGGTCACTACTGCGATATTGCAGTTGATTCTGTAGCTTTTGGGGACGTGAATGCACTACATGTGATGCGCAATTCATGCAGCGCAATCTTTTGTATAATGTAATAAAAAACTGTAAAATAGCCTTTTACTTTGGCACACAGTGGAAGCTACGAGGCAGATGTCAACATTAGTATCTTTACCTGCTAATAATTAGTTTCTCCCAGTGCATAGAAATTGTGCATATATTGTGTATTAAAGTTTCATTTTTTGAATGATTACCCAAAGTACTGCTCCACAAACAATTTGAAAGTGGTTGAGACTTCTTTAACAGTTTTGTAACGAAATGGACAGATTAAAGCTGTCTCAGATTGGATAGATTAAAACTTTCTCCTAATCAAACTGAAAACCAAAAAGCTGTCAATATAGTTGATCATTGCTACTCATTTTCTACATTGTTACCTTTCTTTTGGAAGGTCAAGACACTGGCAGTGGCAGTGCTCTGCATTTTTAATTTCCCCAAATTGAAACCAGAGAAATATGCAGTGCGGAGGAACACCCATATCAGTGTCATGTGGTGAGCTCATACTGCTCTGTCAGGATCAAGGATGTGGATCTGAAGGATCTGTTTACATGCATCAATTCAGCTCCATGACTACATCCACACTATATTTACATCTGTATTCTTCCTCTATTGCAAACAAACAAAAGACAGAGGAGAAAAAAATGAGATTGTGGCGTAAAAATAGCTGATGTTTTGTCTAAACATAAAGTCTAAACTTTCAGTTATCCTGTCAATAGCCTGATGTTTTTCTTTTGGAAATTGCCAGGAGCATTTTGAGCTTGATTACCTGTGTACTGCTAAGTCACTTTGGATGCAGTTATCCTCTCTTAATGAGAGGAAGTTATGTCAGTAACCAAAGCTTATGCGGGGTATGATGCATTAGCAGATGAACGTGATACTTAAAATTTACTTTCCTTTGGATAACAGCATGGGGAAATAATTTTCTAGAAAGCTGCAATGCGGTGCACCTCCTTATTTCTGCATATGTGCTCCTGAGTCAGCTCTGCCTGTGAACCTTTTCTTCCCAAACATATTTCCAAAGTATACTTGGCCCTTGGCTATAAATTTAAGATGGAGATATACGCTGCAACATGCAGGCTTTGCAGCTCCGGAGATCATTGTCAGCAGCCAAGTATTCTCCTAGGAGAAGGGATAGAGCAGTGCTGGGAGGCGGGGCCATATCTCTTCCCCATGTTTCTTCTCCTCATTTACACAAAGATACTTGATATGGTCTAAGGGAGTGCTTCTCAAACCTTTTTAAATAGTACTACCTATCTACAAACAGGTAGTCCTCCAAAGTACCCCCACACAGTCAAGACATATTTAAACGCACAACAGCATCTTCTAATTAAAAATGTCCCACTCCCAAGCAGGAAATTTAAACGGGAAGGTTACTCCCTGATTAGAGAGAAAGAAATGTTTTTTACAACACAAAGCCCAAAATTCAATATGGCTGCCAAGAGTTTGAAACATAGTTTGGTGCAAGTAATAAACTGTATATTTGCAGTTCTGGCAGTTTGTGGGAGTAAATCTTTCACACTAACCTGAATACATAACCTGATATAATATATCAGGTTATCTATATAACCTGAATTTGTAAACGTCTACCCTTAGTTTTTGGATGCATCTAATCATAAGACTTACATTAATATTACATTTTATTGCTAATAGTAATTAGCCTCCTCACTGAGTAAAAAGGTGGCTAATTTCACTTTTTTTCAGACATAAAGTTTTGACTTTCGAAGTAAATGGCACACAGCCAAAGGCCAACTGTCTTGATTCACAGTCTAAGTTTCTACTGGAGGGTACTTGAAATATTCTCCACTCCATTTCCATTTTGAGTAGTATGTCTTTGAAGCAAAGATCAATGTCCCTAAACTACATTTCTTTTTATTATTGGTGCATATTAGCACCACTAATAAGCACCAATAACTACTAAATGACTACTTTGGGTCTAAAGAAAGTGTTAAATTTGGCTGGTGGAATATAGCAAGCACTCTGCCGATTCAGATATCTCTTTAGGAACCATAACTTAAAAAAAATGTCTTTCAAAATATTTTTTCCCACTTGCCTGCATTAATTATTTATGTTGGGCGAAGTGGTGATGTCAATCCACCTGTGTAAGCAAAGCAGTTCATTCAAAACAAGAATTTTATTAATATTTTACCACAAGGAACCAAATGATTGTGAAACTGACATTTTGAACTGACTTTAGCATCCTATGTTAGGGATTAGCATGGTTAGCATGACTAGCAGAACTAAAATAGCAGCCTCTATCTGTATTACTGGAGAATATAGATCCTTACTCTAACTCCGATTTCCTAAAGCTGCCAACATTTCTAAAATCCAGCATGTCAAGAGGTCAAGGTCATGAGGGATAAATAGAGCAACGTTCTCACATCCTCGCTCTCTCACACCCTGAAGAAAGTAATTTTATATTTAAATGCCTCACTGATACCAGAACTGGCTTATTGTGTTTTCTTCAATCTGTAAGAGCATTTTTGTAGGAATGTCTGCTAAGGTATGGGGCATTCACTCACCAGATAAACATCAGATTTTCGAGTGTCTATTTTGCCCATCACTGATCGGGGCCAGCTAAGCTGAAAATCTCTCCATCGCTGTCAACAGGCAGTTTCTTGGTGCATCTTTGTTCAGCACTAGCCTGCATCCTAGGTGTGCAAAGGAGCATTATCACAGATCCTTCCTCCCAGCAGCTGTAGTACCTTATAACCATCACTGCTCCCCACAAACTCAATACGAGCTGTTATTTGCACAGATTTCCATTTCTTGTAAATAGCCTGCTCTTTTTTATGCACAAATATACATGCACATTTTGTAAATGTTTTGAATATCCTACTTAGTCGCACATTTCTTTTAATCTGCTATTTTGAATAATTTCACAGTATTTCTTTCTTTCTTTATGCTGTAAATTTGCCATTACTGTACAGGGTCCTATTCTTACTTTCTGTTTTTATACTTTTAATCTTTGCGTGAATCTGAAAGCTTTGACATGCCCATCACTTTACTGCTGGTACACCTGAATTTCCCCACTGAGGGACAATAAAGGTTATTTCTATTCTATTCTATGTCTGTGAACATGCAGATTTTACACTTTGGGTTATAAAGTGAACATGGGCAGCATTGTCTTTGTTAGTCTCTTGTCTCTTTCAGTAAAAAACTAGTACTGTCCCATGTGTTTTATTCATGGGAATAATTTAAACACAAGCAGTAAAGTAACAATATGAATGTTGCCATACAGTAGAAAGTAAAACAACTCTGAGCTTTTTGCTATCAGGTTTCTTGTTTAGTGCTAAACAAGCTTCTTTGGTAGTTATGAACAAAGTTCTCTGGTTGTTTTTTATTTGTTTTTCATGCAAAGATCATAATTGTTAATATTTTGCACATCTGTTTGATTGTAGGCAGAGAAAAAAAAAGAAATGCCCTTCATGCCTCTGATGGGTAGGTTTAGACATATAAACCAGGTAGTGCTGATGTGTGTGGGGATTAAGGGATTCTTAAGGGTTTATGTGTGTAAGGAGGCTTTTGAGGCTAAACTGAAGCATCTAATACTTGTTTTTACATCAGTGTGTAGTGGCCATGAAAAGGCTCCCAACTGAAAACCATGGAGTCTCAGATCCTGCATGTTGAACAATGATTGCACTGTGGATCTGTAAATTTGACTTTCAGGGTAAAAAGTACAGAAATGTCCAAAAGCAGGTTGTACGTATGAATGGAAGTTGTAAGTTGCGTAACTGGACTTCATAAAGCTACTGTATCTTGGTCAGTCTCCCACATCCTGTCTGATCAATCAGTTGCTCTGCATGTATCATTTATCAGGTATCTGATGCTGACATTAAGCTCAAATGTCTTGAGGAGCTATTTAGCTCTGCTCCCTGTTCTCAAACCACAGAAACGGCCTTTCTTACAGCCACAGTGGAGTGTTGAGTTATGGGAACAGGCAGTGGGCCGTGTCAGCCAGCATCACCACAAGATGTTCAGAGAGAGGCCTGGATTGTCTGTGTTCAGTAGACTGAAGAATGGACCGGATCAGGAGTCACTCGTACCTCACTCCTTCCTTCTGTATAACTGCTTAAAGTCCTGTGCACAGATTTACCTGGACTTTCATTCTACATGTGACTAGTTTATTGAAAAGATTACTTGTGTTGTTCCAACTTTGTCAGACTGACTGCTGTGAAAATCCAGATGAACAAAGAAAAGCGATTGCAGTAAGTCGGAATGTGACTGAAAGTGGAGGATTGTGTTCCCTCACTGGCGTGCTTTCACCCCTGATAGAGATGGTGCCAATCTTCAGCAATGTGTTACTGAAGCAAAGCCCCCGCTGCGTGTGTGCAAACCCCACAGAGGGAACCTACTTGCAGTAAAGGGCTTCTTTAAGTGTTTATCTGGATTTAATAGACTTATGCTCTGCTTCCAGCCTTTAAATCTTAAGGATAAGTCTCTGTGTGCCTCCTTGCTCTAATGTGTCTGACAAAGAGCAAAGCAGCTCAGCTTGCTTTAGGCTTTCCTGTAATTGTAATCTGCAACTGCAAATTTGTAGGCGTGTTTGGGGGGAAACGGCAGATTTAGGGTGCAATCCTATACATTTGCTTCAATAAACAACACAGTGTCATTTGCAAATTTGATTTAGCTGCCAGCATGTTTAATGATTCTGGCAGCAAAACCAACTAGTTTTGCTGCCTTCTGGGAATGACAGCTCAATTTAACACAACTGTGCAGTACAGTCTTTTTGCGTGTTTTTTTTTTCAAGCTGATTGTGACATGCAGCTTGTGCTGGCAGCGGTCTTGGCCCAGAGACCTGCTGGGCGGCCTGACCTCAGCTCAGTCTGCTGCCACTATACATCCTCAGTCAACATTTCAAACAAGCACAATGCCACGTGGCCTCGCCTGAGGCGAAGGTTGACTTTGAGGTTAAGCTGAGGAAAGGCTGACAGAACAGAGAATGATGTCTGATTGCTGGACCAATGTTTTTGAGAGATTTCAACAGCAAGTTGTCAAGTTTCCACAAGTCAAAGTTGATGATGGAATTAAGAAAAATAAGAAAGTTAATCTATCAATTTTTAAATCATACATGTATATACACAAATCCCAATATGTTTTATTGGGGTTTCATGTGACAAGTAGCACAGAATGGGGAAAAGGAAGAAAAATGTTTTTTTAAATCAAAAAGTTTTTGTGTGCATTTAAAATACAATCTAGTTCCCCTATTTGACTGCAGAAGCCCAAGCGATTAGTATATATAGTGTGTAGTTAAATCTTAGAAATCCAGCTGTTCTGTGAAGGTCTCAGATGTTTGTTAGGAAACATTAGTGCACAAACATTATCATGAAGACCACGAAATACAGCAGATAGGTCAGGGATCAACTTTTGGATAAGCTTAAAGCAGGTAAGGTTCTAAAACAAAACTTTGAACATGTCAGAGCCCTGTTCAGTTCTTCCTCAAAACATGGAAAGACTGCTGCTGAACATGACCATTTATGTAAGCATGATGGACAAACAAAGCACAACTCTGACGCAGCCACGGGGCTATTGACAAGTCAGGAGGAGCTGCAGAGATTAACAGCTCAGGTGGGAGAATGTGTTGATGGGACAACTATAAGTTACACAATCTAAAAATCTGGCCTTCACAGTGGAGTGGAAGAAAGAAAGCCATTGCTGAAAGAAAGTCCCATGTAGAAGATGTAGAGGGATGTAGAAGATAAAGCAAATATGTGGATGAAAATACACTGATCAGATGAGAGGAAAACTCAGCTTTTTGGCCTACATTTAAATTTTATTGTGTGGCAGAAAACTAAAACCTCACATCATCCTGAACAAATCATCTTGACTGTGAAACAAGGTAGTGGTGGGTTCCTCTTATTTGTCCAGGGCAGAGAAGCTGGCCAGAGTTCATAGAATGATGGATGGAGTTAAATAGATCTACACTGGAGGGCATTAGATCAAAGCATATTCTTGTTAGAATGGCCTAGTAAAAGTCCAGACCTAAATTTTAAACTGTGGTAAGATGTGAAAACTGCTGATCACATGCGACTTCAAAACATTTCACTCTCTAGATGTGCAAAGCTGATGGAAACATGCCCCAAAACACAGCAAATGCGGTTCTACAAAGCGGGTTGTGTTCAGCCCTAATACTGATCTAGCCCCCCTGATCTAATGTGTTGGTCTATGCCATAAAATCCAAAAAAAATGCATTGAAGTGTGTAACTGTAACATGAAATACACTGAAAACCTTCAATGGGTATGACTTATACATCCTGCATTTAACCTCTGGTTTGGTCATACTGAATGATTTGCAAGGTTGGGTTTCTTCAACAACTGCAATATGTAAGATCCATTTGCTCAACCTCGGTTCAGTCTTCATTAAAAATAAGGCTGGGTGAGAAGGTGTGGGGAAAGACACTTCACTTAGAAGCCAGCGGATTCAAACACGCTGTATTGTAGATTTAAAGCAGTCCTTGTGCATGTTATCAGATGGGTATGGGATTAGATTACACATGTTTGTTTCTTAATGCGCCATTCTCTATAGGGCGCACTGATGCTTTGCGCTGCTCACATTCCCTACTCAGCTGACAGATGGTCTTATCCAGCTTCTCTCTGACAACAAACACAAACCGAAGAGCTGCTGACAACCTGCTTCAGGAAGGAGTTGAACTGGCCCTCGGGAAACGCGTGCACTTTTGTGTGTATGTACAATCTATTCTTATTTGCGCACACGCAGACACACAGGGACTCATCATTCAGCTTAAGACTCCAACACAAATAATCATGGGGCCTGACCTCGTGCGACAGAGCTCTGACAGATGCCAATCACCTGGCTAAGCTGTAAACATTCCTTTGGTGGGCACAGTTATTAAATCAAACTATACAAATCCAGCCAATCTAGTGCTATTAATCATTGCTTATTGATGTTGCCCTATGTTAAACTTAGATCTGGCTGGAAAGACGGCTAAGATCACATTCCTCGGGGGAGTCTTTTTTGAAAGGTCCGGAGATGGTGTTTATTTTAAGGCCTAATGTCGGACATGTTGATGGCTACGGCTGCTTGGGTGTTCAGACCTCAAAAACACCTCAAATGAATGTTTCTTGGCGGTTTTAGGCACACAGAACATGACCACAAATACAGAGATTGTGAGAAAATACAGCCTCACAACATTTTTAAAAGCGGGTAATAACTGCCTATGTGCAAAAACTACTCTGCAGGCCTGACATCTATTTCCTCCTTGGCTTCTTTCCTTATACCCTAGCAGACCTCTGTTCGGATCCTTGAGTAAAAATAAAACACAGCTAACTGTATTTTGTATCCTTCTGTATTTTTTTAAACCCCAGCTTGGCTGCACGATCAGGACAGAAGAACCTCAAAGTGTTTCTTGAAGGTGGTTGAAGAGAAAATCTTACCACTGAAACGAGACTTTCCTGCTGCTTGAGTGAACACTCTTGTTTGTCCAACAGTATATGTGAATGCCACTCGTCCCTGCCTCTCATTATGGATGGCGAAGGAGTGTGTTTGTCTATGGTGGGGCATGTGACCTCTGCTGTTGGAGCATTGGCCTCTCCGCTCCGCCTGTAGTTGGGTGCTAAACCGAGGAGAAGATATCAAAACACAAACACTCCAACTGCCAGTACATGCTGGCTGCATTGTAATGCCACAGGCATTCTTGCTTTTCTTTCTTTTTTTGTTTTTTGTAACTATTGGCCTTTATTAACAGTTACCAGACAGGAAATGGGGGAGAAGGGGAAAGACATGCTGTATATTGGCCTTCCACTCTACCGCTACACCATTCAGTACCCCCTCACGCACTTTTCTGACCTTCAGAGAATGGTGTCCAAGCAAGAACAGGAATGTTTAAACCCATCATACATCATGCGTACAGCCATGTAACCCTACTCTGTTGTGAAGGAATCACTTGTGGACATTATATCAGTCAAACTATTGCATCTGTTTCTCCTGACTTCCTAAAGAATGTCACAGCCAGTCTCTGGTGGGAGCTTTCCTAGATCTTTTGATCCACTCAGGAGGTATTAACCCATCAACACAGTGTGACAGACCCTCAGTAGCACTTATCTCTAATGTGCGGTGTTAGGTTACAGTTGTGCTCATGGAAAACCATCAGATAACTTCATGTTGCTTTGCCGCAGTGGCATGAGGAATATGTCAGTTGTGCCTGCATGTGTGTATGACAAAATGTGCATATAAAAATCTGTTCAGCTGTTATAAATGCAACCATTTCTGTCTCCATGCAGAGCTGAGGTCCACTGGTACGGCTCATCACTTCGCCTACCTGCTCAACGCATCCAACTACCGGATCCTCCGTATGGATGAGGACCATGACCGCATGTACGTTGGCAGCAAGGACCACATCCTGTCCCTAGACCTCCATGACATCAACAAGAGCCCACATATTGTAAGATTTCTATGTATGCCTTTCACTATGGCCCTAATCTGGGATTAAGCAAACACCTTTACCTCAGCAGCTGCCTCCATGCCAACAATGTAGTTTCGTGTAAAAGTATTCATTCCTCTTGAAGGTTTCTATATTTTGCCACATTTCAACCCAAGACCTCAAGGTGTTTGGAAATTTATGTGATAGAGCAACACAAATAAGCACAATAGTGAGGTGGAAGAAAAATAATAAGTTTTTGACATCCTTCACAAATATAAATCATATTAATTTATATTCCCCCACGTCTCACTCAATACTGTGTAAAACCATGTTTTACTGCAATCCCGGCTACAAGTCTGCAAGGGTATGTCTCTGTCAGCTTTGGTCAACGAGAGACAGAATTTAATTTTCCATTCCTCTTCGCAAAATGTCTTTAGCATACTCAGATTGGATGAAGATTATAAGAGAACATCAATCTTCAAGTCTTGAACCAGATTTAAAATTCAGTTTAGGTTCTAAACTTTGACTATGCCATCCTAAAACATACAATAGTCATGTATTAGGATTGTCTAGTCGAGGTTTATGTGTTGGGTCTGAACTTTAAACGTACAGCCAGAGCTACAACTGAGTAGTTTAGACCATAGAACATTAAGATGACCTAGTCAAAGTTCATATGTTGGGTCTGAACTTTGACTAGGCCATCCTAAAACATCGATGTTCTATGATCTAAACTATTTCAGATTTTTACTTGTAAAATGTTTTAAAAACATGTGAAATTTTCTTTCCACTTAACAGTTATTTGCTACTTTGTGTTGGATTCTCACATACAGTCCCAATAAACCACACTGACATTTGTAGTTGTAACATGAAAAGATTGTGCTCCGTTCCCTTGGTCAGGACTCATAGATTGTTTTTGTTGGACTGCACGTTTTCTGGTGCAGGTTCATTAATACACTGTGACTGGGTTAGAGCTATTTCAGCAGGACTGATATTGGCCTAGGTGGGTTTCCCTAAAGAGTTTTAACTTGAAAATTCAACAAATGGCATTGATGTGTAACAGGTTTGATTATAGCAATAAAACATGCTCTGGTCTCGCCTTTGCAGATCCACTGGCCAGTGTCTGAACGAAGGCGTACAGAATGCCTTGTGAGCGGGAAGGATGCCAGTGTAAGTAAGCGTGCGGACGGCAATTATTAATTCAGTAGGGTCGTTCAGTAGGGGTGATTTACATCAACTTGAGAAAATACGCAGCATTAAAAGTATACAACTCTCTTCATTGTTCATTCTGCCTTTAATGTGATTGAGCAGTTTGAAAAGCTGTCATCTTCAGGTTTTGAGATTGGCCCAGTAAAAAGTATATCCTATTAAAGCAGAGAATTAAAGAATTGCCTCCACTTACCGAATATTTTTATATTTGTATCATTTGAATTTGGTAAATCAGCAGGAGGTGCACTTGTTAAGAAAACAAATAGCTTTTTATTTGGATTTCACTGAAGGAATAATTTACTGTACCTTCTTTATTTCCAGGATGAGTGTGCAAACTTTATCTGCCTGATTGAGCCATGGAACCGAACTCATCTGTACGTCTGCGGAACAGGAGCCTACAATCCAGTCTGCACCTTCGTCAACCGTGGGCGTAAACCTCAGGTTAGAAACTAAGACCTGAACAATGCTGAGCCCCGGAAGGCCAATTATACAGATGACAACAGCTTTCTCCACCTGCATCATTAAGGACCCAGCTTGGCTACTTTTGTTGCCTCACCTATCCAAGTTTGCCCTTCACTCGCCTTACATTAGCTGCCTGTTATGATGGACTTCCTCCATCATTGTTAAACCTGCTGCTGGTACCATGTGTCCACATGTGGTAAAGCAACTAGGCTTTCAACACAGCTGCTGTCACCAGTGAGCAGTTAGTCCTTCTCTGTTTAGTGTCAGCATTTAATGGGAACCTGGACCAAATACCTTGCAACACTACCTTATAGCACTTTTTTGAATATCACACTTGTTCCCAAATAGTGATCCAGGCATTTTCTATAAAAAGCAGTAAATAAAACGTACACATCCTCATTACTTCTTCCTATGGACATCACACAGAGCTTTCAATGCCAAGCACCGTTTGCACGAGTCCCCGTAAAACATACAGTTCGTCTGTGACCACCCCCTCAGACTAATGATAGACCGTCATCCAGTCGCTTACATATCCATCCACCGCTTCATGCATTCATCCAGGTCACCTGCCAGACTCTACTATGTGGGACGTTTGGTAATTGGAAGTGGGAACTCCCATGATGGGGTGCAAATGGAATGTTCCAGTTTTGGTCCATTAATGTGAGGAGTGTTATTTTCTTTAGAACACCAAACTAACGGGCTCAAGTCATGCCCCCAACAGGACCATTCTGAGTCAGAAATCAAGCAGTTTACATGTGCCTGGTCCTTAATACACAATGCTTGTTGTTCTCTGACTAGACCTGTTAAGAATAGCTCTAGAGCTGTGTATGCAAATTTTAGTAAAATGTTTTGCTTTCGCAGCGGATTTTAGCAGCTTGTAGCATTATGTGGCATTGATTCAAGCACAGGATATGAGGACTGCTGTTCTTCAGTTTTCCACCATCTGAGCAAATATAGCGACACATATGCCCTTTGTATCCATGCACGACCATATACAGTGCATTGCCAAAAGCATTTATACCTCTTGAACATTTTCACATTTTCTGCAGTTATAACCACAAACATCTATGTACTTTACTGAAATTTCATGTGACAGACCAACACGAAGCAGTACAGTGAAGAAAAGGAAAATGATAAGAGGTTTATTTTATTATAATTCTTTTTCTTACAAGATAAAATGAGCATTCCCCACATCATGATGTTGCCACCACCTGCCAAAGGGTTTAAATAAAAATGCATGCCACACTTTTCTGATTTTTATTTTGAAAATAAATGTTGTAATTTGCAAAAACAAATCTTAAAGAAGTGTGACATGCATTTGTATTTAGCCGCTATTTACTTAGTGGTGGCAGCATTATGATATGGTGACACTAGTAAACAGAAGTGAGCGTGTTTTCGGTTTTTATCTGTAAGAAATTTTGAAAATCATGTATTATTCTTTCCCCTTGACAATTACACTACATTTTGGTCTGTCACATAAAATCCCAATTAAATGCATTGAAGGTTGTGTTTGTAACATGATGAAAAATTCAAGGGTTGTGAACACTTTTTCAAGGCAGTGTATCTATTTTTGTGGATGCCCTTGCAGTAATTGTTTTACTTGAGGAGTTTCTCATCATGTTTTGCAATCAAAAGCAGCTCACAAGATTGCAATGAAAGGCCTTGATCCTCCCTCGCCAGCCGCGTAACATCCAGATTGTATTGCTGTTTCCTGTTTTAGACGTCCATGTATCTGCAGATGGCCCAGGCCAGGGGAAGGGCTAGCCGCGCGGCCGAACCCAGCGCGGTGCACGAGACACTCGGACTGAAGGTGCGATGCGGGCCCTGTTTGCACTGCGGCCCCAGCAGATTGCCGGGGCTCGTGGTCACTAGCAGCATGCCCCCATTCTTTGTGTCTAAGCACATTTTGTCAATGCCATTTTTAATCAAAAGCCACCTTTCGTTTACCTTTGTAACATTTAGCATGTGCCTTTTTTTGGTTTGTGCACAACCTTAAAATTTTATTTTATGTTTCATTCATAATTTCTTTGTGTCCTCCTCATTGTCACAGCACACTGTCCTATTCGGCATTGTTCTTTGTTAATTTTGCTTTATATATGTGTTAAATGCCACATTTTGCATGAGAGCTGGGCTATCATGTGAAATGGGCTTATCAGCCAGATAAAAACACAGGGCATAATTTTAATTAAACAGGCTTTTGCTCCCTTTCATTGCGTGGCATTTACTTTCATTTACCATATATTAAGCCTCGTATCATAAACGGAAGATTTTCTAACCATTCACGTTGCTTATCTGAGTGAATACAGCTTGGGCCCATCAGCTCTTCACCCCACAGAGCCCGAGTCAGCATCTGACCTACTCCCACAGCAGGGCATGTTAGCCCAGAGCAAACACCAGCCATCTGTATCCAGCTGGTTGTGCTGTGAGGGAAGTAAAAGAGCAACATACTTGAACATGTCCTCACTCGAAGCACTTTGAAACATGTAAAGCATAAAGGATATTAGGGCTTATTCGAAGAAGGACACTTTAAAAATGTTTCACAGTGCTTTTAAAACGTATTCAATGTAACATGCTCAATTGAATTTGAGCATGTTACAACCACTGCACTTTAATGTATTTTATTAGGGTTTTGTAATAGACGTCATAATTAGTCGTAACTAACTGTGAAGTGATAATAAATGGCACTTTTTTTTACTAATGAAAATCTGAAAAGTGTGACATGCATTTGTATTCAATTCTTTGTATAACCACCGTTCAGTTCAAATACATCTGCAAGTCTTTGGGGGGTATGTATGTATTGGGTTTGCACATCAAGACACATTTTTGCTCATTGTTTGCAAAATAGCACAAGTTCAGTCAGATTGCATAAAGAGCATTTGTAAAACACAATTTTCAAGTCTTGCCAAGGATTCTCAATCAGATTTATGTCTGGACTTTGACTAGGCCATTCTAACACATGTACATGCTTTTATCTAAACCATTCCTTTGTACATCTGATGTAGTTAGGCTCATTGTCCTGCTGGAAGGCAAACCTCCTCAAAGGTTTGTGGTAAATATTTAACTGGGATTATAGCTTGTTTGTCACCGCTCTTCCATGATGCCCATATTTGTGGAGTGTACGACTAGTAGTTGTCGCCAGATTCTCCCATTTGAGTTACAGATATCTGTAGGTCTTCTGGTGTTACCATAAGATTCATGGCTGCTACTCTAATTATTGCCTCCTTGCTCAGACCGGCTAGTTGGCCATATTTGAGTGGTTAAAGTGACAAAATGTGGAAAGGTTCAAGGGGTATGAATAGTTTTGCAGAGCTTTTTAACTTCTACTCAGATTTATTTAGTCAACTTTTCAACTTTTCTGCAGGGTAATTATTTATGACAGGTCTTCATATGAACCCGCGTAGGGCACATTTTTCTTCGGGTGCACATAATTATTTGTGACTTTTTTTTTTTCTCCTACACTTCACTTTCTGGCATGGCTTTGAGTCAACTGCCAGCACCTTCTTATTTGCTCAAGTGGTGATTTTAATCAAAGATGAATAGGGAATTACGAAAGAGAATGTGTGTGAGTCAGTGAAGTGTGTTTGGCACGGAGCCACAGTCTCTTCCCTGCTGTAGTGTTGATGGACACTGACAAAGATGGCATCTCTGTCTCCACTGGGAGTGAAAAATGACGATTGGACATGCGAGGCTTGGCCACAGGACATGTCATCACATGCCACTGCTTTATTTTACCCTACTCATACGCAAATTCCTGCCAATCACCTACATGCGCTTGTGTGCTAGGATGCCACAAGCGTTGGGCATCAGTCATCTGGCCTCCATCCGTGGCTTGTTTTTCCCTCTGCTAGATTGTAGGTGTCGGCAGTCAGCCCACGCACCCGTAGGCACCAAGAAGCTGAGAGGTATTTTGCTTGCAGCTTATTATACAGTAAGCCAGGCACAGCCCATGACACGCTCGTTTCTGGAGTAGACCTGGCACAGGGACATTGATTAAAATTTCCTCGCTTTCACTGCATGCATTTTTCTGTATGAACTTACACTCATTATTCTAACACGTCATCCCCCACCAGGCCCCGTGGGTCCCACAGGTGTCAGAGGCAGCGCACATGCTCCCTCCATTTTCCCTACCCCAGGGAATCACAGTGGCACGATGAAGAGTGCTGAATTTATTGCCATCTCCCTGTGATTTTTCTGTTTCAGGAAGAAATGTTCCACTTGGAGCCTGGAAAAGTGGAATCTGGAAAGGGGAAGTGCTCCTATGACCCGAAGCTCAACAGCGTGTCAGCTTTGATTAGTGAGTATTACTAAGCAGGCTTTGTCATGGTAGAGTCCAGGCGTTGATATCGTTCAGTCAACATCCTTTCAAAAATGTCCTCTAGGACATGTTTTGTTTAATCCCTTGTTTTTTACGTGACCTTCCTCTGTCATATAAAATAATTTTGGTTGTAAAAAAGTCAGCCTAATGCTCACTACAAGTTTATGTTGAGTCTTCATTATATTCTGGCATGTACTTATGTGTAATGGTGTTTATTTTAAAGCATTCTATACCCATCGGATATTATTTTTCCACATGTAGGGACTAATCTACAGATGTATCTTGCCAGTTGAGGACTTTCAGTGTGTGAGACTAGCATTTACTGGGGGTGTAACTACTCATCCAGCTCACGATATGAGACGATACATGAGACTGATTTCATTTTAACAGTGTTCTTAGTTTACAAAAATCACAAACTATGTTTTTACAAATACACAATCCGTCCATCCATTACTTATGTCCGCTTATTCATATAGGTTTACTTGGTCACTGGTCAAGAGGTGGGGTACAGGTTGCCAGTTGATTACAGGGCAATACAGAGGCACAAAGGAGAAGCTACAATTGAAGTTCAATTTAGAGTAGTCATTTAATCTAAAATGCACATTTTGAGACTGTGGGAGAAAGGTTTAAAAGATTAAAGTTTTTTTTACAGGTATAAAAAGTGGCCTATGCAAAATATGGAGAAAACACAATAAATATACAGCAGTTTGAGTTCTAAACACTTGTATGTAAGAAAATATGGAACATTTTTCTGATGCTCTTGTAAGCCAGTGTTAGAAGCCTGACAAGCTGATGTTATCTAGTCAACCAGCCAGGTTCTCTGCTTCCAAATGTAGTGACTGAGAGCTCACAGCAACAATTTGAGGAGAAGGATTTAAAAAAGTCACCCATATACAGCCATATTCAATAAATTAGAATATTATTGAAAGGTTCATTTTTTTCAGTAACTCAGATGACTAAGTTAAGCACATTATATAGATTAATTACACGCACTGATGTTTTTAAGTCTCTCCTTTCGTTAAGTATGATGATTTTCCGCTTAAAGTTAATGAAAACACAACCTTTAAAATGAGATTTTATTCAGAAATGTGGATTTAATGAAAAGTATGTTTAATACTTGCATAAAGGTTATTTTAAAAAGGTACATTTAACCTGACAAATGAACCACATCAGAAATAGTTAAAAATATATATATATACATACATTTATTGTATATGACACACATCTATGTACACAGCTGACTGACAGCTCTCAGCAACAGGTTAAAGAGAGAAGCAATACCCCTCCAAACCCCACCCTATATTTCAAACCTCATTAAAAGAAATGTATTTAGTGCAAAGTGTGTGACAGTTTATTTTAGTGATTTTGGAACGGTGACTGAACAATAAACTGGATTTGAGTGTCTTTTTAGTCTATTTTAAATAATAGACAAAGATTATATATTATCACCTGTTTTCTTTATTCAACATTTAACCTTTAATGTAGTAGTTTGATAATAAGGTTCAGTCTGGATGCTGTAATCTATCATGATGTAGCACTTAGGAAGCCACTGTCCTTTGTCTTTGGTCCAAGTCTTTGAGTGAGTTGCCACCAGTGTAAGGGGATCTTCTTTCTGCAGGGTGAAGCAGCAGGTGTAAATCACTGGCACCACTTTCCCACATTAGCACAGCACCAGCTGACCAGTACGGTACCTGGACTGTCAACTAAGATGGAATTACCTCCCACTTCCATTAGTTACCTTCATACAAGGGACTCTGTTGTCGTGTTGATGAGGATTAAGAACCCTGCGCGACAACGGAAGATTTACCATTGACCACCAACTGCTCAGCTCCCCACTACATTAGGCACGCAATCAGTTGTGGACATTTTAATGATACATCATCAATCTCCCCATAGCACTGCTTGGGTCCATGACATTGAGTATAACAGGGGTAGAAAAGTATTTGTTGTTCCACTCTCTCCATACACAGAGCTTTGTATAAGGACCCTCAGAGCAGATGTAAGACCAACAATTTAATTTAAACAGCAAAATCTTAAAAAGTATTCACACTCCTTGAATTATTTTACATTTTTATTCCAACCACAAATTTCAATGTGTTTTAATGGGATTTTATGTTATGGACAAACACAACTTAGTGCCTAATTGGGAAGTAGAAGGAAAAAAATACATGGTGCATACATTGTCTTTTACAATTAAAACTCTGACAGTGTGCTTTACATTTACCTTTGACCCCTCGAGTTGATATTTCGGTAGAACAATCTATTGCTGCAACTACAGCTGCAAGACAATGAACCAAAAATTATGTTTGGGTGCACAAATAATATTTGTCGTGTCAACAGATTCTGCCACCTGAACTGTGGATCTGTGTAGCTCCTCCAGAGATACCATTGGTCTCTTAGCGGCTTCTCTGAATAATGCTCTCCTTGTTCGGCTTGTTGGTTTAGGTTTATGTCTTAGTAGATTTGCAGTTCTGCTAAACTGTCTGCTCTGCTCATTGGTCTTCATAATGCTGTTTGTTCACAAATGTTCTCTAACAACCCCCTCAGGCCTTCACAGAACAGCTGGAATATTATAAAATAAAATTACACACAAATGCACTATTTTGTAATTGACCGACTTTTTAAGGCTATCAGCTACACTAAATTGTTTTAGGGGAATAGAATAGAATAGAATAGAATAATGGGGTAATACAAATGCACGCTTTTTAGACTTTTTTGTAAATAAAAAAGACCTTGTCTTCCACTCTGCAATTATTTTAACTTTTGTTGGTGTTTTATGTGAAATACATAACACTTTGTGGTTATAAGTTGACAAAATGTTAAAAAGTACCCGGGGCCGAAATACTTTGGCATGGCACTGAACGCCTGCCTGATTTAGTGTTCGTTTTGTAAAATGTGTTAACGAATAAGATGGACCTTCCTGAAAACATGGTCTACTACACACCAAGATATGTTGGCAAATCATAGACATATCCAGTTTGTCAGAGAGTTTAACTGAAATGCGCTGTTTTCTCTTATTGTCAGATGGCGAGCTCTATGCCGGGGTCTACGTTGACTTCATGGGAACAGACTCTGCAATTTTCCGTACTTTGGGGACCAAAACCGCAATGCGAACAGATCAGTACAACTCCAGATGGTTGAATGGTAATCATGCTCTTAAAATTAGGTTGTTCCGCATGACTTCTTAATATAGTATAAAAACGGAATTAGAAATGTGTAGTATGGTTAAAATCTGTTGTGGTAGTTGCATGTGTTTTCAATAAACCAGCTGCGAGATTTCCAACAAATGTTCTCCCATTTTCTTTCATCACGTAGATCCCACCTTTATTCACGTGCATCTTATCCCGGACAGCGCGGAGAGGAACGATGACAAGCTCTATTTCTTCTTCAGGGAGAAGTCCTCCGAGATGGGTCAGAGTCCCATGACCCAGTCCCGCATTGGACGCATCTGCCTGGTGTGTACACACTGTGGAGTGGTTTTGGTTAGTTAATGAAAAGAAAACCCGGAGCATTTAAATGAAGAGCCTGCAGTCTCCTGAGGCGAGTCACCCACTGTGTTTGAACAGCCACCGGCTCAAAGTTAGGGTTTGGCTCACGCTAACGTGCTGGAATCCACATGTGTCTTTACCCTCCCTGTCTACAATGCATCCTTCTGTCTGTGAGACTGCTCCCTGACCTCTGACCTCATGATCCCCTGGCCTCTTCTCCCTGGTAGTCCTGACATTTCTAGGTGCTTTTGTTGGTATGGCCACAAAAAGATGGAAAACTGCCTTTTTCAATTAAATTGGACTTCCTGCACAAATGCCTGCTCTCACAGGAAATCTAAAGCAAACTGTACAGGTTATTGTGTGTGTGTGTGTGTGTGTGTGTGTGTGTGTGTATGCGTGCATGTAATCATTGCAGCAGAAAGGGTCGGAGTGAGAAAATGTGGGGTACTTGCTTCCCTGTCTGCTCAGCTGTTCTTTGTTGTATTTGTTTAAAGGGGGGTCATTCAGTGACCTGGCACACAAACACTCGTCCCCCTCCCAGCGGTCACTACGCCGGTGCTCTCCAGAGACACGGCCCTGTCACTGTTCACCCCAACACACACACACACATCTGGATGCTCTTACTGACGTTCTTTGCACCACCAATTGTACTCTGAGTGTAATTACAGTGAATATTAAAACACTTTCACTTCTGAAATATGGCTGGGAGCATGTGAATTCTGTGGCCGCACTGTGAACCAACAGATAACATTCATTTGAAGTTGTCCTACAGGGATGTCTTTCGTTTTCGTTCAGTAACAGATGGAAAAGTAATAAAGGAGGAACTATTGTTTTTGTTTTAACCCATTCATTAATCACTTTTTACCTTCCTGACTTCGCAAACCAACCCTGTGTGTGTGTGTGTGTGCATGTATGTGTATATGTGTGAGCTGCTGCTTGCTGGCTTGTTTCCACAAGGGGAAAAGTCAGGAAAATGCAACTGATGGAGAAACTGTGTTTTGTGCCCCCCTCCACGCTCTCACAAACAGAACGATGATGGAGGTCACTGCTGTCTGGTCAACAAGTGGAGCACCTTCCTGAAGGCCAGGCTCATCTGCTCCGTACCCGGGAATGACGGCATGGAAACACACTTCGATGAGCTCAGTGAGTTCAAATACATTTCCATCTTTAAACTCAGATCCTGCTGTGGCTTCTTCCGCTATTTCTAACTGATGTTATCTGTGATGGGGGAGGGAAGACAGGTTTATGTTGTCAATACTTCCTTGTGAGTTTGTTAATCAACATTGTTTTTATCAGAGTTAACAATTGTTATTGCTTCGAGAGGTCAGTTTTACTATAAAAGCCCTATATAAACTCAGTCCATTTAGTTTAAAGACTGTTCTGCGGAAAAACTTTTTTTTCTGAGAAATAATAATTTTCTAAAGATGTGACGCACCAATCAGAGGTTTGTGGCCGATTTAAATCTCTGATTTGTGATCTGCTGATACAAGTATTTTTAACTGAAAGCATTTCCATTAGGTTCAATATAAGCAGAGGCAAGGTCGCGCAGCTGTGAATCACTGTAATAATGTAGTTTTACTATTTTAAAAGATACAATGATGAGTTCAGATTAGAACTGCATTTTGTATTAGTGATTGAAGCACCTCACCTCTACTCAATATGGAGTTAAACCCACAATTATTCATACCATGACAAATTTAGATTTAAAATCATTTTATAAACCAGGAAGTTTGTTTCTGATATGAAATGAGAGAGGCATCTCTCTGTTTTTATTTACGCTTTAATAAAAAATTGCATGTTGAAAATTGTTTATACCCTTCTCAATGATAAATGGAAAAACCTTAATTGGCCTTTCAGCAGTCAAACCCTTCTTATAATTACTGACCAGCTTTTTTGCATATTTTCACTCTTATTTTGAAGATTTTTTTGTTTTTATGAGTTTTAATTCCATGAAGTTGGAAGACATCCTTGCCATCACCCAATCTTTAGTTTCTTCTATAGATTATTTATCAGAATAAAGGCGTGACTTTGGGCGGTGTTGCTCCAAAACGATATCAGTAAAAAGAAACATGTTGCTAAAATGTAAAGATTACTTTAAACCAAAAATAGGGGGCTGATGGGGAAAAGAACAGCATCCCAATAAAAATGAGAATATTACGTTTATTTTTTATGGATAAAATAATCAATAACTTCTCAGTCATTGTAAGTTTTAAGTGATCTTCAGCTTTAATTAAAAATCAATAATATAAAATTCAGGATAGGTTTACATATGCTTATCATTGGCATAAATGCCATATTAATTTTGGGCTTTTACTACTGATGGAATAATTCTACAACACACAGCTTTAATTAATTGTAAAAGCAATAATTGGTGCACAAGTTAAAATTTTCTTTAATCCTCTCAATCAGAATTATACATACAGGCTATAATATATATAATATATATGGGCATGTTCTCACCGTGCATGCGTGGGTTCTGTCTGGGAACTCTGGCTTCCTCCCACAGTCCAAAAAACATTAGGTTAATTGGTCTCTCTCAATTGCCCTAAGGCGTGCATGGTTGTTTGTCCTGTGTGTTGCCCTGCAATGGACTGGCGACCTATCCAGGGTGTATTCCGCCTCTCCTCTGTAGACTGCTGGAGATAGGCACCAGCTCCCCCACGACCCTGAATGGAAGAAGCAGGTATAGAAAATAGATCAATGGCTATAAATATCCCCCAACCTCCAACTAACATTGGGTTAAATGTCTCTTAGCAAGTTGCACCCCAGACACACACTTTGTTTAGCCCTCTAGCTTCTAGCATAATGGTGGCTGAATTGCTGGCTAAATATTTGACAGCTGTTCTCAAAGTTAGTTGAGTTTATTTAAACTGGTCAGTTTTAGAAAGCTGAATGTCAGCTTGCTTCAGCCATCCCAAAACACTAATCTCAACATTTTAGATGTTTAGATGTTTTTGGGATCATGATCCTGTTGGAACACCCAGCTGTAAGTTTCAGCCATCTAGCTGTGGATTCAAAGTTAAGTTGTTTAGACTTTCCCACCCTCTGTAAATCTGCAATAATCCTTCTTAGACCTTAAACGAGTTTGTAAGATTATCCCTTCAGTCTGAGTACTGGTTAAACCAGATTCCTGTAAAAAATACTTTTTTGCTGTCCAAGAAAAGCTACGAGTAGCAGCCAATCATGATAACCAAGGCGATCTTAGCAAGCCTTGGCCTTCTCAAGTTAAAAGACATCCTTTAATATTGAGCTGCACCTATTTAAGTTAATTTATGTATATATGTGAGGCTGTATGGATTAGAGAAAATTCCTGATAAATTTGAACTTGTGCACCCAACTCTTATTTTGTAAATCATTGAAGTTGTTTGGAAAAGATACCAGTGAAATAAATTATTAAAGGCCCTTAATTTGATATGAAATTCATGCCTATGAAAGGGGATGAATGGATTTAATTCAGACATTTTCAGGTATAGTTTTCTTCCATGTGTGAAATGTGAAACAGGCTCCAGCCCCCATCATGACACAAGTATACCCCCCATCTAGAGATCAGCTCAGTGCTATCAAGAGTGCGAACAGCACTCATATTTCCCAACAGCGTAGGTCTTTGAAAGGTTTGGCTGAATGCATATTCCTGTGTGTTTTTTAAGGGTGTGGGCTGATGTTGGTCAGTTCAGATCAGTGACCTGGAACATAAATGATTGTCAGACTGTGGGGGGAGAAAGCTGCTCAGTCTGTCTGCACTGGTTTATACAACCAACACTTTAAAATGGGAATAATACCTTAGGCTGCTGTAGCTCTTTAAATAATCTCAGAAAGAAAAGCACCTTACCAGGAATGTTTATGTAATGTCATCCCATTACTGCTTACATTACTGATACTGCTTACTGGTTCTGTGCTGCCTGCAGTTGTTGAAAAACGTTTTGGGTTTTATAGGTAAGCCATAGGTATTTTATAGTCATTTGAAAAATGTGACTTCTTCATGTGTGGAGCCAGTTGACATAAATGACCAAAAAGCAGCTCGAAGTGAAAATGGGCTGTCTCTTCCTTTTCCATATAGAGTTCTGCCTTTATTGGTTAGGTCAGTGCAGTGCAGAGTGATTCTGTGACATGGAAAGTCCTCAGTGTTTGGCACCCATGATTAATTGTAGGACGATGTTTGAGTAAAGGCCATAAATGTGGAGGAAAGCAGGGTGGTGAACGAACAAGGACAGACATGCCAGGGGGACTGAGTAGGAGAGGGTGCTCGTGTCACAATTCAAAGTAGCCGTCCCTGCCACGGACTTGGAGAAGGAACAGTAAAGAAGAAATGATGGCATCGTATTTACTGTATGGTTTGAACAGTTTATAAAGCTGTTTCTGGAAGTATGTGGTTTTGTAGAAAAATCTGTCTCCTAGGATGCACAATGATTAATAAATCTTTACAGTGCTTGCAAAAGTATTCACATAACTTTTTAACGCTTTGTCATGTCACTTCCACAACCTTCAATGTATTTAACTTAGATTTTTGGTGCTAGACCAACACAAACTAGTGTGTTAATGTGAAGTAAGAGGTTTTCAAAAATAAATTAAAATGTGAAAAGTCTTGTGTGCATTTGTATTTAACATACCTTACTCTGACACCTCTAAATAAAACCCCCCTTAGAACCCTGTAGGTTAGATGCACCACACTGTGCGTGGCCAAAAACGATCACTACACATCACCATGAACTCACCATCCCTACACTGAAACATGGTAGTGACCATATCATGCTGTGAGGATGCTTTTCTTCAACAGAGATTGGGAGGCTGGTCAGAGTTGATGGGAAGATGAATAGAGCTAAATGCAGGGCAAGATTTTCGTGGAGTTTTACTTGAAATTACATTAGCTGTACTGTTTTTAAAACTGCATGGCACAGATGAGACATATTTGGGAGGAATCACACGCTTCCGTTGATTCTGTAAGAGTCATTATAACATGTCTTGTAGTCTTGTTGCGAAAACTATGCTAGTGACCTAGAATTCTTTTTATTTCTGATTTGAAATATACTTTTTCAGAAATACTCTTTTGTTTAGTAACAGCTGATATTCACATTTGGGTTCAGGAATGCGATGAAAACCATTTCGGACCAAAAGGTGGAAGAAGTAAACTAAGCTCCTGACTAGAAAGGAAGTGATAACTGAGTAATCAAGTTAGAAAACAAATAAAGCAGAAAGTAACATAAAGTGGGACGGAAAAAGTTTATATATCAGCCAATGTTTTAGGACAGATACTTATAGAATAAGAATCATTTTACGGCTGTGATTAAGAACAGTGATGTGTTCGCTCTGAGTTTCCTCCCTTTGAAGCTGTGATCTGTTTCTCTTCTCAGAGGTATCTCTCTCCAAGTGTGTAACTGTGCACTTGTGTGTAGATAGACAATTTCTGCAGAGGAACAGCTGTATGTCATGACAAGGATCATGACACCCATGGCAGCTCATTGGTCTGCAGCCATGCTAACCCATGACCGTTCCGCTGCTCCAGTTTGGGGCAGCTGTGGGAGAGATTGAATGGGTGGGAACCCACCTCCACTTAGAGAGGAGAAGACATTGCGCTTTCGGAGCTGCATGGTTTTCTCCAGAGATGAGCTCAGACCTGCATACGGTCCCCAGAGGAGGACTGTGCAGCCTCAGTAATGTGGGCAGGACCAGAAACCAGCAGTTCACAGTCATAGATAATTCTCACACCAACCATGTATCACAATATCTGGACAGTAAGCTGACAGCTAATTCCTCATGCTGCTATAGATGAGACAGCGAGCACATAAATCTTGATTCGAATACGTATTCTTTTCCAGTACATATGTGATCAGTTCCTCAGTTTTCTAATTATGTATTTTTAGCTTTTCTTTTTCACTAAACAGGTTTTTCCAACTAGGTTAGGAGCTCATGTTGACGGCTTTGTCCTGTTGCAGGCAGTGAATATGTCTGTCTCCTAGGACCAGTATTTAGGTCAGGTTCTGAAACAGCAGAAAGACTTATCACCTGTACTTGGCATCAAACAAAGGATAAGCTAAATCAGGCAGTCTCGGAGTCAGAGCTCTGCAGGACAACTTGTGGGAGTGTGGGGGATTTGGGTACTTCACGAACTGGCTTCAGAATTTATGATGCTGTTGTCTTATAAGATGAGAGATACAGGGCCTTCTAAAGGTGTTTATACGCCTTGAACTTTTCAGATTTTTGTGACGTTATAAACACAACTTTCAGTGGCTTTTACAAACACAAATCTGTGAAGTGTTGCTTGCATACTGCATGTATTCAGCACCTCTGAGTCAATAATTTGTAGAACCTCTTTCATTACAATTACAGCTAGCCTTTTAGGGTATTTCTCTAGCAGCCTTGCACATCTGTAGACTGAATTTTTTTATCATTCTTTTATTTGCAAAATAGCTCAACCTGAGCCAGTTTGCATGTAGAGCATCTGTGGACAACACCTTTCAAATACATTTTACAGTAATGCACTTCTTTTTGTTGATCTATAACCCCAGTAAATGCACTAGTAATATTTAGGGTTGCAAAGCAACAAAATGTTAAATTGTTTAAGGGGTGGATTCTAATTTATTTCAAATCATTCAGCAATGATTACTGTTGAGCTTCTTTATGGGAAATCAAAACCATAAAGTAAAATACTAACACACAAGTCCCATTGAAACAATCAAATATTATAAATTTTTGAAAAACCTGTAAGTATCCAACAAAGGGCCTGAAGTATCGCTGAAAACATTTATAAGCCTGTCTTTGTGAAAAGGGAAATATTTCTTCATACAGTAGCCTGACTACTCTGTTCTCTCTTATAGGAGATGTTTACATCCAGCCAACACAAGACATCAAAAATCCCTTTATCTATGGAGTCTTTACCGTCTCTGGGTTAGTTCCCTTTATTGAAAACTAAACCTGCTTTCATCGCCGTTACCTGTATGAAGAATTGACCCATTCTTGAATTTTCTTCAAAGCTCTGTGTTCAAAGGCTCGGCTGTGTGTGTTTACTCCATGGCCGACATCCGCATGGTCTTCAACGGGCCCTTCGCCCACAAGGAGGGTCCTAATTACCAGTGGGTGGCCTACACGGGGAAGATCCCCTACCCTCGCCCTGGCACGGTAAGTCTTAAACCTTGAACAGAAAGCACCTGAGCAACATCCAGGCATCAGCATCTCCAAACTAAAAATATAACTGTTAGGCTTTATTTTGAGTAGCAGTTTTTGTGGGAGATTTTTTTTTTTGGCACTCATTCTCAGAATGTTATTGTTTCCCTCCCCAGTGCCCTGGAGGTACGTTCACCCCCAGCATGAAGTCCACAAAGGACTACCCAGACGAAGTGATCAACTTCATGAGGAATCATCCTGCCATGCACAATGCTGTCTACCCAGTACACAAGCGCCCCCTGGTGGTTAGAACCAACGTGGACTATGAGTTCACCACCATCTCAGTGGACCAGGTGACAGCTGCAGATGGCAACTATGAAGTGCTTTTCTTAGGAACTGGTGAGTTTTTGTCAAACTTTAGACATGATTTGATTGGCTCAGTCCAGGATTGAATTACTTAACAGAGAACAGCAGGGCAGAAAGCTGCATCATGTTCACTATTTCTTTTTTATTTTATTAACTAATAGTAAAAAATTATAAAATGATTATTATTTTTATTAATTTGATTTTATTCATCCTATTTCACAACAAGAAATAAAGTCAATGAAGAAAATCCTGATTTATTTGTGTTAAATTTTGTTTTTTGTTCAGTTGCACTTGTTCTAAAAGCCTGGGTGTCATCCTTGAAAGCACTTTATCTTTGAAATCATGTCAATAACATTACTCGGTCTGCATATTTCAACCTTCAAAACATCAATCATCTCCATCTATCTCTCACACACACGAGCAGGGCCATCCTCATCAATGCACTTGTCACTTCTTTGTGAGATAACTCCCTCCTTTCAGGTCTTCCTCTCAAAATTATTCATAAAGTTCAGCTTGTCCTGAACATAGTCACTCGGATCATCACTAGAACCCCTTCCATACAACATATCACTGCTATCCTTAAACATCTTCACTGGTTACCCATCAAATACCCCATTTGATTACAAGATTCCCCTCCTTGCTTTCAAAGCTCTCAAAAACTTGGCACCTCCTTACCTCACTGATCTTATTTGTTATTACACACCCTTCCAAATTCTTCGCTCTTCCTCATCCTTACTCCTTCTGCCCGTTTGACAACCATAGGGTCCATAGCCTTTTCTTGACAGCCTCCCATCTTTGGAACTCTCTCCCACAATACATCCGTGACTCTGATTCTCTGTCCTTATTTAAAACTCATCTCAAAACTCACTTCTTTAAAGTTGCTCCTTCTGTTTATTCTCTTTATTTATTATTCCAATAATTGTTTTGATTTGTTATTTGCTCCTTTTTTTTTTTATTGTTTATCTCTTTTATTGTTCTTGTATCTTTTTTGTTCAGTGACCTCGAGTGATTTGAAAGGTGCCTTCAAATAAAATTTATTATTATTGTATTGAATCTGTTTGATTTTTAGGTGAAAAAGTGGGCTACTTTCTTAATTTAAATCAACTTTTATGATCTGTTATAATCTAAGATGGGTGATCAAGAGAGAGAAAATCAAGGGAAGCCCAAAGTTTTAGTGCCACCAGGATATTCCGCTAGCTTTCATCATCAGAATCACCAGCAATAGATTATAATAGGTGTTGAGCACCAACAGTGGATCTGTCTGGCAAAGGCCTCTCTAAACCATTGTCTATACCAAGGAGGGTATGCTCAAAGAGTTACAGAGGTATTAAATTTAATTTAAAATACACAACATTTAACACAACCGTAGTACAAACAGGGTGATAAGTCCTGACTCGGCCAGGCTTGGTAGAAGTGGGCAGGAGCTTAAGTGGGCAGGAGAAGAGACCGTTTTGTGAGTGAAAGGTGAAAATCCAACGGTTGGTTCAAGATGCATAATTATAAATGTGATTTGATGCGATATTTGGCCGAATTGATGGACAGAGCCAATGCTCATCATCAGTTTTGTTCAGGTCATTTTAAACTGATGAAGGTGAACTCATGAACCCTTTGATGTGAGTGGACATGCTGAGTGACACTGTGGAGAACGGGACCCCCCTCTGTGGAAATAAATCCCATGTAAGTGGGGATCTTGTCTCCACAGCAGTCATTTATCTTTTAGAGAAAAGCATTCTTTCCTTTTGTGCTTGAGTGGAAATTTAACCAATCAAAGGGTTTTTGCACCTCTCTCTGCTCACATGGAGTAAACAACAGAAGATTTGTACCTGGAGGCCAGGAGAGGATCAGCAGCAGGGGGAGAGAACAGAATCACTGAGGGAGGAAGAAGGGTCAGAGTTAGCATATCCATCACCCTAATCTGCCCTGCTCCTCTAAGAGTGATCATCTGTTCGGCTGCATGTGTTCAATCTCTAATGAGGCCCAAGCAGCCATCGCACAGTCTGCTGCCCTCACATGTTGTGTGTTGCACTTCTTAACTCTGCTCCTTTGTGCTTCTGTGGGTTACATGGGAGAAGACTGATGGACGAATAGCATCTGTGGAAGAATGTGTGTCCTTTGAGCTGCTTTCAGAGAGAGCTATTCAGGCCTGCAACGGTGTTCGGTTCAGAGGACATAATAAATCTCAGGTATCCCACTCGCTGGAATTCTTCACACAAATCAAACGGAGCCGGGAAAGGCCAGACAAATTCGCCCAAACAAATAGGTTAAGACTGGAGAGACAGGAGAGCGCAGCCGGCAAGACAGGAGCTCTACGTCATTGAAAGAAAGGTTAACCTGAAAAGATTTATGTGTCAAAGAAAAGTAGAGCCTGTTGATATTGGGATTATCCTCATTGGTGACTGCTGAGAGAGTCAAACAAGCCTCTGAGGGGCTTCTGAAAGACAGGCAGTGTGAGGTAGCAGGTGTGTAGCTGATATGTGTGCGTTGTGCTCCACAGACAAGGGAACAGTTCAGAAAGTCATTGTGCTGCCTAGAGATGACCTGCAGACTGAGGAGCTTGTCCTAGAGCAGGTTGAAGTTTTCAAGGTGAACCCTCTTTACAGTATGTCATACTTTCACTTGTTTCTCTTTCTCCAACAGTAAAGCTAACTGAGTTTTCTTGCTTTTTCATTTTCTCCATCAAGGTCCCCACTCCAATAACAACGATGAAAATCTCATCCAAAAGGGTAAGCATGTGCAAACGCAGATTTGATCCTGCTTTTCAACTAAGCTGGAAATAAAACTTGCCTGAAGTGCTGAATATATAAACCAATACCTCTGATAAAGGTTTGTAAAAAGGTTTAGAATAAATTATTTCAACACTGAACAACTTTCTGCAGTGAGCAAATGTATTTTCTGCATTAATTCAATTTCAATTCAATTCAGTTTATTTATATAGCGCCAACTCACAACACATGTCGTCTTAAGGCACTTCACAAAAGTCAGGTACATACAATCCAATTAGTCCTAATCATTGAACAGTGCAGTCGGATTCAGTTATTTATTCAAATTGGATAAAAAGTTTTTCTGTCTAAGGAAACCCAGCAGATTGCATCCAGTCAGTGACTTGCAGCATTCACTCCTCCCGGATGAGCATGTAGAGACAGTGGACAGTCACTGGCGTTGACTTTGCAGCAATCCCTCATACTGAGCATGCATGTAGCGACAGTGGAGAGGAAAAACTCCCTTTTAACAGGAAGAAACCTCCAGCAGAACCAGGCTCAGTGTGAGCGGCCATCTGCCACGACCGACTGGGGGTTAGAGAGAACAGAGCAAAGACACAAAGAGAACAAAGAAGCACTGATCCAGGAGTACTTTCTATGGGAAGGAAAAGGTAAATGTTAATGGATGTAGCTCCTTTAGTCATTTTACCTGGAAAGAAAGAACAGATAAACTCTGAGCCAGTTTTCAAGGTTAGAGTCTGAAAGAGAGCACCTAGAGTTAGTCACAGTAAAAGCTCAGTCAATCGCCATGTCTAGGAGAGAGAAAGGGTTAAACACTGAAAGACAGGGCCATGTGGATCATCGGTAGAGGGTGAGCATTAAGTTGTTGCCAGCAGAAGCTCGGACGATGCCCCTCTCCAGGGGCATTACTTATAGAATTGTTGGTGACACAGTTATTGCTACCCCTAATATGCCCTTTAAAAAATATACAACTGAATATTTTTTTTGTTTTTGTGTTACTTTAACTTTCCTTAAACTTAATCAGAGTTTTCAAGAACTTGTAACACATTACCTTCTGTTTTCCTGGGCTATAAATAAGACAGAGAAGCCCATTTCTTTTACCCATTGGCTAGGCTCTGGATGTTTACCCATATTTATGTTGTTACCACTCATTGTTAGAGAACTGCAGCAAAGAGTGGCATCTTAGGGTTACTAGGTTTCCATAACAACCAGTTAGACCCTAACTACATCTCAACAGGTTGTTTGGGAGAGATGCCAGAAAAAAGCCTTTTAAATTTTTTATAGCGGTTGCTAAATGCTACTGGGACTGGAAGCATGTGATCCGATGGGGCTAACGTTGAGCTTTGCTGCAACTAATTCTCCAACTGGGTTTGTCATGAAACAAAAAAAAAAACAATATGAGCAAAAGCAACGAATGTCCATCGTTAAGTATGGTCGGGGATCTGTGCTGCTGTGGGCCAGAAGATTTTAAATAAAAATCTATTCGGCTCTTGTAGGGAAACTGTATCCAAAACAAATGGTCAAATCAACAGAGAAATGGTTTACCAGATTTAAAGTCAACCTTCTTCAATGGACATCACGGTCCACAGACCTAAAGTGTCTTGAAAACCTATGAGCTAAGCAGAAAAGAATAGATCATCAGAGAGGACCTGGATGATCCAAAGAGAGATTGGACAAAGAGAATTGGTCAGAGATCTCTCGTTGATGTCCCAATTCTGTGATATGTTACAGGAGAGGACTAAATATTCTCCTACTGGCAAATGGGAGTTGTAGAAAATTTTGCCAACAGTGACTGTGTTATTTCTTAATATCACTGAATAAATGTAATAAAGGTAAAGGTTTTGAGCAGAAAAAGACATGCTACTGCACTAAAAGGTGAATTATTTTAAGGCTTTAGGGGTACTTATACACGTGGTCACGGCCGTACGTCTAAAAAAAACATCTCATTCTCCAGCAACCTGTGCAGCGTGTGCAAGGCTGTGTCTAGCTGCTGCTTCTTTAGCTCATAATTCGTAAGAAAGGCCTTATATGAAACAGACAATGAAGAAAGAAATATGGAAAAGACATCAAAATTTTATTTGTTGGCTTTCAAAGTGGTCAAAATCTTTTAACTCGGCATCCTCCGTGTGTGATGATGTCAGTCTGCAGACACAGAGCTGGGGTTACGCGCAGCCTGCCAGGTGGATGTATTTCAAACCCCTGATTATGAAAAAAAATATGATGACAATAATCTTAAAGATAGTTTACCCCTGCAATATATTTCTGTGCAGAACTGGATCTTCTACCCATCAGAATATCATTTTTTTCTGCGTGGCTTTTTTACAGGTCCTCAAGAAACTCTTTATCTTGTTCTATGTTCTTTATGATTAGTAACTCTTCGTGCCGTCCTATTTTCTGTCTACAGCAACAGCTGTATGTATCTTCTGCGGTTGGGCTGACCCAGTTAGCTCTCCACCGGTGTGACGTGTACGGTGAGGCCTGCGCCGACTGCTGCCTGGCCAGAGATCCTTACTGTGCCTGGGATGGCAAGTCCTGCTCCCGGTACTCGGCCTCACAGAAGAGGTAGGCACCAACAGCAGTGGCAGCAGTCGCACTGTTAGCAATGTCACTAACCGACTAATTCAATCAGTTGGTTGAATGATACTCAAATTAACTTGCCTGAATGGCTGAGTGGCTGTTTTGGTGACTGGTTAATTTATTATGGTCTATGGGAACCCTGAGCTTAATAAAACTAATACTTCATATCTAAGAAATGTAAAATCTTGATGATGCATCAAGACAAAAGGGTGGCGGTTTGTTATTATATTTTTTTGTGTTCACTTCTTCAGTGGCTTCATGTATTATTGAATGGCTTTGAATGGCTTGCGGTTGCTTTATGATCTTTTTCTTTCCTTATTTGGCAATACTGGTCTGACCCCTTTAGACGTAGCCGGAGGCAGGATGTGAAGTATGGGAACCCGATCCGACAGTGCAGAGGCTTCAACTCCAACGGTAACCAGGCTTCTGTTTGTTCACAGTTACACTAAGATGGTTGACATGTCTCATGGCGGAGATTTAATGAGTGCGATGTGGCCGGTCTATAGTTAGGTGTTTAAACAAACAACACAGAAATTGTAGAAATGAGTGTTCTGCCTCTGCTCTGCAGCCAATAAGAACACTCTGGAGATGGTGCAGTACGGGGTGGAGGGAAGCAGCACCTTCCTGGAGTGCCAGGCCCGATCTCCACATGCTGTGATCAAATGGCACCTGCAGAGAGACAACAGTGACCGCAGGAAAGAGGTTGGTCTCCCACACACGTGTGACCTGCCTTGCAAAAGTATTCCTACATCTTGAACTTTGCCACGTTTTGATTTGGAGGAAAGGCACAAGAAGCATTGTGTACAGTTTGCCACAAACTATGTAAGAGACGCAGCAAACATGTGGAACAAGGTGCTCTGGAGTGATGAGACCGAAATTTCACTTGCTTACCTCCATGCTAAATGTTGTGGGTGGAAGTAAATGTAACACTGCACATCATCCTTAACACGTGATCTCCACTGTTTTTAGAGGCACAAAGCTGGTAGAGACATAGGCCAAAATACTGCAGCTGTAACTACAGAGAAAGTTGGTTCTAAAAATAGACACAGGGCTGCTGATTAAAAATGTGTCCCACACTTTTCAGATTTTTATTAAAATCCCAATAAAATACATTGAAGATTGCATGACACATGAGAAAATGTTAAAAAAAGGAGCTGTTGAATACTTTTGCAAGGCTCAGTAAATTTCCCAATGCTCCCATGTTGTTCTGCTAAGTTGTTTACTTATTTTAAACGTAACAAATTCCTCACTTCCATTTTCCTGGTGTGGATGACTAATAGATAGAACATTCCCTCTGGGCATTTGTACCCCATCCGCGTGTTGTTATAGAGAAATGCACATTTATTCACAGTGTGACACGTCTGAAAAATAACCCAGGAATAATGTGTTTTTGATTTTCAATAAGCTCAATTAAGTGGTTTGAGCTCTGATTGGATAATGCAACAATGACTGTCTTCACGCCCATGGGAAGGACATACTGTAAAGGGTAGCTGTGAAACTGCTCTCTGTTTTAATATACAACCCTGAGGCAGCAGTTCAGGTTTTATTGTGAGGCTGTCTGTGTACAACTGCTTCTTTTTCATTGACTATTTTATTGGATGTAGTCTATTCCCACAAGCTGAGTCAATCCTGCTCCTAGGTTTGTAGCAAAAAAAGTCCTAATCAGATTTCTGGGTGTAGTTGGAAAAACACTTTTAGGTTGACTGTACATAAGAGATTAAATCATTTTAACCCAGTTTAATCAGTTTGTTTTGTTTATAAGGACAGAAAAACAGTTTTGTTTCGTGGTTTGTTTCAGTTTTTCCATGGTAAATAGTTTGTCCTGTTATTTTAACTATTGTTACATTAGTCAATAAGACTGAGGCAGTCGCCAGAGGTTAACTGGGGGTCAGGAAAACCTTTTAAAAAAGCTGAATAGGGTAAAGTATGATCTAAATGTTTCATTTTTTGAATTTTCTAATGTTGTTTATGCCACCTCGCAATTCATAGCTGTAACTGCTGGCCTTTTGAAAAGGTGGTTCAAAGGTGCAAAGAGGTCTTTTTCTTTCTTCTTTTCCAACAACCATCACTTAGGAATTCAACATTTATCCAACCAAGAAACTAAAGAGCAAAAGGGATCTCAGCATCTTTGTCCATATTTATTTTGTTTATTAGATTAGCTTTAAACAAGGAATAATGTTTAAAAACACCTACTGTAGAGATGTGGTAGCCAAATTCATACCCTTTTTAGCTTGATTGGCCAGTTAGAAACGTAAAATTATGATCTGTTTGCTGGTTAGTGAACCCACCTACTGGTGACACTCTTCTGTGTGGAAGTTGTTACTGACCGAAGACATGCACATGTGGTGCCCTGCTCATACACTCACATGCCATGAGTGTAAGACTTTTTTACAGATAAAAGGAAGGCTGAACAGAGTCCAGTGTTTTATCCTTGTGAGCTTCCGTTGAACACAGGATTGGTAATTGTTGGCAATACTGCCAACAATTCCCAATACTGTATATTCAACAGTTAAGGTAAAGGCAACTGCAGTTTTAGTAATTCAAGCTGCACTCACTGCCCTAAGAACTAATATAAAATATTGAAGATGCTCGGAAATCAGAGCCAAAAATCTGATACATGCATCTCCAAAAAATACACATTCCTCATTCTCTCAAATCCTTGTTTTACAGCATCAGGACATATTACTGCTTAAAATGAGATAAAAATGTAATGCCAAAACGGGAACACAAAATCTCATATTATGTGCAAAGCTGTAAGGAACATAGCCCAGAAGACCTGGAGCTATAATTGCAGTGTAAGGTAGTTTTACAAAGGGTTGACTCAGGGGCTGAATCTAAATGCAATCCACACTTCTTGTAAAATACTCTCAAAATGCTCGTTTTTTTTTTCTACTACTTTACATTTATGTGTTTTTGTGTGTCGGTTTATCCCACAAACTCACAGTCAAATGTCATAAAGTTTGAGATAGTAATAGTACTAGAACAAAAGCTTGAAACAAAACAGAGCCAACTCTTTTTTATATATAAAGTTCCAACAATGTTGATCACATGCTTTTTTTCTGCCTTTACAGATGCGTTCTGATGGGCGGATTTTGAAGACTGAACAAGGTCTGCTGCTGCGCTCACTCCAGCCATCGGACTCCGGCATGTACCAGTGCACAGCAACAGAGAAGAACTTCAAACATACGTTGGTCAAGCTGCAGCTGGTCGTCCTGTCCAGCCGTGCCGTCAACACCGCCCTGGTGGACGGCAGCAGTGGGCTGGTTCCGTCTTCCCTCCACTCCAGCAGCACCCAGTGGACCCCCAGCGCAGGCCAGTACAAGGACTTGCTAACCATTCTGAGCCAGCCTGAGATGAGCCTGATCAATCAGTACTGCCAGGATTACTGGCAGTTCGGAGATCCCCTGCTGGGAGCGCTCAAGGCCAAGGACCTGAAGGAGCTCAAGGAGCAGAAGAAGCCCCGCAACCGTCGGCATCACAGGGAGCAAGAGGAGGAGGAGGAAGAGGAGCAGCAGCAGGGAGTAGAGACATGAGGAAACTGACTTTGTGTTTGAAATGTCTTCAACACAACCTCCCCCACCTTCCTCCAGCCCCGATGAAAACTGGGAAAGACTCAATGAAAGTAGCAGCTTCAAAGAAAAAATCTGCAAACTGAATGGAAAAGGCTTCCACACCAAACCCCTCACACACTCCCTCAAATAGTAAGGTATATGATACACAGTATTTATTGTAGGTTGTAAATAGTATCATTCTGTGGATTTCTTTGTACTTAAAAAAGACATGCTCTTTGTGTATAGGTACCATTGGGGGCAAATATTGTTATTGTTGTTGATTTCAATGTTGCTGTTACTGTCGTTAGGAAACTCATTTGTCAGCATCGTGTGAACTTTGACAACCTTCAGGAACGTGTTATGGAGCGTGAGCTGTTCAGACTCAAAGCAGACTACGACAAAGTGTCTGTGTGAGATGAGTTGCTGAGAACAGGTGACAGGAGCCTTTTTTATTATTATTATAATTTCTGGACACTCCAGGAGAGCCTGTGATGTAGCCTCCCTGCGGCTGCATACAGACAGAGACTTCATGTTGGAAGAGGACCATTGGAATTAGGTCCTGATTATTGTGGGGAAACACTCCTCTTTCAGTGGGAATCTTTGTGCTTTTTTTCTGTCATGTCTGCGTAGATTGGAGGACTGATTGTAAAACGATGTGTTTCGTTACTGCATCCTAGGCCAGCTACTAATTGGGATCCAGGAGATTTAAAAAAAAAAAATAGGTTTGCTTCCAAAAAGTGTGAAATATTCTTCTATTGTGTGGTGCCTTTTACAAGTGTTCACATTACTTAAAACTACAACTGCAGACTTGAATGCATTTTATTGGGATTTGATGTGATAGGCCAGCATAACTGTTGCATAATTACAGAGTGGTTAAAAAAGATACATGTTTTTTAAGTATTTTACAAGTATAAAATCTGAAAAGTGTGGCATGCATTTATGTTCATCCTATACGAGTCAAAAACTTTGTAAATCCCTTTTTCTTCAATTGCAATTACAAGACTTTGAGGATGAGTTGCGTAATGACAGACTGAACTTTTGCTCATTCTTTGCAAAATACGTTACACTTAGTTAAAATAGATGGAGAGCATCTGTGAACCACAATCTCGCCACAGATTTTCGATTTCATTTAAGTCTGGACTTTGATTTGGCCATTTTACAGATAAATATGGTTTGCTCTAAATCATTCCACTATAGCTTGACTGTGGCTCAGTGGGAAGAGCAGTCGTCTTGGAATCCGGAAGACCTCTGAAGATATTTGGTTGCACTCGATTTTATTTAGGGGTATCAGATTTAGAAGTCCTGAACTCATATGCATCAGATCCTTTCACATCACAAGCATGCACTGCTTTGTGTTGGCCTGCCGCAAAATATTTCAATGAAATATAACGAAGTTTATAGTAATAAGGCGAAGAAAAAGTTCAAGCTGTTATAACACTTTTGCGGGGGACTGTACCCAATCTGCTGCTCTACAGACACACCAATTGTCTATATCTGTAAACATGAGCGTTAACTTTAAACACAGACCTCTTTTGAACTGATGTTGAGGCGTACAGGCTATAAGCATTTGCATACAAGGGCATTATTAAGTTTTATTTTTCAAAGGACATTGGCAGGGGGCAATAAACAACAAGCACACTTGGGCCAGATAAGGTGGAAGAACAAAACGGGTGTGCAGTGAAAGTCGTTACAGTCAGGCAGCAATTGTTTGCAGTCAGCAGTTCTGAGCACAAAAGACATTTTTCCATTTTTTTCTTTTATTTCCTCTCGAGACTGTCCATATGTGGAAAAAAAACCCATATACACAACAGACCTTTGTAAAAAAATATTGTGACACCAAACAAAGCATCAAGAAGCTGGCTTTCATTGTGTGCATGAACCTGTTTTTGTACTGTAATTCCAATAAGGTAGAGCGTGGTAGGTCTGTGTTTGTTTTTCATCTCTGTGGGTGTACAGTGTGATGGTTCTCTCAATACAAAAACCAGGGGAAACAAATGCTTTAACATGTTAGGATTTCAAAATGTCTCCAAATATAAAGGGTGATGCAACTTTTTAATAATATAGATTCAAGTAAAATTCTTTTGCAAATTATGTTTAGATCTGAGACAAATGTGAGCTAATAATTTTACTGTTAAAAGCAGCCACTGTGATTTAAAATGAAATGACTTCTGAATTTTCATATTCACTCTTGTAGGCATGAGCCAGTTTCAAATATGACAAATTCCAAATATTACTGGACCTTCTGATTTCCTTAACCAATATAAAAGACAAAGTCAGCTGTGTTATTATTTTTGATTTTAAAACATCTTGACCCTGACCCCCTCAACGACTATTTTTAAAGAAGTATGGATGTTTTGAAATAAGGATGCTGTAGTAGTAGTAGTAGTATATCGGAGAAAATAAATCCTTTTTATTTAATTTTTAAGCAACTCAAACTGAAAAAATGTTCACACAACACTATATCAGTGTACATTAAACATCTACACTTTCACAAGAGAGTGTTGTTCAGTATGTCTTTGTTCTCTCGGCTGAACTGCTTCCGTGCTATCCTATGCTAAATCAGGCAGATAGATACAGCAGGCGGCGTCAACAAGCATAAATTTTGCATAATAACATGGGAGTTGTTCTGCTGAGAAGTCAGCAACAAATTGAACAGTATGTTGTGAAACTCTAGATGTTTAATATTTGCTAATATAACCACAGCATTTTCCCTTTGATTACAGGCAAGGACATCGTTATTAATACTAAGAGAACCTCACTTGAAAAAAATTTATCTATGTCTTCAGTATGACAGAGTTTTGAAGCAAAATTAAGACTTAGCATGTCTGTTGGTAAAATAAACAGCTTGACGCAATTTAACTGTCAGGGAGTTAACCTGGCCAGCATCAGCTCCTGAAGCCCCCAGTGTTGCTTTATAAAGAGCTGAACAGAGATAAATGTCCTACTGGTTGTCTTGTATTTTAGCTTTCATTGACAAGAAAATTAAACTCAATACGACACTTTGTCTCTGTATCAGAATAAAATCAAATAGTCAGTCAGTCAGTCATTTTCTACCGCTTATTCCATAGTGGGTCGCGACCCAAGTCAAATATTAAAGTATAATTGCGGCTATAAAGTAGTAACCAATGGCAATGGTATTTTGTAGTTTAATTTGGGTTTTTAAATAAAAGTGCAACACTGATGGGATATATCTGTAAGTTTTGTTTTAAATTAGTATTTTAATACCACACTGCTGAAAGATTATCATATTTTTACATTATCATATCGTCTCAATCATACCGGCCCATGCCTACGCCTTAGTGAACCATGCTATGGAAAAGTTATAACGTTTTACAGAAAAGAAAGCCATTTGGAAGAAGTTAAACATTTACATTTATATCAGTTTGAGATGAAGAGGTTTTAAATGCATCTTTCCAGGCTCATTCAGTCTGACTGAAAGTCAGAGTGGACACCTCTGTGGAGATCCATGTATAATTCATACAAGACATTTGGATTTGCTTTCTGCTTTGTCTTCATTGTCAGAATCAAATAAAAATAAAATAAAGTCCTCAAGTCCAACAGAGTCCTAAAGTTAGATTTTTATCTTGGAAAAAGCACAGAACGGCTGTAAAATTCCTTTTTTCAAATATTTCTTGAGTTTTTTTGGTGGATTTTTTTTGTAGCATCAGACGTTCTGATGAAAGAGAACACAACATGCACAGAGATGATATTGTTATAATTTGTGTAAATTCTCCTTTTCCATTGTTGTTGCTGACTAATAAATTAAAGCTCTATATTTTATAAGAATGGTATGCTCCAACCTGTTCATTGTGAATTGCTTGATGCTGAATGTTTTTTCCATGTTCTGCCTGGAAACCTCTTGATCCTTGGAATAAAGTTGTACTTGTCAAAAGATTATGTCTGTAATGAGTGCGTAATGAAGGGACACAGGAGGGGATTTCTTTACAGTTCGTACTGAAAGTGTCTGTGGCTCGGGGCTGGACAGGTATGGATCATGCAGTTCATATGAATCATGAACTGAGCTAATATGATCAGGTTTAATCAGAACCTAAAAGTAATTCATCCTGCATCATTGGTACGCCCTTATTAGGTTGTTTATCCACGTCTTTAAGCCAATGTAGAGGGATGGTTTAAACAAGCATATAAGAAATGGATTGCTTACAGCTATGAAGTGGACTTTGAAGGGACCAATTGACAGAGTCAGTATGAAATGTAACACATTGGGATAGGAGTGGAAACACCTGAGGCTTTAGTGAAGAGTAGCTCCTGTTGATTTTCCCCTCAAGGTTACCAAAGTAGTCTATATGCTTATACCATAAATTACTTTAAGGCACCAAGAGGTTTGTCAAAATGATTTATGTTTAGAATTTGTCATTGCTCAGAATTTTTTTTTAACATCACAAAGGAAACTAACTGAGATACAAACAACATTGAATTTATTCAGTTCAAGTTTCTTCAGAATAAAGCAAAGAAGTATCATGTGTGAAGATACTTAGTTTTGGTGTTTTAGTGTTAGTTAGACTTAACCATTGTTAGTTGTAATGGCAGGCTACCAGGTTGCACAGATGGAGAAATCAGAACTGATAGAATAATAGAAATAAACTAAATAATCCTTTATTTGTGGAAATTAACATTGTTGCAAATTAATTGTTGCTCCTGTCTTTTAAAATTTAATGGCAGAGTTGCAAAACCTCTCTCTTCTACCAATACTCAGGCTAACATTTAATTTCTCCTTTATTCAGCACTAGTGTTTTGATCATATGACATTGATCAATTGGATAATGGAAAATATATGAATTTATGCTTACAGCACTCAAGTGAAACAGGCTGTCATTCGGTCAGAAAGGTGTAATCTGAGTCTTTGCACCTGATAAAAATCCTAATGTTGACCCTTGGTCACAGATGAAGCTAAAAATGACTCACACTGTCCCTCACAAGTCTCTGCCAGGAGTAAAACTAACAGACAAGAAAAAGACAGAGATGAAAATAAGGCCACCAGGGAGGAACCAAGATGGAAAGAACATGCAGTTCAAAACCTCTGTAACGCAGACCTTTAAGCATGACCTGCCAATGTCGCTTTTGACCAGAGATTTTCTCTTGATTTTCTCTGGTCAAGAACTTGAATTGGTGACCTGTAGTCAGTTAAAGGGAAAGACTCATTAACCGAAGATTCAGCTCTTTCTGACCAAAAACTAAGACAAATATCAGGCTGTGTATAATAATTTCAGTGAAAATCATGGTGTTGCAATACACATTTGATTTTGTTCTCTTTTGCCTGTCCATGAGCAATTTTACCACAGTCTCTTTTCCAACCAAACAAAATTATTTTTTTAAATTATTTCTGTAATTAAATCCATTTAATGAGTAAAATTATCTCAGAAATTAGCTTTGTTGGGAAAATTTTAGAAATGGGTAGAATTAAATTTGTCTAATTGAATTTTATTTTTAATCAGAAACTTGATTAATAATCTACACAAATATAATGCTTACAAATTTATAAAATCTGTTGGTTTTATCTGTTTTTTCAAAGAGTGACACTGCCACTTCTACTCTGCAAAAAGTCAAAAATCAAACCCACTCTTTCAAAACCTTGCTACTTTCCGATGATTTCGTTCAGTTTGATGTTTTCATGCTCTGAATTGTATTGCTCCATTTTATTCAACACCTACAGTATCACAGACCATTTTACAATGAGGCCTTTATCTGGTAACTTTGATCTGAATGACATTACAGTCTAGCGATGACGGCATGTCTGCAAACACCTGTCTACCCCTTCCTGAATTATTATAAAGACTTGAGAGACAACGTGAGGTTCTCTGACGATTTAGACGACAGCTGGGCTGTCCTGATTTAAGGAGAAAGTGCAAGGGCAGTCATGGTGACACGATGACCACAATGTCTAAGAGAATTTAAATTCAGCTTCTCTCTTTGTGGCTTTTAAAATGATATCTGTGTCATCGTGTACAAATCTCTGCAGACTGCTGGCTAGAAACCAACAAGCTGATGCACAGTTAGGAAATTCAAAGCTCTCCACAACAAATGATGACCAATCCGGGATTTCTGAGCACCACTCTTCCTAACACAGAAGAAATGTGTAGTGTAGTGCAGGAATTTATCTCTACGCTGACATGTCACATGACAACATGCCAAGTTGTAGCATTTCTAACATCATTCAGCTGAAAGTTCATTTGTCATCATTCTGATCAGTGTTATCACTGAGTCAGATCTGGTGCCTCAACAGTGAAGAGACTGTAGATAATATTGGTGGTGTGTCTCTCTCTCTCACACACACACACAGGCAGAGCAGCATGACAGGGGCCACATTGTCCGAGCAGAGAGTTCGGCATCAAGATGCTTCTTTGTTCAGAAGAGCCACAGATATTATGCTACTTGTGGCAGAAAACTAGCACTGCACATCACTGTGAGCACCCCATCCCCACTGTAAAGCATGGTAGTGGCAACATCATGCTGTAGGGGGGGCGTTTCTTTAGCATGAACAGGGAAGGCAATCAGAGTTGATGTGAACATGGATGGAGATAAATAATAGCAAATAATAAACGTGCTGGATAAATGTTATTTATTTGAATACCAAGTGCTTCACTAGGACAGAACATGAAAATTAAAACATGCATCATGTTAAATTGAAAAAAGTATTAAAAAAGACCAAAAACTCATCAAATTAAGCAGATTATTAAAAACAGAGAAAGCTTTTGAAAAGATCTCAAAGAAAAGCATGTTTGATGAAGAATGTCTTCAGCTTGTTCATGTAAATGAGCTCAGATTGCAATGACAACTTAAAAACAAAGGAAGCTGTTTTTACAGTTGAGGTGCAGCAATCTGAAAACAGCAATCAAGTTTTTATATCTTGGACTACAAGTGGATTTGTGGTTTAAGGATCTTGGGGCTTGAGTTAAAGCATTAAAGTCAGGATTTTGAAATGAATTCTGAAATTAACAGGTAACCAATGGAAAGACATTGAAACAGGAGTGAGGTGAGCTCTTCTGTTTGTTCCAGTTCAGAAACTTGCTGCAATGTTTTTAATCAACTGAAGGTGCTCATGGGCTTTTTCGTTGATACATGCGAGAAGAATGTTACAATATTATAGATGAGAGGAAAAAACATTTTAGACATGATGTTTTTCAGTGACCTTCAACCAACACTGATTGGTTGAAAACGATCAGAGCATGATCAGAGCAACAATGTTCTCCAAGGGGCCTTTATGAGACCCAAAAGTCTTCCAAAGTAATTCAGAAGATTCAAGAAAAATCTAAAGTCCGAAGGGGCAGTTTCAAAAAGAATGTTCATCGGCCCTTAAAGAGAAATTTGAGAAAATCAAAAAATGCGGGTACATTTTCTCACCAGGAGGGTGGGAAAGCTATAAAAACAGGGGCTCGATTTCAATCTGCTGGGTTTCTTCAAAATAGAAAGCTTTTAAACCAATTTGAAACAAATAAACTGGGAAATTTGGGGCGCACTGGGTTTTTATCATTTTGGGAAAGGGATGGGCAAAAGTACTTCAATTGGCCCCTGGGCTAATGGGTTCCCCAAAATTTTAATTTATTTTTAAAGGGCGCCCCTTTTGATAATGGGTTTGGGCCCCAAAGGGGGAAGGCAAAGGGGCCCAAAAAAGAAGTGGACCCCCCAAAAAGGAACCCTTTGGGTTTCCCCCCCATATTGAACAAAAAAAAATCAGACATGGTGTGATTTATACAGACACTGAAGCTTCTGTTTGGCAGGTAAGATCTGAACTACTTTGAAACAGTTTCAGAGATCCCCACCCAAAAACCCCCAAGTCTGTTTTGTTAAGACGGTTTTAATTGCAGGGGTGAAAGGCTGCAATCTTCTGAGGGGAAATTTGGGAAAAAAAACCTGTTGGGGGGGCCCCGAAAAAGACTTGGGGAAGTTCATCTTGCAACGGCCCAAAACCCTTTTAAAAGCCCCAAAAGCTGGTTTGGGAAGGGTTTTTTTTAAAAAGTAATCCCGGGGTTTTCATTGGCCCCAGTCAAAAAGGGCCCAGTAATATTCACCAGATCTCCACTCATTTTGGGAAAATTTAAAAAGATGGGGGACTAGGGAAAAAAACTTCTTTTCAGAAAACAGAGTTCACTGGAACAAAAATTTCCCAAAAAGGAAATAAAAGTTATTCTTTTAGTTGTTGTTGTTTTTTCAAACTGGGCCAAATGTCCCCTTTAGAAAAAGGTAAAAAGGGTTTAAAAATGGGGATCCCTAATTTTTTTCGAACTGTACTAGTACTCGTACTCGTCGTTTTTCCCCCCCCCTTTTTCCCGGAAAAACACAGACGTCCCTTCCCCAGACACCTTCCCCCAGCTCCTCCCGGGGGGAGCCCAAAGGGGATTCCCAGCCACCGGGGGGAAATAGTCCCTCCGGGGTTTTTCCTGGGCCCCTCCCCTGGGGCCTTTCCCTTCCCCGGTTTGGGGGTGCCTGGAACACCCCCGGGAAGGCGTCCCCGGAGGCATCCCGTAAAAGATGCCCCGAAACCCCCTCCCAAATGGCCTTTTTCCGAGCTGGGAGGGCAACCGAGGCTCAAATCCCAGGCCCTCCCGAAAAAGGCCGAGCCCTTACCCAAAACTCTAAGGGGGGTTTCCCCGGCCAAAAATAAAAGGGAAGCCATTTTAAAAACCCCTGTTCCCGGGGGCTGTTTTTTTCGGTCATGACCCAAAATTTAATTTTGGCCCCCTAGGTGAAAAGGGGAGGGAACCCTTAAAAGGGGGCCCCACCCGGAAAATCGAGGGGCTTTGCTTTTCGGCTAAAACCCTTCTCCCTCCCCCACAAACGGACCCGGGCCCCAGCCCCCCATTATTTGGGGAGCCGCCCCGTCCGGTTTTTCGGGTTTCTCCCGCCCAAAAATTTTTCCCTCACTCGTGAACAAGGAAAACCCCCCGAAAATTGAAAATCCCCACTTTTAAAGGGAGGAACTCCCCCGCCCCCAAACCCGAAGAGGACCCAAACCACCCTTTTCCGGGTTTAGTACCAAAAGGGCCCCTGACTTGGATGAGCGATCTTCATCCCAGCCGGTTTACCCAAACGGGCGCAAGTCCCACCCGGGGCCCTGTGTAGGTCTTGGCAGAGGGGGCCGCAGGACCACGTCATCTGCAAAAAGAAAAGACGAAATCCACTGGGGCCCCAAAAACCCGACCCCTCCCCGGCCCCCTTTGGGTGGTCTAGAAATCCTGCCCTAAAGGTTTTAAAGAACCCCGGGGCCCAAAAAAGGGGACAAAGGGAAACCCCCGGAGTCCAACTGCAACGGGGGGAAAGGTCCCCCACTTAGTGCCCGGGAAAAGGGACCAAAATCCTGCCCCCGCTCTTTCAGGGGACCGGGTGGCCCCCTAATAAAGAGTCCTGATTCCATACCCCCCTGGGCACCCCCCACAAGGCATTAAAAAAGGAAAAAACAGTCGAATGCTTCTCCAGGGCCCCCAAAAACACATTGGGTGGAAAAATCCCCCGGTTTTGGGCAAAACCCCCCATTGGGGCCCTTTAGTACCCTGTGGGGGGTTTTAAAAGTGGGCCCAGTGTTCCAGGCCGGGACGAAAAACCCCAACCCGTCCCCCGAAGCCGAGGTTTTAACCCTATCGGGCTGGGACTCTTTCCCTCCAAAACCCTGGCGTTAAGGCCCCTTAAAAAGGGGGGGGCTGGGGGAATGTGATCCCCCTGAGTTGGGAACACACGGTAGTCCTTTCCTTGGCCCCAAACCCAAAAATCCTCCCCGGCCCGGGGTTTTTTTGCCCAAATGACAAAAGCCGGGGCCGCAGCACGCTTGGGCCCCCCACCGGTTCCCGCAAGCCCGCCTCAGGGAGTCCCCCAAAACAAAAACCCCCCTGATATGAAATCCCTTTCTCCCCCGTTGGGGGGGCCCGCATCCCCCTTTCTTCCCCCCGGGGTCCACCACCGGGTTCTGGGATTGCCGCCCCCGACAGGGACCCCAGACCTTTTCGGTCACAACTACGGGGCAGCGCATCGACAAAGAGGGGGAGAACATGGTCCACTCGGACTCTAAAGCTCCAAAATTCCCCCGGAATCTGGTCCCAAAACTCCCGGAGGTGGGAGTTGAAACACTCCCGGCCGAAAGGGCCTCCGCCCGGCGTTCCCAAGGCAGACCCTTAAATATCGCTTGGGGGGGCCCAAGGGCCCGTCAGGCTTGCTCCTTTCCTTTTCCCGCGGAAACAACTTACCACCAAAGGGGGTGATCAGTTTGGGCAGCTCAAAACCCCTCTCTTCCCAAAAAAACCCGAAATGTCCAAAAAACGCCGAAAGGGCCCGATGATACGACAAACAAAAACCCAAAACCCTTGTCTCCTGCCTAGGGGTCCTGGTTTCCAAGTGCAAATGGGTGGAAAAACCCCTTTTGCCCCGGGAAAATTGTGTTTTATTAAAAGGACAAAAAACCCCTGACTGCCCCCAAAAATCCCCATAACAAAACACCACCCCGGATTCAGATTTGAAAAGGAAGGCCCCCATTCCTCCCGATCCCCCCCTCTCCAGGTGTCCAAAAATGTCGGGTTTTTCCAAATTTTGGGTTGGAAAAATCCCCCTTTCAGAAATAATGGGGGTCCCCCCGGGGGGGCATATCCAGCACCCCCCACCGGGACACCCCAAAAAGGCCGGGTTACTCCCCCACTCCGCCGGCTCGCAGGCCGAAATGACAGCCCGAAAACCATCCCCAAACCCCAAGGGGGCCCGGGATGTGACCCCTTTCATCCCCCGGGGTAAAAAACCCCCAAACGGACGGCCCGAGCTGGGGGGAACAAGCCCCAAACCCCCCCCAGCCCCCCGCCTCTCCCCTGGGCCCCCTTCCCGGGAGAAGAGAGGCCCCGCCCCTCCCAAGGGGGAGGGTCCCCCGAAACCCCCGCTGTGCGGGGGGGGGCGGGGCCCCCCCACTATTTTTAGGGCAAATCCCCTGGCCCCCCGCCCCAAAAGATCAGGGCCCCCTTCCCCCCCCAGCGAAAAAATTAAAATTTTCCCCAAAACCTAGAGGGCCCGCCAAAAGGGAACCCGGGGGGCGGGCCCCACCCCAAAACCCCCCCTCCCCACCCCCTTTCCAAACCGGCCCCCACGGTTTCCCCCTGGGGAATGGGGGAAAAAACCGGGTGGGCCCCGGGGGTCTTCGTTCGGCTTTGGAACGGCCCCGGGGGCCGGCCGAGGAGCAACCTGGCCACCAGGCGGGTCCCCCGGGCGAGTCCCGACCCCAGGCCTTGGGCCCAGGGGTGGGAAACCCCCCCCGAAAAACTGGGGGCCGTTACCCGGGACGACCGGGGAAAGGCCCTTCGAAATTTAATGGGGTTCCTCAAAAAAAGGGAATTTTTTTGAACCCGCTCTTTGTCTGGCAACCCCCCAAAAATGGGGGGGCCCTGGTTTTCCCCCCAAAAAGGGGGAGGGAAAACCCAAAACCAAAGGGGGATTAAAAGCCCCCAAAAACCAAATAGCCCTCTAGGAAACCCTTTGAACCCCTCAAACCCCTCCACCACCGGGTTTAAAAGGGTGGACGGTTCCCCAAAAGGAGGGGATCCTAATTTCTGAAAATGTTTAAAAAATAGGGGAAAACACTATTGATATTATTTTTTTTAAACCCGTTTTTTTTTAAACCCAAAATTCCTTAAAAACTTTAAAAAACGGTTTTTCCCCCTTTTTTCTTTTAAGGGTTTCTGTTTGGAATTTTTTCCCCCCCTTGGCCAAACTTTCTAAATAAATTTTTAGTTCCCCCAATGTTGAAAAATTAACCAATGGGGGGATGTAGGTTTTGTAGGTAGCTTTTTGTAATCTGGGAGGGAAAAACCAAACCCTGTCATCCATTATCAATACTCGCTTCCTTTTTTGGGGGAAAAGGGCGTGGGAGGTGGGGGGTGCCTATCTCCCCCGTGGTCTCCCAAAATTCCCGTTCATTAAATTCAATTTCCCGACCCAAATCCCAAATTGGGGAATTGTGTTGGGAAAACCCAAAGACTGGCCACTTGAACAGGACTGGGGTTTATTTTAAACCCCCTTCTTCCCCTCCCCCGAGGAAATGGGGTATGCAGTGGGAAAAAAATTTAAACCCCTAGCCTGACAGTCACCCTGACCAAATATGTCAAAAGTTTTTGCCCAAAAATCTTTTAGATCAAAATTTAGCCCCAAAAAGGGGTTTTAAATTTTTTGAAATTCCCCCCTCCGTCTTTTTACTGAGTCAGAAACGGGCCTTAAAAAGGCCCGCTACGAGACTTGGGTTTAATCGGTTAAAGGACCCTCTTTACACAAGAAAGGAAAAGAGCTGAAAAGGGGCCCCGCAATTTTCAGAGCAGAGGCTTTTCCCTCAAACGCTTCCTTCTTCAAAAAAAAAATTTCTCTGAAAACCCCCCAGACTTTACCAGCATTAAAACTGAGGGTTTAGTTTATGGGAAAAACTTAAAAATTTACAAAATTTTTTGTTGTAACCTGGGACTAATCAGAAGTTAGTTCTTCTAAATGCTCTTTAATATATCATATGAACAATGCTGACTTTTTATTTTGTCAGCCTTTCTCCCAGTTTGACCACATACAGATGAGTCATGGGAAACTGTGGGAGAAGCTCCTACTGTCCAGCAGAACCTGCTCCACATAAATTGGAGGAAAAATTAAGCAACATTGCCCGCTGCTGCCTCCGTGAAACAATTGCAGGGCTCCAGCAACATTAATATTAGAGGGGAGAGAAATATAAATAGATGTTAATACTGTATATGTTGCAGGTTGTACTGAAATTCCAGTTCGTCTTGATTTTTAAAAAATTGCTAAGACAAAACTAATAAACATTACACTGAGGCGTCTGTGTTCTGTTATGGTTCTCATCTGTGAACTGGGCTCCCAAAAGACCTGATGACTGAGAGTGTTGCAATAGTTGACAGTAAATAGGAGAGACAACTTTTTGTCAGTGTTGTGGGTTTGGATATGCGAGGAGGCCGCATGGTGAGTAGATGAAGTTTAATAATTAAACTGAAGGTGGACTTACAGAAGGCAGGCAGGCAAAGTACAGACAGGTTATCCAAAAGCACAAGTTCAGGAGGCAAAACAGAAAACAAACCACAAGGAGAAACTCTGGAAGATAGCAAGGGTTGATAACGTAAGGAACCAGCGGGGAACAATGAAAACTAGAGAGCTTATAAGATGAGGGAAGTGGAGTATGGACCAATGAGACTGGAAGGCAGGTAATCAGGGGAAACATGAAACAGGTGTGGACCAGGCTTCAGGGAACTGAGGGAATATGATACTATGGAAATTGGAGCTAGAGAATGCAGAGACAGGATGGGAAAACTAAACTAAACTAGAGACAACTCTAGGGAAAGGAAACCTAAACATAAAACACAAGGCTAAATCTGGAAGAAACACTAACTAGACAAAGCAGGGACATGAAGAACTATACTAAAGAGCTAGGCTGGGAAAGAACAACTAATCTTAAGGGGAACAAGCTACTGGGTAAATAATAACAAAAAGGGGTCTTAGGCCAAAGGAAAACTAATAAACCAGAAGAATGCAACAAGAACAAATAACAGTAAACAAGGACAGAAACACTAACTGAGAATCTAAACAAACACAAAGCCCAAAATGGCAGATTCTGACACTTTTAAATTTAGATTTTAACCTTGACCTGTCATCTTGCTTGTAGATTTTATTTTGAGTGTATAATAATTTTAATGCCATACTGTTATATTATGTTTTATTTTATGTTATATTTTATGCACAAATCATTGGTAACCCATTTTCAGTGTTTTTTTATGATACAAAAATATCTATCTATCAAGTTCTGTCAAAATAAGACATTAAAATTTAGCATTGTGTTGTTTAAAAACTTAAATGAGAAAGACTCAACGTGCTAAAAAATTATTGGCTGATTTCAGTGCAACTGAAATTATAATTAAACACTCAATGATTTTTGGCTTCAGAACAACATTATAAATATGCTGCTGAAAACTGGAGGGACTGAATACAAGGACAAAAAGGCCTGTTTAGCTGAATGATAACAATAACAAAATAAAGTAAATGTGATACATTCTCAGACTTTTAAAGTTCAGATTTGGTTGACACGGGGTTTCTTCCATTTTTTTATTTACAATAGGTTGGGGGAATCTTTCCAACACCCACATTACACGATTCCTGGCAGTAATAGGGCAATATGTAACATCACTGTTATAATTAATAATGATCAGTACGTTTTAGCTACTGTATAAGCCCTAAGTATTTGGATAGTTGGTAACTATACCAGTCTTTGTTGCAAGCATACACCAAACAAGTTGCTGACTGAAAGAAGTCATTTTAGGAGCTAGGTAAATCTCTGTCCACCAGAGGACAGTATCGCCCTTCTGCTCAGTAGCTGCTCATTCTTTCTGCCGTATCAGAGGTGTAGGTAGTACTTCTAGTGTAAATATGTATCACTGCCTTTGTTCTTCTAAAAATATTTATGTCACACAATAAATGTAAGTTTCTTATAATTTACGCAGACAACAATCGTGAGCGCTACTCTGACAGACATAATAATAATTTATACAGAAAGGACCATTCATGGCTGGAGTATTTATGGTGTTGTACATTTTCAAAACACAAAACAAATGGACCTTTATGCCAGCCGATTAGTGCTAGGGGGTTATAATCTAGAAGCACACAGCATATTGCCCTGGTACAAACAAAATTCAAAAGTATTTTCAAACTTGCATTGTGGTCCTCTATACATACTAACATGTTAGTTAGTGGGCTACCTTAAAACCAGCGCCACACTGATGAAATAAAGTTAGAATTCAGCCGATATAACTGGAGTAAATGTTTGCAAATTGGGGTTGTTTCGCTCATGTGGGTTGTCCAACCATCTTAAAAAGAAAGAAAAAAAGAATTGGTTTTTGGTTAAAGAATAAAACATTTCTGAATGTGAAGAATAAATGTTTTAGATATTTCTAACAAGGTGGCATGTAAACCATCAGCTAAGATGAACAATTTATTAGCAATGACAGTCTTAGACAGTCTTAACCTCAGCATGACGATATACCATAAATCATAAATCTATTTTTTAAAAACACTAAATCTTGGAGTGACATCATCAATGTGAATCAGTGCCTTGCAAAATTATTCAGCCCCTAAACCTTTCAGATTTTGTCATATTACAACCACAAATGTTAATGTGTTTTACTGGAATTCTATAAAAAAAAAAAAAAGGGTAATTTTCTACTGCTTCTTCTATAATGGGTTGCGGGGAAGCTGGTGCTTATCTCCAGCAGTCTATGGCCAGGAGGCAGGGTACACCCTGGACAAGAAGACCCATGCAGAAAGACCCCCAGCCAGGAATCGAACCGAGGACCTTCTTGCTGTAAGGCAACAGTGCTACCAACTGCGCCACAGTGCAGCTGGCCTGTGTTTGTATTTGGCCATTTTCGTAGTGTTGCCACTACTAACACATGAATATGATCCTATTTAAACCATTCCTTTGTAGCTCTGGCTGCAAATATCCTTCTTTTGCTGCCACAAACAGGTTTTCTTCCAGGATTTCTTTGTATTTACGACTATCTATCTAATAAAATATGAGCAGCTTCCCTATACTTGGAAAAAAGCATCTCCACAAGCATGATCCTGCCTCCACCATATTTGATCATAATAGTGGGCCAAAAAGGAACTTTTTGGTCTCATCTGACCAGAACGCCTTCTCGCACATATTTGCTGTATGCCTTACATGTCTTGTGGCAAACTGCATGACAGTCTTTTAATTTGTTCAAAATTTTGGAAACTATGTGTTGGACCATGTTTTGCTGAATATTTGACCATTTGCACGTTGCTGGACGCCACCAGGCCTTCCGGCGTCATCGGCCATTTTGTACCCCAGGATAGTCTGCTACCACAAATCCCAACGGGCACCGCAGCTGATAGGACGGGGGCGTCCCAGTTCTGACATCACAATGGATTATTTAAGAAAGTGAGCCCTTTAAGGAGGTGCTTTTCAGCTGGAAACCGAGACACGGTTACCACGCAACTGAAGCGCATCATTCTGGAAAAGAAAATCCCACGTGGACTTTCATTGGCCAACGAGAAGAAAAATTCATGAATGTAGTTTCTGGGATAAGAAGACCAGGAAACTTTTCAGGGAGACGAATTTTTCGTCCTTGTTTTTTTTTATTCCAGTCGACTAGTGACGGTCCGTCATATTTTTCACCTTTCTGCCGAGGAGGCCGGAAAGGACGAAGACAGATCGATCTTTTGAGAGTTACCCCCGGACGCGTGGAAACTCGTCCCCCCTTCTTTCTCTGCCTCTCTGCCCCAAGGAAGACTTAAACAAGTAAAGTCTGTTCGTTTCTTTTATTTCTTTATTAGGAAGAGCTTGGGCAGGATAGAGCAGGATTTTAGTGCGATTTAGAATCGCTACTTATAGTCTAGTGTGTTCTGAATTGTATGTGCATGCCATTGTTTTTATTGAAACTTGATTGCTGTTGATTTTCGGAGGCCACCGAGTCTCGCAAGTTGTGTTTTAACTGTGCGAACACCTGAGCACAGGTGCGCTGTAAAATTGAACTGCTATAACTTCATTGTGAAAATCAACCATTTTCTTTGTCTTCAACTTTATGTTTATTAGTTGCCGCCTAACGTTTTACAACCCTTTGTGTGCTCGGACGCCCCAGCAGTGGGGGAGGTTTTATGACATACAGTAACTAAGCTACACTTTGGGAGTGGCCTACCCGAGCTTCGTTCAACCATATTCCTTTTGTAATTTTGCCATAACTGCCATAACTGCTGGTTTGATTTCATACACACTCAATGCTGTTTTATTTTGTTTAGTTTGATATTTTACCCCTTTTGTGTAGAAATTTGCATGTTTGATTAGGTGAAGATCATTGAATCGGAAGAGCGAGTTGTATCAGGGCTGTTGATTTAATAAATATTCACGTAGATAAAGAGAAAGCGTTTGTATTTATTTTGTGCAAGAGTAATTTGTCAGTCAAAATAAGGTTAAAGTTCCCCACGTTTCGGCAAAAACGGTTGATTAAACAGTGACATCTAGTAATAGATATCAACTATTACTGAGAATTTAATAATTGTAATTATCAAGGGCTTTGAGCCACAATTACAACCCCAGAGGACATCTCTGGTTTCGATTCATAAATGAGGACTTTGGTTAAGAAATTAATTTTCTCAAATTATGATTTATATATATAATGCTTGATAAATATTAATTAATCAATAATCATAATCCCAAAATGGTAAATGGACTGAACTTATATAGCGCTTTTCCAGTCATACAGACCGCTCAAAGCGCTTTACACTAGAGCCACATTCACCCAATCGCACTTACTAACGCTCACACATTCATACACCGATACGCAGATCGGTAGGCAACTTGAGGTTAAGTTCCTTGCCCAGGGGCGCATCGACATATGGCAGGAGGAAGCTGGAATCGAACCCACAACCTTCTGATTGCAAGAAGCCCAACATCTGTGTCCTTTTCCTTCCACGTCACTTTTATGCCCTTTGGTGGTTTGTTACATGAAACAATGTTAAAATTGGTGGAAGTTTGTTTTTGTAGCATTATAAAACGGTGGAAGAGTTTAAGGGGTATGAATACCTAAAAAAATTAACAGCATGCAAACATAAAGCCCTGGTTTAAGATGACTGGGTCTTTCTAGTTGTTTATGTTATCACTTGTGTCATTTCTTAATAGAAAGTAATAATTTTATACATTGCCATATTTAATTTTACTGTGCTGGGATATTAAAACATTTTTCTTTTCGTTGTAAGGTTTGCTTTTCCTTTAGGAATGGACAGACCCTGAACAGCGGTCTTTCATCTCTGCTGACTGAAGTGAAGCAGAAAAAGAGACCTTCCTCTCACCCTAACATTCTTAATGAAGCTGTCCATTGGCACAGAGACAGAGCTCAGATCCCTTGGAGCTACGGTTACAGTATGGATGGCTGCATAATATTGCGCAATGACCACGAAACAGGGAACGGCTCCCAAGAGGAGGCCTTATTCAACCCCAGAGATTGAGCTCCCTGCATTATTATTCCGACATGATGCGATTCAAATATCCTGGAAAGTGTCACCAAATGGCACCGCTGGGACTTTTGGAAATGTGAGTTCACACCCCACAAGGATGGCTGCTAAGCCTGTGCTAATTGAGCGAGTGCAACACAGATGCTCTCCTCCTGGTTAGAGGGGAGAAGCAGAGTTGCGTTGAGGCAAGCTGTTTCCCACATTTCTCTAGAAATAATCGTCATTGGTTTAAAAACAAGCACTGCAGGCACCCTGAAAGAGGAAATGAGAGTACCCAAACAAAGACATGAAATCAATTTTTATTATTGTTAAAGTCATCAAGTCAGTCAAGGAGTACATTACAAACCTTACAAAAACGCAGGACGGGAGCGGCGGGTGACCACTGTTCCTGGCAAACATCACTTGAACAAAAACATCTGTGGGAGCGTGGCAAAATGAACAGAGAAATACAGAGAGAAATGCCTTGGGAAAAATCAGTCCTTCAGATAATAACAGTGATTACTTAACATCAAGCACATTCGACCATAAAATAATGTAATCAGAGATATTTATCTGATATATTCTAAATAAGCCTTTTCTTAAAATCTAAATAATTATTCACAGCACCTTCCAAAAGTATTCCCACCCTGAGACCTTTTTTCTATTTTGTCAAATTACAGCCTCAAAACTCAGTCTATCTTGTTGGGTTTATACTGTGGTAGAGCAACACAGTTGTGAAGTGTAATACAATGTTATCTGAAGGCCTCAGAGGTTTGTGAGAAAACATTTTACAATCAGTATTGTGAAGACCAGCAGACAGGAGAGAAAACTGTGGAGAAGTTAAAAGCTGGGATAGGTTATAAAACAACATCTTAATAATTAAGCTTTGAACATCTCACAGAGCTTTGTTCAAATCATCTTCCAAAGATGTGTATGGCATGACTCCCAACTTACCAATACATGGCTGCCCACCTAAACTGACAGGCCTGGCAAGGAGACCTTTAATCAGAGAAGCAGCGAAGGGGCCTACTGTGATTTTGGAGGAGCTGCAGAGATTCACTGCTCAAGTGGAAGAAACTGTTTATATCGCAACTTTTAGAAGAGCAGTCCACATATCTGACCTTTGTCAAAGTATGGAAAGAAGAAAACCATTGTTAAAAAAAAAGCTACAGATATTCCTATTTCAAATTTGTCAAAAGCCGTGTAGGAGACAGAGCAAACATGAGGAAGAATGTGTTCTGGTCAGATGGTGTAGGGGTGCCTTTCTTTAACTGGTACAGGGAAGCTGGTCAGGGCTGATGGGAGAATGAATGTAGCTGGACAACATCCCTCAACACACAAGCAGAGCTACAACAGAATAGTTCATTGAGCATATTCATGTTAAAAGGTCCTAGTCGAAGTCCAGACCTAAATTCAATTGAGAATCTGTGGCAAGACTTGAAAAAAAGCTGTTCTCACAAAGTCCATCGAATATGCCTGAGGCTGAGCTATTTTGCAAAGAATGGGCAAAATATTTTGCTCTTGTACAAAGCCGGTAGAGACATACCAGAAAAAAAAAATCCAACTGTAAAAGATATATTTTATTCAATGAAGTGTTGACTCTGGGTGGGGTGAACACAAATGCATAAGAAACTCAGATTTTAATTTGTTAAAAAATGTTGAGAGCGATGTATAATTTCCCTGCCACTTCAGAGTGATTCTTCACTTTGTGTTGGCCTGTCACATAAAATCCCAATAAAACACGATGAAAGTTTTTGTTGTAAAGTGACAAAAAGTCTTAGTTTTAGGGAATTGAAAATGTTAACAAGAAACTGTTATAGCAGTAACACAGTGATATAATGTGAGTAACTTGTGCTGTGACCAAATGTAATACAATACAAAGCCGTGTTTTTAAATAAGCTGTAATTTAGGTATCTATTACAAAATCTAATAAGTACAAGTAGACTGTTTCTTTTAAAATGTACATTGTCATCAAAATTCAGATGTATGTACACTTTTAACAATCAATGTGACTGTGTATATGATGACATGTTAGAAATTAATTAGGACATCTGATAATTGCACTGAGACTGAAGCTGCTCTCTTTCTGGGGCCTGTTAATAAAAACAAATACATTTTCCATGTGTGTCAGAACAGGCCACCCGCACAGCCACCTACACACACATGGACACACATTTATTTGACATCAACCTTATGGTAGTGGCTCTGTGTGTTTGCGACGCTGACAGTCGGCGAGGACTACAGACTTCTGCTAAAGGTTACGTGGATTGTATCGAAAGGACACAAAGAATCACAGTTTCTGCAGCCAGTCAAATATTGCTCCATTTTTCCATGTGGTGTGATCACAGAGACCTGGACTTGTTGCTCAATATTAACACTTGAGTGGACCAGTGACAGGAGAGGATAGGTTATTACTACTGTTCATCAAAAATAAACTAAAAATGAGACCAGCTAAATGAACACAGTGTCCTTCACATTTATCAGCACTCCTGGTAAAGATGTAATCTCATACAAAAATGAAAAATCCAGTCAACAATTTAACTGCAGTTGTTTAGTGTATGTCCTTGTGTGTGTCTTTCTGTGAGTGTGGGTGTTTGTGTGTGTAGGGTTTGTCCTACATTAAAGAATATGAAAAAAATTCAATTGATTTTAAGAAAATCATTGGGGCCTCATTGATTGTTAGTTGAGGAGGTGAAAAAAAATCCCCAGACATCTGTTAAAAAACTAGAGAGGAACTTGGAAGCCAAATATACGGTCTTATTAAATACAGTCTTAATAAGAAAGCCGAGGCATAAGAATGAGCACTTTTAAAAAACCCAGAATTCCCATCACTACAACACTAAATGCTATCCACGTTTCAACCAGTTGTTTGAGAAAAGTGTTGGTAAAAAGCCTTTTCTGTCTCAACATCACAAACATGGGGATGTGGAGTTCACTATTCATCACTCAGACTTCAGCCGGAAACAGTGACTTTGGGCAGATGAGACTAATGCCTCTTTTCTGTTCATGGTTCCAGCACCACATGCCTCCACTCCGCTTGTCTTGCTCTACTCCGCACAAAGCTGTAGTGTTTCCACTGACGGCAGGAGTTATGGCTTGAACCGATTCAGTTGTGGTCTTTGGTATTTTTGTAGTCGCTCTCGAGTTTTTGGAGTTTTTCCCAGCACTGTGATGTACGTTAAAATCAGTGGCTAGTCATTCTCTCCACTACCTTGGTGAAAACTTTCTCATACCGCTGACATACGGCTGACCACGCTCATGGCCGATCAGTAAACAGTCTGTTCACGTATCATTTCAGTCCTGCTCAGCCCTGATGGGAAATGCTGAAAAGCAGGTACCAAGAAAGCCAGTACCGGGCCGGAAAAGCCAGTAATGGAAATGGTTGCAAAATTGGCTGAGTGGAGTGGAGCTGGCCAAAGTAGAGCCCATGGAAAAGGGAAAAAGATTACATTTACACTGCAGGCTTTTCAGAAGTTGTTTATGGGCTACAGAGTGAAATGTGTGTCTTCATGTGTCTTCACGAAGACACATGTGTCTCTTCATGTGTCTTCTAGAAGACGTGATGTCACATACAGCACCTTGTGTTTAGAGAAATAACATGCTGACACTTAACGCTGGCCCAAGGTATTATTGGGCCCTTAAGCAGAATTTGATTTGGGGCCCCTCTGTTAAGAACATCACCATGACTAACCGCTTTTAGTACAGATTTGGTGGATTGTGGAAGGACTTTATTGACTGAATCTAAAAGAAATCCTGAGTAATTGGTTATTATTTATACGATTTAATTTGTAACATCAGATTGTAACTATGTTGACAAACAATCAAACGATGAAGATTCTTCTTTGCACATTTTCAAAGTAAATTTGCGAAGTCCTTTAAATCTTAAATCCACATGAGAAATACCATGAGATTTTAAATATGAATCTGGTGGCCTCTACCAAAGACCTGAAAAAGGGTCATCCTGGGATCTTTCAGGAGAATGTTCCAAAACATATGGGCTAATCAACACAGAAATCGTTCACCAGACACAGTCTTCTTCCATAGTCATCACAGTGCACACAGCAGTATTGGGTGAACTGGGCAGAAGAGGTCAGACGAGGGGATGATCAAAGATCTGTTAAGAAGAATCAGAGCTGTTCAGTTGGATTTGTAGAAAGTCTAAAGAGTGGGGCTGCCAAAAGGTGTGGCAATGGTAAATTTGTAAGAAAAAATTATTTTGAAATGCTGAAGGAGGTTTGTATGCCTAATCAAATAAATGTAAATTAAAGGTTGTTTTTTCTAAACTGTCTGATGTGAAATCATCTGCAATAAAAATATGAATTAATTTTAAGGCTTTTTACACATCTTTACCAGGGCTACCATACGTTTGATGATGCTGTAGAAAAAAAAGGGCAAAACAAATAACAGAACAAAAACCTTAACAAAAAATCTTAAATAAAACTCTCCCCTCCTATTTCCTTCTCTTATATTTGCTGGGTAATGCTCTTCTTTTTACAGTTTCAGCCAAATGTTAAGACATGAGTAGCATTTGATACAGCATCAGAGCACAAATTCAGGATCAAGTGAAAGCAAATGCAAGCAAGTGGAGATCTATCAAAAGAAAACAACTGACATCAGCTTATTAAAGGCGTCAGAATGTGGCGTGTTTAGAATTAAAAAGCTACTGATAATTTAGATGCATAGAACGGCTATGCAATGAAAACTGTTTACGTTCTCATGTGACTTACAGTAACAGCATGGACACTGTAAGCAGAGTAGTAATGTAATATAGTATGCTTTAGAAAAGCGCTTCAGCATGGGCAAGGCTTTGCAAGAGGCAGGGGTGCTGTAGCGTAAGATTAGACGGAGTTAGCGACAACACAACTTTTTCCACTAAGTGGGAGTACATGGACAATAAATGCATGCTGTTTTTAGCTACTTCTACAAAGGTCTCTATGTACAGGCTCTTTACATTTAACAGCCAGGAGATTCTTTCCTGGGCAACTTAGCGAAGGAATGTGGTGTTTGTGTGTTTATGTGTGAAGCTGCCTCATTCGAAGGTACAGAACCAGGTTTAAAAACTCCCAGCTGCCGATCTTAGCATTGTATAATGCATGATAACTGAGGGTGTAGACATTAAAGCAAAAGAAAGGTACAATTTTTTCCCATGTGAAAAGAAAACACATAATACACCTTGAAGAAGTAATCACACCCTTTGAACATTTTCTCCCATTGCAAACACAAACTTACAGTATTTTATTGGGATTTTATGTGATCAGACCAACATAAAGCAAAAGTTGAAGGAAAATAATTATATTGTTTTTAATGTTTTCTTCACACATCAAAAAGGAAAACCATAATGAATGTCCTATACTCTCTTTCTCCTTAAATAAAATCCAGTGCAACCCGTTCAGAGGTCACCCATCCACCTGTGTGTAATTTAATCACGATATGAATCCAGCTGTTCTGTGAAGACCTCAGAGGTTTGTTAGAATTAGTGAACAAACATTATCACGAAGACCAAGGAACACAATAGGCAGGTCAGGGAAAAAGTAGTGGAGAAGTTCAATGCAAGGTTAGGTTATTAAACAACATCCCAAGCACTGAACATCTCAAGGAGCTCCATTCAATCCATCATCTGAACATGGGAATAGCATAGTTTGACTGCAAATCTACAAAGACACGGTGGTCCACCTAAACAGACAGGTTGGACAAGGAGGGCATTAATCAAACTAGTGGCCAGAAGATCCATGGTACCTCTGAAGAAGATTCACAGATCCACAGTTCAAGTGGGAGAATATATTTAGGACCACTAATAGATGTGCTCTCTATAAATATGTTTTTTACTGAGTTTCAAGAAGAAAACTATTGATTAAAGAAAATCAAAATAAGTGTTTGAAGTTTGCCACCAGCCATGTAGGCTGGCAGGGCAAACATGTGGAACAAGGTGCTCTGGTCAGAAGAAACAAAAATTAAAGCCATTGAACTTCGTGCAAAACACCGTAGGGGTCACAAAACTAACACTGGATATCACAATTGGCGAAAGCATCTGAACATGGTGGTGGCAGCATCATGCAGTGGTAATGCTTTTCCTCAGCAGGTAGAAGTTGCCCTTAGTTAATGGGAAGCTTGATGAAGCTAAATACAGGACAATTCTTAATGAAGACCAGCTAAAGGCTGCATAAGACTTGAAACTGGAGCCAGGGCTCAACTTCCAGCAGGATAACAATCCTAAACATGATCAAAGTTGCAATAGAATAGTTTAGAACAAACCATAATTATGTGCAGACATGAATCCAATTAAGGATTGGTTGCCAAACTTGATGTTGACAGACAAGATTCAATCTGCCTGAGCTTGTGCAATTCTACAAAGAATAATGGGCAGATTTTCTGATATTTGTTCATAAAATATTTTGAAAACTATAATCATTTCCTTCGATATCACAATTATGCACTACTTTACACTGATCTATCAAGTAAAATCCCAATAAAATGCATTGAAGTTTGTGATGATAAAATTATGGGAAGGTTCAAGGTGTATGAATGTTTCGCCAGGCACTGTACCTTTCTCCATGTGTTTGAAGCTTTTCTTACCTATCATTATGGTGGTCTCTGTGGGACCATTTCTCCAATTTTCTCTTGCCAGGTGATTAAACAGCAATCAAAATAATTTTAATACAATGTTGCACATTTATTTACACTCTTATTACGATTGGTAGACGAGCAGGCTTTAGGTGTGGGCCAAAATCTTGACAGCTGATCTATTTCACCTCTAAAGCTCAAATTTAAGTAGACAGATTTGATTATTTAACAAAATGTGAAAGTGCTATACATGTTAGAAAAAAAGAAAGGCAGCACTCAGCAAAAGGTAGCACACAGCCTTCATGAGATGATTCTAATGCTGCAAGTGTGAAGTAAGCAGAGTCAGTGTCACCATGCTAGCAGCTAATGTACATTGTGCAGGAGTCGGTGAGACTGAGAGTTCACACCGGGCCGGTACCGTGGGGAGCTTTAACCCTGCTCATCCATTGCCTCAGCAGCCGTGTGAAGTGCAGTAGAAGCTTCCCCGTTGCAACGCGACGTGGGTTGGGCCACCTGTGGTTCCGGGTTCGGCGGCTGTGGCTCCCCGGCTGAGGCTGCTGCCGTTGATTCGGCCGGCGGTCCCTGTTGGCTCTTCTCCTCTCCAGTGGGCAGCTCTGTGGCAGCACCAGGAGCGCCCTCGGGCAAGGGAGCAGAAGAAGGTGCCGAGGGATAAGTGGAAGCTGGGGGAGCGGAGGGGTCTGCAGGCGCCCCCGCCACAGGGAAGGTGGACCTCGACTCGCTCTGCTCAGGTGCTCTTAGTCTCTTCATGATGGTGGTGACTCGGACAGCTTTCTGTGAGAAAAAGAAGGTGATTTTAACACAAAAAAAAGTTAGACATGAAAATACAGTGACTTCCTTTTGATATTGATAACCCTACGTTTGTCATGTTAAACCTAAACATTTTAATCTTTTTTTACTGGAATTGTACGTGATAGACCATCGTAAAGTACTGCACAATAACACCATACAAAGTAAAAGGAAAAAGACATGGTTTTATTCACAAATAGAATCTGAAAAGAATGGTGTTAATTTCACTTAAACTCCCCCTAAGCCATTACTTTGAATCACCTCCAGCTGCAGTTAGAACTTCAAGTGTACACATATAAAGGGTGAAATTTTTGCCCATTCATCTTTGCAAAACAGCTCACACTGTTAATTTTCAAGTCTTGCCACAGATTGTCAATTAGATTTAGGTCTGTATTTTCTAACTAATAAATAGATTTTGATCTAAGCCATCCCGCTATTTGTAAAAAACGTAAAAAAACGTGTAATTTCCCTTCCACTTCACAATGTGCTACTTTATTTTGGTCCATCAAAAAGATTACAGTAAAATTAGAGTTGAAATGTGAGAAAATGAGGACAATGTTCAAGAGTAGAAAATGTTCAATGTTGCAAGGCACTGTATGTGCTACTAAGCATCCTTCTTTAAAGGCACTAGAACTAGAACTGAAGCTTAAAATGACTCAAGCTTCTGGAGGAAGAGAAGGAAAGGGCTCACCTTCCATTTAGCTCTGGCAAAATTCTTTTCTATCTGTGCACACACATTTTCCTTGATGTTCTTATCTGAAGCTGCACCACCGGAGATCCTGCAGAACGATGGAAAAGATAAAAAACAACAGAGCAGAACTGTCTGTTTTTATGGCTACAAGGTGCGCAGAAATGAGTTGCAGCTCATTGTTACGGCTGAAAAACTCTTCCTTGAACATATTAATATTTAAGGGTTGTTTTAATGTGTTTTTATTGTGTGGTCCTTTTTATCCTAGTATGGTAGATTGTAGTATTGCTAATTAAACATATAAAGATTTTTGGAAATACCTCTATGGTACAACTAAGCAGAACAAGTAATGGGTCAACAGCAATCTGTCCACATTGGTGAGAACCATTAACACTTTTTTGTTTAAGCTTTTAATCTTTGCTCTTTATGAGACCTTTTAAATCATGTTAGCACAGATTCGGATTGAGTCTACACAATATACAGTATGAAAGATGCGCTGCCGACCATTCATGGTTTATAGCTTCCTGGGCCGTCAGTCTCTGGTCTTGATCCACCTCCATCAAACGAGCAACCAGGTTCTTAGCTGTCAGAGAAATGTCACAAGGAGGAAACGCAATAAGAAAAGGGGTTACTTCCTCACAAGAGGACAACAAAAATATAACTGCTTTGAAAAGTCAACAGGCAGGAAGAGAGGACAGTTCCTTATGAATGTGAACAGTGTTTACATACGAAGCTGCCACTAAAATTACCTGAATCAGAGATTTCATCCCAGTAAGGAGAGTCAAACTCATAATCGCCCGCAAGAATTTTTCGAAACAGGTTCTTGTCGTGGTTTTCATAATCATCATCATCAGTTTCATCGTAGAAAGGAGGGTTGCCTGACAGGCTGTGGTCAAAAAAAGGGGGGTTTAGGAAATCTGTGCAAGATATATCGACCACATCTAAGGATGCTACCAATAAACATGGATGATCAAGCATCTCCTAGCTAATATTTTTTGAACAAGTCTAATTTATATTTTTCATAGAACAGAAAAAATGTACTGGAACCAAACATTACAAGACTTTTCCCATTTATGCATCAAGGTATACACTTAAGTCAAAATTAGATTTAGATTATCAGATTTATCAGACAGGCATCCCTCAAGATAATAAAATAATGTAAAAGGATTACCAAAAAAAGACAATTGGCCTATTTTTTATTTACATTTTATTTAAAAAAGGGCATGTCAAAAATAATTTATACAATTCTCAATAGTCAATGGAAAAATATTTATTTGCATTAAAGCAATGAAACCTTTCTTATAATTGCTGACAAGCTTTTGGCATGTTTTCACTGGGGTTTAAAGTTTGACCAGTAAGATGGGATGGTCTCCTTACCATCACCCTAACCTTTGGCTCTTTGGCCTGCGGATCACCAATTACAGCTGATTTTGATCTCTGGCTGATTGTTTGTTGCATCTCTACTTGGATCACATGTTGTAAATGAAGAAATAACTTACAGTATGTACATGATGACACCTATTGCCCAGCAGTCCACAGGCCTGCCATATCGTTGTCTTCCAACCACTTCAGGAGCTGAACAGGGGAACACAAACATCATCAATGACCCAAAACCTGTTGCCACATTACATCTGATTTACCACAGTTCATAATCTCACCCAGGTATTCTGGTGTCCCACAGGGGTCTTTGATTAGACCGTTCTCCAGCTTTGCCAGATGGAAATCACTGATGACGATTTTGGAATGCTTGAGACGGTTGTAGTACACCAAGTTCTCCAGCTATGGATAAAGGATATATTAGAAAACCTCACAACTAACTATGTTTTAATGCTTAAAATACTGTTTTTGACAATGACAGAAGAAAGCGGTTTTAATATGTACCAGATTACCTTTCAACTTTTAAAACAAACCTTTTATAATCCATGATGTACAAACACAGCAGACATCTGAACGTCATTCATCAAACAAAAACCAAAACGCAAACCAGAAAACCTTCAGAGCCTGTCAAATCTTGAAACATTTAACTGCTATGCTCACATTTCTTGTAGAGCTATGAGCTTATTTTTGACACACTAATATGAGCTCAGGTAAATGGGCAGAGAGAGAAGAGGGGAAGGAATGCAGTCAATGTCTCATTTTCGGGAGTCGAATCCAAGACAGCTGCATTAAGGAATAATAGTCTATGTGTATAGGGTGCCTGCTCTGCCACTGCACCATGTGCCATCGAAGCTCCCAGTTTTAACATGCTAATGTTCTTCAGGTTTGGGGGGATCTCCAACAGGATAAGCCTGGTGCATGTCCCCCTCTTAGTGCCATGTTGAAAATTGATTTGAAAATAGTGTGGCATTTTTTCCTTACTCCGATTTTGTCAGAGTAGTAGTTTGTCAGTAGTTTTGACAGATTTTCTAACAGGATTGAAGGACTAATGTCCCAGCAAGATCTCGAAAAAGTCATCCATGTGTTTATCTTTAGTCAAAATTTATTACTGCAACTGGTCTGTTTAAAGATTCAATCTGACAGCTGTTCCAGAACGCTGCTGCCCGCGTCCTCACTGAAACTAAGAAAGTAGAGCACATCAGCCCAGTTTTAAAGCCCTTACATTGGCTACCTCTACCTCGGAGAATAGACTTTAAATACATTTAAAATAGTTTATAAATCACTGAATGGCTTAGCAGCAAAATACATTGAAAATGTGTTGTTGTATCAACCCTTCCAGACCACTCAGGTCTTCTGGTTCATGTCTACTCTGCATCCCCAGAACCAGAACCAAACATGGAGAAGCATGTTCTTATGGTCCACTAAGCTGGAACAAATGTCCAGAAAACTGCAAAAATGCTGAATCCCTGAGTTCTTTTAAATCAAAATTAGAATCAAATTTGTTTAGATTTGTTTTTGATTCTTCTATTAAGCAAACATATTGGATTCAGGTTTCTACTGGGGATAAAGGTCAATTAGGATTTTCCACTTTGGAACAGAGAGCATAAAGGACCTTGCTGTCCAAAGTAAGAAACAGTTCACTGTAAAAGACCCCTCCCCGACAGACCATGGCTCAGCTGGGCTCTCCTTGAAGAAGTTAGGAGGAAGGGACAGAGCACCTGGAAGTCTCTGACTCTTGGTCAAGGTGTGGACCAGTTTTAAAAGGAATATTCTCCCATCATCGAGACGCATAATGGGTCAGAACAGTTCTAAGGAGTTGCCTCCTACCCAGGGAGAAACATTTGATTTTATGTTTAGAAAATATGGGCCTAAAAGCATTGAGTGCATTTATTAATTTCAGTCTGAACTCCAACCTTACTTTACTTTACTTTCCTTTATCACGCCACTGCATTGTACTTTTTATTTTTTTTGTAACTGGATGGTACTTTTGTGCTGTTTGTAAGAGAACATTAACCTGAGTAGGTCCTATTGAGATTAATATTATTTAAAATATTGAGTAAGTTAGAACAGTGGTGTCCAAACCTTTTGCAACGTAGCCCAAATTGTCATGGTGAAAGAACTCGCAGGCCAAGAAAACTTTATTTTCTTTCTATTATAACTGCAATTAAACAAATCCAAAATGTAATAATAATAGCAATAATAAGACAACAAAAAGTAGTTTAGTGAAAAAGGGATGGTCTATTAAAAGACTGGAATACAATATCTTACATTTTTTGGGTCGATTGTTTACCATTTTCTTGGTGTAGAAAATGTGTTTAATTCAGTTCTCAATAACAAGAATGGGATATGGGTCACTCTGGTTTATTTAGCTATGTTTAATGAATGGGTTTGCCCAAGTATGCGTTTGCATAAATCACTTGATATGTGTGGTTCCATTTACTATGAAATTATAATAAAAGCACAATCATAGATTATAAATACAAATACTTTGTGTTGTAACTAACATTTTTCATTGTAACAATATTTAAATTGTTCTGCATCTTTTTTGAAAGGCTTCACAGCAGTGAAAAATTTGCCTTTTAAAAAATAAAAAAAGAATGTCAATCTGCATCAGCCAACTGTGCTGGCAGCCAAAATTTGGACCATTTTGCCTGCCAGCAGTGTCACCACAGCATGTTACCTTCAGGTTTCTGTGGACAATGTGCAGGGAGTGGAGGTAGGCCACAGCCTCCAGCACCTGACGCACCACATTGCTGGTGTCTCGCTCTGAGTAGTAGCCTTGATCCAGGATCCAGTCAAACACCTCTCTGCCTGTTGCACTGCAGAGAGGTGGGAGAACAAAGCCCAGTAATGTGTTACATATTTGTCCATTTCTGAATAAAATGTCCCTGTTGTGTGAATTGTAGAAAAGAGGGGAATGTGTGGGCTTCATCACAAGCTGTAATATCACTGGCTTATTTTTTTCTTTATGTTTTTATCTAATTTCTTCTTTTGTTTATTTGCCATTCAACAGCAATAAAGTACAGGAGAATCAGACAGAAAAACATTTATGAAAAAAGTCTTTGTAATTTGAAAAAATTACATAAACTGACTTTTGCTATAAAAAGATATTTCTGTCTTTCTAAGAATGGAGGAGTCCATGGAGCAAATTATAATTATAATTTCCCCATAGATGATTCTGTTTGTTGAATTTTCAGCATAACCAGAATCCCTCAAGTCTTCTCAGTGGGAAGAAAATATTCATTTCCACATTTAGAATTTCCCCAGAAATGCATCCAATTCCCCAAGAAGGGAAAAAGTTGAAGAGAATGGAGCACCGAGTGATCGCATCTGAATATCAAATGAGGTGTAGCTGAGAGCTGTTCTCGTATCTGCTGGGCCTTGAGCAACAACGGCTCATTCCCCAGGAGCGTATGATCAACAGAAGCAGCTCAGGGCCGAGCTGCAGCTGAGACAAGCTGCGAGACTTTTCCCCTGGGCACATCAGACATCTAAACTCACAGTTCAAGGAAGAGGAAGTACTCCTTTTTGGTCTCGAAGACATCAACCAGTTGAAGGATGTTGGGATGCTTCACCCTGAGGAAAATGTGTCAGAAAGCAGAAGGCAGGAAGAGACTGATGTCATTCTATTACTTAAAGCTGCAAGGTGTTGAAACTAAATGTCAAAATTAAATTCATAACATTTATAATTCAAAAACAATATTTGCTACCGTCCCATAAACAAAGACATTGACATCAATGCAGCAGACTCTTGCTTAGCAGCACTAAACCCGCCAGGAGTGAACTGAATATAAGTCTACTGTCTGTCACCACTTAAGACAACTGCTGCCTTTATAACTGCAGGACATTATTTAAAAGGACTAGAGCAGTGTCCTAAATTACCTTATCATTCTTTGAGTCATACAGTGAGAGAAAAAATAACGATTCAGGACATTTATGTATCACTACTGTGCATCACCCCCGACTGCTGCTTTATTACTGTAATTAATACACCAGGAGGTAAAAAAAACAATGGCTAGTGGGATTTACAGAGCCTTGCAAAAATCAGCATTCTCCTTGAACTTTTAACATATTGGCACATTACAACCACTACAATTCTAGCTGAGAGTTGACTCCACTGGTTCTTTACATCTAGAGGCAGACTTTTTCTGCCCTTTACTTCTTTGCACAACAGCTTAAACACAGTAAGATTCAATGAAGAGCTGTGAGCATGCATTTTTTGGACTACTTTAGCTCTTTTTATGCTCCTTATGCTGGGTTGGACAACTCTCTTCTATGTCGTCAGCAGCAGGTCCACAGGAAACAAGCAACGTGAGCATTGTCTGCCCTGTACTGGTTGCCTATACTTTTTAGGATTGATTTCAATATTTTTATTTCGGTTTTTAAATGTTTAAGCAGTTTGGCATCTCCTTATCCAGCAGAGCTTTTACACAAGCACAATCCTAGAAGACGTTTGAGGTCAGACCTCCTTGCTTTCCTAGGACGTGCTGTTCCTAGGCTTGTCTTGTGACCTGAGGAGACAGAGCCTTTTCTGCTTTTACTCCCAAAATCCCAATATTTTTGGTTAGTTTTTAATTCCTGTTCAGTAGAAATATCAGGCTTTTTCAATTATTAAAAAATTAAATAAATAAATAAAATAAAAGTTAAAGCTTTTATTTTCTATTACTGTTTTAGCTGTTTTTTTTTCTTTTTGTCTATAGGAGGTTGTGGTAGGTGTTTGTGTCTTATAGATCATTTTTATGTTTTCTTTTCATTTATGGACCTGTGCAGCGCTTTGGTCACTTTGGGTGTGTAAATAAAGGTTGATTGATTGATATAGCTCTGTGTTCCCAAGGGCTTCCGAAAGAGAAAGTCACACCTTCATCTCTTTGTCACAACAAATTGCTCAATAAGATTATGCTATGGCAGGATTTACTGAAAGTCAGATAATCAGAGAGGTGAAAGGAAAACTGATTTAAAAGTAAAAATTCAAGTTTGGAAGTTTACTTTTTCACTTTGGGCAGTTTCTTTCTATTTACTATTTAATGTCTTGCATAAAAATTATATCTAAAAGAGCACACCAGAGAACAGAAAACAAATTTTACAAAACTCAACATCAGCAAAAATAACTCACATTTTCAGAATGAGGATCTCATTTTTGGCAGCCTTGCGGACTTTTCTCCCATCTTTTTTCAGGAATTTCTTACACGTGTACATTTTCATTGTTGCTTTATCCTTGGCCCTGAAAATCTCACAGAACTCCTCCCTGAAAAGAAGAATTAGGTGGTACTTCAGTTTATCTGAAATAAATGAAAAACTATGCAAAAGCATCATTCAGTTCTTTCAATAAAAATAAGTCAGATTTAAAGATACTCACGATTTAACAGTCTGGCCCAGGTCATATCTATCTGTCACATCTGAAGGATTGTGGTATTCCTTCTTTTCCCCAACTGTTAAACAGCCAAATGGCATGGCCACACCCGACCTGCAGAAAAACAGGCAGTGAAGCAGAAGAGAGGAATAAATCAGAGGAAGAAGACAACACTCACTTTATAACTATCTCTTCAAAACTAGCCTCAAGATGTGCTGTAACACATTAGATGATGACTTAGCAAAAAATTTTTGTTGTCCTTTTTTGCTGAGAACGCCATTATACAATCTAGGACCTGAAAGCCACTAGAGGCAGTTTTAATGCAGCAATTTGTTTCATTTAACTTTCTGTAGCCCGAGCATTTCATAATCCTGTAACAGCAAAACACTAGAAGATAATGGCTTCCCTGTCTCAGGTCTGTGTTCTAATCTTATTCTAAAAGCAGAAGTCTAAAAAAATTTCTCCCTTTGGGTAGAAAGTGATAAAAGCGAGCTGTCGGGGAGCAGGAGCCGCAAGAAAACATTCTCGTATGGTTACTCTAGCATCAATGGAGTATTTTTAAACAGCCAAGAACCACAGACAGGTAGATATGGGAAACAATCGTACATGAGATGGTCATCAGTGAGTATTTGTTAAATTCAGTAAATTTACAGTCATGGGGAAATATAATGGGGAAATATAATGAAACTGAAACACCTGTCATTTTAGTGTGGGAGGTTTCATGGCTAAATTGGACCAGCCTGGTAGGCAGTCTTCATTGATTGCACATTGCACCAGTAAGAGGAGAGTGTGAAGGTTCAATTAGCAGGGTAAGAGCACAGTTTTGCTCAAAATATTGAAATGCACACAACATTATGGGTGACATACCAGAGTTCAAAAGAGGACAAAGTCTTGGTTACAGATTGCTGGCGCATCTGTGACCAAGACAGCAAGTCTTTGTGATGTATCAAGAGCCACGGTATCCAGGGTAATGTCAGCATACCACCAAGAAGGACTAACTACATCCAACAGGATTAACTGTGGACGCAAGAGGAAGCTGTCTGAAAGGGATGTTCGGGTGCTAACCCGGATTGTATCCAAAAAACACAAAACCACGGCTGCCCAAATCACGGCAGAATTAAATGTGCACCTCAACTCTCCTGTTTCCACCAGAACTGTCCGTCGGGAGCTCCACAGGGTCAATATACACGGCCGGGCTGCTATAGCCAAACCTTTGGTCACTCATGCCAATGCCAAACGTCGGTTTCAATGGTGCAAGGAGTGCAAATCTTGGGCTGTGGACAATGTGAAACATGTATTGTTCTCTGATGAGTCCACCTTTACTGTTTTCCCCACATCCGAGAGAGTTAGACTGTTGCATGCGCAGAGTGAAGCATGGGGGTGGATCAGTGATGGTTTGGGCTGCCATATCATGGCATTCCCTTGGCCCAATACTTGTGCTAGATGGGTGGGTCACTGCCAAGGACTACCGAACCATTCTTGAGGACAATGTGCATCCAATGGTTCAAACATTGTATCCTGAAGGCGGTGCCGTGTATCAGGATGACATACCTCAAAAAATACACACAGCAAGACTGGTGAAAGATTGGTTTGATGAACATGAAACTGAAGTTGAACATCTCCCATGGCCTGCACAGTCACCAGATCTAAATATTATTGAGCCACTTTGGGGTGTTTTGGAGGAGCGAGTCAGGAAACGTTTTCCTCCACCAGTATCACGTAGTGACCTGGCCACTATCCTGCAAGAAGAATGGCTTAAAATCCCTCTGACCACTGTGCAGGACTTGTATATGTCATTGCCAAGACGAATTGACGCTGTATTGGCCACAAAAGGAGGCCCTACACCATACTAATAAATTATTGTGGTCTAAAACCAGGTGTTTCAGTTTCATTGTCCAACCCCTGTAGTCTGACCATAGGGTGAAACTGCTGGAGCAACTTCAGGGAAAATTGTCTTTAATGGCCCATGGTTACGCTGAGGGAACTGAAGAGATCCAAAGCTCAAGTGGGAGAGGACAACTATTAGTGATTTACAAATTACAGTCTTTATGGAAGAGTGGAAAGAAGAAGGCCATTACTAAGAGAATACCATAGTATCCAATGGTGGAACATGGTGGTGGCAGCATCATGCAGCAGGATTTTTTTTTCTGCAGTGACAACTAAGTGGATGGGTAAATTGACAGAGGTAAATAAGGGAAAGTCTGGAAAAAAGTCAAAGTGTAAGCCTAAATCTAACCTGGAAACTATGGCCAGGCTTGTAATTGATGCTCAGAGACACTTACCATCTAATCTGACTGAGCATGTAAAGTGGTTCTGAAAAATATTGACTCAGCAGGGCTGAATAAGAAAGCATGCCACACTTTTCAGATTTTTATTTGGAAAATATTTTGGAAAAACCATGTGTCATTTTCCGGTACTATCACTTCACAGTTATGTACTACTCTGTGTTGCTCTAACACATACAATCCTCTAAAACGCATGAAAATTTGTGGGCCAAGCATTGTAAATGAAAAGTTTTAGGTGTACAAATATTTTTGGATGGCAGTTTAACTAATGGCCTGTTAACATTCCCTGTTTCAGTCCACACTATTTATGTTTTTCTTTTCACCTTTACCCCAAAAACCTTCATGCAAGGTGAGGTTTGAATCAGACATGTTCGTATTAAGTGTTCTAAGAGCACATTTTGAAGTTCTTACAATTATTGGAAGAAAAAACATAAAAGTATTGTTACATGTTGCTCTAATAAATAGCACTTAAGAACACACCTGGAAGGACTGACTTAAGGCTCAGAACGCCCCATTCTAAAACATCTTGCACCAAGCAGTGGTTTGTCCTGGAATAAAGTAAAAATACTAACAGAGCTCAAAAGCTGCACTGCACAGCACTGCAGCCCTTCTGATAAGCATCAAATTGCTGAAGGTATTTGTATGTAAAGCACAGCAGCGCTGAAAAACTTATGCACAGCAAATTTTACTAGAGGGCATTTGGAGTAAAAAAGTATATGTATTCATTTCTTAGCCTTTCAAACACCATCTGCAGAGACACTCTGGGTCATGGATCCTCAAATGTAAATAAGGCTAGCCAGAATGAGAAGTGTAGTGTAATGTGCAAATGTGTCCATCGTAGCCCTGCAAACCACCTCCTAATCCAATCTAGATGAACAAGGCTCAGCAAGGAAATGTCTCGGGTTGGAGTGAGACAACTGGGCTCCCTATTTATGTGAGGCCTGACTCTGTGTTACGCAGTCAGTGTGTGGGGTTGACCTTTCTTCAATATATTGCATGTTTCTTTGTTGCAGTTGTACCACAAAGACAAAAAGGAAAATTTAGCTCAAACTGTGGTATAAACAGAGGGAAATTCTCAGTAGATCAGGCAACTGTAAATACAGTTAAAACCAGACCTTTATATACACTATAAAAATATGCAATACCTTTGTTTCTCATTGAAATCAAATAACATGTTCCCTGTTTTTGGTCACTTAGAATGACCAAACATATTTCTATTCGTTAAATGCAATAAAGAGAGATGGGATTTTTTTTATGGAGGCACATCTGTGGATGTATTTAAGGCAACACCTGAGACACAATGCTTGATGGTATGATATTGTGGAGGCATAAAGCTCTGCTTTGACTAGATCGAAAAGTGTTATTATTGTTTCTACCATTACAAGATGAACTTTGTGAAGGATTGTTCTTGCAAGCGCCTGTCTGTCTGGAGAGCAGAGTGCATTAGAGGGAAAACTGATGCTTGTTATTGCAGGATAATCTTGTGATATTCTGACCCAGCTGGGAAAGTTTTGACATCCCTAAAGTGTTGCCAGGTCAACTTGACACGGAGCCTGCAGCCAGATAAGAATTGAGAATGTTGTTGTTAATTTTCACGCAGGCAAATCTGATATTGTCCAGATGTTTGGCTGAATTTGTATTCCCGGAAAAATAGAGGAAAGCCATGTTAAAGATGCCAAGAAGGTTATGTAATTGAGAATAATGATCTTGATTGGTCAAAAGGACCCACATACTAAAGCTTTGTATCTGTATAAAAAGCTGCTCCACAAGGACTGGGGCAGAACCCTTTTTGAAAAGCTTTGTAACACCAAGGAATGGTGATGAAAAATTAGTTTGTGCGAGTTTGAAGAATAAAGGGTTCTCCCGTGGAGAACGCTGAGAGGAGGGAATTTCGCTGAGTTCTTTGTTTTATTATCTTCGCTCACTGATAAAGACCGCCCACTCCTAAAATATCAAAAAGAATTTAGACAAAATTTACTTTCATAATTGTAAAGAGGAACGTGTTTTCGGTGCGAAATGTGTGTATCTACCCCAGAAGAAAAGCATAAGAACTTGTGAAGATGTTTGTTGACGAAGGTATGAGTGTCCACATTGAAACAAATGTTGTACAAACATGAACTGAACGGCCACTCAGAGAGGAAGAAGCCATTACTCCAAAAGTAACCTAAATAGCCAGATTACAATATATAAATGCACTCTTAAACAAAGACATTATTTCTGGGAGACACATCCTGTGGTCTGATGAAACATTTGAAAGAAAAATGGGAACATTTGCAAGCCCAAGATCACTATCCCAACTGTGAAGTACAGGGTACTCCCACACATCATGGTACTGCCATGATGAGTGGGAGTTACAGCTGCAGGTGGGACTGCTGTGCTTCAGAAAATAGATTGCATCTTCAGGAAAACATTATATGGAAATTTTGAAGCAACACCTGAAGACATCAGCCAGGAAGGTTAAGCTTGGGGACAACTGGGTGTTCCACATGGGCAATGATTCAAGTCTTGCCACAGATTCCTAATTAGATGTAGGTATGTGTTCAGCGATAAATCAAAAAAATATATTTTTATTATTTGCAGCAGTGGGTTATAAAACCATTTCAGTACTGAAAGTCTTTTAAAATCCCAACTATTTTATTCTTTGCCGGTAGCACCCTGCTCACCCTTATCCATCTCAGCCAGTTACAGAGCATCCTGGTAGTTGGAGTGGCCATCACAAAGACCTGATCTCAGTTCCACTGAAAATATGTGAGAAGAACTGAAAAGGTGTCTCTGAGCTACCTACAAACCTGACTCAGTTACAGCAGTTCTGTCAAGAGGAATAGGCCGAAATTCCAGCAAACTATTATTAGGAGCTTGAGAAAATAAACATACTTTTAGCTGAAGTCAAACAAAAGGCAATTCTACCAAATATTAAAGAACTGTATATAAACTTCAGAGTTTAAGACTGCTGGAGAACTACAGAAAAGCAAAACAGCTTTAAGGACAAACTTTGATGAAAGAAAAACATCTAATAAAAACATCAAGCAATTTTTAGAACCTTTGTCATTTTGGAAAAGCTTTCTGCTCTTGTGAATTTCTTTTACAGGGTAATAGTGATCGTGTAACGTTTAAAGAGAAACAAGTACACCACGAACATCCTCATAAAATTTCTCAGGTTGAATAAGACTATCAGAGCCCATCAGCTGCTCTTATTTTTAAAATAGAGTGCGTTAAGAGCCATGTAATAGGTAAAATTTTCCAAAGCATTTTGAGCACTTATAGCAGGGTGCTGGCCATGTCACGTAATGGAGGCAGGATAATGGGTCCATTTAAACCAACCACCATCAGCAACATTGGAGCATTATGTTCTGAATGCTATCTGCCCCTCAGGAGAGCCAGTCAATGGCTTGTAATGGTTTACGGCTCAGTGTGTGACCCAATCCATCAGCAGGGGCAGCTCGGTCCTCCAGGCCATATCCCTATTGGGCCTCTACAGGAACAGTGATGGTTTCAGGCACAGAAGACAGGTTGTGGGAAATGTTTGGGGCTTTCTAGGCAAACACAGCACTCATCGAAACACAAGAGTTTTTCTTTTTTGTCTACTGACATCAGTTGGAAACTCTTGAATTGCTTGGCAATGTTTAGGATTAGGGTAAAAGCAGGGCAAAATATGCACTGTGTCAAGATTATTTAAAGCAGTAGTAAGAGGGATTAGTCTACCTGGGACAGTGGTATAATGTGGAAATGAACCTTATAGGAATAAGTTGTTCCTGTTTAGAATGGTAAGCTGTTGTGCAAAGAAGCAATCCGCTGCATTATTCCGACAAAAATACAGTCCTCTAAGGCAGATAGTGTTTCCTTGTTTTCAGAGACCATACAGTGGCTTTTTACTTTGTGATTATGGTTATGTTTGCACAGCATTCACTATATCCATAGTTCTCAAACTGTGGTACAATAACTGCTAGTAGCACTTGAGCAACCCTTTGGTGGTACTCTTAGAAATTTGGGGATCAATTATTATTAAGGGAATAACAAACATATTGACTTGTAGTGGCTACTTATAGTGTGTTGCATTCAGCTCTGAACTCTGAACCTGGATCTGGAATTCTTATTAAACTGAGCCATGTTCCAGTTTTAAGTTAGAAAACCAGAGAGGTTTGCTAATAATAAATGACCCATATAAAGGATGGTTAAGAAAGTGAGCAGGTCTGACTTTTGGTAGATTTGCTTTCTGGGTAGGATTATTACAAAATGTAATTGTTGTGGGCTAACAAAATGGTTTACTTGTAATATTTGTTCAGCTTATTTGCTCTTATTGTGCTAAATAACATGTATCCAAAATCTATTTACATTTCTCCTTTTGATTCTGTAATGATAAGGCTAAATCGTGCAACCCAAGCAAATTTCTCACTGAATAGACGTTAGAAAGAGTCCGTGGCCATTTGTTTAAACCAGGTCAAATTATGCCTTAAAAGTGAACAATGCTCAATAAGAACAAGGTCTGGCTATCCAGTCTTGGAAGGGTGAACATTTGATTTATAAATTAATTTGATCCATGCTATAATTGTTTCAAAACAGCCCATATTTTGCATTCTCTTGGTGACTACAAAAGTGTTTAACTGAAATTATTCAAGAACATAAAAAATTGTTGTAATTGGTGCATGGTAAGTTGGATTACAGCAGGAAATATATTTTATTAAAGAAAAAACATTCCACTGTGTTCTGCCTCTGATTTGAGTATAAGGTACTAATTGTTACACTTTAAGAAATGCCAAGAGAGGTGTTTGCCTCATACTTGATTTACCTCATTTTTGGGATATTCTTATATTATTGCAATATTGTTAATATTCTACCAAATAAAGTTAGCCAAATTAGGTTTGTCAAGGCAGATAAAATGACACTGCACACAAATGCAAAACAGGCCAGTTTGTTATGCTTTTATGACACAGCACAACAAACTGGCCTGTTTTGCATTTGTAGACCCAGCTGTTCACTCCCAGAAAATAACACAGCTCCCAATATATATATATACTAAAATCCATAGTCTTTTTTCTGCTTAAAGCCAGTCATGTTGACACATTTTTACACTGTAAATTAAGGCAAGTGTAAGGAGAGCCCAACAAACTTGCATACATAAACATAAAATACATCAATCCATCAGTCTCACAAATATCACAGCTAACACTATTTTATGAACTTCTACCGCTGTCAGGTTTGCATTGTTATTATACCAAGAACAGAATCATGTATAAAGTTACTGGTCAGATTAACTACCTAACACAAAATTAGAAACATGTACAATTCAACAAAATAGTGTTTATATAAACCATTATAATATTCTAACTTTAACTTCCTTTTCTTGTGTAAGTAATCAGTGGTTTCTGTGTAAACAATGCAAATAGGATAGTGGTTTAAAGGTTTATAAAACACCATTCAGATAAGCTGTTTTTATTTTCCTTTAACGAAACCAACACATACAAACCAAAACAAAACAAGAGCTAGAATACAAAAAGAAGACGAGTGAGAAGAGGAAGACCCATACAGTTCTGTTTCTGGGTCTGGCTCTAACATGAAATTGTAAATATCATGTCAAAAGTTGTATTCTTTAGGACATGTCCAAAATAGATGGGTAGGAGACCCCTCTGCAAATTCTTTTTTGAATAATGAAGCCTGTGCAGCACTTTGAATCAACGTCTTGCATTTATAGAGCAGATCTGAATTCTACTAAGACCTCTCCCACGCCTTATCCCTAATTTGTAAGCCTAGCACCTCCTCCCATTAAAAAAAAAATAAATAGTTCGAGCGCTCTGAAAAAACTTTCACAAAGCTCAAAATCAACTTTTCAGGAGAATACAAGAGATGCTTGCAAATTGAACATTCAGCAGCAAGGGTTTCAAAGTTAGGGACACCATTTTAATTGCATTGATGTGACCCACCATGCAAATAGGAAGAGCCCTCCACTTCTCAATATGCTCTTTCAAATTTTCAACCTTTTAATGTATTTTGGCTTGAAAATCAATTTAGCATTGATTAACAAAATAGTATGAAGATATTTCAATTTGTCTGTAATTTTGAAAGGTATGTTTTTTAAAAAGTCCAGGTTGAGGTTTGCATTCAGTACCAAAATTTCCTCATTCTACCAATTTGTTGAATAGCTCAAAGTTTTCCCAAATGACTTCGCCAAATCTAACAGTGGAGGAACGGACCACTCAAGGAAACAAGACTCAGTGTTCTCCAAATGGACTGGATCAAAGCGGGCTCACTCCTGATAGCAATGGCAAGAGGCTCCATAGCAACTGCGAAGAGCAATGGGCTTAAAGGGCAGCCCTGTCGTGTCCTTCAGTGCAGAAAAAAGGCTCAGATCTTACTTGATTTGTGATAATAGATGAAGATGGATGCCTATATAGGATCTTAACCCATGATATAAACTGATTGCCCGGTCTAAATTTCTGTAGTACTCCAACCATATAGGATCATTCCACGTGATTGAAGGCCTTATCTGCATCTAGGCTTCAACCTTGGTAGCCCCCTAATCCTTATGATACATAATGGTTATCAGTCATCTAAAATTAAGGTGGAACTAAACCTAAAGCCTAACCCCACCCCCAGACAAATTTTGAAAATTGCCACCAAAGTGGGCAGTGCCAAGAGACACTGAGGGGCAGGGCCAAGGATGAGCAGAGGGGGTTAAGCGGGGGTGTGGTCAGGAGGACAAGGGAAAGTGGCAACTAGCTTAATTTGACATATTAAAACATGGAGAGTGAGCAGAGTGACGCTGGTAGTTTCGCAACAGATCAGTCGGAAGGATTTTTCACCCTCCTTGTCACCGGAGGTTGAGGGAGGCTTTGTGGAGCCCAATGGGCCTGAGCCATATCAGTTCGAGCTCAATGTGCTGACTCAGCGATGCCTGAAGCCAGCACTGCCGAGCCAGTGGAGGACAGAATGTGTCCCGTTTCTGATTGGAAGTGATGTTAGCAGCATCGTTGCTAACATGAGCTAATGTTCAAAGCAGTAACAAACTTTCATTAAGTTTACATTTACATGTAGATTTATATTATCTCAAGTAAAGCATATGTTCGAAGGTATAAAGCATTAAACGTTATGATCAATGCTCGCAATTATAACTCCTGACTCGCTACGGGGGCGTGTCTGAGTGATGTGGTTTTATATCCGAACCAGGGCTGTGACATTGACATGTACCAAGCTATAACATTTGAACCAATAGGAAAATAAAACTGCAGTAGACACCGTTAAACCCAAAGAGAGCAGCACTAAGATGGTTTTAGGACAAATATTGCAGAATTAAACAAGTTTACCTGAAAATATAAAATATTGCGCAGTAACAAAGATAGCACCCTTAAAAAGATTTGGGGTTTAGTTTCACTTAAAAAAAGAAAATCTTTTTGGAAAAAAAGCTGTTTAATGTGGATGGATAATTGATCCAATATATCCACTCAGTCTGTTTGCTAGAATTTTCATACAAATTTTCATTTAATATGTGAGGAAATGTTTGAGTATGAAAATAGTGTTTAAACATTCTCAGCAAACGCTGGGGCACCTTTTCATAGTATTTTTATACAAATCACTGCCAAACCTGCCTGGGCCTGCAGCTTTTCCGTTGGGAAATGACTTTATGATCTTCTACACCTCTTTGGTGATGACATTAGAGTTTAAAGACATTTGCGCAAAATCACTTATTCTTGGGAGATCCAACTTCCACAGCCAGTTAGATATACTGCCCTCAGATTTTGACTTGTAAAGCTCCTCATAGTATTCCTTAAATTGTAACACCTTAAATGGGGAATAACTTTTTCAAATTATGTGCTGCTGGATCATAACCAGAATGTAACTAGAGCTGCAAAATTCAAAAAGAAGAAAAAGATAAAAGCAACAAAAAGCAGAGTTTGCAAATTATTGAAAGCTGCATTTAAATTCAAACAGGCTGTTCATCAGAGGTTTAAGACCATAGCTTTAAAAGTTCAAGTGCACATAAATTTGGCTTTCATGGTATCTTCTGTCAGGCATTCACACTGTCATGACCCCCTGATGGCAAATGCAAAATCGTTTCTGGCTTTGGATTTGGTAGGATTGTTGTAGCCGGTATAATGGAATTTTTCTGATCAAAGTGGGAGAGAAATTAACTCACAACAAGAGAAAATCCGGACTTTGTCTTTATAAGTTTTATTCAAAGGCATTTCTGCGTTTAAAGACCCTGTCACTGACAAGTCAGTGAAGCAGAGCCCAGAGCACAGTTTACAGACAGTATTTAAACAGTATGTGGGTGTTACCTCAACTTAAAAGAGTTTGGAGACATGGTCCTCTAGAACCCACCTCGGGTCAGAGGTAACAAAGTTATTTATGAGTGGACAATCTGCTCTTCCTCAGACACAATCCTCCAGGATGTGTTTTAACCATTAAACTTCTGATAATGGTTTTACAGACCAACTCCTCTATAAGTACCAAACACAGAGGTCAGAGGAGAGAGGTAAATGAAAGTTCACAGCACTTTGGAATACTTTGGAGCACTAAATAAAAGAATTTCCATAACACCGGCCTTGATGGTCAAGGCCTGCTGCAGCAATGCTCCATTGGTTGGCACACTAAGACATTCATTTAAAAGTTCTTAAAAGTTCCAGAGCGGTTGAATCAAAAAATTCAAGTACTGAGGAGCAGACAGCCTGTTCTTGTAGTTACCTGCAGATCCTCAATTAAAAGTAAGGTGAGTACTGATGCTGACTGCAAGCCAGTAACCATAAGATCACGTGTGAGAGAATAGCTTAAAGAACAAATTACCAGGTTACCTCCTCTGCCACAAATGTGTCCCCTGACTTTGGAAGGGAGCACCAAACATATGAAACTAAAACCTGGAAGAAAGTTTAACTGTCTGACAAGAAAAACAATATCTAGACAATAACGACAGTTTTCACTATTACCGGAATGACAAGAAGATCCCACTCGAGATGTTTTCTATGAGGTACCGTGGAGGGGGCTCCATCATGATCTGGGAGCTTTTTCTTCAAGCAAACAATGAAGTATCAGGATGTGCAGGGGTCAAAACATGTCTGGCTATGTGGGGATGTTGCAGCATCCCTCATAATTGAGGGTCCTAGTCTGTGCAGTAATCACTAGGTCTTTCAACCGAACAACACTGCACACTGACACTTGTGTCCTCTTTTTGGATGTGCGGTCACCGGCATTTGGATCATCTAAGCGGTGATGGTGGAGCAGAGCTGGTTGATGTTTCTCCCTTGGCTGTCATTGCAGTGGCGGTGATGTGGTGTGTTAGTGTGGTTGCGGGTGCATGGCGGGTGCATGCCGCTGCCCGGGGACCTCTTGCCGGATGAGGTATTTCTGTCTTGTTGTGGGGTCGGAGTGTCCGTTGTGAGTATGGTCCCCTGTGGTGTCTGCTCTTTTGCGCTTGTGGGCAGAGGCTGGGGTGGTGTGGGGTAGGGACCTTGCCTTGATGTCGCAGCTCGCGGTGTGGTGAGGGGCAAGGTGTGGTGGGGATGCTTGGAGCGGGGCTGTGTATGGAGCTTGAACTGCTCCTGTGGGGAGGGCATTCATAGCGTTTGGGGGCATGTGCTCGATATCCGTGTCCTGGTATAGGGTGGCACTGTGGGGAAATTCATGTTTGGGTTCATGGGGGGTGGGGGGCTCATGGGGTTGAGATCGTAATTCATTGAGGAGTTGGGACTGATTCGCCCTGGGACGGCTCTGATTGGCAGGCTCGTTTGCACCAGGTAGACCCCTCTTTTTGTTTGCGACCCCCTCTACGGATGGGGATGGGGGTTGTCTCCACTGTCGCTACATGCATGCTCAGTATGAGGGATTGCTGCAAAGTCAATGCCAGTGACTGTCCACTGTCTCTACATGTTCATCCGGGAGGAGTGATTGCTACAAATCTCTGACTCGATGCTATCTGTTGGGTTTCCTTAGATAGAAAAACTTTTTATCCAATTTGAATAAATAAATGAATCTGACTGCACTGTTCAATGATTAGGACTAATTGGAATGTATGAACCTGAGTTTTGTGAAGTGCCTTGAGATGACATGTGTTGTGAATTGGCGCTATATAAATAAACTGAATTGAATTGAATTGAGTTGGGGGCTGGGGTCAGAGCGGGAGGTCGAGGTCTGGGCCGGGGTCATTCGGGTTAGGTCGGTGACTAGTCTGGACTGGTGATGGGAATGTCTGCCTGTCTCCACCCCGGCATGAAGTGGTCCAGGGTCCTGGGGCTGGTTGCCCCTCTGTGGCATTGATACCTGGACCTGGGAGTATAGAGTATGTATGGGGAGTGTGAGTGAGTGTATGACATCCATTGTCGTGTGTCCTTACGTTAGGAGTGGGAGTGTTTTTATGTGTATGCATGAGGGTGGGAATATGTGATTGTGACTGTGTGGGCCTGCTTTTGTGTCAGGATAGGTCATGGGCTGCTCCCTGTCCTGGATCATTTTCAGCCCCTCATCAAATGTGGGGCCTATTTTCTCCCCGCTACACTCCCTGCTGGTGGCTGGTGTCTCTGTCCACTGGAGCATTATTGGTTCTCGGTGTCCAGGGATAGGTGCTTTGGTGTGTGCCGGCACACTCCCGGGGGCTGCTTGCCGGGGCCTGGGCCCCCTGGCTCTGTTGGGCCTCTACTTGGGGGATAATTTGTGCCCCAGGGTCTCGGGTCTCTGGGTCCATGGCTAGATCTACTCTGGTGTAGATTGCTGCCAACGGGGCCTGTGGGCTAGTCGCTGCAGGTAACTGGGGATTCTGCACTGTGGCTACTGGGTGGTCCCCTGGGGCTCTCCTCTGCTTTTCAATGGGGGGGCTGCGGTAGTCCCGGCAGTGGCCCTCCTGTGATCTGGGTGGCCTTTGGCTCACTGTGACTCAGATCTCCTCTGTGTCTGTCTGGGACAGGTCTGTGGCCCCTCACACGCACTGTTGCATATTTGTATGGAGAAACCTTATATTCACAAGTACGCTCACACTTACACCCACATGTATTTGGATTCAGGTGTTAACAGATACACAGATGTTTTATACTGAGCCGCAGTTACTACCGAATACATCTTGCATTCATTAGTACCGTGCACTTTTCGGTAACATTGCTGGTGTTCTATATGTTTCTGCAGGTGTAGAAGCAGTCTTCTAGGATCTTGTATTCTCTTCATCCTTCTTTCTCTCCTCTATTCTTTTCTCCTTATCTCCCTTTTTCCTTTCTGCCCAACCTCTCTCTCTTTCTTTCTTCCATTTCTTTCCTTTATTTTATATATCAAACGGAGCATTATAGCGTTAGCAGTAATGCTCCACTTGTGAATGTAAATCTGTTGGGCTTCTGCTTGGCACTCAGACAACAATTTTAAGTGCTACTCTGTCGGACAGGACACATTAAAAAAAAAAAGTGTCAGTCTGGCTCACTGGTGATAAAATTGCATATGCTGCAGCATCGGATGCAAACGGAGGCAACGCTGCAGCATTATTTACCCAAGGTATTGAAACGCAAGACAGACATCATTGTGATGTTTGAATATACGTTTCTAGATAGAGAATACTAATACTCTGAAAGAATTATTAGGATGCTGCAGGTTGATTGGATGTGTTAAGTGTTTACTATGACTTCCAGATTGTTGCTTGATCTCCTTCCCCTGTCGCAACACTACTTTAAACTGATTTAATTTTAATTTACCCCTGAATTATTTTGTTCACATTCAAAAATAACTCAATGGTTCTATTTACTGCAACAATCTAAGGGTGAATTCACACTTGCCATTTTTGGTCCGCTTTAAACAGACCAGAGTTCGTTTCCCCCCTTGGTTCGGAACTTTTGTGCAGGTGTGAATACACTCCAGCGAACCCTGGTCCGGACCAAACAACCGGACCGAGACCCAATTTTTGAGGTGGTCTCGGTCCGCTTCCTAACGGACTCTGGTGCTGTTCGCTTATGGTCTGAATACAAACCGGCCCCGATCCAAACCAACTACAAAAAGTGTACGTCTCTTTGGACATAAAAAGCCACCGTAGCCGGTAGCAAAGGTAGCACAGCTTATCAGGTAATCATACCTGATAAGCTGTGTGTTGCTTAACAACGCTACTGGCTTGTTGTGGGATAAGGCACGTAGAGGACATCGGCGTGCAGCACGCATTCTCCGACGGGGTTCCAAACTTATAAATGGAACATCTCAAAGTCTGTGTTGAATGAGCTGCTCTTCACCCTCACAATAATATTGCAGCTGTAATAACGGCACAAATATGCATAACAGAGGTGCTGCACGCAGCACGTCTACAGGTGTTTTCCTAAATTTCCGGGTCCGTGCTCTGTCCCGCCCCCGTCATTTCTGTCCAATGATTGTCACCCGCGTGGCTTTGTTTACAAGTAATAGTTCACTTGCAAAAAGTACAATGTGAAAACAAACCGCACCAAATGAAAAAAATAAAGTTCGCTTTTGGTCCGGACCAAACAAGCGGACCAAAGGACTTTCCTGGTGTGAATACACCCTAACCAACCTAATATTATGGCCCTTACAAAATGGTTTAGATGAGCAGTAAGTATTTACATAAGTTGCCAAAACTTTGACTAGGTCACTCTAAAGCCTTCATTTTGTTTTTTTGAGTTATTCAGAGATGAACTTGCCGGTGTGGTGCAATACAGTGTCCTGCTGCAAAATGCCAGTGTTATTCAGCTTCAGGTCATAAATTGATCACCAGACATTCTCTTTCAGGATTTACTACAGTAGAGCAGAACTTATGGTTCTATCAATTACAACAAGTCAGCCAGGTCCTGAAGCAGCAAAGGAGCCCCAGATCAATTTACCACCATCGTGTTTGACTTTTAATATGATTTTAGGAAATGTAAGACAAGCCGTTGCATTCCTGGTGCGCAGTGGTTTTTGCCATGGAACTATCCCACGGAGACCATTTTTGACCAGTGTCTTTCTTACTGACGAACTGCGGCAACTGAGGCCTGTAGTGCTTTAGATGTGTTTCTAGGTTCTTTGTGACTTCCTGTGTGTTTTCTCCTTTTGTGAATGTAATGATTCCCACTGTGGTTCACTGGAGTCCCAAAACCATAGAAAATTTCAAAGGTTTCTAATAGAAATAGATTTGTAACTCTTTCCAGATGGATAGATTTTAAGAACGTTGTTTAGAATTTGTTTAGACATTATGTGATTCTTTATGAGATATTTAAACCTGAATCATGTTGTCAGCCAGGTTCTATTTAAGTAATTTCTTGTTTCTTGTGGTTCTAACATGACAAAATTTGAAAAAGTTGAAGGATATGAACACTTTTGCAACACACTGTAGTCTAGGTGAACAGAATAAAGGTCTTTTGGACCTTGGGGTTAATAACTTATCTTAACTTATCTTTATATTCATCCAGCATGCACAGAATGCTGCATAACAGAAGGGCAGTAAAAAGAAAAACAGAAAAACACTGGACTTAATAAAATGAGGCTACAAAGGTACAGACAAAATAACAGGTCTTTACATTACTTTACAGTTAAGCTATAATACACTGACTGGCCAAAAAAAACACACTAATATTTCGTTGGACCGCCTTTAGCTTTGATTAGGGCACACATTCGCTGTGGCATTGTTTCGATAAACTTCTGCAATGTCACAAGATTTATTTCCAACCAGTGTTGCATTAATGTTTTCACCAAGATCTTGCATTGATGATGGTAGAGTCTGACTGCCACGCCAAGCCTCCTCCAGCACATCCCAAAGATTCTCAATGGGATCAAGGTCTGGACTCTATGGTGGCCAATCCATGTGTGAGAATCTCATGCTCCCTGAACCACTCTTTCACAATAACCTGGTCATTCAGTATATTCAGGTAGTCAGCTGACCTCATTCTTTGAACACATACTGTTGCTGAACCCAGACCTAACCAACTGCAGCAACCCCAGATCATAGCACTGCCCCCACAGGCTTGTACAGTAGGCCCTAGGCATGATGGGTGCATCACTTCACCTTCCTCTCTTTTTACCCTGAGGCACCCATCACTCTGGAACTGGGTAAATCTGGACTCATCAGATTATATGACCCTCTTCCATTGCTTCAGAGTCTAATCTTTATGCTCCATAGCAAATTTAAGCCTTTTTTTCCGGTTAGCCTCACTGATGAGTGGTTTTCTTAAGGCTACACAGCTTTTCAGTCCCAATCCTTTGACTTCCCTTCGCATTGTGTGTTCGGAAATGCTCTTACTGTCACTATTAAACATGGCCTGGAGCTCTACTGTTGTTTTTCTTCGATTTGATTTCACCAAACGTTAAGTGCTCGCTGATCACGATCATTCAGGATTTCTTCCTCGAAGACGATGGGTCCCCATTATCCTTCCAGTTTTTAATAATGCGTTGGACAGTTTTTAACCCAATTTTGGTAGTTTCTGCAATCTCCATAGATGTTTTCTCTGCTTGATGCATGCTAATGATTTGACCTGTCTGAGACAGACTGACATTTTTTGCACGACCATGGTTGTTTAAGAAATGAGAAGCAACTCGTTGCCCCAATTGGGGTTAAATAACTTGTTGCTAGCTGAAACATAATTGACCATGCAGTAATTATCCAATTGTAGGCTTGTACCTATTTGCTTAGTTAAATCCAGGTGGCGACTTTTTTTTTGGCCAGGCAGTGGATTTCTGGGGCATTTCAGTTCCCTTGTAGCCTTTCTAAAAAAAAAGTCCCATTCAGTAACTTCATCCTTCTGCCTCATTAAATCACCTCATGTGAATTTAATTTTTTTACTTCTGACTTTCAGTACAAATGGCTTCTTGAGAGTTTTGACATAAAAGTTTTCTTTAAAGGGGCTCTGATTAACGTTGCAATGCAGCATATCAGGTTTGCTATTTCAACCTTTGGAGGACCAGCAGAGTAACATGGACATGAACGCTAAATAACTAGGGCACCAAAATATCGTGTAAGAGCAACAGAGAGGAAGTACATGAGGACACAGAAAGCTGCCTCCATCACAGCAAGAGCAGGGTTAGATCAAAATAAAGATTGTGGTAAAGGTTTTTAAAAAGTGGGTGCATACATAATTAAGTTAATTATTCATGTCTGGCAGTCTCATTTTTCACTGTGTCTCTCACTGGGCTTGTGATTCATGTCTTTCTTGTATTGAAGGAATCACTGAGTCCCGAGGTGCTTTTTTAGCAGTGTGCTAAGAGCAGAAGCATGGCAGCTTTTGCAGAGCACTAATAGTTACCATCCTCCTCTCCTTAGCCCTCATCTAATCCCAGTTTAGTGAACTATCCTGCCTGTCGGTGTCAGCGCAGCCCTCACAAAACACAAATTTCTAAAGGATATACTATATCTCTTATTTGTCAGGGTTCTGTTCCATGCCAGGAACATTAAATCATTAAGGCACCTTTAAAGAACAATCATGCCTTTTGTGTCATCATTCATTCCAAACACTGCTCTCTGTCTGACTCACATTGCTGCATTATTCTGTGAATAAGAAAATACTGCAGTGGCTACAGTATCTGGCTGAATGCATTCAACACTACCCAAGCCCAAGTCATAGCATCTCTATACGAATATTTCAAAGCAGCAAAACCATCCGTTTGACACTCCACAGGACAGATTTCAGCCCAGTTCCTTGCAGCAGCTCAGAAGAGGTGAAACTACTAAACTCTGCCTCCTAACAAACTGTGCCTTTAACCAGTTAAAGCCAGAGTTGTACCATAGTTATCATAGATATCTTTGGTGGTTTGATAATGTTTTTATAACAGTAGCCATGGCAGAAATATCCTCCAAGTTTAGTGCACACTGAAAGAGGTTATTTGCTGTATTTTTCAAATGGATTGGCTGTACATATTGCACATATGCAGTTGGGTCTCATCAATTATTGAAGTGACTCAAACCAGCAGATAAGCTGACTCTGCCACAACTGCTTGAATAGTAATAGTAGGCTGTACTTACTTTGCCAAAGGCCTTTTCAACTCTGCTGTGTGGATATTTTATTTAATTTAGTGTATCACATAAAAAAGCAATAAACTCCATCCCTTAGCAGCCACCAGCTAATCATGAGCCTTCTTCTCACACTGGTGTTCAGCATTGGTAGTTCAAGCAAAACAGTTCCAGTGCCTCGCCCATAGACAGCTGGAGATAGGCACCAGCTTCCCCGCGACTGACTGACTGACAGACAGTTCCAGTGCAAAAACAGGGGCTGGTCCAGGGAGTTGGTCATACACGAATTCTGGAAAAGAACAGTTTATAGAAATCCACAGCAGAGATGCTACCTCATTCAATATCACCTCCTTTGATAAAGTGTTCAACTTTTTTTACAATAAAAAATGTTGCAAAGGGATTTTAAGTGATAACACAAAGTAGTGCATAACTGTGAAGTGGGAGAAAAAAATCAAATATAGTTTTAAACAACAGCAGAGACATTCATGATACCAGCATCAATATCAACAACAATATCAATATAAACACCCCTCCTTGAACTGCCACCATAATGTGGTGGAGCGGTTTGAGTACTCGAATGATCCTAGAGCCTATGTTGTCTGGGGCTTAAATGCCCCTGGTAGGGTCTCCCATGGCAAACAGGCTCTGGGTGACTGGTCAGACAATTAGCGGTTCAAGACATCTTCATGAGGACCACACAATCGAGGCATGTTACTTCGCCCGGTACGGGTGCAGTCCCACCCTGAAGCCAGGCCTGGGGTCGGGACTCGTCGGAGAGCACAGGGTGGCCGGGTTGCTCCTTGCGGGACCCGGCAGGCCCAAGCCAGAATGAGAGACACAGGGCCATCACCCAGCGGGCCCACCATCTGCAGGAGGAACCATGAGGGACTGGTGGAAAGAGGATCGGGCAGCGGATGAAGGTAGAGACCTCGGCAGCCCTATCTCCAGATGCTTAGGCTGGCTCTAGGGATGTGGAATGTTACCTCGCTGGGGGCGAAGAAGCCTGAGCTTGTTCGGGAGGTCAAGATATCGACTAGAAATAGTCGGGCTCACGTCCAATCACAGCGTGGGCTCTGGAACCCATCTCCAAGAGAGAGACTGAACTCTTTTCTACTCTGGAGTGGTTTTTTGCGGTTTGTTGCCCCCCAGCTCAGCCGTCTCGGGTTGGAGTTTAACCTAAATGGATGAGAGGGCTGCATCCCTGCACCTTTGGGTTGAGGACAGGTCTCTAACTGTCATTTCAGCCTACGGGCTGAGCGATAGTGCGGAGTACCCGGCCTTCTTGGCATCCCTGTCGAGAGTGCTAGATAGTGCCCCTCCCGGAGACTCCATTATTCTTTTGGGGGACTTTAACCCCCACGTGGGAAATGACAGTAACACCTGGAGAGGCATGATCAGGAGGAATGGCCTCCCGATCTGAATCCGAGTGTTGTGTCATTATTGGGCTTCTGTCCATAATGAACACCATGTTCAAGCATAAGGGTGTCCATAATGAATACCCTTATGCTTGAAGATGGTGTTCATTATGGACACCATGTTCAACACCATGTTCAAGCATAAGGGTGTTCATCAATGCACTTGGCACCAGGACACCCTAGGCAGGAGGTCGATGATCGACTTTGTTGTCATGTCTTCAGACCTTCGGCCACATGTTTTGGACACTCGGGTGAAGAGAGGGGCTGAGCTGTCCACTGATCACCACCTGGTGGTAAGTTGGATCTGATGGAAAAGGAGAAAGCCAGAGAGACTTGGCAGGCCCAAGCGCACAGTGAGGGTCTCCTGAAAACATCTGGTGGAGCCCTTGTTGCATACATCCCCCAGGGATGTATTCAACTCCCACCTCCGGGAGGGCTTTGACCAGATTCCGGGGGATGTTAGAGACATAGAGTTCGAGTGGACCATGTTCTCCGCATCTATTGTCACGGGTGGTAAGGGATGCTGTTAAGCTGAAGAAGGAGTCCTATCGGCTGTGGTTGGCTTGTGGGACTCCTGAGGCGGCTGACGGGTACCGTGAGGCCAAGCGTGCCATGGCATGGGCTGTGGCAGAGGCAAAAACTCAGGCCTGGGAGGAGTTCAGTGAGGCCATGGAGAAGGACTACCGGTTGGCCTCAAAGCAGTTCTGGCAAACCGTCCGGTGCCTCCAGAGGGAGAAGCAGTGCTTTGCCAACACTGTTTACAGTGGGGGTGGGGAGCTGCTGACATGACTGGGGACATTATTGGGTGGTGGAAGGAGTACTTCGAGAATCTCCTCAATCCTGCCGTCACGCATTCCCCGGTGGAAGCAGAGGCTGGGGACTTGGGGTAATACTCTTTCATTACCCAGGCTAAAGTCACCAAGGTGGTTAAAAAGCTCCACGGTGGCACGGCTTCGGGGTTGGATGAGATCCACCCTGAGTACCCCAAGTCTCTGGATATGGTGGGGCTGTCATGGTTGACACACCTCTTCAACATTGAATGGCGGTCGGGGACAGTGCCTCTGGACAGGCAGACCGGGTTGGTGGTCCCCCTTCATAAGAAGGAAGACCAGAGGGTGTGTTCCAACTATTGGGGGATCACACTCCTCAGCCTCACTGGTAAGCCCTATGCCAGGGTATTGGTAAGGAGAGTCCGGCCAATAGTCCCACCTCAGCTTCAAGAGGAGCAGTGTGGTTATTCTCCCGGCCGTGGAACACTGGACAATGGACCACTGGCTGCACTTTGTCACTGATCCTGTTCATAACTTTTATAGACAGAATTTCTAGGTGCAGCCAAGGGCCGGAGGAGGGGGGGGTCTGGTTTGGGGACAAGTGGATTTTGTCTCTTCTTTTTGCAGATGACGTAGTCCTGCTGGCCCCCTCTAGCCAAGTCCTACAGCACGCACTTGGACGGTTCACAGCCAAGTGTGAAGTGGCTGGGTTGAAGATCAGCTCATGCAAGTCCGAGGGCATGGTTCTCTCCTGGAAAAGGGTGGCTTGTTGGAGGGGGAGTTCCTGCCTCAAGTGGAGGAGTATCTTGGGGTCTTATTCACGAGTGTGGGAAAATGGAGCAGGAGATCAACAGACGGACCGGTGTAGCTGCCGGAGTAATGGGGACACTGTGCCGGTCCGTTGTGGTAAAGAGAGAGGTCAGCCAAAAAGCGAAGCTCTAGATTCACCTGTTGGTCTACATTCCTACCCACATCTATGGCCATGAACTTTGGGTCATGACCGAAAGAACGAGATCCTGGATACATGGGGCTGAAATAAACTTCCTCCGTACGGTGGCCGGGCACTCCCTCAGAGATAGGAGGGGGTGAGTGTTTCACAGGGGCTACCCTCCCCCCGGACAATAATTCCATCCCCATTGTCTCTGTCTGACCCAGGTGTACCGCTGATGCTCAATCACGTTGAAGATGGAGCTTCGCAATCCTCATGGACTACTCCTTTTAGAGTTAAAGTTAACTTTAGAGGAGAAGCTCTGGATGCTAAACTGGACACCGGTGCATCTCTGTCAGCGGTAAAAGCAGAGCTGATACCTGAAATAACTCAAAATAGTTCCTTAAAAAAAATCTGTGGAACTCTCCACCCATAAGACTGGCCAATGGCACAGACTGCAAACCGTTAGGAATGACTTGGTTAACCATTGGATTTATGGGCAAACGTGTCTATACGTGTCGATTTGTTATAATGCAAAACCTGTCATCCCCCTTAGTTCTTGGGATTGACTTTATGACTCGCGCTTTGCTGACAATACACGTACCAACCAGAACCGTGATTATGGCTACCAATCCGACATTTTTTGACGAGCCCTGTGAAAATGGCTTTGTGGAGGCAGATCATGAATGTGGAACAATGACTCTACAGACAACTCCACATCTTCCTCTCAGCGAAAAGGTGAACGGAGCCAACTTAAATTCTGTCGAGGGGGAAGAACTGTTGAAGTTGTTGGAGAGCTATTGTGATCTGTTTGATGGGCACCTTGGTCGTACCTCTTTAGCAGAACATGTCATTGTCACAGGGGATGCAAAGCCCGTTAACCTGCCTCCTTATCACACTTCCCCAGCTAAAAAGCAGGTTATAGAGAAACAAATACAAAAAATGCTACAAGATGAAATCCTCGAACCTTCAGCAGGACCATGGGTAGCTCCTGTGGTTATAGTGAACAAACCCCCACGATGACATTGCTGCTGCGTCGCTAACCTCCAAACAAAACCTGCTTGATCTAGATGAAGTCCTTAGTAGGCTAAAGTCAGCTGGCCTCTCTATGAAAATGAGCAAATGCCAATTCTGCCTCACAGAATTCACCTTCTTCAGCTATCAAGTGACACCATTGGGTATCCACCCTGACCCTGACAAGGTGAGAGCTGTGACTGATTTCAAAGTGCCAACCACAACACGGCAGGTGTGACAGTTCCTAGGTCTAACTGGCTACTACCGTTGCTTTGTACAAGACTACGCCCATCATGCTGAACCATTCTTTGCCCTTACTAAAAAAGACGTGCAGTTTCAGTGGAATGACAGGTGCCAGACAGCTGTGGACCTTCTAAAGAACTCTATAACCTCGGCACCAGTCCTCAGGTTCCCAGATTTTACACATCCTTTCTTCAAACATAGGGATACATGTGATGCCGGCCTTGGAGCATTAATGCAGAAATCCATTAATGCAGAAAGAGGATAATGGCAAGGAGGTTGCTGTGGCTTTTGCTAGCCGTGCTCTGCACAAGTCAGAAAAGCCATATTCACTCCAAAAAAAGAGTGCCTAGCTGGAGCATTTCGGGTCATATTTAGAAGGATTGCATGTTTACACCGACCACAGCAGAATTAAGTGGCTGGTGTCCCGACCCAACCCCTCTGGCAGCTCGCTCAGTGGTCCCTCTGCCTTCAGGACTTTGATTTCAGCATGGTCCACAAACCTGGAGAACATAATAAGGTGCCTGACGCCCTTTCACGTAATCCCCTCCCAGATGTGGATGGGCCCCTCGATCTTCTACCTCCCTATGCCATGATTGGAAGCATGGATCTTGAACTCTGCCTTCTTTTATTGTGTCTGACCGCCCACAAGTAAGCCAGTTGCAGCTAGAGTACCCAGTTACAGGTACATTACTCCATCAGTTGGAGAATGACCAGCAAAGGGGAGAATGATCAAGATCTACAGAAATATGCTGTTCATGATGGACTCTATTTTCTCGATCCAAAAACAAAATGTGGCCTCCATCCACTCAAACAGATGAAGCTTTTTGCCCCTGTAGCGCTGTATGGTAATCTACTGCAGTATTTCCATGATCATCCTACTGCAGGGCATCTGGGTATCGCAAAAACGCTATCACACTTGCGTCTCAGGTTCTTCTGGCCAAACATGAACTCCAATGTGAAAAAGTATGAGGTCTCCTGTGGTTCGTGCCAGTAAGCCAGTAAGCCAACCTATTTAACCATCAAGACCGTGGGAGTACACAGGGGATGATTATGTCGGTCCCCTACCCCGCACTCAAAGAGGAAATGCATACATCCTTGTTTTTGTGGACTATTTCTCAAAATGGGTTGAATTGAGTGCTGTAAGAGAAGCCACAGCTCGGGTTGCTTTTAATGAGTTAATTAGTAGCATTTTTGCTAGACATGGTGCTCTGTCCTATCTTATTTCTGATAGGGGAACGATTTTGTAGTGAACTTTTTGAGCATGTACTGTCAACTCTGGGAACTAAGCACAGACTTACAAACTGCATACCATCCTCAAACTAATGCAACTGAACGTGTTAATCGGACTCTGAAAATGGGCATTCAAGCGTATGTTGAGAACAAGCAAACATCTTGGGACAAGTATCTTCCCTAGATTTGTTTTGCTCTGAGAACTGTACCTCATGAGAGCACAGGCTTAAGTCCCTCTATGATACTCTATGGATGAGAGATAAACACTCCATTGGATGTCATTACTCAACCCTCATGGGAAGGCGTGGATGAACCAGAGACATCTTACTCAGATGACCTGGGAGCTTCGCTTCAGGGTGCGCATGACCATGCGCGTATGGTTTTGTCAGCGAGTCATAAGAGGCAAAATAAATACTATGATCTGAGGCATCATCCAGTCTATTATGAGGTTGGAGACCTTGTCAGGATGAGATCTCACCCGAAATCAGATGCGGCATCCTGTTTTTCAGCGAAGTTGGCCCCTCTCTACTCCGGTCCCTACTGTGTTTCTAGGCAGATGTCTGAGGTGAACTACTGTCTCACTAAAGTGGACACTGGAGAAGAAGCTGGAGTTTTTCATGTTGGAAATCTGCAACCATTCTACAATTGGGCCACAGTTTCATCTGAAAAGGCCTCTAACCGAAAATCGTCTGAAACTGTGAATCCTAGTCTGTTAGACAAGAGCTTTCCTCCTGTTCTTCTAGACCCTGGTGACTGCTCTGTTGTTGATACTAGCACTGATAAGACTGACTCTGACCATGATGATACTGTTTTGCCTTTCTCCACTCAAGAGACTGCTGACATTGCTCTGGAGACTGATCTTGCCAGTCCACCTTCTATTGACGATCGGGGTGATGTTCCTGGTTGTTATGACTTCAGACCGAGACGTGTTCCTCGAGTTACCACTGACTGGTCAGTCAATATGTAAAAGTCGCAATTTGGCCATTGATAAAATAGCTCAAGCTCGGTCAGACTGGATAGAGAGTATCTGTACGCGACAATTTTCAAAGCTTGTCCCATATTTTCAACAGGACTCTTCTATATATCCTGACTCTTCTAAAACATGAATATGCTTTAATCTAGACCACTCTACTGTAGTTCCTGCTGAAAATTGAGGGTCATTCCAGGATTGTCCTGCATTTAACTATATTTATCTTTCTATCAACTCTGACCCGGGTCCTTGTCCCTGCTGATGGAAAACATCACCACAACATGTTACCACCACCAATACAGGTTACCGTACAGATGTTCAGGGTGATGTTTAATGTTTGTTTTTTTCCTATTCATAGCAATTGGCATATAGGCCAAAAAGTTCATTTTTGGTCTCATCTGACCATCTGACCTCCTCTGTTTGCTGTGTCCCTTCATGGGTTTCTTTCCACAATAGCTTTATTCTTTCCGCTCAAAGATTTGTGGTGTACACACTATTAGTGTGTCCACTGATAGTTATCCTGTCAACAGATTCACCCACCTGAGCTGTTGATCTCTGCAGCTCCTCCAGATTTACCATGGGTCTTTCCGCTGCTTCTCTAATTAATGCTCTAGCCTGGCCTGTAAATTTATGTAGATGGCCATGTCTTGGTAGGTTTGGAGTTTTGTCATACCCTTGAGATGTAAAGGTAATGGAGCTACATACATGCCATTGGGAATGATTCACTGCATATCAACCATATACTCACTTTGAAACATGGTGGTGGCAGCATCATGCTGTTGGTATGCTTTTCCTCGTCAGCAAATGTTAGAGGACTCAGAGTGCTCTATACACACTTTTTTTTGTAAAAAATGTTAAAAGCAATTAGTTACTTTCTTCAACTTTGCAATTATCATTTAATTTGTGCTTGTTCATCACATAAAATCCCTATAAAATGAATTGAAGTTTGAGGTTATAACAGGTCAAAATGCAAAAACGTCAAACTGGTAATGCCTTTGCAAGGCACGGTAAAACAACTTCTGTGTTCAAAAACAGTATGTGGACATTGATTGGCATTTCTGACCTCTGATCAGTATTTGTAAGCTTTGTGGAAAAGGCAGTTGCACCCTTCATTTTAAGCAGGATTCATATAAACCATCTGGAAATATTAAAAGATCCAGTATCTGAATGAAGTACGGTACAGAAACATCATGGTTTAAATGGTTAGTTTTGGGCTAACAGTTCAGTAGAAAAAAGAAACAGCTCAACCAACCCAGGGTCGTGGAATCAGTGGAGTAAGAAAGGCATGCTGCTCATAGCACATCCTCTTTCACATAACACCATTATGCAACCAAGATGCATCCGACCTGGCTTCCAGTCTGAAGTACTTTCTGCTCTGCTTGTTTTCAGCTGTTATCATGCAATGTTTACAAGCTGTTGTGATCAAGAAACTGTTTATTCAGGTGCCTGTTTAAACATTACATAATATTTCTTAAAAGGGTGGTCTTCTTTGTAGCTTTTGAAATTGATGCATTATGATATTACAGTACATGTCTACACCTTAAAGGAGTAAGCAGCTCCAGCATAAAAAGGTACATTGTTTTCTAGTGTTATTCAACCCTCCTCTCTTTAAGTTAAACTTAAACAATGATAGATTCTTTTTCGGCACTTATTTGTTCACTGAAACATATTGGTGATACTAAGGGGTTTCTCAATTCTATAATAAATAGAATATTTCGATTTTTAACTTAAGTGTTTTGTGCAACTAAAAAATATTCATTTTAATGAATAAAAAATTTTGTTTCCTTCCTGTATGCAATTAAAGTTCAATGACTGAGAATTTTTATTTTTTAAAAACACATTTTTGAAACAAACATGCTGATGACCACTGTTCTAAAAAACCCTACCAGTACCTTGAAAATAGCTTAAAATAATCAAAGTGATTAATCTTCATGTAATTTAATTATGAGTTAGTCAGCAGAGAGAACATACTGCTTAAAAGGCGATCTTAATGCTAATGTTTTCTACCACCTCCAGCACAGCTGCCCAAGAGTCCTTCTGTTTAGACTCAATATATAAATTAGTGTCCACCAGCCAGGATCTGATTTTTGATAAACAGCTGCTGACAATTCATCCCCAGGCCGATGAGCCCTTTTCTTTAATGCCTACAATATCCGTGCATACTGCAGTCTGAGCATCTGTGTCCTTTCCTGTTTGCAAAAATTTCACCCACTATTTCTAATTTTAACCCAAGAAATGTCTTTGCTGTCAGAAGCCGTGTACCTTTATGTCATTTCAGTCTGATGCAAGAAGGTCCTGTGAGCGCATTGACCGGAAAACATGGGATGATAACAGCATTGTCTGAATCCGCAGATACAGATACAGCTGATCCGATTAATGTGTGGTGAAGGCCGATTTGGGGAGGGGGCGGGATGGTTGATGCAAAATTTAGAGCAACTCGGGAGCATTTTATTCTGAGTAAGCGACAGATCTCATTGATCCATTCACAGGAATAAACAGGGAAAAGGATTCAGCAGAATTTCTCAGAGCACACTAAATTCATGCGGATTAAAAATATGGATTGGTGTAAACAGACTTTACATTGAAGAAAGAGGCCAATCTTAGTGATTTGCTCACTGAATGCACAGCATGGTAAAAATATGACTGCCAACAAGTCGTGAGAGAAAAGTTTCATCCAGCGGGATCAAATCACTTATGAGTTCTAAATGTTTGCACAAAGGTGTACTTAGTGACATACAGTTAAGACTAAGATTATTGATACCTTCGCATATCTAGATTAAAAATTATCTTTTAACAGGACATTTGCTACTGGTAATAAATGAGGCAGACTTACGAAAAGTAGTATCAGGTTGTTGTTTTTTTAATTGATCTGTCTTATTTACTTTTTATTTAAAAAACGGTTTGTTCAAACGTATTCATTCTATTCTTAGTAATCAGTGGGAAATTTGTTTTGGCATTACAGTAATACAACCGTTCTCATAATTACTGAGAAGCAGTTTGCCTTTTTCAGTGGTAATTTGATGATTTATCTCTGGTGATGAGCTCCAAGTTTTTGAGTTAAACTCCCTTCTATAACAGATTAAAGTTGTGACTCTGGCTGTGCTACTCCAGAATGCTATAAAACCTAAATTAAATCTGTCAGGGGTAAGAATTAATTTGGGCTTAACTGTATTAATAACAGTGAATAACAAAGAACCCTAAACATCTTCCCCCATGTGTCTTTCAACTCACTTTTGCTGGTCCCAAGGCCAGATAAAGGCAGAGGGTTGAAAATGTGACATTATAAAAACAATAATAAAAGATTTTTCAGATAAATACAGACATACACAATTATGCAAATTAAATGGAATCATTTTGTGTATTTTAGCTACTTTTAGAACAGCCAATAACCATTGTCCTCATTGAGGAGTTGGCAAACCAGCTTTCCTACTAATAAAGACTTCTCAATGGGATTGAGAAGTCTACAATGGATTTTGTAAGTTACAGAGTGAAAGTTGAGACACAAATGACTCAGCATGGTAAGAATGCTCCAAATGGCTAAAAAATAGCCATTAAAGTTAGCATCTGCTAATAAACATGTTTGGACTGCATTCACTCCACTTCAAAATCAAAAGTATTTTGACAGATTGAACATTAACAGGACAATGCTACTCTAAACAAAGCCTCTTTGGAATACAGTTTATAATTTATGGAAAAAAAAAAAATCAAGACTATTCCGAGTTTTCAAACAAATATAGCTATACTGTGTCTCAATTTGTTCTCATGAACCAAATGTGTGTGTTGTCACGTCTCCCAATGTGGATGTATTGCCACTACCCTGCTTGAAATCTGTTAAAAGATCACTCTTCTGATTAGAAGAATCCTTGAATATTAAGCCAGAATTATGCCAGAATTTGTTGAAAGCAACAAAAAGCACGTGGTTTCTCATTTCGATAAGAAACATTTAACCACATAAGTGTATGTAAATGTCATAATGCTAGGCAGTTTTTGAACCCACATGCAGAAATTAACAGGAGACGGTTTATTGCAAACAGGTAAACCTTAAGAGACTTGATCCGGAGAGACTTTCTGGGGTTCTTGAGGTGGAGTCATGGTCACCCAAGGTGTAATCCAGATCAGGAGGGAAATAACTGGGTCCAGGAATGTTGTAGGAGCAGGTAGTGAGAAGTTTGTAGGAGGGCGGACTAGGAGCTGCCGGTTGTATGGCTGAAAACTGTTGTTATTGTGCAGCTTGGTCTGAGCCGGCTGATCACATAATCCAGCACTGAGCAGTAGATTCAGGAAGCAATCCAGGAGGAAACAACTAAGGTTAACACTCAGATGTTGAATGACTACCAGCTCCTGTTAAGCTCCCCTGACGAGTCTGATTAGAAGCAGGTGTGCAGGACTCTACAGCACAGCTCTGCCCACCAGTTTAACCTGCAGCTCCAGGAAAGAGACACCACACAGGCACAGCAACCCAGATACCTGACAGTAAATATTTGAGAATGTAGGTTTAATTTTAACCCTCTGTGGATTAGAGAAAATACACAGCAAATTCTAATTTTTGCTGCCATTCCTTGTTTCTAACATTTATTCAAATTTGTTGTATTATCATACATGAATGAAAAATGAGGTTCTAATTCATCATTGAAAGCCTGAAATTCATGCTGATGGGGAGTGAATGTAAACTTCTGACTGGCAGTGTATAGTTTGTCATATTTATCTTGCATACATCTTTCATTATCTAACATTATCTAACACTGCTGTGCAGGAACCATAAATAATATGATTTTCTATGAAAAATAAGAGAGAAAACTTTCATCTAAGACTCCACAGTTCTGAGCTATTCAAAAGATTTAAGTAACATATTTCCTGCTGTCTGAGTGTACTAGATCTTCCGCATATTGTTTACATTTTGGTGTAAATATGATTTAATGTAGTTTCTGTTCCTTTCTCAAGCATATTAGGATTTCTTAGTTAATGGCATCTTAAGCCATGTGAAACAAGCTGCAAATCATTGTATTCTGCTTTAATCAACATTTTGTACAGTCCCTCACTTTTCCTTCTTTTTTTTAATTATTTTTCTGGAAAATGACTTACACATGTAGAGATAGCACTCTTTTGCAGAGCACGAGCCAATCTCATTAGCTCTCTGTTCCTGCATGCTGCTTCAGTGGACAGAAATTTTAATTGCCATGCATAAAATCGACATTACATGAAAAATGATCATCTAAAGGCGGGGATAAATAAAGTGGGCACCGCTTTAATGTTGGACCAGTGCTAATTGAAAGTCCCTTCAGACTGCTGACGGTGGAATTGATAGAGCAAAGGAGAAACAAATTATGGGCAGTGAACTCAAGAAATGCTATCTATGAAAATAACAAGAGCAGACTTTAAATGGATGACATTTAAAGTAAACGTTTGGTGCTTAGGCTACTGTAGGCTGAGCTGTTTCCAGCAGCAAAGCAAAACTGTGTTGGTTAGCCAGTGCTAGGAGATGAACCGCACCAGAAGGCAACCTCAGGCGATGGCCCAACGCTATATATCTTCTGTTATATACATACTGGCCCAGTTTTATGACATTTCTACCTCACATCAGGCATTGTATAATATCCCATTGTTAGACACTAAACCTCACAGCGCACTCTCAGAAATGAGAGTAAAACTGCATTTTATTGTATTCTGTTAGTTACACCAATATTATCAGCTAAGTTTGACGGTCCACTACTTCAGCTATACCTGTCTTCAACAGACTGATGACATTCATCTGTTTGAAATTTAAGAAAACCAGCCATGTGTCTGGCCAAATATTAAAAGTGTGTTCTTCAAAGTCATCAAATAAATTGTAATATCACTGAAAGATGACTTGAAGGAATAAAAAATGCAGAAATATCATTTATTAAAGGAAAAAAGGTATTGAAATGAACCTGGTCCTATGTGAAAAAGTAATACCTGGTTGTGTCACCCATGGAGGCAAAAACTGCCATCAAGAGTTTGTAGTAACTGGTAATGACTTTTTAACCTCTTTGTGGACAAATTTTGTCCCACTCTTCTGTAAAGAACTGTTTTCCTTCAGAAAAACTGGAGGGTTTTCAAGCTTGTTCATCGCCTGTTCATCCCAGAGCAGCTCAATTGGATTTGAGTCAGAACTTTGACTAGGCCACTTCAAATGTAATTTTTCAGTCCACTTAATGGTGTGCTTCACATTATTGTTTTGCTGAACAACCCCAGCGAACTTCAGTTTAAGGTCAAAAACAGGAAATTCTCCTTTAGGATAAGATATAAGAGAGCATAATTTATGGTTTTGTCAATTGCAGCAAATCATCAACATATATTTTGGCAAATGTAAGATGGGTGTCCCTTTTGTTCAGCAGTGGTTTAGTTCTTGTAACTCTCCCATAAAACCCTGTGATTTGACATTTGTTTCATGACTTGTTGGTTTTTTATTTTTTATTTTGGATCATGCTCATGATGGTTTAAATTCCCCAGGTGGTGCTTTAATAGTTATTTCCTTAGTTTAGTTTCTTTCTTATTCTTGTATTTTGTTGATGATGCATTTTAAGTTTATGTCCTGTTACATTTGTAAGATTTCCTTTAATTAGATAATTTCCTTGCATCTCTGTTTATTTCATTCATGTTTTAGTTACCACTCCCTGCCACAGTCAGCCCATAATCAGCTTCACTCAGTCCACTAGTTTATGTCTATCAGTTTCACTACTTTCACCTGTGCCATGCTCCATATACACTCTGCTGTTCTATTTACTCCTCGCGGATACATACTGTTTGTCATGCCAAGCCAGACCACAACTGTTTGCTATGCCATGGCCTGTCCATGACTGCTAGTTTCTTGCTGTGACTGCTATGTTCAAGCCACTTCTTTCCACATGCCTGTTTGTGTTTGCCTTTCGCCTGGCTGTAAGTTTTTGCTTTTGATTTATTAAAGTCTTCTCTACTCACCGTCTTCTGCTGCCTGTCTGCACTTGGGTCCTACTTCGAAAGCCACCACCTTCTTGAGAGCAAAATAAAGCCTAAATATGGACCCAGCAGACAATCGGCCGAAGGACTTTGTCGGCTTAGACTGCTGCATGCAGCAGCAGATGGAGGAAGCACTAAGTAACATGCCTGATGATTTAGAGGTCTCGCCTTCTCCAATGCTGCTGAAAAAAATGGAGCGGGAGACAGCCCAGTGCCAAGGATGCTGAGGGAGCTGCTCTTTCCTTCAGCCACCTGTGTAAGTGTCTCCTGCTGCTTCCTCCGCTGTCACCATGGTGCCGCATCTGCTCCTGTCTTGGGGGGTCAGCTGACACCTCCACTTTTCCTCGTTGCCTCTGAGCACCGGAGTCTGCGTCCCATCTCCAAGAACTAGTTGAGTCTCCTCATAGCATCTGAGCAGCAAATATACCCACGCTGCCTCAGTTCTCCTTGCCCCCTTCTGACAAACTAGAGGACTGTTTGAGGGTGGTTGGTGATCAGATCATACTGCTGCGTGAGTCGGCTCCTCTCCATTCCTGCTCCTCTCCATTCCTCTGACCAGGAGACTGGTCAGAGTTACAAGGCAGTAGTGGTGGAGCTTAATCAGGGGTTACCTCCGCCTCAGTCTGCTCCCACCACCGATGGTCTGCTGACATCCCTGCTTCAACCTCCTCTGCGCGCCCCAAACGTTGACATGAGATGGACGCTTCAGCTGAAATCATCAGGGGTCCTGCCGATGTCTCTGCTCAGGTCTCTGAAGGTCCGGCCAACGTCTCTGCTCCTGTTCTAGAAAGTGTCCAGGTGGACGCGCCTCGTGTCCATATTGCAGGGTTCTCTGATCTGGGTGTCCAAATGGACTTACTCCTGTCCATGTCTCCACATCCTCTTTGAGGGCTCCTCAGGTGCCTACATTGAACTTCAAGGCCCCATTGTGGACCCCCACTTCCAGAGCCGTGTCAAGGGTTCTCCAGACCTCCATAATGTCCTCCTGGACCTCGTCAAGGGTTCTCCAGGTTTTTATGTTGTCCTTCAGAGCCTTGTCAAGGTTCTCCAAGCCTTTACAGTCCCGATGCGGTTCCAAGCCTTCAAAGCATCTTGTGGGTTCCCGACTCCAGAGCCTCTTCGTGGGTTTAAGACACCCAAGCTCTGTACAGAAGTCAATCTGAGCTCTTGCCAAGATCCAAGTCACCCGAGCTCCGGCTGGGATCCAAGTCTCACAGTCACTGGGTTGGATTTGTCGTGGTTGCTTCTGGCTGGCTGGTTGGCCTCCAAGACTACGCCAACGCTGGCCTCCAAAGTTCCCATATCCCCGTGGCCAACCCCCAAGGTTCCTGCTTCTTATCTGCAGCCAACCCCTAAGTCTTCTGGCCTCCGGGGTCTCTACGCCCCTGCTGGCCTCCAGGTCCCTGTCTTCTCTTCCATCGCCTGCCACCAAGGTATGTAGGCCACTGCTGGCCTTTAGGTCGCCTGCTTGAACTCTAAGCTTACTTTGGATGACCTCTGACTCTTTGGCCTTCCAAGGACCCCACCACCTGCCCTGTTTGGGTTGCTGTGATAATTGTTTCTATTTTGTAAGAATACAGGTGTTCTGTGAAGGCCTCTGAGGTTTGTTAGAACCTTTGTAAACAAACAGCATGATGAAGACCAAGGAACACAGCAGACAGGTCAGATATCCAACAGATTGTCTGAAAATGCATGTATGGCACAATTCCAACTCCGAACCTACAAAGACATGGCCTTCTACCTAAACTGACAGGCTGGATGAGAAGAGCAATAATTAGAGAAGCAACTGAGAAGCTTGTGGTAACACTGGAGGAGCTGCAGGGATGAGTCATTCCATTTGGAGGTTGGCACAAGCCATGCAAGAACACAGCAAACACGTGAAAGAAGATGGTCTAGTAGCAAGAGAACAAAACAGATATTTTTGCATGTGCATGCAAATCACCATGTGTGGGGAAAATGCTGGATATCCCCCTGAATACGGAATCTTCATTGAGTAACTTGGCAGTGGCAGTATCATGCTGTGGGGATGCTTCTCTTTAGCAGAAACAGGGAAGCTCATCGTCTAATGAGAAGACGGCTGAAGATAAATACAGGGCAATCCTGAAAGAAAACCCGCTGACTGTAAAAGACAGACAAAAGCTAGAAGATATAAAAGCCAAAAGATATATGGCTGTAGTTGCAGCAAACGGTGGTCCTAAAAATACATATGCTATTCTTTTTTTTCTTTGTAAAAAAGCAAAAAAATAAAATAAAGCCATTAATTACCCTCATTCAATTATACAGTTACGCAAAAAAATTTGTTGGCTTATCACAAAGAATCCAGTAAAGTTTATGTTTGTAATGCAAGGAAACTGTAAAAAGATTATAAATATTTTTACAAAGCATGACTATTGTCATCATACTGTACCTGTCTTGAGTTTCTATGGAGCATAAAGATATGTGGGTTTAAGAAAGTACTCCAGCATTGCCTTTCTGTGCATCCTATACTGTAGCACACATAATCTATCACATGAGCACTGCAAGAGAGAGATACCATGTATATTGTACATATGTGCCACTGCTACAAAAAGTGCTACTGAAATATCATGGCAATAACTCTATAATAATTTTATCCAATCTTATACTATGCCATGCAGAAACTTATCAGCACCCATGAAGATTCACTTACATCAGCATGTCTATTGCTTGAAAGTGCTGAAATGGCAGGGGACCTGCCTGCCCGGATTGTCTGACAATTAAGGGCCCCTAAGTTGTCAATACATACATACATTCGGAGTCTTTCATAGTTATTAAACAATGTAGTCAAGTTCAGTTTATTATTCAAATTGATAAACATTTTGTATCTAGGGAAACCCAGCCGGTTGCATCAAGTTACTGAGTTGCAGCCATCACTCCTTCTGGACGAGCATGTAATGACAGTGGACAGTCGATTGCCCAGTGTCATGAACTTTGCAGCAATTCCTCATACTGAGCACACATGGAGCGGCACCGAAAAGGAGAACTCTCCTTTAACAGTAAAAAAACCTCCAGCAGAACCTACCTGGCTTCACATGGGCAACCATCAATAGACTTTACAATGATGTTGGCACATGTGCAACCACAACAGTGTCAACTCTTCTGATAAAGCTTTTTACAAGGTTTAGGAGTGTGTTTATGGTCATTTTTGACAATTCCTGGTGGATATTCGTAAAGCCAGACATTGATGCTGGACAAGAAGGCCCATCTTGCAGTCTTCACTCTTGTTCATCCAAAAGGGATGAAGGTTGATTTTAAAATAAGACCAGCTTAAAAAGCAAACACATTTTTTCCTTAACTTTAACACAAAAGCAAGATATTTTTCTGTTCTATATGACTACCCTCCTCTAAAGAAAATAAACAGTTTGTTTCTCATGCTCTCATTAGTGTCTGCTCTGTCTCAACATAGCAGTGCATGCTGGCTCCATCTTTCCTTCTCTCTTCTCATTCAGTTTGAACAGCTCGATTCTCCATCTGGGAGTGGATGCTCGTTTTATTTCTCCCTCATATCATTGTTTCATTGAACTGTAAATAGGAAGTTCAGAGCTTAAAAAAGGCTTTTTGAGAGGGGCTGATACTGAGTCTGAGGCTGCTGCACCCAGAGTTTGAAGCAGTGATAGGGAGTTATATCTGAAGTCCAACACAAAAGGCAATGCATTTTCCAAATAAAAATAGCCTCAAAAATACCTCAAAAATATATGCTGTAAGCAATATATAGCATGTATTGGTGTAAGACCTGTAATTTTTGTTAGCAAACATGTGAAAGTAAGAGTAAGTAAGAGCATAGAAAACAGATGTTGGGAATAAATCAATGTCATCCTTTACAGTAAAAGCCATGATTCCACAGAAAAAAAATGCATTTAATTATTTAATGCTGCTTTGCAAAGGAAGAAGGTCAGTCAGTCAGTCAGTCATTTTCTACCGCTTATTCCATAGTGGGTCGCGGGGGAGCTGGTGCCTATCTCCAGCAGTCTATGGGCGAGAGGCGGGGTACACCCTGGACAGGTCGCCAGTCCATCGCAGGGCAACACACAAACAACCATGCACACACTCATTCACACACCTAAGGGCAATTTAAGAGTGACCAATTAACCTAACAGGCATGTCTTTGGACTGTGGGAGGAAGCCGGAGTACCACCCCACAGTATCCTCAATGTATCCTCTCCCAGGATACATTGTGTATGAGAACGGCTGCGCCAAGGCAGTGGGGTTACTTTCCTGTTTTCCTTAAGGCAGACATAGAGGAATGTAAAATCAGGATATTGAATTGATGCATGAATGATAGTATGCCTTTTATAAATACCATAAAACAGTTCAGTCGAACAATTATTGTTACAATTGTTTTCACCATAAGCTCTTATTTTGATCTTTTTTATATTACCCTTAAAAAGAAACTTGTTACTGAATAATTCAAAAATCCAGATTTCCATCAGCGCTCAATACAACGGGGAGAAAAGCATTGGCAGAAAACCAATGCTACTCTGATTCATCTCAAAAAAGAACTATCAGACGGCTTGGCAGACAAATTTAAACTGTTTAAACATAGCAAAATACAAATGCAGCTGTTTTAACACTGAGTCAGAATGTAGTCAGCAAAAGAACAAACTGTTTTTAAGTTGTCCTCTTGTTCATCATACAATCCACCATATGGTAAGGTTCGGGTTCAGGCTACTTCATTTATACCCATAGGTAAATCTGTTCACAGTGAGATGGTACAAAAAGCTTGGACCTTTAATTCTAAAACAATAAAACTCTATTCCAAAGAGATTTTAAAGTAATGCACATGTGACAGAAAGGACACTCTAAACACCAGTAATAAATAGATTAGTAGTGTGTTAGCAAAGTATCAGTAATTTAAGTAGTTAAAGCAATAAAAAATAAAAACAAAAAGTTTTGCATTAAGATTTAGGTATCATCATTCAGGTTGTTAAAAATTCACATTCACAGCAGAAGTAACAAAGCTGCTATTGTATTATTGGGTTCTGGACTTAGGGAGTAGAAACCTCCATCTCTGTCAGTCACCATTTCTGAAATTGTGAACGAAATTTTACAGGTGCTGGTCAGTTCACCCCTTTGCTAATTTGTACTTTACCTTTTTCAGATATGAAAAGGTGTCATATTTCACGGAACATTATTTGCCGACTACGCCTCAATTTATGCTTGCAATAAGGATGTTTCGTACCCAATTTGACAATTTTCAATCATATATCAAGAAAATTTGGTGATGTAACTGTATTAAATATTATCTGCCAACTGTAGTTAACTCAGTTTTATTTTGGTTTGATCACTGTTTATAACTCTCTCGTCTTTCCATGAGTCAGATGACCCAAATGAAAATCTGAACCACAATCGATAGAAATAGGTTATATTATAAATTCTGCTGAAAATAATAATCACTAAAATTGAATCAAAATTAGCTTGTGTATTGTTTAGATTATTTATGTCCATAATTGATCAAAAGTATTTAACTACAAAGAGAAATAAACATATACACAATGGCTAAGTACACGGGTAAGAAGCTGTTTATAGGTAAAAAACAGGGTTAAGAATGCAAAGTATGGGTAAAAATGAGCAAATAAGCAAACTGACCCATAGCCACATTTTATTTGTAGTTTTTTATCCATTCTCAAGATCAGTAGAAATTTTTCACATGAAACATAAATTGTAGTATATCAGTGTTGTTACTATTTGTTGAGATTTGATTGGTTTGATTTAAAATGTCCAAGCACAAAAATCCTGAGAGGTCAGGATTTTTTAACTTCTCATATCCTTTGCTTGAGATGTAAGTTTTGGAATTTACTTTGAAAAAGTTCACCAAAACCATACTTTACAGTTTAAACATTGTACGTGAAAATACAGTAAATATTTTGGGTGTAAAGGTTTCTGAATCATTGTACAGTAGCTTATGTACGTTATAATTTGAACTAGCTAGTCTATGCCTAAACGGTCATTTCTCTTACAAACTCTTTTTGTATTTTGTGCACAATCAAAGGCAATGCATGAGTAAATAAAATCAATTTTCAACAGTAACCACCCACATACCATTGCACTGTTGCACTGAGTGGATCCTATCTCGCTCCCATTTGTGTGTGCATTCACAGCGAAAATATAAATCACTAATTTATCATATCTTTATGGGCAGGCCTAAGACAATCAGTTCACCAAAAAAAGCAAAGATTTTTCTTTTTTATAAAAAGGGTATAAAGAGATTAGGTGTCAGATGTTTGTAGCAGCAGGTTGAAGACCTGTTTTCACTGTGAGCCAAACTTCTCAGCATGCGTGCAGTGAAATGAAGACAATGAATGCATCAGTTTTTTTTCAAAAACAATTCAAATCTTCTTTAGTCATCATCCTCAGAATTTTTTCTCCCACTTTGACTTAGCTTCATAAACAGGTGAGTTCATCCAAGCTATAAAAGTCCAACACTCAACAATTCATTTCACATACTGAATATACTTCATAGTCTACACTTCAGTTGACACCTGATGTTTGATTCACGGTGCTGGTCCCATCTAACTAGCAATTTTGTACACAGGAGGGCCCTTTTTAAATAAAACTGCATCTGTCTAAATTTCAAACAAATCCATTAGATTTGCATTATTCAATTATTATTATATTCTTTTAATTTCATAAACCCATGTGTAAAAGGCAGTTCTATGTGTAACAGTGTTGTTCGATAAAATCAATGTCTACCCTAAACGTTTAATGACAGCAAACAGACGTGATAATATCTTCTACATATCCTCTTCTGGATTCGTGTGTTTGCTTTCACCGCACTGAAACATCCTGTAACAGTTTTAACACATACATTAAATCCATTACACTCCTGCTGTTTGTAGTCAAAACTCTGAATTGTTGTAGTTAATAATGATGATCCAGTTACAGCGTCAGTCCATACTTGAGCATATCTAGTCAAATCAAAACATTAGGTAGGGAAAAACTAATTTGCATCATAAAAACAAATGTCAGCATTAAGAAGACACATGATGCAAATTACAATGTGTGCACCACCAAAAACAGCTAAATCCTGCTGTCTATCACTTTAGATGTGGACGTGCATTTCTGCTACTGGGAATACTCAGCCCATAATTATGAAGTAAAGCTGTTGGTGTTTGAAATGCAAAACTAATGTCCCTCAAATTGTCCTCTACATAGTGAATACTATGATAAACACTTATATCTGAATATATCTGTACAGTTGACTGAGGCAGTGCTGTTTCAGGCAACCCTTGCTGATTTGCGTTTAGATCTGAGAAAGTCTTTTTGGCTTTGGAAGAATAATTAGTCATGCTTTAGGATTTCTTGCACCATCTGTCCAAACTGTGGCGCTGGGAGCCGGATAACTGAGGCAGAATATTTTGTAACAATAATATTTCACATTGTACCAAAACACTGAAACGTGTTGTTTTTTGCCTATTGCCCTAAGAAATAGCACTTATATCTAATTTATCACAGCACCCGATACTGACAAAATGTGAAAACAATGTGTGAAGGCAGAATATGACATCCTGTCCTGACCAATAATGAGAAAAATACTTAATAACAGTCAGTGTTGTTTGAAATGTGATGAAGGCTAATTAACTGTAAGAAAATGGACGGACCTACTTAAAATAGAACGCTGTGAGTGGAGAGAAAGTTTGTTTCCTGTGGTTCAATGGCATAATGAACTGGTATTGTTCTGAATAGAATGCAAATAATAAATCACAAGTGTACTGAAATTTGGAGTATTAATCAGATTGGTACATTACAAGGATAATGTATTCCACATTTGGATTTTTTCCCAGGCAGGCTTATGTGCTTTCACCCTTTGATCTATACTTCCTCGTAAAACTCCTCCTAAATTTTAACAACTACAAACTTTAACATTTTAACCAAAGTTGTCTATTTATAAATTTTTCTTATTGCCTGTTTTGCAATATGATCACTCACCCATGGAGCTCTGTGTAACTTAATCCCAGTATAAATCCAGTTGGGCAGTGAAGGCCTTAGAAGTTTGTTGGAGAACATTAATGAACAAACAGCATCATGAAGACCAAGGAGCACAGAAGACAGATCAGGGAGAACGTTTCGGAGAAGTTTGATGCAGGATTAGGTTTTAATTAAAACAAATATGGAAGAGGTAATGCACAGCAGTAAATCTACCAAACCTACCACTGACCTAAGATGACAGATCAGAAAACTAGAGAATTGATCAGAGAAACAGCCGAGAGGGCCCTGATAACTCTGGGGGAGCTGCAGAGATCCACAGCTCAGGTAGGATAATCTGTTGACAGGTCACCTATTAGTCCTCCACTTTGAAATCTGCCCCTTGTAGAAAAATGGCATGAGAAAAGGCATTGTTGAAAGAAATTCATAAGAAGTGTTGTTTTAGGTTTGGCACAAGCCAGGAATGGGACACAACAAACATGTTGTTCTGGTCAGATGAGAGCAAAATGAAATTCTATAGCGTCCATGCTAAGTGCTACGCATGGAGGGAAAGTAGCACTGCACATTACCTGGAAAAAACAATGTTCAATGATGCATGGTGGTGGCAGCATCATTCTATGGGGATCCTTTTTTTCAGCAGAGAGATGGTCGGACTTTAAGAGAAGATGGAAATACAGGGCAATCCTGGAAAAAAAACAAAAAACTTGCTATAGACTGCAAAAGACTTGGGTGAAGGTCCATGTTTCAGTAGGACAATATCCCTAAATATGCAGCCAGAGCCACAATGGAAAGGTTTAGATCAAAGCCTTTCCATGTGTTAGAACGGTCCAGTCAAAGTTAAATCCGTTGAGAGTTTCAGGCAAGATATGAAAACAGCTGCTCACAGATACTTCTCATACAGTCTGACTGAACTTGAGCTATTATGTAAAGAAAAAATTGGAACAAATTCCATTTCTAGATGTTCAGAGCTGATAGAAACATATCCTAAAAGGCAGCTCAGCGAAAGATGGTTCTACAAAGTAATGATTCCCAGGCTGAGTCTGCGTCCTGATAAATGACACAATATTTAGCTTTTTATCAGTAAAAACTATTTGAAACCATATATCATTTTCCAACCTCCTCTAAAATATGTACTACATTGCGGGGAGACCAATAATTTTTTAAATTTCGATAAAATATGTTGGAGTTTGTAGTTATAATGTTACACAACATGAAAAGATTCATGAGCATTGGTGCTATTTACTGAGAAAGAAAAGAAAACAAATCACCCATAACATCTTAATTTTTTTAAATGCTTAATTTTTATGCTTTGAATAAGGTTCACTTAATTCTGTCTTTTAAAATATTCCCAATTCTCTTTAAGACTTAATGTTGATTTGTGTGCCTAAGAAGCGAGAGAAGCTGTAATTCGTAAACAGAAACAGACATTTAATTTAACATTTCTATCTTTTTGTTTATATCTGGAATCGCACTTGATGGAATTTCATAAAACATCACTCAAGCATGAGTTTAGATGATTAAATACAAGCAAGCTGACTTTCTGTTTTTTATTGTATGCACAAATTAGGTTAGTGCTAAAAACAAATCCATGCCATTCTTGAAAACTGAATGATGCTGCAGCAGATTTCCAAATTACATACTGGTGATGGAGAACTGCGCGGTCGACTGTTAACACTGACACAGCAAGGAGCGGTGAGGTGTCCGGCATTTCGCCTCGACAGTCCGGAGGGAAACACAGCACCGTCTGCCCAACAGTTAAGCCCACCTGCTCATTGGCTGTGCCAACCAAAACTCCATCCCCATACCGGCCACACTTCCTGATGTACACAGAAACAACGTCATCTAGTTTACATTTTAGCCAATGCTTAAATTGTTCTAGGCAGTCATGCAGGTTTCACACCCACAGTGATCACATTTGTCCGTTACATCGGGATAAGGAGCAGGTTCCAGCTCTTACATGTCCAGCAGAGCACTCCAGCTTGGTTTAATGTACTGTTCTGTTCAGTGTGTAACAAAGGGTGTTATCTAACACATCGCTGCAATGAAGTTTTCGAAACTTTCATTTTACTCTTTTGATTCATAGATCTGAAAACAGAAAAGAGCAGCAGAGAAAAACTAACAGTACCAAAAACACGTTTGTTTCACAAATGCTTTATATGCTCTCAGCAAAGATTTGGTAGGAAGTGTAAATCACACACAAACACGTCTTCAGCAGCTTTTGTTTGGATTCCCAAAAAGGAATCACTATAATATTAGCCACATCAAACACAGCTGTCTAAACGTTTGCTTTTTCTGAGTCTGCCTGCATCCTCACAAATGATAAAATGTTACAAAATACATGGCATCATCAGCATGTCTGGTTTAGCAACATAGCTTCTAATCAGCATTTAGATAAAGAGACTTTATCTTTGCCAAGTAAATTAACTATTTGTTCCAAGATTGTTCCTAAGATTTTTTTGGTCACACCTAAATGTTTCAGGTCACCAAACTAATTTTAAAATCAGACAAATATACCCTGCGTAAATACAAAAAGTCATTTTAAATGATGATTTCCCTTTTTAATCAGCCAAGCCATCTAAAGCAACGTGGTTCTATTTGAAAATAGAAATTACCCCCCTGGTTAAATTATGTATTACTTCTGATTAACCAGACTTGTTGATGCTGGCAAGATAACTGCCAGTCCTGTAGAATCAAAAAATAACTTGGATGGAACCTGACCGACAACATTAGGATGACATAAAATTTATCATAAAGGAAGAAATCATTCCACAATCTCAGTAAAACCAAGAACAGATGAGAAACAAAACCTGTGACATCTTTCACTCTGGAAAGGGTTACAAAATAATTTCTTTAGGCTTTTGGACTCCAGTATATCATTGCAAAGAGCCATTGTTCACGATTGGGAAAACAGTGATGAGCATTTCCAAAGTGGCTCCCTGGTCTACCGAAATTACTCCAAGAGGCATATCAACGACTAATCCAAGATGTCACAAAAAAATCAGAACAACATGTAAAGCATTGCAGGCCTCACTTGCCTTAGTTAAGGTTCATGTTTCAATAATTAGAAAGAGACTGTGCAAAAATGGCATCCCTGGGAGTTCTGAGGCCACAGAACACATAAATTCATCTAACAATACCAAAAAGCATCTAGATGATCCCGAAGAATTTTGGGAAAGGTTATGTGAAATGATGTGACAAAAGTGGAACATTTAGGAAAGCTGGCGTCCCATTTCATTGGGTATATTATACCAGCAGTGTAACGTTGGAGTGTAAGTGTATTTTACGACTGCATTACTGTTTCAGGAGCTGGAGACTGATGGAGGGATTGAATTATTCTCTCTGCATGAAATTGGTAAAGGAGAATGTCTGGTCATCAGTTTGTGAACTTAAGCTCAAGTGGACTTAGGTTATACGACAATCTAAAGCACACCAGCAAGTCCATCTCTGAATGTCTCAAAACAGGAAACTAAATTAAGGTCTTGTTGCTGCCTGGTCAAAGGCTAGACTTTAATCTAATTGAGCTTCTGTGGCTTAACCTCACATAGGCCATTCATGGGTGGTACAACCAGTTTTCAGGTTTAGGAGGCAATTCTTTTTTCAAAAAAGACCCGGCTGATTTGGATGGCTAAATGAAATCATTGATAGCCATCAACCAGATGCTGCAAGTGTGCCTTGACTTTTAGTTTCTTATACACATGGGTCTAGCATAGCTGAAGGTAATAAAGAAAATCTCCATGATTTGCCTGTCACCTGACCTGGAATTTAACATTACTGTCTTAGCTTGTCTCTCAAGGAGTTTCTTCAAAAACTGCTTAATGTCCCATCATATGCATTAATGTTATAACCGGTCAGAAATATCTGTTTCATCAAACATTTGCTATCTTTCTTATGTTGGCAAAAATGCATTAAGTCCTCATGGCAACAATGTTCTTGTGCAGGTCCAACGATATTGCCTGAAATTACTGAAGTCTGTTTTAGGATGGTGTACTGGAAAAATTGCAGCCATAACAGTAAAAACCTATGAGATTTGGCTCTTTGATGAACACTCAGCCAGTCTAGTATAAGGTGAAACAACTGTGAAGCAGGCTCCACTGCTGTATGAAAGCTTAGGCTCCACCACAAAGTTGGACTCATGCTTCTTTTCCTCCCACGTGAATAGAGAAGCAACCTAACTCTGACACCTTTCTCATATCAATACTTGCAGTCTGAACCTAAATACACTACCCTTTCTTTTCTTATTTAGTCAACGCTGTGATACAGTTAATCAGCATAAGAGAAAGTCCAAGCATGGAGCAGAGGCATTGAGCCAGGTGACTCAGAACATGTGACAGGAGGTCACTGTAGTGGGAGGAAGTGAGATGAATGACTGAGGTGTGAATCTTTGTCACTAATGGAGGCATCCACCTCCACTGGGCGCTTTTCCTGAGGTCTGTGATTAGCTCATCTGCAGCCAGCTCCTTGCCTTCAGCCTCACAGCTTGGTGTTTGAATGTTCTGTAGTTAGTGTTGCATCAAATTGCTCATCTGATTGTCAGATGAAACCTTTGACATTTGTGCGTAGAACTCGACAAGGTGCACAAATGACCTTAAAGGATGCAATACATTTTAGTTGGTAATGAGCTTTATGTGTGTTTTACTGTTTGCGTTCACTGTGAAATACTTTGTATTCACCAGCTAACCTGACCAGTTACCGTACCTGTTGCTGGTTGCCTTGGTTACAAAGTCACAGTGCACTTCTGCTCCTGCTTAATGGGGAGGTGCAATTCATTGCTTTACTGGTTTGTCTGTGATTTCATCATATTGCTAAGTTAGGAAGATTTAATTTAGTCTTTTGTATTCAAGTTGTTTGTCACTGAGGAGGAAAATTATCATATGAATTGGTGCTGATACAGTCTCTTTTATACAGGAAGAGCTGAAACAGTTCTTCTGAATGATTTTTATCAAAGCCTCTCATTCATGTCTACCACCTGCTCTCTCGGCCCAGTTTCTTCTTTAATCTGCCGTCAAAGATTTAAGCAAAGTGGATTTCGTTCAGGGTTTAAATGTGTGAATCTGATTGTTAAATGAGTGCTTTTGCACATTTTTTGAGCCTGTAAATGTACCACAAATCTTGAAACTCTGTTTTGTAATGGGAAAGAAGTTCTTTTCTAGGTTACCACATGACTCAGGATGGACAATAGGATAAGGAACTTTATTGGCATTACAATAACCTTCTTATAATTTCTTTAAGGTCCACTATTTAAGCCTCCTCTTTTCTCCATTAGCATCGTGCATGACCACATGCACGCTCACCCTCTACAGTCAAGTTAGTAATTTATTATTTATGGAACTCTTTTCAGGACATGTCCAATCCATAGTTACCCAACAGTCACCTTGGTTGTAAATACCTTTGTCCTGAAGTGAGTTGTCAGGATATCTGGAGCATCAAGGGAAAGGCTTTTATTTATTCCCATGAGAGGCTGGACTATCCAAGGGTTTTTCGTGTCTCAGTGGAACTGTGCACCCCTCGATGGTTTATTATTATGAGTTTTTTTTTTCTGTTTTCTTCTGAAAATGTTTCGTTTTTGCCAAATCATTCTGAAGGTAGGCGAGCTCCTCATAGATAGTTGGAGATGTAGAAGTCAACAAACACGCGGCTTCATTTTGAGAACCTGTCAGCACCTCTGGATCTGACCAATATTGTGGTTTTCATGTTTGCCTCAATCTAATCCTGATGCCAACAATGTACTGAAATGCCCACTATTCTCTAGCAAAAAAAGAACAAGAAATAACAAATCTCAAACTGTGTTTAAAAAAACCTCAGTTCAGACCAGATTGTCAAGTCCAGGTTTAATCAGGTCTGTTTGTTTGTTTTGATTCCTGCTCACTTGTCAGGCAGTAATCAGTTTATTCAGCATACTGGTGCCTGCTTACTCTGCTGCCTCTGACCTGTGTTCTGCTTTATTTACGCTACCTCCAGCCACAGACACCTTGCCAGATGATCAATAGCAATGCTGTGTGTAGATGTCCAGCATTTCTTCCTTGCCAATTTTTGATATTTTGGTTATGACCTTGCTTCTGCCCTCTGAATTTAGTTGTACTGCCTCTCCCTGTCAGATTCAACTTTGGCCCCATTTTTAGGAGACGAACCAAGGACACAGATTTCAACTTGTGCCCTCTGGTTGCCCCATAACTGACAAACTCACTGCCTGCCTCTGTGTTTCTGACCTCCACCTGCATTCTAACCATGTTCATCGGACAGGATTTGTCATTAAACAAGTGGTGCAGTGACACCTTATTGGAAATTTTCTGTGAGGTCTTTAAGATTCACGTGTTCAGAAGGCTAGCAACTGATTCATCATCTACGACGTTAGTGATGTTCTGTTGGAGTTTGGTTAACTCACCAGTCACTTCAATCACTAACCTATTCACTTCAGTTGCTCCTGAGTGTTTGTGTAACCAGTCTGTGGCTCCCACCAGTTCCAGATTTCAAATAAAACTATGCATTGTATAGTTATTGGTTCCTCTGTACCAGACTTTACATAGTGAAGTTAAAATGCCCTCCAGATTACTTCAAAAATTTAAAAAACATAGTTGAACGCTGATAGGAAAAGAATGCAAATGTTACTGTGTTAGCAGCTAATAGTTAGCCAGCTGTGGTATTGTCAGCATTTACAACGCGTTTGCATTTTCTCTGTCACTCTGGCTCTGTACTCTACTGTACTCTGCTCTAGCTAAAAACCTCGCCACATTAACTTAAAAGTTGTGAGAGCTTCTTTTTGGCTTACGTAGCCAAGGGCTGTCCGCTGGTCTGATGTGCAACTGCACAGCAATTGAAAAGTCCCTTCCTTTTTAATTTCAGGATAACAATCTTGAACATTGATCTAGGTTGTATTGTATAAAGCGCACACCTTAATATCCCAGGCATAAAAGCCTTAGCTGGAAGGGCAACTATTGTGGGATTTTATCCTGTGAGATATTTTAAAAATGAAATCTGGTAACATGCCGTTTAAATAAACAAGATTTTCTACCATTAATTACCTGTGTTGTATGCAAGGAAAGACAGTTCAGCAGAGAATATTAAACCGAGAACCCAACAATACACACATGAAAGTGAAGGTTCCCATCTTCTCATGCCGTGCTTTAGCTTTGTTATTTTTCACTTTCAAACAAGAATAAACGGTAACTATCAAAGTCATTTGTTTCTCTGGATGACATCAGTGACAGGACCTTCTATAATAGCTATTATCCAATCAACATTTTTCCTGTGACTAAATAAGAAAAAGCAGGCAGTCAGGGTCACAAAACTAAGACTCTGTTTACACATCAACAATCCATTAAAAAAATTTTTTTTTTTTTTTCCCCATTTCTAGTAACATTTCGACATGACATCCTTTTGACTACAATATGCGTTCATACGGCAACAGTACAGATGGGAAAAAGGTGTAATTCCCCTGCCACGCCACTAGTTGCTGGTATGTTTTTCGATACTTAACAACATGCGCAAACACAAAACGGGGGAGAAAATGAACACTTTGTTGGAGAACCATGGTTAGATTCAAAATCAATTTTATGTGTTGAAATTTACACGTTTGTACCCTATCATCTGTCAAAAATAGATAGGATTAGTATCTCTGCCAAGTAGCCAGTCTGAATGACCACATTGACTAGAATGGCTTCTATTTGCAACGTAGAGCAAAACGCACAGATGATGGAGTTAGTGTTAACCAGGGGTAATGCACAGAGGAAAATATAGGATGTGTAAAATCTGGACCCTAAAAACGTTACCATATACTTTTCCATAGGAGAATTGCTTGCAGAAAAAAATGTCTATAGCAGCAGCATGAGTCAAGGCAGAGGTAAAATATTAATCCATATCCATTTAAAATTCCCCTTCAATTTTTCCATTTAAAGCATCCCTTCCTCTGAAGATGAGGCGTGGGGATAGAAAAGACCCTTTCAGTCTGACATCTACAATATCTTCAGGGCTTTAATTTACCCCCCACGCCACATTGCCAGTTTCATGCACTCTGTTTCCTGTTTAGCAACACAAATGGGAGTGCTACGTGTCATTAAAGCATAACTGCTGCTCTGTCTTTCTCTGATAAAACTCAATAATGGCAACAGACTCTAAGCCAGGACTCTAAGTCTGAGTCAGCAACTTCTTTGTCAGATCTCACAGTGAGAGCCAAGCAGGCAAAAGGCAGTAAAGGTGGGAGTCTGGTCATTTTCATTTTGTCTGATGGCAGATACATACTGCATCACTCACTTCACTGTTTTCTTTTAGAAAATCAACCTTCTTCCATGGCCATCTCAGTCCCCAGATCTAAATCATATTTTAAACCTGAGGGGTGAGCTGAAGGGAGAGAGCATATGAAAGAATCAAGGATTACGGGTGGTCTAAAGATATTGTGCAAAGAGCAACGGTCAAACATTTATTTCTCTGTATGCTCCAACCTTGTGAAATGTCATATGATTAGTTTAAGCGCTGTCCTACATTGGCAGATAGATCTTGATTAAAATGTTCACTGCAGTGGTGAGTAAAATGGTGCCACCCATATTTTCAAAAACCAATTGTTCCTTAAAATACTGTTTACTGTATTTAGCCAAAAAAGTTCAGAAAAACTCAGTGTGCAATAATTATTGGTTACCTAGCCTGCATACTGCTGCTTTACACATTTGATACTCTATCCTCTTAACATGGCAACTGTGCTTTCATGTAACACTAATAGGTGGCACTACTTTTGGTGACATGCAGTGATTTCAATCTTGTAAACAGGAGAAATGTAGGAGACTGGTACTGTTCATAAAGTCTGATGAAACTCTGTTCACTCCAGAATGTTCTCTGGCATATTATTTAAGTAACATTAAAGTGTACGTACAGTAAGATAGAAAATTATAGTATTTTTGAAAGATTAACTTTAGAACGGTAACCAGTCCCTGCCTAGAGTGTGAAACATTTACCAATTTAGATAATAAAAACAAATTGTTGAGAAAACACTGGAATAGTAACAAAGAACAATTATAGTAACAGTTGATTTTGCCAACATCAAATTTAGGGGACTCTGATTTCTTATTAAAAACTAAAATAAGAGGATGTGCAAAAAGGATTTAAAATATTTCTCCAACCTTTCTGTGAGGAGTTATTGATTATTTAAAGTAGTAGCAGTAAAACATTATTTTACTATTTTAAGACAAAGACAAAATTATTATCTTACTGCTTTTAGCATCTTATATTAGTGATTAGCACAACTACCATTGCCCAAACAGCATCCTCTCTACATATTCCTAAAGAATGCAGAGAAAGTAACTGTAATATAATACATTTTTCAAAAGCTGCCATCAATTCCAAGTCCAACTTGTGTCATGACAGAGGTTGAAAGCTCAACCGGTTAAAGCAGAGCTTTTGCTGTGCTACAGTACGACATCCTGTTATCTGCTCTTTCTCACTCTCTCACTGTCTGAATGATCTACAGGCACGTCTCCCAATGTCGTGGAAAAGACAGTTTCCCTTTTAAATGGCCTCTCATATCTCTATGGTTACATATCAAAGAGTGGTCTTTTTAGCCTGACTTGGAAGCGCATACATAAGGTGTAAGGCAATAATTTGAGGGGTGCAAAAAGAAGCAGAGATTCATTCTTGCTGGAGATCTGATGATGTGCCAGTTTATAGCATACATACAGATTTATGTTTAGCATATTCATTGTTTTTAGATGCATCTGTCATCTTTCGTTAGAATTATCCTATATATGAGCATCCATCCTTTAATGTTGAGATTACCAGCTTACAGGCAGATGTTGTACATCATTACCATTTAACAACTACAGCGACATTTTTTTTATTATGGTCACCCCCATTTTCTCTTTTTCTTAAATCTCCCTCACTTCTCACAGCATGATATTGATCCACTGAAAGTAGATCACTACATATTGTAAGCCCAGCTGCAGAATATATCCTATGTGCCTTTGCATGATTCCTCTCTGTATTCTCCTATTTCTGCGCAGCAGCTGTGGTCATGTGAGGACAGCTTTGCATTCTGTTTTATAGAAGAACAGCAGCAATAATTCTTCAAAACTCAATCAGATGGAGTCCAGCTGATTAAATAATGCCAAATAAATCAGCATAGTTGGAAGTGAGAGTTGACTTGATTCCACTTGATGGTTTACATGACGAGCATTGTTTGAGTTGTCTCGGAGCGTCACATAATATTTGCATGCCATCACATTTCTGAAACAGAATGCATCCGTAGGCTGTTTGAAAATGACTTCTAATGAGCAAATGTTTTATTATACAGCTTCCTTTATCTTACTGACTCCAGTAAATGAAGGAGGCAGACATTTTCTCTTATGAGATGGACCTCACATGTGGGTTATGTAAAGTCAAAATAAGTCAGTCTCTGAAGCGTCTGAGTATCCACACGCTTTTGATTTCACCCTTCAAAGCAAGAGATTGCAGTCACAGTCCACACTAAAGGAGCTAGTCCTATCTCATTACTGCAGATCTACACTTTCCAGACTTGTTGAATGTTGTCTTTGATTTAATTCATTACATTTCTCTTTCCTCTAAAACACTCTAAAACAGTTCCCTCACAGTTACTCCCAAGCTCACTATGGTTATTGTCTCATCATTTCGAGTGTCAAAAAGTATAATAAAACACTACCTTGAGTGAGTGTCTGTCAGTGGCACAGGACAACTGACAGTTCCCGTGCTTTAGTATTGAACTGTCACATTCACCCTACAGACAGTAAAACAGCCTGAATTTGCCCATATTGGCATAAGATCAGGAATGCATGATAAAATAAACAAAGAAACTGCCTCCATTTGAACATACTACCCATTTTGTCACGTAACAATAATACATTTCAAATAATTTTACTGTAGTCCACTGTTGATTTTAATTCTAATCTTTTTCCAATTAAAGATTTGACATGTTTTCTGTGCATTTCTATTCAGATTCTCTCTTTTCTCTGATACACCTAGTATACCCAAATGGCTTCATTAATGACCTTACAAGTAGAAAGAGTAAACCTGTTTGTATTTTGATCTCATTTTAAATATTACTGTGGTATGCAGGCCTTAGAGGTCTGTTAGAGAACATTAGTGAATAAACACCATAATAAAGACCAACGAACACAGCAGACAGGTCAGAGATAAGGTTTTGAACATCTCACAGAGCTCTGTTCTTTCAGTCTGAAAATGGAAAGAGTGTGGACCAACTAAGCCAAGAGGCTGGGCAAGAAGACCATTCATCAGCAGCCAAGAGGCTTCTGGTAACTCTGGAGCAGCTGCAGAAATCAGCAGTTTAGGTGGGAGAATCTGTGTTCTCATACACAAATCTGGCCTCTATGAATGAGAAGCAAGAAGAAAACCCGTGTCGAAAGAAAGCCATAAGCATTAGCTGTTTAAAGTCTGCTACAAGCCATGTAGGAGGATACATCAAACATCTGGTGGAATGACGTCCAAATTACTCTTTTCACAATTCAGAATTATGCACTACTTTGTGTGGGTCTCTTATAAAATTTAAATAAAACACAATGAGGTTTGTGGTTGCAATGGGAAAAAAAATGCGAAAACAATTATAGCTATAGTATAGTATAGTATTTGCACTGTAAATGTATTTGCTGCATTTAAAACTTAATGAAATAAAACAAAATAATATAGTTACAGTACAATAGGCATTTAAAAATAAGATTTAAAGTACCAAAAGTATAAAATAATGCAGGGCACTGTTGCAAATTTTGTAGATGTAATGAAGACACCTGCACAAATAGATCCTAATGTAATCTATCTGTTCAGTGAAGGAGAATCCATGTCCCTCTGCTCCTGTTTTCTTGCTCATTTGAAAACATCACTATTACCCTCAATATACCAGCAGCTCATGCAAATTTGTGCCCTGGCAGTTGCATTTGCAAAGCACTCCTCAAAGTGTTTCCTACGCTATATTGCCAGCACCTCACCGAGAATTAAGAGCGGATGCTACGGAAAGTTTTCCCCCAGAGATCTAATTGTGTACAAGCTGGGAGGCTGTGTGGTGGTCTGCCGCTGTTTCCTGTAAGCGGCTGGCTGCTGATGCCGCCAAGGGGCCACCTTGGGGCCCAAAGGAGGTCTTCTGGGTTTGTAAAAATCATTATGCTCAGCTAACAGGCAACTTAAGGGCATGGCATAAGGATGAATGCCATTGACCTATAATGGTGATGCTCTAGCAATATATCTTAAAAGTAGAACTATAAAATGTAAATTTTAGACAGAGACTGACAGAGCTAGTATCTAACACATTATAGCAGGATGAGGCCTTAAGCAACAGTATAATTTCATTTGGGGGACCCACTGACAGCTTAGCCAATTGCAGTTAATATGCACATTAGGAAAATGTTATGTTTGCACAAAACAACCCAAACATCCCATTTCTCATTAATCTACTTACCTACAGTTACAGTGTGCAAGAGATGTGACCGCAGCTCAGACAAAAGCAGCAGAAAAATGAAATTAAACAAGATGATATTTTAGCTTTACTTTGGAGAAAACTGAATAAAATTTTTGTCTTTCATAAAATTTTTCACAAAGAGGAATGTGACCAGTTCAGAATATCCTTCTCCACGTTTGACCAGTCCACATATTGCTGTTGCAAAAAAGTTATGAAAATGCTCCCTTACATAAATATATTCTTCATAGATTGCAAATTGTTTTTAAAAAGTACTGTCCAGAGTTGAATTGTCAGCTTAGATTTAATTATTCTAAATATGACAAATTTTGAACCAGATATGAAAAAATGCAGTCCGGACTCAAAAAACTGTACAAAACTCTTTAGTTTAGCCCCAATAAATTAGCTCTAATCTAGATGCTATATTTGTCGGCTAATGATTTGCCAGTTGTGGTATTCTGACAATACTTTAAAACCGTTGATATATTGTGATAGCCTGGCCAGCGGCCTTCATTAGCCAGCTATGTCAACACAACGGCGCATCTCAAGAACTACTTCCTACCTAACTTTAAAAAAAGACTCTCAAACATAGAATAAACAGTGTCAGTCTAAAAGCATTTTTACTTCCAAGGTTCATTGAAGTTTACACTTGCATCACCATGCAAGGTTACATACTGTATGCCAGCAGCATACTGTGTACTAAGTTAGCACTTTGCGAAACAGACTTTATTTGGCCGGTGAATATTGCAGCTTTTTTAATATCACAAGCTCTCATGGAAAACAAGCCTCATTACACACATATTATTTATACAGCTGGTGCATTTCTAAACCTCCCCTGTGTAATTTCAAGTCTTCTTGGAGCACCTTGTCCAGCCGTGGGAAAGTCACAAAGTTCACTTATCCCTCAGGCTGACTCTGGGTATGAAAAATTTTTTTCTATTCTTTCAGCTGTTAGTATTCATTCCCAGTTTATGTTTTTCTCAGAAGACGGTTGATTTTCACTGTCCTTTACATGTGCTAAATAAGCTAAACCTGAACTTACTATTTGCCTACAATAAAAACTTTAAAAATGTGTTTTTATTATTTGATGCAAGAAGAAAACATTCTGTTGTAGTTAAGGTTATAATTATATTTAAACTGCCCACATGTTATGTAATTATTTATTATAAGAGTTCAACCCCTAAATAAATATACCAGTTTCATTTTTTTAAGTATATAAACAATGAAATAATTAAATGTGAAACATGTTAATGAAAATGTGAAGTCAAACTCATCTATAACCATTGCATTGTTTATTAAACGATTTAATGGTTCCTGTGCTACAGTGCAAAGTATAAAAAAAAAAGCTTGGATTTACACTGTGGTTCGGCAAACAGTACCCAACAACGATTGGTTAATCCGCCCTGTACATTAACTTCTGATCAAATGTAAATTTGGTCTTAGCCCTGCCCACTAACTGACAGTTAAGACGAACAGATAAAGCAAATTAATTGGTGAAGTAATTATAATTGCTTTTTGTAAACCTTTTTATTGTTGACACATTTACATAATTATATATTTCAATTATAAATGAATTATCTACATATTTTTTTCACACTTAAAATAATTATGGTACACTATAAAAATCATTTAAGGATTCATCTACTGAATACATTGTAACACTTTTAGGCTTTTATAAAGTAGCAATAGAATCATGTAATACAGAAACAATCATCTACGATTTTAATATGGAATGACTTTAAATTTTAATATCGGATTTTACATTTCATTAGTTAACCGATCAACATATTATGCAGACATTTAAATAATTATAAATTAATAAATGTTTAATTTTTAATAGCAATTCAGTTTCACATTATTCAGTTATTTATTTAGTTTATTGTTTATTTGACTGTGGCACTTTTGGGATTGAACATTCCTGCGCTGCAGTGCACTACAAAATAATTTAAACTGTCACTGTGGTTCCTCGAAATGTATCCCAACAAGTGATTGGTTAATCTGCAGTCAGTCAATTTCTGGTCAATTGTATTGAGGAGATTAGTGTTAGCTCCACCTGCAAATTTTTAAGGTTAAAGCTGTAGTATACAACCAAACGAAAAAAGAAAAATGATAGGGTTTTTTGTAAAATGTTTATTATTATTATTATTATTCATGATACATTTACCAAATTATATATTTAATGAGTTATATATTGATTTGTTATTTTAATTAACTAATGAAACATTGAGATAATCATTTATTTATGGAATTGCGGTAATTTTGGACTTCCATAAAAACACAGTGCTTTCCCATGCGAAGTTTTTTCATCATAAAACCTGACAATATTTTTCGCAGAAGTCCGTAAAAGCGTGATTTAAGTGACTGAACGTCGCTCGTTGCTGTGACAGCTGCAGCTTCACCGGCTGCAGCATCTACACCAAACTGTACAGCGATATGCGCCTGCGGAGCCACAGCGAGCCACAGTGCTGCAATCAACTCCTGATCAGAACTTGGAAAAAACTGAGAAATCACTATCAGGAGGGGGTCTGAATACCGTTACTTATTTAAACTTTGTCTAATATGCTGAAGTTAATCCCCTTTCAATTAGAGTTATCAGCTGAGATGCCCTTAATATATTCAATAACATACAGTTAAACCACGTGCTGTCATCCAAGTATTGTAAATTAGTTTTAAATAAAAAAGCATTACACCTAATAGTCAATATTTCAGTCAACTGTTCCCTTTCAGTCAAACATCTGTTTAGGACATTCCATTTGTAAGAAGTGCTGAATGATGCAGAAATGAGAGGAGCCTACGTTGCTTCCTCTGCGCACCGAGATACCTTTAACGCCGTTCAGAAATCCTAACTTACCTTGGCAGCAAACTGCGCCTCTAAACACAGGATCCAGTGACTCTCGGAAAGTCGAGTTTGTCCACGGAGAATCCCGCCAATTCCTCTGATACCAAACGTTCCGGCGAAGTTTGGAGGTATAAAACTACTTCTGAGCCAAATTCTTGCGCTCCTGCAGCTTGTAGTACTGTACCATCTGTTGTGCCTGTGCGCGTCGAGCTCTGCGCGGCGAGGAGAGGAGAAAGGGGAGGAGAGGGAGGCTGTGAAGGGTCCAGAACGCACGGCCACCAGTGGATGTGAAAGCTCGCACACATGGAAGATTACTGAGACTCAAAAGCTAAATGTTGCCAAATCAACAGCATCGCGATAATAAGGTCTGTGCCTTCTTATATCTTTCAGTCGATGAAAAGAAACCTGAAAATATGCATTAAGTTGGCACAACAGGTTAATACGCATACAGGCGCAGATAGGTTTGTAAGGACCCCCGGGAAACCAAGATAAAAAAGTCCATCTTTTATTGCAGTAGCATAGTCGCACACTGTAAAATTCAGAAACATCCAGCCTTCAGTTTGAGTGCATTTATTCAGTAGTAGAAATTCATGTTAAGTAATTATTATTGTTAATACAATCACTGGTGGCACAACGTTTGCCCTGACAATTTCCTTTAAAAATAAATGTAACTCAATTGTTTTGTGATTTAGGAACTTTTTCTAACTCACTGTTTCCTTGGGGAATAAATATGATATGACAAAGAAGCCCATTTCTTATAACTGTTTTCACTAGGCTGGATGAGGTCCTATATTCATCTTGCTACCATACACAGTGGATGGTAACCAGATGGTGAGAGAAATCACCAGAGGTCACTGTTAGAGAACAGCAGCAAATAATTCTATCTTAGGGTGGTAGTGGTCACTAAGTTTCTATAACAAACTTTAAAGGTTTTCTACATGCCAGCTGGTTGTTTTGGAGTAATGTCCAAATGAAAAATAAATTTCAGACAATGATGTCTGGAAGAGGAGAAGAAGAGTTAGATCGACCAAGGGGTAATAGTGATGGAAATATAAATACAGGAGGAACAGAAAAGAGAATGGCTTACTAGCTTGAAGTAGGAGGACGGGGTTGAGGGAGAGGTGATGATCCTGGTGGTAGAGTGTGAAGGGAGATGCTTTGATGAGGATCTGTGTTCCAGAGATGGTTCTGTTGAAGACAGAACAGGTGAGTCTGGTCATCCAAGAAGAGGGCGAACAGAGGGTTGGAGAGCGGGCAGGCAGATGACGACTGGGGACGACGAAGCTGCAGAGCTCGACTTTGGGGTAAGTGATATTCCAAAGCAGAGCAGTCTCTAGGTGATTTGTCATTGGAATCCAGCATAAACGCATCAACTTTAACCTGGAGGTACAGAGAGCGTAAGGATAAGTCTAGGAAACATTTTATACATAGGGGATTGACTCTACCAACAAAGTGGCAAAGTACATTTTTCCTGCAGCTCCTTAAATCTCCAGCCATTGACAGGTGTGCCAGCCATACCCCCAGCAGAGATTCTCTTTTCAAGAGAAAGTCACACAAGCACAAAATCACACTCACCCAACAAGACCATGACAACTGCCTTATAGTACTACCTCAGTTGGTTGAAATGCCCCACTTAGACGCTTGTTATAGTCATCTACCAGTCTCTAACAATGGTCTGAGGACAGTTTGCCCCGCTGTCAGCTGTGAGATTTGTTTTTAGGTGTTTCCTTGCATGTACAGCCTGTTTCAGGTCAACTCACAGAATCTCAATGAGATCAAGAGCTAGGCTTTGACACCATCATGTTGTAAGCTTTGACATCGTCACGTTGAAGGGGTTCAGTTCTGCTTTGGCTTTAATCGTTTTACAGAGGGTCTCACATTTTCCTCATACACCCCCTGAAATATGATAGAATTAATGGTGGACTCTATGGTGGTGAAATTACCCAGTCCTGTTGCAGTGAAGCATTCCCTAACCATGACAGTTCCACTTCATATTTGGTATGAGGTTCTTTTCCTGGTGTGCTTTTTTTTTGGTTTATATCAAACATGCCCCATGTTCTAGGGTCCAGATACATGCCCCATGTTCTAGGGTCTCAGCTAATCAATGAACATCACTCTAGAAGTCCTGGTCTTTGTCTACATTTGATCTGCCTAACATTAATCTGGCTTTCATGTTTTTCTTAGAGATCGAAAGGTTTTCTTCTTGAACACTTTCCATTAAATGTAAGACTTGTACAGTCTCTTTCTGACTGTACAGACACACATTTTTATAGGTCCTGTGATGTCATTTTAGGGATTTTGAATATTTCTTGCTCTCAGAGTGAACTTGCTTAGATGATCACACCTGGGCATGCTGTCAGTTGTGTTGAATGTCCTCCACTTGTAGACTATTTTCTGGGTAGTGTAGAGGTGGATTTCAAATTCTTTTGAGTCCTCTTTAAATTCCTTGCCAAACTCATAGGCTGCTACAATCTTCTTTCTGAGGACCTTAGACAGCTCCTTCACCATGGTGTTTACTCTCAGGAGGATTGTATATTACAAAACTTATAAGGTTTATATTATAAACCTCATAAGGTTTACAATATAATTGCACAATAATTGCAATACAACTTAAAAAAATGCTTAGGGCTTCATATCTTTTGATGTAATCGAGCCAACAGAGTGAACCAGCTGTATCCTCTTGTGCTGATTATATAATAAAGGGAATACTGACGGTGTCTGTTTAAACACAGCTGAAACTGATGGTGGTCGTGCAGAAACCTTCCATATTCATAGGTAAATTCCATAGATTGTAAAGAAACATCCTTCCGCAAATGTGAATAAAAGCTGTAAAAAAAACATTTGTCAAGGTCTATGAGGTCTAGATCCGTGAATGCATTTATACTAGAAATCTAAAGATCTAAACACATTTGACTGTGGGCTGTTTCTTATCCCATGTTAAGGAGAGCTTTTTTTCTGAAAAAAACTGTAAACAGACATTTGTTTAATTCATTTTTCAGACATTCATTTGATTTAATTGTTAGTGGTTTATGAAAAAAGGGGTAGCACTGGATTCTCAGAGAGCAGATGGTTTCTTTTAGCCGTGAAGGCTACTGTATGATGGCTCGCGTTTTCCAAGGACCCTGGTTGCCCTTAGAGAGACTGTAATATCAACAAAAGGCCTGTTAAGGGTACAAAAGAGGTAGACATGTAAAAAAGACAAAGAACCAAAAGCTCCACTGTTTCTGTGTATCGATTCTCTCTCAGCCCTCTTTCTACTTTTTATGCATCAGCAACACCAACTTATCACTTATTTTAAATTACAGAGCTTGTAACCTGCAGGGGTACATTAGGAGCAAAAAAGCTTGTGTGCATTTTTTTGGGGTGGGGGCCATATTTTGCCCTCTGTCGTTATGCAGCATGGCATCCGTATTCTGCTGATTTATTACCTAGTTAGTTTCTGGGTTGTTTTAATGTCTCAATCGTTCTCCCCAAAGGGTATTTTTGTCATAGTGTGCCTTGCGCTCTTTGTCACATCAGATGCCTCATATCACAACAGCGTACATGGCCTTGTAGCATCACAGCACTCAAGCTGGAGTTGCCATGGCAACGGGCAGTTGGAGGGGTTATGTGAACATATTGAGGAGATGATGGGGAAAGGATGATTTAATAATTAGACAGATACAGCCCCGCAACACCAGGTTTTTGAAAGAATGTCAAGTAAGGACTGTTTTTGTTTGCTCAACACTAAAACTAAATTTAATCACCATGAGAACCTGCTTGCGTTTTTGTGGTAGGCAACCATGAATGAATGGCTCTTTTGGCAGCAGATTCCTGCTGCGCAGATTCCATAAAGACAGGATTTCTAAGAGGAAGATGTGGCTTCATGGAGGGATTTGATAGCACTGAGAAAGAGAAGTCAGTTTTCTCAGTTTGAACGATCAAAGCTGCACCGCTCAAAATAATATCACAACAAGTCTTGCAAAAGTATTTACACCACTTTACCTTTTCCACATTTGGTTACATTAAAAACACAAACTTGATGAATTTTATTGGGATTGTATGTAATAGACCAACAGAGAGTATGCGCATTATTGTGAAGTGCAAGAAAATGCTGTTATGGGGTTTTCAGATGCCCTGAGTTACTACTTTGTACAACCCCCATTTTGCTGACCAACTGTCTCTACCACCTTTTGCAGATCTAGAGAGAATTGTTTCCCAGTCTTTGCAATTTAGCTAAAACTCTATCAAATTAGGTAGAGAGCTTCTTGAACATTGATTATCAAGTCTTAGCAGATTCTCAGCTGGATTTAGATTTGGGCTTTGACTTTGTCCTTCTAATACATAAATATGCTTTGATAGCTCTGGTTGTATGTTTAGGATTGTTGTCCTGCTGGAAGGTGGAACCTCCACCCCAGTCTCAGTTCTTTTACAAGTTTTATTCAGGGTTTGCCCTGTGTTTAGTTTTCCATGACTGACTAGGTTTCCTGGCCCTGCCATAGAAAAGCATCCCCACAGCATGATGCAGCCACCCCCAGGTTTCAGGATAAGTGGGAATGGTCTCAACTGACTACAGCATCTTCTTAAACATATTTGGTTTGTCCAGTACTTGACTTGTGGCAAACTGCAAAAAGAACTTTGTATAGCTTTCTTTCAATGACTGCCTTTTTCTTCATACTCTTGCATGTGTAGAGGGCAAGACTAAAAGCTGTCCTGTTAACAGATTCTTCCACCTGAGCTGTGGATCTCTACAGCTCTTGACTGGTTTTTGGATTAATGCTCTTCTTGCACTGCCTGTCAGTGTAGGTTGACAGCCATGTCTTGGTAGGCTTGAGATATCGTTTTATAGCCAAATCCTGCTTTAAATTTCTCCCTGACCTGTCTGCCGTGTTCCTTGATACTGCTTGTTCACTAATGTTGTCTACTGAACCTCTGAGGCCCTCATAGAACAGCTTCATTTATACAAAGATTTCATTTAGGGGCCTTCAATTAAAAGGGGCTGAATAGAAATGCAAAACACTTTTAAAATTTTTTGGGTGAAAATTTTTGAAATCTATGTATTACTTTTCACCAAGTTAACAATTATGCACTGCTTTTTGATCTATCACATAAAGTAACAATACACTACTGGAAGGTTTGAAGTTGTGATGTGACAATGTAAAAAAGTTTAGTTAGGTTTAAATACTTTTTCAAGACACTGTATCAGTCTGTAGGGCACATTATTCTCCACTCCTGCTCTACTGTGACATAGTTGAACACATTTTGTGAAGCAGATCTGAATACAAAAATGTGCATTTAGAAAGAGGAAGACAAAAATGCAGAAACACAATATTTAGCTGAAACGTTTAGATGAATGTTGGTTTATAAAGGCAGGATTTGCTGTAAAATCTAAAGAATAAGCTGCACGATAGACAGAAGCTCACTTCATAAATCATAAATCACTGACCATATTTCACTTTCACTGACACACACAAACTATAGTACGAACAAAAAATACAATAAACGAGAGATGTACAAACCACAGGGATTTCTCTTCATGTTGCAATAAGTGCAAGACAAGCATTCGATTTTATACTTGCAGACATGTTCGTCCCGCACTACAGCAGCTCATAACTTTAATGTTGTCTAGGACCATTCTTCCTTCCCTCAAAATTGCTCCCTCAAGATGCAAGCATTATCTCACAATACATACATGTTTTTCTCTACGCTCAGCTCACTGCTCCATTGGAGTTACAATACAATGCCAGATTAGAAAAGCATTGTGCAGATCCTGCAGAAGAGAGATACTCTGTGAGAAATGATATAATGCTTGTACAGATTGTCCCATCTTGTTAAAGATGCTGGACTGGTTGAAAATGTGGCTGCATGCATCTCTTGAACAATGTTTACTGATAAAACAAACTTTAAAATGTAACCAATAAAATAGGGGTAACAGTTTAAATACAGGTTTATTTTGGTAGGTTTAAATCAACAGTTAAACATTTTAATTCTATAAATTTAACAGCTAATATAGACTTGTGTCTTGGTTCTGAGTGATGGTATGGTAGGGGGAGAGAAATTGAACTGGGTCTGATTCTGCTAAATGCAGATGTTGTTCCAGTTTGTCAAGGTGAAAAAGTAGCTGTGCCAAAATGTGGCACTCTTGAACTGCCGGACAGTCTTCATTCCGACACTTACTTATAGCCATATGGAATAGATCATGACCGAAAGAATGAGATCCAGGGTAAGTGGCTAAATTACTTATCTCTGACCAGACTAAAAGCTGCAGTAACTTAAATAAAAATTATTTTTTTAAACATTTGTTAAAACTGTCACTTTGTCCAGCCAGTAGAATATGAGACGGATAATCTATGAAAAAAAATCAAGCCCCTCTGTCACCTACTGCCATTAGCAGAAATACACCGCTCCCAGCCAGAAACAACCAATCGGAGCCAGAAGGAATGTCTTAGCAGCGTCAATCAAGCTCGTGCACAAGCTGCTCACACCCCTCCCTCGCACAGCGCCCACCATCGTTTGACCTCAAGATTGCCATTATGCTGCAGCTGTGCTAACCTTTTCCTAATGTTACAGGAAAACTACCAATTTCAACTGCTCACAAAACAAAAAAAGGTAAACAGAAGATGATTTATAACGAAAAGCAAGCAGTCTTCGCTGTGGGGGAGGAGCTGTGAAAAGGGGGCTGTAGCACAGCAGAGAGCAAGGGGCAGGGACCTGTAAGGTGTACTTGTTACAATTTTCAGGCTAAGTCCACAGTTTTCTTAGAACTCCCTACTGCAGCTTTAAAGACACGGGGAGGACAGTAGAGCCATGTCTTCTCTGCATCAAAGGGCGTCAGTTAAGGTGTTTCAGGCAAATGCCTCTCAGATAATTGAAAGATATTCTGTGCAAACATGCATAATCTGGCAGAACTACTCATGTGAAGCCATATATGATTCCATAACATAAATTCTAACATGAGCTCCATCTCTCCGGAAGGAGGATAAATATTCCCACATCAGAACCCATCACAGCACTTAAGTGCCTCTTTGCAGCACGTAGATTGATCCACTTCTCTCATAGCAGCATTTTTTTTTTGGTCTCCTGAATTAGAGCTAATGGTGAAATTGAAAATAAAATTAGAACAATGGAGAGGCTGTAGAGTGAAGATCTGCTTGTGTTATATAATGGAAGCTTTTGAACAATTTTGGTGGCAAACAATTGGAGTCGCAAAGGAACAAAGGGAGAATGTGCTGACTGCATATAGACTTTATTCACTTGCCATCCGTTTAAGCTTGAAGTGGCTTAAAATATTAAAATGGGAAATGTGATACCAGCATTGTGTTTTAATCTATCTTAGGAATTAGACATGCCATCTCTTAAGTGTCTCTGAATACTTCACAAATCCCAGTGTGTCAGCATATTTAATTTTGTCTGAACACCAAAGAAGCTCTAACCCATGCTGCACAATGGTGCAGAGATTCAATAACAAATGGTGGCAAACCACAGATGAACTGTTCTCATTCTAAAATAAAGAGCAGATCACAATGAGTATTTACTGTCGTCTTTTGTGAGGCTGATTACAGCAGGACAGCATTTGCAATGTTTATGTGCCAAACCTCGGAGTGGTTTTAGGTGCAAGAATACGGCCAAGTGCAATAGCTGCTCAACATTTAAATAGGTAGTGTATGTGAGTGCTTGCCAAGGATTTCTGCTATTTCTGGAAGCCCCAAAATAACACAGTGCGCTAATTCTTGTGAAAGGCGTGGAGGGTTTAGTATAGATCTAATGAATGATTAATCATGACCAGAACAGACCTAAGCTTTTTAGATTTCTGTCAGAAAAGCAACACAGGCAAAACTATGTGAAAGCAGTAAAAAAATCATCAAGTCATGCTTTTATTAAAACAATTAATTTTTTCTACATAAAGGTTTAAATTTTAATTTATATTTCTGCCTGAAGAAGAAACAGATGCTTTCGTTTTTGCAAATGTTAATGACAAGTGAGAACAAGTAATGAGTAATTTATTGTTATTCCAATGACACTAAGTCTTGTCCAGATGATATAGATACATTTGTATATTTCTTCAGAAACAGGAGATCAAACAACACTTTGGAAACGAGCACCAACTAGCTCATCTTTCGATACCCAAACTGCAGGAGATGTTGCTAAGGAAATTAGTCTGACTTTTTACTCAGCAATGTCTCTTCTCCAGCCTGTGTTCAGTCTCCATGGTAACTAAGTTTTGTAGTGGCTAATGCATGGCAGGAGTCCACACTACTTCTATTATTTGTTTGGGTTTTAACCCAGATATGAGCCACAGCAAGTTATAGGTTTTACAGCGGATCCACCACCTTCAGCTAGGACAGTTAAGATTTTGCTTTCAAACTGAACAATGACCCTGGCTAGCATGGGTGGAGCACTGCAAAAAAATTTAACCATATCTGTCTGACAGATTCCAGTTTGTTTATGTAAATGATAAATCATCTTTAAACTCCAGGGTTATTTGTGGAGTACCACAGGGTTCAGTACTTAGGCCAATTCTCTTTACTATATACAGGGGTTGGACAATGAAACTGAAACACCTGGTTTTAGACCACAATAATTTATTAGTATGGTATAGGGCCTCCTTTTGTGGCCAATACAGCATCAATTTGTCTTGGTAATGACATATACAAGTTCTGCACAGTGGTCAGAAGGATTTTAAGACATTCTTCTTGCAGGATAGTGGCCAGGTCACTACGTGAGACTGGTGGAGGAAAACGTTTCCTGACTCGCTCCTCCAAAACACCCCAAAGTGGCTCAATAATATTTAGATCTGGTGACTGTGCAGGCCATGGGAGATGTTCAACTTCACTTTCATGTTCATCAAACCAATCTTTCACCAGTCTTGCTGTGTGTATTGGTGCATTGTCATTCTGATACACGGCACCGCCTTCAGGATACAATGTTTAAACCATTGAATGCACATGGTCCTCAAGAATGGTTCGGTAGTCCTTGGCAGTGACGCGCCCATCTAGCACGAGTATTGGGCCAAGGGAATGCCATGATATGGCAGCCCAAATCATCACTGATCCAACCCCATGCTTCACTCTGGAGATGCAACAGTCTGGGTGTTACACTTTTTTGGGCTTCTCCACACCGTAACTCTCCTGGATGTGGGAAAAACAGTAAAGGTGGACTCATCAGAGAACAATACATGTTTCACATCGTCCACAGCTCAAGATTTGCGCTCCTTGCACCATTGAAACCGACGTTTGGCATTGGCATGAGTGACCAAAGGTTTGGCTATAGCAGCCCGGCCGTGTATATTGACCCTGTGGAGCTCCCGACGGACAGTTCTGGTGTAAACAGGATAGTTGAGGTGCACATTTAATTCTGCCGTGATTTGGGCAGCCGTGGTTTTATGTTTTTTGGATACAATCCGGGTTAGCACCCGAACATCCCTTTCAGACAGCTTCCTCTTGCGTCCACAGTTAATCCTGTTGGATGTGGTTCATCCTTCTTGGTGGTATGCTGATATTACCCAGGATACCGTGGCTCTTGATACATCACAAAGACTTGCTGTCTTGGTCACAGATGCGCCAGCAAGACGTGCACCAACAATTTGTCCTCTTTTGAACTCTGGTATGTCACCTATAATGTTGTGTGCATTTCAATATTTTGAGCAAAACTGTGCTCTTACCCTGCTAATTAAACCTTCACACTCTGCTCTTACTGGTGCAATGTGCAATCAATGAAGACTGGCTACCAGGGTGGTCCAATTTAGCCATGAAACCTCCCACACTAAAATGACTGGTGTTTCAGTTTCATTGTCCAACCCCTGTATATGCTTCCAATAGGTCAAATTATCAGGCAGCATAGAGTAAATTTTCACTGATGATACTCAGCTTTACTTATCCTTAAATCCCGATGAACCCAACCAGTTAGATAAACTACAAGCATGTCTTGAAGTTATAAAAACTTGGATGACTTTAATTTTTTTGCTTCTAAATTCAGACAAGACAGAAGTTGTCGTCTTTGGACCGGAGTCTTTAAAAAAGAAGCTGCTTAGTCAATCACTTAACCTGGATGGCATTAAATTGACCTCCGGTAAGAAAGTAAAAAACCTTGGTGTTATTTTTGACCAGGACATGTCATTTAAATCCCATATTAAACAGCTTTCTAGGATTTCCTTCTTTCACCTCTGGAACATTGCCAAAATTAGAAATATCCTATCCAGGAGTGACGCTGAAAAACTAGTCCGTGCATTTGTTACTTCAAGGCTGGACTATTGTAATTCCTTACTATCAGGATGTCCACAAAATGCAGTTAAAAGCCTTCAGCTGATTCAAAATGCTGCAGCAAAAGTTCTGATGAAAATTAAAAAGAGAGATCATATTTCTCCTATTTTAGCTTCCCTTCATTGGCTCCCTGTTAAATCCAGAATAGAATTTAAAATTATCCTCCTCACATATAAAGCCCTTAATGATCTAGCTCCATCATATATCAGAGATCTGATTGTTCCATACGTTACTAACAGAGCACTTCGTTCTCAGACTGCAGGTTTACTGGTGGTTCCTAGAGTCTCTAGAAGTAGAATGGGAGGCAAATCCTTTAGTTATCAGGCAGTTTTAGTCCGTGAGGCGGACACCCTGTCTACTTTTAAGGCTAGGCTTAAAACTTTCCTTTTTGATAAAGCTTATAGTTAGAGTGGCTCAGTTTATCAGGGAGGGAGCCTTCCTCCCTCCCTGTTGGATGGAGTAAGGGGGAGTCAGGTTTAGCCTAAACCGGTTCAGTTACGGTTGAGGTGCAAACACACCCTCCACTTCTGCTACCTGTATGACCCCTTCTCTTTTCCAATGGTTAAAATCAGTCTGACAGAGAGAGGTATCCCAATCCTTGTGGTTTTTAGTATAACAAAGACCATCAGTGGGACCCTTTGTGAGGTTCCTTGAAACGACATTGTTGAAAATAAGCGCCGTTTAACTAAATAATCTGAACTGAAACTTTTTGTGTAGTTATGCTGCTATAGGCTTAGGCTGCTGGAGGACATAATGACCACCTTCACCCTCTACGCTACATTCTCACACTACTCTCCAATTTTACATTATTTGTTGTTATTTCAACTTTTAACTTTGTTCTCTCTTTTTTCTCTTCCTAGAAGCTACACCTGGCCTGACTCTGTGTCTACCTGTGACACCTTTCTGGAGAGGGGCATCATCCGAGCTTCTGCTGGCAACAACTTAATGCGCACCCTCTACCGATGATCCACATGGCCCTGTCTTTTAGTGTTTAACCCTTTCTCTCTCCTAGAGATGGCGATTGACTGAGCTTTTACTGTGACTAACTCTATGTTCTCTCTTTCAGACTCTAACCTTGAAAACTGGCTCAGAGTTTATCTGTTCTTTCTTTCTAGGTGAAATGACTAAAGGACCTACATCCATTAACATTTACTTTTCCTTCCCATAGAAAGTAACCCTGGATCAGTGCTTCTTTGTTTTCTTTGTGTCTCTGCTCTGCTCTCAAACCCCCAGTCGGTCGTGGCAGATGGCCGCTCATACAGAGCCTGGTTCTGCTGGAAGTTTCTTCCTGTTAAAAGCGAGTTTTCCTCTCCACTGTCGCTACATGCATGCTCAGTATGAGGGATTGCTGCAAAGTCAACGCCAGTGACTGTCCACTGTCTCTACATGCTCATCCGGGAGGAGGGAATGCTGCAAGTCACTGACTGGATGCAATCTGCTGGGTTTCCTTAGACAGAAAAACTTTTTATGCATTTTGAATAAATAACTAACTCTGACTGCACTGTTCAATGGTTAGGATTAATTGGAATGTATGTACCTGACTTTTGTGAAGTGCCTTGAGACAACATGTGTTGTGAATTGGCGCTATATAAATAAAACTGAATTGAATTGAAATTGAATTGAATGAATTGAATTGCATTGTGTTTCCCAAAGGCCCATCGTCCAACCTGCATGAATCCACCCTGGGCGCCAGCTGCCCAATTGGCTCCCCTCTTGCCCTACCAGCACCCACACCTGCAGACCCACGCTATTCACCCAGACCAGGGGTTGTGTTTACCAAGTATTTTCCATTTTTGACTGTTTTCTTTAAACAGTGACAGAAAAATCTGAAGGCCATTTCAACCTGAAAAGACTCATAATAAGAAACAAGATGGCGATTAGAGAAGTCTATTGATAAAAGTTAATATCTTTAGCGCTCGGACCCCGGAGGAAGACATGATTGCTGAGAATGACATGAGCTCGAATTAACGTCTTAGGCTTAGAATTAGATAAGTCTTCCCCCCCTTGGGATCTGATACTGGTGGTGGAGTGAAGGCCTAAGAAGGTAAGAGAGCCGGGAGGAGTATGGAAGGGAGATGGTGGAGGCGGGGCGGAGGAGGGTCGAAGCTCAGCTGAAGAGCGGGGAATCCACGACTGGAGGACCATCAAAGCCAAGCCTCTGAGGATGATTGATTGAAGACACATGCGGATCGGACACTGATTGGATGGAGGAGAGACGCAAGGTGGAGTCATAGGATGGCCGGGGGGTGAAGGTGAGTCTTTCAGTTTGAATTTTCGTCAAAACTCCATTTCAACCTGAAATGACTCACAATAAGAAACAAGATGGCGATTAGAGAAGTTTATTGATAAAAGTTAATATCTTTGGCGCTCGGAACCCGGAGGAAGACATGAATGCTGAGAATGACATGAGGTTGAATTCATATTTTAGGCTTAGAATTAGATAAGTCTTCCCCCAAAACAGGCTGAGGCCGAGGCCGTGGCTGGAATTAAACATACTTGATAAATGATAAGTAGAAAAGGGAAGAGCTGGATAGGCATAGCGAAAGGATGAGATAGGAGAGAAGAAGAGTCGAGCCTGATAGGACATAGAGAGGGATGGATTGGACCTGTAGAGGAGAGAGGGAGGTTAGAATGCTTGAGATACTAGATGGTTGATTGAACCGTGAAGGCCTTGGGAATGAGAGCTGAGATTGCTGAGGAAAGAAATGATAGATTGTGCCGCGAAGGGAGTGAGAAGGAAGAAAGGACAGCCGCAGAGGCTGAGAATAAGAAATATTGAGCCGCGAAGGCATCAAGAGAGGACAGCATTGCCGCGGAGGCAATGAGAATGAAATTATGCCACGGAGGCATGAAGAGGGATGCATGAATTGCCGCGGAGGCAATGAGAGAGATAGATTGATAGAGATGGTATGACGTGCCGCGGAGGCATCGAGACATGAATGCACTGCTGAGGAGGCAATGATATCGTGCCGCGGAGGCATCGACAATGAATGAATTGCCACGGAGGCGATGAGAATGATATTTCGTGCCGAGAAGGCATCAAGAAATGAATGCATTGCCGCGGAGGCAATTATATCGTCCCGCGGAGGCATCGACAATGAATGGATTGCCACGGAGACAATGAGGATGATAATTCATGCCGCGGAGGCATCGAGAAACAGAAGCATTGCCGCGGAGGCAATGAGAAAAATGTTTCGTGCCGCGAAGGCATCGAGAAATACATGCATTGCTGCGAAGGCGATGGGGATGATGAGGATTTAAGCAGAGAAGGCAAGGAGAGTGAAGGAGAGGCCAGCGAGGGAGTAAGAGAGGAGATTTGAACCTATGAGAAGAAAAATTATGAAGATAAATGAAGATGATGTGATGGTACCTGATAAGAAGAAGCATAAAGTGAAGACTAGGGAGAGGAGTTTATAGATAAAGTTCATATCTTTGGTACTCGGACCCCGCTGGAAGACATCAATGCCGATAATGACATGAGCTTGAATGGACATCTAGGATAGGATTAGAATTTGAGATGTCTTACCCCCAAAAATACCCGAGGTTGGGGCGAGGCTGAAATAAAAACAGTATGGAAGTTAGAATGAATGAAGTTGGTCTGACTTGCGGGCGTAAAGAAGGGATGATCTGAGCCTGAAAGATAGCAAAGAAAATTATTGAGCCTGACAAGGCGTGAAAGGGCTGGACTGTGCCTGACAAGGCATAGAGAGGGATGAGGCGTGTGCCTGGGAAGTCGTAGAGAGGAAAGAGGCGTGTGCCTGACAAAGCGTAGAAGGAGCTTGATCTAGAATGAAGTGATGAGAAGAAATGTCGGAGACTTAACAGATATCGTCAGCTGACGGATGTTGGAGGATGGGGACCTTGAAGCGAATGAGCGGACAGATTGAGGTTTGATAAAACAGTCTCACATAGCAAGCATAAGTTTAAACTGAAAAGGCCAACCACCACAAGATAATGCAGAAGCTCTTACCTAAGAGCTGATAGATCATTGAGCAGATAGCACAGAATGGAAGTCTGGGCGGACATATGAAGAGAATGCTGAAGTCGACCAGTGGCCTAATTGTTGTAGGGAAGCTGTGAAAACTCCTTGGGTAGCTGCTGAAGTGGCTGTCCCGATTCTGAATGAGTGACCTGAGAACTGACTAGACGGAAGATTGCACTGAACAAAGTTTGCCTTAGAAATTTGAGGGACCAGGAGGCGATCGTGGAAACTCTTTCTGGAGTGAGGAAGGGGCATGCTGGGTGAGCTGATTATGTGATGTTTGAGAGCAAAAGTGAATATGGCTTGGAAAGAACAAAACGGGCTATCAAGACAGGCAATGGAAATGAAACATGGACCTTTAGTTTTGTTTTGTTTAAGGTAAAATTTGAAATGGTCAGGATAAAACTTGAGGTCTGAAAAGAAAAAAAAAGAAATATCTAGATGGCACGAATGAATTAGAAGGAGAGGTAAATTCGCAGTGTCTAAGAAAGCCATGGAAGCCGAGGAGGGAGGCACTAACAGAAGAGATTTGAAATAAGGTGAAAAACGGATCGAGCTAAGGGTCATGAGAAGAGTTTTACGGCGGGGAAGTTTAATAGATCATCGGGAGTCAGGCTGCGCTATGCAATGTTTTGAGAAGCCTTTGAGGAGAAGATAATGCGTAAGGAGGGAAAAGGCTCGGAGTGGGTTCAGAAAGATGATCTTTTAATAAAAATTGATGCCTGCTAAAATGTTACGGCTGTAGGGGAGCTTGAAACGATGGTGTTCAAAACAATGGGTAATGAAAGCTAGGACTAAATGTAAACCAGGTTCGATGACATGTTATTAACAAGGTAAAATTTTGCAAAGGTTTGCCAGGCAAAGGAATAAGGTTTGAAAGTGGAAGGAGCTAGACCTGAGATACAGCAGCTTTTGGCAGATTGCAAAAGAGGAAGGAGAGAGAGTAATAATCGAAGTAGGGTAAAAGTAGGCTGATGGACAGAGACGTCAGAAGACCTGAAAATTTAAAACCAGACAGAGCAACTGAATTAGAATAACCTGGAACATGACAGGCAGAATGATGAACTTAGGAGTTATGGCCAGCCAGGATTCAACGGAGGTAAGAGCTATGTTCGTGAAATTACAGTAATGCAGTAATGCAATTACAGTAATGCAGTAATGCAGTAATGCAGTTAATGCTTGTATTTTGAAAACACTCTGGGAAGGTGCTGTAAATCGATTGTCGCAAACTGAACAGCGCAGTGCCGACCCGACATGCAGAGAGAAAGTGTGCTCCACGATTAGACGGGAAAAGATATAGTTAAGATGTATATCGAAACAGTAAATGGTTCCGTAGCGCCTGGTTAATAAGGGAACAAGGTTAGTATAAATGTTTGAATGCGTAAATTAATATTTAGATATTCTAGGGCGCAAACAGGTTGCTTTTACATATACAGGGGTTAGACAATGAAACTGAAACACCTGACTTTAGACCACAATAATTTATTAGTATGGTGTAGGGCCTCCTTTTGCGGCGAATAAAGCGTCAATTCGTCTTGGGAATGACATATACAAGTCCTGCACAGTGGTCAGAGGGATTTTAAGCCATTCTTCTTGCAGGATAGTGGCCAGGTCACTACGTGATACTGGTGGAGGAAAACGTTTCCTGACTCGCTCCTCCAAAACATCCCAAAGTGGCTCAATAATATTTAGATCTGGTGACTGTGCAGGCCATGGGAGATGTTCAACTTCACTTTCATGTTCATCAAACCAATCTTTCACCAGTCTTGCTGTGTGTATTGGTGCATTGTTATCCTGATACACGGCACCGCCTTCAGGATACAATGTTTGAACCATTGGATGCACATGGTCCTCAAGAATGGTTCGGTAGTCCTTGGCAGTGACGCGCCCATCTAGCACAAGTATTGGGCCAAGGGAATGCCATGATATGGCAGCCCAAACCATCACTGATCCACCCCCATGCTTCACTCTGGGCATGCAACAGTCTGGATGGGGCTCTTTGGGGCTTCTCCACACTGTAACTCTCCCGGATGTGGGGAAAACAGTAAAGGTGGACTCATCAGAGAACAATACAGGTTTCACATTGTCTACAGCCCAAGAGTTGCGCTCCTTGCACCATTGAAACCGACGTTTGGCATTGGCATGAGTGACCAAAGGTTTGGCTGTAGCAGCCCGGCCGTGTATATGGACCCTGTGGAGCTCCCGACGGACAGTTCTGGTGGAAACAGGAGAGTTGAGGTGCACATTTAATTCTGCCGTGATTTGGGCAGCCATGGTTTTATGTTTTTTGGATACAATCCGGGTTAGCACCTGAACATCCCTTTCAGACAGCTTCCTCTTGCGTCCACAGTTAATCCTGTTGGATGTGGTTCGTCCTTCTTGGTGGTATGCTGACATTAACCTGGATACCGTGGCTCCTGATACATCTCAAAGACTTGCTGTCTTGGTCACAGATGCGCCAGCAAGACGTGCACCAACAATTTGTCCTCTTTTGAACGCTGGTATGTCAGCCATAATGTTGTGTGCATTTCAATATTTTGAGGAAAACTGTGCTCTTACCCTGCTAATTGAACCTTCACACTCTGCTCTTACTGGTGCAATGTGCAATCAATGAAGACTGGCTACCAGGCTGGTCCAATTTTGCCATGAAACCTCCCACACTAAAATGACAGGTGTTTCAGTTTCATTGTCCAACCCCTGTAGCTCCCCCCAGTAGAGGGTGCTAATATTCTTTGGTAAATTAATCACGCTTAAGCGCAATTACTAGTTTCAATATTATAAGCTAAGTGAAGTCACAGACAATTAAAATAATTTGTATTGCATTTATTTTATTGTACAGAGAAAATATAGAAGGCAATGGTTACAAATTTAATAAATATACGTTATAAAAGCACTCAAGGTAAAGACTGTCAAGATAAAATGGGGTTGTAATAATTTAAGGTAAATAATTCATATATGGTAAATAATAAGGCAAACAGGTTAAAAGAAGCATATTTTTAGAGTTACTGAAGGTATTTACGTTCAGTATATTTTTTAGCTATAATGATGTGTTCACATGCAAGGCTCTGACAACGAAAAGATTGTGAACCATCCGTTTGAGAGACCATCTTTTTTAACCGAGATGGTACAGAGCGTAAAGAACTGAAACAAGTCAGCCGAGAGATCGACATCGCTGTAAAAGGAAGAGATACCATTCCAGTTCGTAAGGAGACTGGAGCGAGAAGCCAGCAGTCTGAGTTTGGCCGGCACAGAAATGCTGGAAGAAAGGACGAGAAGAACAAAGAGCGCTCTGATGGCCGACTGAGCCACAGGAAGCAGGAGCTGGGTTGCATCATGACAAAATTTCAGTGGCGAGAATAAACCAGTCTAGACTCCTGATTGAGTGAGGGAGGATGCAGCTTTGGCGGAGAAGGATTTGTGATATTGATAGAAAAATCTGGAAGACATGTTTGAAATGTAGGTCGACTATGAGGGACGGATAGGTATCGTGCTTATTCTATGCTCTGTTAACAGAGCAGAAGACGTATCTGAAATGCTTAAAGGCGGTCGCGAGCTCGCCAAAAGGGGATTCTTAGAAAGGCAAGATTGTGGGATGGCCAGAGTAGAAGAGGACTTCGAACCCTGGGGTGCGGGGGATCGGTTTGAGAGACGAGATCGGAGGAGAACCGTTGCAGAAGCCGGGCCGAGTAACGCGGCGGCGGGAGCCGGGGTGAAGGCAGGATGACCTCGCCGACGCTTAGTAGGAGGATTGGAGGAGTTCTTAAGGCACCTTCCACTTGCCCGGAGCTGAGATGAGGGAAAAGGGGCCATCAAGGCAGCAGGCCAGTTGAATGGTCCTACGAGTGGAAGAGGAGGAAGGAGGGCGAGGATTCATCACGAAACAGTGTGAGGAACCGCCTTGTCGCCAGAGACTTAATCGGACATGTCGCAGCTGATCATCGAAGCTCAACTGAAGAGCGGGGAATCCATGACTGGAGGTCCTTAAAAGCAAAGCCTCGGAGGATGATTGATTGAAGACACATGTGGATCTGACACTGATTGGATGAAGAGAGACGCACGGTGGAGTCATAGGACGGCCGGGATGGGTGGAGGTGAGTCTTTCAGTTTGAATTTTCATCAAAACTCCATTTGTCATTTTGACAGATTGCAATTCATGTACATGTATTCAGATGGAATATTTTTTTAAATCAATAAAAATAAATGCTATTGTTTGTTGGATTATTATCATTTTAAAAAATAAAGTGGCGGGTAAAAATAGATTGTGACAGGATTTTTTTTACCCTGTCAGTCAAAATGACAGACAACATAACGGTCTAACACCCTTTGACCCAGACATGACCCAATTCCCTCAACCCTCCTCCCAACCCTAGACCTTTTAAGTCCCATTGATGCCACTACTTCCCCAGCCACCATAGCCTCCGGCCTGCCCACTAAGCCAGGGACGGTGAGGAGGCACCCCCTACCGTGCGCATAGACAGCCACCCCACGCAGGCGGCAGAGCAGGCCGTACATCAGCCAGTGGCAGTGGGCAGGCGAGACAAGAGTGCACAGCGGTCCAAAGCCTAACCCACCCTAAGTATTAGCAGCCATAGCACCACACCCCTCCACCAACACCTCTATGCCAGACCCATCGCCACCCCAGGACAGCACCCAGCAATTCCCAGCTTGCCTAGAGACAGCACCGCCCTGGCGCCACCATCCCCATATCCCGGCCACCGATGGATAATTTTTTTGTTTCCTCACATAACTTGCATATTACATGCACATTTTTGCCTTTAACTTTAGCGAACGTGAAATATCGCCTACACTTCCAAGTTTTGAACGCAACAGCAACACAATATCACCATCTCATGTGTGAGTTGACATGCTCCATTCTTCAACAACATTAAATGTAGCAAACAGCAAGTCGCACCTATCATTCTCTCACAGGCACAACCCATATGGGAAGAATGGGGTGGATTAAACTTCCATGTACAGCCCAGGTCTTCAAGGTAAGACTTCATGTCAGGACTACTGGTGTTGATCTGAAGCTCTGTGCAAGCTCCAATGAAATGTGTGCCTCTGTCTAGGCTAAGGTGTGCCTAACTGGCCCCCGTATCGACAGAAACGTCTCATTGCATTTATAAAACTTGAGGTTGTCATAGATTCAATAACATCCAAGTGTACATCTTTTTTTCGGTAACCTTAGTTAGAAGTGAGGTAACCTTAGTTCAAACCTCTACATATGACTCTGGCTTCACCAACTCAAAAGACTGAATCTGCTCTCGAGACCTGTCTGTATGGTACAGAAATTATGGACCTGAGAGCAAGAAAGAAGAACCACAGAAATTAACCTGCTCCCATGGTCTGCTGGATTCTCTTCTGTGTTTACATAATGCAATTGCTGAGGGCAAGAGGAGCTTCTTATCCGAGCCACCCTGCTGTCTACGTATGTATGAAACCTTCTTTAGGTGTTGTGGATGTAGCCAGAAACAACACGACTATCCATTTAGAACTTGACAGAATTAAAAACCAGGTCTGGCTCTGATTGAATTAGCTCTACTAGCTCGACAGCTAGCATTGCGGCGCACAATTCCAGTCGAGGTATGGTGTGCAGGGGACAAGGGGCAAGCTTACATTTTGCCATCACAAATCCTGCATGCCATTGTTTGTCAGAATCTTGGGCTCCCTTTTAGGCAGCAGCTGCAATCACCAATGTTGCGGCATCACAGAAAACACACAGTTCAAGAGCACCACAATGTGACAATGTGGAATGTATCTTCTTTATACATTCACGTTCTCAAGTTCACTCAAGGAATCGGCCCACTTTTTTCACTATACCTCCTTTTGTGGAGGGAGAGGGTGCATCCCATTCATATTCCAATGTGGAAATCTCCCTTACTAAGGCTTTGTCTTTTGCCGTGATGGGATTAGCACACCCAAAGGGATCATACAGACTGTTGACAGTGGAAAGTTTGCCTCTGCGAGTAAAAGTTCTCTTTAGCTCTCTTGTCCATTCTCCTGGCAGAAATCCCCTAAACTAAAAAACAGAATGGACTTTGACTTCAATATGTGATTAAAGCAAGAAAGTAACTTTTAATTTTGACATATAAATAATATAGAGATGTGCAAAGAAAAATGGTAAATTTGTTTATTCTGGAAGTGCATCTGGCAAATTCCTCTGGAAAGAGCTTGTCCATGTAGAAGACGTGGCGTTCACTGCTGGGTGGCAACCATCTGCAAAGGCCCTAGGGAAGGATGGGTCAACCATGTGATAAATGCTGTTTAGGTTTCAATTAAAGCACTACTCAAAGCAAGAGGCAAGATTTTACTTCATCTTCACTCCATCATTTAGGAAACAGAGTATCTGCAGCAGTATGGGCCAAAATCCCCGATATAGAATCTTTGAAAGGAATGGGGGAGTTAGAGACCTTTTTGCTATGTCAGCAGTATTATTGCAAGATCTATGGTACAGCAATGCTGGTGACTCAGCAGAGGTGATGTGCCCATTGATGAAATGAAATTAAATCCATTAAGACCAGTTTGAGTGACAGATCATTGAGTTTGAAGGGGTCTAAAATGACAAATCAATACACCTAATGCTGATACCACAAAATAGCTTTTCTCAGGATAAGTTAGGCTGACGCTCTCACATTATATCATTCAAAATAGATAAATCCGTGCTCTGCGATGGAATGGCGACCTGTCCAGGGTTTACCCTGCCTCTCGCCCATAGACTGCTGGAGATAAGCACCAGCTCCCCCGCAACCCTATACAGAAGAAGCAGGTTTAGAAAATGGGTGGATGGATCTGATGATCTGATGGATCGGAAATCTGATGAAGGACTGTATTGAATACAAGTCATAGAAAAGTTTGTTTTAACTTCAATATATAAAGTTCGGCAGATGGTTCAAGAGTACGTTTGTTGGATAATGAAAGCCCTATGGTTTGCACCTTTAATGCTCTTTAACTCCACCTGCTCTGCAAAAGGCTGATGTGCTAGAGTGGGTCCACATGCAGACACAAGATAAAGTTGGATTTTTGGTAGAAGATTTAATGACAGTTGGGCGCGGCGCTGGTGGTATAGGGGTTAAGCACGCGACCGTGTGCAGAGGCTATAGTCCTTGGTGTAGCTGTCACGGGCAACCATTGCTGGATGTCTCCCCCTCTCTTTGCCCCTCTTTCCTGTCTACCTACTATTGAAAAATAAAGGCCTGTAGTACCGCAAAAAAAAGAAATGTTAAGTAGTTGGGCTTTTATGTAATCAAAACAACTAGTAACTCTAAAACTACATTATCTATATAATAAAACAAAATATGTATTATCAGTAACATAGATTTAGAGTAATAAACACAGTTAAACGACTCACAGACAAAATTAAAATTGAGAAAAAAACTAGTAAAAACAAACACCTTTTATAAATGTGACATGCATAAAGACACAATTAATTAATTGGTGTAGCTTTGTTTGTATTTTAACACACTCTTCATTTCAGAAATTACATTTTAGAGTTACCATTCACCATGCTCCTGGTTACTCTATTATTATCAGGTCCTCGGATGTGCCTAGAAAGAGGCTTGGGGGCAAAACTATTTAATTAATTAACTTGCCTGATTTTCAGAGATTGATAATACAGAGATGAGGTACATATAGTTTTAGATATTGAAGCTTGAACACATTGCAAATAACAAGTGTGAGAAAATCCTGGCATACATAAACATCTGAGTTGCCAGAATGGGTTTGCAGTCTATTAGTTTAAAACAATTGAGATGAGCTTTTGCTGCTTTTGATATTTCTTAATCAAATTTAAGTTGTGGGTCCAAAATGAACTTAAAAACTTAAATTCAATAACCTCCTGTATTTTGGAGTTTTCTAAAGTCATTTTAAATGTTTCAGGTATACTTTGGTTTCATGAAAAGCAAATTGAAACAGTTTGTTGAGCCCAGCCTTGGGATGAAACAAGGACTGAACTGTAAAAACTATTAATCTTCTGAAACTCTGGCCTTATCAGACGTCCTCCTGTTCATCAGAACAGTTCATGTATGTGGTTGTGTCTGGTCAGAGAAAACTGGATAAAAAATTCCGGATAAAATATTTTAAATATTGTTTATTTAATTGTGTTTTGCCTTGTTTGTGGTGCCTAGCTGCTTGAGTGCTAACAGGCCACTGAGCCTAATGTAAAGTTGATGACTGGTAAAGAGTTACTTTAATCCTGGAATATTAGCTTATTTAATTTTATCTGAGTTTTCCCTTCATCTCATTTCACTTACCTGCATTAAATATGTCCCCATAAACATATTAAATTGTGTCCCTGTTATCTCAGCTGCTAATGCTAAAGCTAAAGCTCTGTTAATGCTACACAGCTCATTATATTCACGATGCGATCAGCCATAGGACACTGCCAGCACTCTTACACACATTAATATTTGTATTAATGGTATTTAAAAGGTACATGTGGCACTGAGGAGGGTTGTTAAATAACGACGCTGTTAAGTTGAACTGCTAACTCCCGGATGAGACATCATCACGCCTGCCATCAACACAGCAACAAGAAATTAATCAAAAATAATAAGGTTTATAGACTCCCCCTACTAAGAGTAGGTCACAGCAAAATAACAACACTGCATTTTCTTCCTTAACCTGTCACCTTGGAAATGATCATGAAATCAGCAGACTGAATCACTTTGTAAGAGAAATTAAACGTTTGTCTTAGTGTTGATGTTTGAAGGTTATAAATTTGACTGGCACAGATTGCATGGTGTTCAGTGAGAAAATGTATGTGTTCCTGAAAAGCATAATGCGTTGCACAGCTCCAGCTAGAATGACTCCCACTGGACTCTATGATGGCACTTTGATAAGAAGTCTCATTAAAAAAGCTGAAATAAAGATTTTAAGCACGGAAGGCAGATGCATTTCATTGCTGTCCGCTTTAAGACTGGTTGACTATCAGCTTTGAGAGTTATTAAGAGTTATTTTTGATGCCACCAAATTTGTTATCGAAACCTAGTGAAAGCTGCAAGTGTATGATGAAAGCCTACAGCATGGCACATTGGCTCATACCTGAGTTCATGAGTGAATTTATTGTTAGATGACCTGAACTGGCCTGTTGTAAACTTCCTATGAATCACAGCTGCTTCACCAGCACAAGGTGTTCACACACACACACCTGCAGACGCACACACACACACACATGCAGACACACGGTTTCCATGACAACATATTTTGATAAGTGTGCTTGAAGCCATCAAAAGGGGGAATAAAGAGTCACCATTTTAATAAGTTATAGACTGGTAAGAGCTACTTTATGACTGCTTAGAACAGTTTGGACATCGGTGTCCGATGGCAGACAGTTTATTTAGGTTGAGGGACATTGTGAGTAAAATTTATGAGTAAAATTAAATTGTATCTGAACATGGCAAGAACGGCCAGTTGCTTTCACTGAATGTCATAAAAAACTACCACTTAAAGCCTCATACAAGGAAAAAATGTTAGATTTATTTAATGAATCTGTTTCTTGGATGCTTTTAACAAAAAAACATTGTCTGGTTTTCTTGTTTTTTTGTATCACATTTGATACATTAGGTTTTTGCGGTCTTGTAATTGCAGTGCAGTGAAAAAGTATTTTGTTTCTTAACAGATTTATTCTTTTTTTACTTTTTTGTTACTTTCAAATGTTTCAGATTATCCAAACATTTAAATATCAGACAAATTAACCTGAGTAAAAAAATGTTTTCACATTCAGCTCATTTATTAAGGGGGAAAAGCTAGGCCCACCTTGTTAAACCATAAATAAACTGTGATTAACCCCAAGTTCAGTTTTATCAGCCACAGCCAGGTCTATGAATGTAAGAAGCCTCTTAAGAACCTGTCCGGCAGCATTAAAAAAATAGGCTAAAATATCCCATAAAGCAAAAAAACCAAAAAATTAAGAAAACAGAAAAACATTGGTGAACATTCAAATAAGTGTCTGTATAAAATTACTCCAAGAGCACAATAATGTCTCATCCAGGAGGTAACAAAAGAGCCCAGAGCAACATCTAAATTACTGTAGGCCTCACTTGCCTCAGTTATAGTCATTGTTCCTGATTCAGTAATAAAAATGAGACAAAAACAACATCACAAATTCATCACATTATCTCTTAGCATTTGCTTTCTGCTTTCGCCATTGACTGAGTTTGTATATCGCTTTGATAGTCATACAAACCACTCACACTAGAGCTAAATTCACCTAGTCACACTCAAAATGCATGAAAATACATACATTTTCAGGTTCAATTCTGCTATATGAAATCAGGAATTGACATTTCACATCCAAAAAATAAAAAACATCACTTCCTTTGGCATTTTAACAACAGTGGTCAGAGGGAAAATTAGAAGTGGCAAAAAGATTTTCCTTGAGCTCCCTTGATGAATTTTCCTCCTGTCCATTTTGCCTTCATGCCAAGATCTAAACATGATCTCTGGAGGAGTGCTGCATTCACAAACCCAATATGCCGACTAAACTTGTTATACGTTTTCAGTTCCTTTAGGTAAACCATTAGCCTCCCCTATACTGATCAGTAAATAGCAGGGATTGCATCTGATCAGAAACAAGACCCTGCAACGTAGACTAGCTGTGGAAGTGTGTGGAACAGTCTGACCATGCAGCGCACACAGAGCCGACCTCAGATCCTGCCCTGAGGGTGAAATATTGATGCCTTTTTTCCTGCTTGAAGTTGCCAAGCTTTGTCCTAAAAGTCTCTTAGTTTGCAACCGATTCATCTTCAATAGATTTTCTTTTAACACTGCCAGAGGAAGGAGTGCTGAGTCTAGGCTTGTCAGGTCATAAAACATAACTGTTAAGTTTAAAATGCACTGAAAATATGTAATTTATTAATGAGCTCATTTGAACAGGATCATGCACCACACAAATTTATGGGAGTGAAGTTATACTAGTATTTAGCGATGGCTGGGGAAACTACGTGGAGTCAACTTGTTTGTTGGATGTTGGAAATGTGGTCTTTGCTTTGGACCTTGCAAAAACATTTAGAGCATTTACACTTTTGCATATTTTGTTATATTCCAAACACATTTAAAGGTATTTATTTGGAATTTTATCTGAGAGACCAACAGAAAGAAGCACATCAACTGGCAAGGAGAGCATTAGGCAAAGACGCAACCCAGAGGCCCATGGTCACTCTGAAGTAGTAGCAGAAATCCACAGCTCAGCTGGGAAAATTATTGAAATGGAAAACTAAAAGTGGACTGCACGGTGGCGCAGTTGGTAGCACTGTTGCCTTGCAGTAAGAAGGTCCTGAGGACGACTCCCAGCAGGGGGTCTTTCTGCATGGAGTTTGCATGTTCTCCCCTTGCATGTGTGGGTTCTCTCTGGGTACTCCAGCTTCCTCCCACAATCCAGAGACATGCCTGTTAGTTTAATTGGTTTCTCTAAATTGTCCTTAGGTGTGTGAATGAGTGTGTGCATGGTTGTTTGTGTGTTGCCCTGCGATGGACTGGCGACCTGTCCAGGGTGTACCCCGCCTCCAGCCCATAGACTGCTGGAGATAGGCAGCAGTCTATCGCCATGACCCACGACCCACTATGGAAGAAGCGGTATAGAAAATGACTGACTGACTCACTGACTGAAAACTAATAGCTGGTCAGTGGAATTTAAAGTTTAACACTATGAGAGGTTCACATAACTGACACCGCACATCACCCTAAATTCACCGCTCTCATTGTGAAACACGGTGGTGGCAGCATCATGCTGTGGGGGAGGTAACCGATTAGAGACTTCAAAGGACTTGAGACTGGGGTAGACGTTTATGTAATTTTTCAGATTTTTATTTGTGGTTTTGTATTTTTGGTTTTCCTTCTGTTTAAGAACTGTGCACTACTTTGTGTTTCTCTTATACATAAAATACTAATAAAGTACACTGAAATTTCTGATTGTAAAATGACAAAAAGTTAGAATCTCTATGGGGTATAAAGATGTTTGTAGTATACTATCAGAAAATATTCAGAATAAGGTTAAAACAAAAGAAAACTATTTTGCAGTATTCCTATTTGATTCCGAATTTTTCATTAAAAAACGTTTTAATATTCCAGCCTAAAAGGTATACCACAGTGTCCTTCTATGTTTTACAAAATAGCGTCCCGAAATATCTCCAGTCCCTCCATGTGTGAGGCATGATTTGTCACCATCAGCAAATACATGCAGTGATTACAGATTGGATGACATAATTTGACCGACGCAGTCATGGCAACCTGGAGAGGAGGATCTGGCATCTTGATAGGATGTTGTCTCTGTGGCTAGGCAGCTTGGTTGCATAATGTTCTCAACCTTGATTTTTCTGTGCTCCTCTTTGTGCCTTTGTACCTGCGCTGAATATTTATATAACGAACTAGGAGAGAGGATGAGAGCAGCTGCATTAGATAGTGAGAGTGTTAAAAAGATGCTGCAGGTGAGGACATATTCTAGTTTTTTTTTCCACATTCTGGAGCCATTGGGTGATAAAATGTTCGTGCTATGGAATGATGATGTTTTCTAGTGCACCATGCAAACTACAGCACGCCAGCAATAATGAAGAGAACTGGCAAAGTTCCTCCTGTTTGAATGAAAGGTGGATCAGCCCTCCCTTTAAAAAAACATCCAGGAGACTCGGGCAGCGGAGAGAGTTTAGCTTCTGTCAAAGCCATCTGCTGCTCCTTTAATCAAAAGTGTTTGAACCGTGTCACACTCATTGGCTCGGTCTCACCGTTTACTCCACAAGTCCCAGCGGAAAGAGATGACAGAGAGAGGCAGCATGAGTGGGAAAAGAATGTGAAAATGTAGTGTGTGTGTGTGTGTGTGTGTGTGTGTGTGTGTGTAAGAGCTTCTGGAAGCGGGTGGGTGGGTAGGTGGGAGGAAGATAGGGGTGCGAGCAGTGAAAGAAAGACTAAATGTCACTTTAAAATGCAGCATGTTCCTGCTAATGACCAGCATAACACTAAATTAAAATCTGAGGAGTGTTGTGTCCCTTGTTAGGCAGATTTTCAAATATTTAGAGATCTGCTCAAAGAGTTTACAGTGAGAGGTTTCTCTTCATGAATGGATTTTTTGCCTGTTTTCTTCAGTGAAATATATTAGGATGCACGTATGAAGAAGTGTTTCTCCTTGCAGTTTGTGTGTGTCTATGAGACAAAAATGGGCAAGTTACTTCAGTCCACATCTCTAAAAGTATGAAATGTATCCTTAACCCATAGCTTTTTTCATGTTTTCTACCCCAACATTATGTAAGAATATCAACATATAGGCAGAAAAATATTTAATTAGCCATCTTAATTTATTTTTTAAATTTGATATTGCCTTTGGTCAAATCTAATCCTTGCCTTATTTGTATTTAGTGTCCTACAGTGTCTTAAAACATCTTTACAAACTTTGAACCTTCTTACAACCACTTATTTCAATGTATTGAATTGGGATTCTCTGTGGTAGACCAGCATGTTGTACAGCTAAAATGTGAAGGAGAAGGAAAATGAGACTACTTGTCTTCAGTTGTTTCACAAATCCAAAATCTGAAAAGTGTTGCATTTGTATTCAACCTCTCTCAGTCAGTACTTTTTAGAACATCCTTTTGCTGCAATTACTGCTGCAAGTCTTTGGATTTGTCTATACCGTCTTTATACAATGATTCCACACAGATTTTTTTTTTTTTGAAAATCCTTTGCTAAACAACTCAAAACAATTTTCAGAATGTGGACTTAGGTCTGGGCTTTGACTGGGCCATTGTAACACATGAATATGCTTTGATATTTCCTTTATTCCTGATCTGGCTTTAGGTTCAGGTTTTCTTCCCGAATTGCCCTGTATTTAGCTACAACCATCATCCCATCAACTCTGCTAGAGAAAACTCTCCCACAGGATGATACTGTCACCTCCATGTTTCACAACGGTAATTGCATGTACAGGGTGATGTGCATTGTCAGTAATGCTCAGCTCACAAAGCAGTTTTGAGCTCAGCTGACAAGAGCACCTTCATCCATATGTTTGCTATGTTCTCTAAATAGCTTGTGGGAAACTGCAGATAAGACTACCTGTGGATTTTTTTTTCCTACAATAGCTGAGGGGCGTATCTCTGCAGCTCTTCCACAGTTACCGGAGCCCTCTTGGTGATTCTCTGAGAAATCCTGCCTGGCTTGCCAGTTAGGTAGGTGGCCAGGTCTTAGTAGCTCCGTTTTCAGATGACTGATTGAGCAGTCCTTTATGAAATGTTCAAAGCTATGACAATTGTTTTATAACCTAACCCTGCATTACATTTCTCCAAAACTTCAACTCTGACATGTATGCTGAGTTCCTTGGTCTTCATGATGCTATTTGCTCACTATTGGTATCACTTAAATCTCTCAGGCCTTTAAAGAACAGGTGCATGTACACTGAGATCACATTGCACAAAGGTGGACTTTATTTTTTGACTATTTGACTTCTGAAGATCATTGGTTGCATTGGATTTTAGAGGTATCACATTAAAGGGGACCAAATGCACACCACACTTTTTAGATTTTTATTTGTTATATGAAAAATTCTAAACTTTGAATTTTTTTTTTTTTTGAATATTTTTTTTACAGTTATGCATTACTTGGTTTTGGTTTATCATATTCAATCATGGTTTTGGTTCCCCTTACTGTAAGTCATCAACAATGAAAAAAATGTCAGGACACAGTGTAATGACATTTGAACTCACACAGGAGTTGTTGAACTAACACCTAACAAGTAGTGTCTTTGTATGATCACATGGCAAGATAATGATGTATTTTAATTTATGATCAAACGAGCATAAATTCCTTCCTATAGCAACACATAGAAAGATGTAGAAATTTGTTGTGCGCTCCAGAAATTTGGCCTCAATGGCAGAGCTTCTTTCAACAATTACTTTGTTAATAGCTTGTAACAAACAATGTAGGGGACACAGCAAACAAGTGAAACGAGGTGTGCTGGTCACAATTTGCAACTTACACTTTTTGACTTGCATGCAAAATTCTGTGTGGCGAAAAACTAACCCTAAATATCACCCAAATCACACCATGTCTATGGTAAGACATGGTGGTGGCACCATTAGGGAAGCAGTTTTGAGTTGATGGGATGACAGATGGAGCTAAATACAGGAAAAATCATGAAGAAACTGGCAAAAGACTTGAAATGTGGCAGAGGTTCACCTTCCTGCAGGACAACAACAAACATAAAGCCAGAGCTAAGATGGATTGGTTTAGATCAAAGCAAATTTGTGTGCTAGAATGACCCAGTTAAAGCCCAGACCTAAGTCCACCTTATGATCTTTGGCAAGGCTCAAAATTTGCAGTTTTCAAAATATCTCCATCCATTTTAGTATCTTGATGTGCAAATGGGAGTGGTGGCCTAGTGGTTAGAGCAGGAGGTTTGTGTTCCGGAGGGGACACAAGGGGCCGAGTTTGTATCCCACAGATTGCCACTCTGGGTCCCTGAGCAAGACCCTTAGCCCCAGAATGCTCCCCGGGCGCTGCACAATGGCAGCCCACTGCTCCCCTATAAATGCAGAGAACAAATTTCGTTGTAATGTACATGTGCAATGAACAATAAAGATGATTATAAAATCTGATGGAGATACACTCTAAAAGACTCCCAGCTGCAAAAGTTGTTCTATAAAGCATTGACTCAGAACAGCTAAACATAAATGCACATCACACTTTTAAGGTTCCTATAGGTAAAATAATTTTGCAAATATTCCATTTATAATTTCTTTTCACAGTTGTGTACTACTTTGTGTTGGTCTTTTACATAAAATCTTAATTGAGTGAATTTTGTTGTTGTAATATGGCAAAATCTGGAAAAGTAGAAAAGCTTCTTTAGAGACTGAGTAAGAAAGAAAAAGCTGCAGAGGAGCTTACCTGAGGTGAGGTAGGGACTTTTTTTCTGCACTTAAATGACTAGTTTCTGTGAGGAAAGAAGATTTTCATTTGCACTTAAATGCTGGGTGCTTTAAATCCTGCTCCACATTCCTCCTTCAGCTTTAACACTTTGCTCCACTAATAAAACGTGACTTCTGTCCCTTTTGTCACTTGGTTTTTAATGATGCTCCTGAGGAGAAAGAAAATTGGAATTTTCACCTTCACCAACCAGCTTCCGTATTTAGTTACTAATATTTTATCCATGTGTAAAACATGTGCTGTAGTACATATCTAGGTGAAGGGAAAGGACTGGATCAGCCCTTTATCCCAACCATTATTGGAGTTATATAGAGCTTCAACTTTCCGCGGCACAGCGGGGTTTGAGGCTGTCAAAACTCTGCAGTAAAGGGAGAACATTTGGTACATTTTGCAGAGAGTAAGTGGAGATTTTATTCACAGTCCAAAAGTGACTCCTACATGAGGACAAAGACTGCACTCACGCTGCCACTGCTTCTCATCTACAGCATCCCGTGGCGCCTGATGAGTCTCATAAGGAATCTGCTGCAGACTGAGAAACACAGAAACATTGGCTCACAGATGGATCTGGATCAATCTTGGCCTGCACTTGATGTTAGCGGAAGTATTAACCTTGTCATGCAACACATATTTCATACTTAGGCAAATTCAATATGGCTCTATGTGGGATGAATGCCCAAACAAATTGCACTGAAGATAATGTATCAAATAACAGGCCAAATTCAATTTTACGCACACTCCCTGGAGACAGGTTTGGAGAAGTTGCCTGCCAACCCTCAACGCGAATGCACGCTAAGAGTGAGAAGGAATGCATCAACAATCTCTGATTGTTTTCCTGCCGAAAATAGAAAATTTTAATTTTTAAGGATGCCAGCATCTTTTGGTTTGCCTGGATCTGTCTAAAAATGCCTGCTCACAATGATTTTCTATCTTTAAATTATCATTTTCCAATAGAAATCCGACATGCTAAAGTTAAGTGCTGCTATGCTATCAAGATGCCTTTATTAGTTTGTTAATCCCAAGCACAGCAATCTTGGAAGCAGGATTACCTCCTGCCCATCTGTATAACACTGTGTTTTTGGCACAAATTAAATTCAATATCTGCTGGGAAATTCTCAATGGTGCTCACATTGGAAGAGATTCCATTGTTTCCAGATAAAGCTATTTTTTATTACAAATCAACTTAAAGTACCTGAGATTTCACAGAAAACCCATGTCACCTGCTGTGTGTCCTCGCCCATTCTTCCATCCTGCAGAAGTCAGGCGTGTGTTTGCCTATCAGCAAACTGTGAAATAAAACTTCACACTCCCTGCAGCCAAAGGTTTCAGTGAGATGCAGAAGTTCTTTATTTCTTTTGGATACTGAAAGCCTTTAGGGCAGAATCTGCCAGAAAAATGTTTAATAAGTGTGAACCTGCAAAGGCACATGGATGTTGATGTTAAGCACCAGAATGGTGCAGCTCTGCAGCAACAGAAATTGCAAGTAATATTTGGTGTAGCATTCATTTTATGACTCTGCAATCAACATACTTAATAGGTTGTAGGAAATGTCATAGAGACGTTTGGAAATTTTGTATGTAATCCTTCTGACTTGCTGTCAAGAAACAGCAAAGGTGCTACAGTATGTTACTTTTGACAAACAAAAGCATCTAAACTGATGTTATGACTCACTGCAGAGTCTTATCAATCAATTTTTATTTATAGAGCACTTTTCACACACGAGGGGAATGCAAAGTGCTTTACTTAAGACAAAAACAGGAGGCGATAAAAAAAAAGCAAAAAACACCACAAAAAAAGCGAAAAAATAATAAGCTTAATTTAAAAAAATGTGCAGTTAACCTAGGAAGAACTGAGGAAAAGCACTTGTGTTGATGATAGAAAGACACTAGAGGTAGAGACTCTAAAGAACACTGTTTCTAGAAACAAAGTATAAAAAATATTAGTTTTTATAATAATAAATTAAAAACTATAAATAAATAATAAAAATAAAAAGATAAAATAAAATACAAATAAACAAAAATCTGTAATTAGGTTAAACACTAATTAAAGATGAGAGTGAAACAAAATAGTTAGTAGGATAGCTGCACAATATATGACATCACAGTTATCATTGCAATATCAATGTGTGTAATGTCGCAATGGCAAAGGACACATTGGACACAATATTAGATTAAATATTATATTTTAAGAGCCAATATATTTGGCCTGTTGAATAGACTTACCTGCCCTTGGAAGGCCACACATGATTTATATGTTTTAGATGCCAAAACTCTCATAGCTGTGGGGGAGTTGTGGGAAGACGGAGACGAAGAAAAAAAGAGAAAAAATGAGTGAAGCATGGTTTTACTGATATTATAATCAGCAATAGTAGAACAGTTATTTTTTCCTAATATTGTGCAGTCCTAAACTATAACATGACTGAAATCCAACATAAAACCCAACTCAAAGTGTAATTTAACTACAGATATAATTAGGTTTATACTTATGCTATTTATATGTAAGCTATATAATTGGTTTTAGTTGCATTTCAACGTTTCTGTTTATGTGATGCTTACATTATTTCTATTCTTACTACTATCCTTTGAGTGTGTTTTTAATATGATAACCTTACCTCTGTTCCTTTATTTTCCTGTACATTGAATTACCTTGTGTATGACCAGTGCCATACAAATAAACTTTGCTGCCTTGCTTTGCCTTCTTTTGCGTATTATCATATTAGATGGCTCATGTGATAAAAGTAGTGGGGTTTAAAGTCATTAAAAGCATTTTAAAATAAGTTCTAAAATGTACAGGTAGCCAGTGTAGAGACTTTGGAGTAGTGGGAGCTCACTTTCTGATCTTCTTCTGGATTCTTTCGGCTAAATCTTGCTGCAGTATTAGCGGAGCTCCTTTCTTTTTAAGAAGACCAAAAAACAGAGCTCTGCATTAATCTTTGCTATAAAAGACCAAGAGAGAAACAATCAAATTCTGGCAATGCTCTTCAGATGTTAAAATGCATTTTTAACATGAAGCAAAAAACTTGGAACCAAACTCAGATGATGGATTTAACAGTCCTGCATGAAATGTTTAAAGCTTGGTAATTGTTTAGTAACCTAACCCTGCTTTAAACTTCTTTACATTTTCATTACTGACCTGTCTGCTGTGTTCTTTGGTCCTGACATTCAAGGGGATGAAACACTGATCTGTTGGAATTTGATTTGCTATTGATTTTCGTGGTATTTCATCTAAACTGAATTGAACTGTGAAGTAATCTTAGATGGCTTTTTATTTGTAATGACCGTTAAATATATTTAAATGAATCATCTCCCATCTATAAAAAAGTGAAACAGCCGACAGCAGAAACTGTACTGGAAGATGGCATGAATAGTGTCAATCAGAGACTCCCTGCAGAGACCTGGAGGGAGATAGCCCTCGTCATGACACGCACTGACATCCCTCATGGCCCTTTTTCACTGATACCTGCTCGACTTGACTCAGCCCTACTTAATTCTACACAGTTTGGATCCTTTTCTGTTACAATTGAGCACCGCCATAATGTGGGTGGGGTTGTTATAGCAAGGTGGCTCCACAGTCGGAAAAGTAATGTGATGTGAATTGTATGCAACATAAACACAATGCAACAATGGAGGACATGGATGCAATGGTAAACTTGCTGCTGAGTAAATGTCTTTTTTTTTATCAGACTCAAAGTAAAAGAAGAGAGCCAGAGGAGGCTGGGGTGGCAAGACATAACACTCTGCACAAGTAAAGGAGAGTATCGGAAACCATAAAGTGGTATCAAACCAAAGGATTCAAGCTACAGGACATGTGAGCTAATTGTATCTAATGGCAGCTTGCTGTAGTTGACATATACACAATAAGCCCAGCTTAGAATGATTTATTAATTGAAGATATTGGTTATTGTAACATATATCCTGTGTGTGTTTCAGATGGTTGTTCTGTTGCAACTTTATCGCTGCAGACCAGCAGTTTGGGCTTTTAACTGAGCATTCCAGTGGTGGAATGTAATTGTTACGGGTTTTACAATCGAGCAGTGGTTGCAGAACTTCAGGATATCTGAACAAATGTTTAGTTCCCTGTGCAAGAAACTACATCCAGCTCTGGAGCGACAAGAGACAACATTCAGTATTGGACATCTTTTTGGAGTCAAAACTGTGTGCAGACATTTGTGCTGCTGCAGTTAAAAAAATATTCTTGTTGCCTTCCCACCCCCGAGTCCAAACTTGTATCATTGTATCTCACTATGAATTAGTGCATGGTACAATGACTTTTTGACATATTAAATGCTAAAATAAAAAGTTAAGAATGATCCAACAGCTGGATAAATCACATTTGGTTTGGTATAATTTGGTCAACAGAATTATGAACCATGTAGTAGTAGCTTAAAACAAGTTAAGTTCCATTAAACACTAGACCAATATCAGAAAATGGAGTTTAACGAAAATTCAGAATGAAAGACTCACCGTCTCACCGTCTAATGACTTCCCTGTGCGTCTCCCGGCCTTCCAATCAGCATCCTCGACCTTATTTTGGGAGAAAGACATCTCTAAAAATAAGCTTTACAATGTTCATCCTAGCTCATATCATTCTCAACATTCATGTCTTCCTCCCAGTTCCGAGCGCCAAAGATATAATTATGTAATTTCACATCATTAAAACTTTTCTAATTGCCAACCCTCTCTTTGTGAGTCTTTTCAGATTGAAATACAGATGCTAGTATGGCACAGAATTCCCAAATATAAAAATATAGATTCGTCTGCACTGGTACATCCAAGTTTAGAGTCGTTAATGTAATGACTTTAACCAGGAAGAAAATTTACTTTTTTAGGTTACTTTTTCTTGGAAATAAGCTATTAGATGCACAGAAATGTCAATGACAAATGCTTGTGTTTTACTATACTATATACATCTGCCACCAGTGTATGCTCAGTTAAAATAGAGAAGAGCAAATGAATCAATATATAAACATTTTTATGTCCCTTAAATTAAGCGTGACTAATTTACCAAAGAATATCAGCACTCCTACTGGGGGGAGCTACATTTAAAAGCAACCTGTTTGCTCCGTAGAATATCTAAATATTAATTTACGCATTTCAACATTTATACCAACTTTGTTCCCTTATTAACCAGGCGCTAAGGAACCATTTACTGTTTCGATATAAATCTTAACTATATCTTTCCCGTCTAATCGTGGAGCACACTTTCTCTCTGCATGTCGGGTCGGCACTGCGCTGTTCAGTTTGGGACAATCGATTTACAGCACCTTCCCAGAGTGTTTTCAAAATGCAGGCATTAAATGCAGCAAAATAACAAACTCATACTAAATCTATGAACAGACAAAATTAGTAAGGTCATTTCACGGACATAGCTCTTACCTCCGTCGAATCTTGGCTGGCCGTGTCTCATAAGTTCATTTCTGCCAGTCATGTTCCAGGTTATTCTAATTCAGTCGCTGATGCTCTGTCTGGTTTTAAATTTTCAGGTCTTCCGACTTCTCTGTCCATCAGCCTACTTTTACCGTACTTCGATTATTCCTCTCTCTCCTTCCTATTTTGCAATCTGTCAAACACTGCTGTATCTCAGGTCTAGCTCCTTCCACTTTCAAACCTTATTCCTTCACCTGGCAAACCTTTGCAAAATTTTACCTTGCTAATAACACGTCATTGTACCTGGTTTACATTCAGTCCTAGCTTTCACTACCCATTGTTTTGAACACCATCGTTTCAAGCTCCCCTACAGCTGCAGCCTTTTAGCAGGCATCAATTATTTTTTTTGCCTCACTCCAAGCCTTTTCACTCATTACGCATTAACTTCTCCTCAAAGGCTTCTCAAAACATTGCATAGCGCAGCCTGACTCCCAGAGATCTATTACACTTCCTCTCCGTAAAAATCTTCTTATGACCCTTAGCTCGATCCGTTTTTCCTCCTCGCCTTCCACGGCTTTCTTAGACTATGCGAATGTACGTCTCCTTCTAATATATTCGTGCCATCTAGAGATTTAGCCTTTTCAGACCTCAAGTTTTATCCAGACCATTTCAAATTTTACCTCAAACAAACCGAAACTAAAGGTCCATGTTTAATTTCCATTGCTCGCCTTGATAGCCCATTTTGTTCTTTCCAAGCCATATTCACTTTTGCTCTCAAACGTCACAAAATCAGCTCACCCAGAACGCCCCTTCCTCACTCCAGAAGGAGTTTCAACGATCGCCTCCTGGTCCCTCATATTTCTAGGGCAAACTTTGTTCAGTGCAATCTTCCCTCTAGTCAGTTCTCAGGTCACTCATTCAGAATCGGGGCAGCCACTTCAGCAGCTACCCAAGGAGTTTCCACAGCTTCCCTACAACAACTCGGCTGCTGGTTGACTTCAGCATTCTCGTCATATGTCCGCCCAAACTTCCATTCTATGCTCTCTGCTCAATGACCTATCAGCTCTTAGGTAAGAGCTTCTGCATTATCTGGTGGTGGTTGGCCTTTTCAGTTTAAACTTATCCTTGCTATGTAAGATTGTTTTATCAAACCTCAATCTGTCCCCTCATTCTCTTCAAGGTCCCCATCCTCCAACATCCGTCAGCTGACGATATCTGTTAAGTCTCCGACATTTCTTCTCATCACTTCATTCTCTCTAGATCAAGCTCCTTCTACGCCTTGTCAGGCACACGCCTCATCCCTCTCTACGACTTCCCAGGCACATCCCTCTCTACGCCTTGTCAGGCACAGTCCAGCCCTTTCACGCCTTGTCAGGCTCAATAATTTTCTTTGCCATCTTTCAGGCTCAGATCATCCCTTCTCTACGCCCGTCAGTCAGACCAACTTCATTCATTCTAACTCCCATACTGTTTTTATTTCAGCCTTAGCACCGACCTCGGCCATTTTTGGGCTTAAGACATCTCCAATTCTAATCCTAGATTAGAATTGATGTCTTCCACCGGGGTCCGAGTGCCAAAGATATGAACTTTATCTATAAACTCCTCTCCCTAGTCTTCACTTCATGCTTCTTCTTATCAGGTACCATCATATCTTCCTCATTTATCTACATAATTTTTCTTCTCATAGGTTCAATTCTCCTCTCTTACTCCCTCGCCTTCCTCTCCTTCACACTCCTTGCCTTCTCTGCTTCACTCTTCATTATCCCCATTGCCTTCGCGGCAATGCATGCATTTCTCGATGCCTTCGCGGCACAAAACATTTTTCTCATTGCCGCCGCAGCAGTCCATTAATTTCTTGATGCTTCCGCGGCACGAAATATTATCCTCATCGTCTCCCTGGCAATTCATTCATTGTCGATACCTCCGCGGCACGAAATCATTGCCTCCACGGCAATGCATTCATTTCTCGATGCCTACGTCGCACTTAAAAAAAAAACACACAAAAAAAAGCTAAGAAAGCACCACCTACAGACGCTTTCAAACATGTCTTGGTAGGCATTTCTATTTAGTTAGTTAGACTTTCATTATCTCCGCCATTGGCAGGCGCTTTCATTCATGCCTTGGCAGGCATCTCTATTTAGACGGCTAGGCTTTTCTATCTCCGCCATCTCCAGGTGCATTCATTCATGCCTTGGCAGGTATTTCTATTTAGTTACTTAGGCTTTCACTATCTCCGCCATTGGCAGGAGCTTTCACTCATGCCTCAGCAGGCATTTCTATTTAGATAATTAGGGTTTCACTATCTCCGCTGTCTGCAGGCGCTTTCAATCATGCCTTAGCAGGCATTTCTATTTAGATAGTTAGGCTTTCACTATCTCCGCCATCTGCAGGCGCTTTCTCATGCCTTGACAGGCATCTCTATTTAGACGGCTAGGCTTTTCTATCTCTGCCATCTCCAGGCGCATTCATTCATGCCTTGGCAGGCATTTCTATCTAGATAGTTAGGCTCTCACTAACTCCGCCTTTGGCAGGCGCTTTCATTCATGCCTTAGCAGGCATTTCTATTTAGATAGTTAAGCTTTCACTATCTCCGCCATCTGCAGGTGCTTTCTCATGCCTTGACAGGCATCTCTATTTAGACGGCTAGGCTTTTCTATCTCTGCCATCTCCAGGCGCATTCATTCATGCCTTGGCAGGCATTTCTATCTAGATAGTTAGGCTTTCACTATCTCTGCCTTTGTCAGGCGCATTCCATCAGGCCTCGGCAGGCATCTCAGTCAATTATTAGGCTCATCTGCCCTGTCAGGCAACCCTCTCTATGCCTCATCAGGCAACCTCTATTTTAAGTAGTTATCTAAGATTAACCTTAATTACTCTAGGGCTGAACACCATACTTTACTTGCAATCTCCAATTTGTATCTCCCTCTTTAATCTTAGCCTCAGCCCAGCCTTGGTTTTTTGGGGGAAGACGTACCTAATCCTAATCCTAAAATGGCCTTTCTAGCTCACATCATCCTCAGACTACACGTCTTCCCCCAGGGTCCGAGCGCCAAATAGATCATTTTCATTAATAAACCTGCTAATCATTATCTCGTTGTTTCTCCCATTTTTTGAGTCTTTCCTGGTTGAAATTGAGTTTTTAACAAAAATTCAACATGGAAGACTCACCTTCACCGCCTCCGCTCCGCCTGGTTATTCCTCCATAACGTTTCAATCAGAGACGGGTCCGCTCTTCTCCTCGTTCAATCATCTCCCAAGACATTATATTTAAAGACCTTCATCATGGAAGACACTGCTCGCTGCTGAGCTTTGACCCTCCTCCTCCCCTTTCTCCACCATCTGACTCCCATATTCCTTACAAACTTCTTCAGGCCACTCCGCCACCAGGATCGGATTCCCGGGGGGAACATACCTAATCCTAATCCTAAAATAGCCTTTCTAGCTCAGGTCATCCTCAGACTACACGTCTTCTTCCAGGGTCCGAGCGCCAAATAGATAATTTTCATTACTAAAACTGCTAATCATTATCTCGTTGTTTCTCTTTTTTTGAGTCTTTCCAGGTTGAATTACATTTATAGTGCAAGTTCTATGTACACCAGCATCAAATAAACATCTCTCTTGTTACTGTGCTCTGCTCAGTTCCTCACTAACTTCTGCTGCAATCCCCACATGCACCTGCATCACACATGCACCCCTCTTGGCTTGCTGACCCCTGTCTCTCTGCTGGAATCTATATTCAGCTGCATAACAAATATACTATGAAAAAGATCCACCAGTGTTTTGCAGATATGACCCAGCTGACTTGTGTCTTTGTTTTCCTGCACGCCTTGGTCACAATCAGCTATTTATCCCTCAGGCAGTCCTGGTGCAGAGCGACTGGTTGTGAGGATGAAAAGCCTGCCCGCTGTTTTCAGTCTGTCGCTCAAAGAGCTTTCTGGATGTTTATTTTGTTGTCTCACCATTTCTCTGGCAGCGAACGGAATGATCAGGTATCTGTGGTGGGAACATTCAGCAACAAATAAAAGCAAACATTGTAAATTTTAAATACATACACAATCTGAACATTAAGGTCAACTTTGTCACACAGACATGGGTTCCACCTGATTTTTTGAGTAAAATTGTGATAAAAATGGATGGTAATTCTGAACTTCTGTTGAACTAGAGTTATGCTGAACTTCTCTAACACGTGTTAATTGTATTTCCAACCAATTAAAAGAGAATTTTACTTGAGATCACCTGAATTGCAGACAGTGCAGTCAGGATTGCTAAACGTATTCCATCTCAAAATTCTCCACTTTTTAAATTCCTCAGTTTTTCTGATAATTTTTATAACATGGTGGACAAAACATTATCCAAGTTGGGTTTATTCATCTGTATGCCTTCCAAATCAATAAGTAACACCATGCTGAGCTTGGCTTCCAAATTATGAATATTTTACTGCGTTTTTGACTCCAGGACTGACTTAGATCAACCTTTAGGCCTTTTTCCACTAATTTGACTCGAATGATAAATTAGTGCTAGCACTTACTTAGCACCAGGACTTTGTGTTTCCATCTTTATCAGCACCATCTTTGAGGAACCCCAGATAGAACCACTTGTGTCAGAAGTAGGGGACGAGTTCATAGACCAGCAACCAATCAAAATGTTGTGAGTTTAAAGGTACAGGGTGAGTTTGGTTTTTAATCTGACTGATTTAAGACAAAAAAGTAAAATCACTGTGCTTCAACATTAACAAAAGATCAGATTAGCAGCAGAATGACACACAGATTATCCTCCTGTCTCTTACCTTCATGCATCTTATTTTGATATAACTCATCATGGAGCTGGAGCCAATCAGTACACCTCATAAAGCTGCGCTCACAGCTGATATTTTCCACTCATTACTAAAATGCATGCTATTTTTTAAAATGTTATTTATATCACCCAGTAGTGTTAATAAATCTTCCTGTAGGTGCACCTGCAAACCCAGTAGCATAAAAGAAAACGTGATGTCATTTTACTCCCGAAGAGCGTTGAGATAGTTTAAACTGTCAATGTGGATGAGAAGAACACCATTCTGGATATCTTTAACGTTTGTTTTCACTGTGAGAGATTCATTTTTTTAACTTTGCTGACAGTCAAATGTTAAAAAGAAAATAGCCAGAGAGGGAGAGAGAGAAAGAGACCAAACAGATACCAAGCAATGATTTAAACCTTCTCAGATCACATATTTGTCCATAAATAATACACAGAGATGTAACTTCCTCTGGTTCATGTCCATTCTTGCTTATGTTCACTGGATAGTCCAGTTGCATTCCCACTGTGAGCAAACCACATGATGGACCATCATGTGGTTGAATGCAAACTGATACCCACATTTTCATGTTAACCAGAGTTAGCCAAAATTCTGACCTTCTAAAATGAGGGAAACTGAGGAAAAAAAAACAATGATCTGTTTACAGCTCTGGCGTGAAATTGTTTTACATTGGTCTAATATGGATTAGAATAAACTACATGAAGTGCAAACTCTATTAATTATTATGTCAGATATCTTAACATAAATTCTTTGGCATCTAATTTGGACCAAGTGACAGTACCATTTAAATCGCTGGCAAAATACTAAATAAACTGTGAAATGGCTTGTTTTCGACATTTAGATGAGAGTACATTCGTCTTTGAGTTCTATCTTTAACTTAAAAACCAGAAATTAGTTGGAGAAATCACTTTTTTCTTTGCTAAGTCAATGGTAAAGGAAGTCGTTTAAATATGAAACAACATCCTAATTCGAATTTCTACCTTTTGCATTATGAAATGAGAAAGAAGTCTACGAAACTCAGTTTTCTTTTTTTATATACTTATGCAAACTTGGAAAATGATCAAATAAAATTCTATACATTGTCAGACTGCTTAGAAACCCTGTGCAGTGCACCAAACCATAACTGAGCTAATTACGTCCTCCATCCAACTCTTAGAAATAATAAGCTTAAAGCTGTTAAAATGGCAAAACCACAACCATTTATAATGAGGTAAACACAAGTGGCACAGGATTTAAACTTTAAATTCAGGCACCCTGCCTTCCTACTATCTAAAACTAATGGGTAAATCCTTTTGAGACAGTGCCAGTCTCGTAGGTAGATAATCATGATTTGAGCATTCGTTCCCCTTCTGCAGCAAACCTTACACACTGAAACAGGTAAGAGAATGTAAAATATTTAAATTAAAATGAATATTAATGAGGCAGATGGAGGGTACATTAAACCTGGTGAAAACACAACAGCAGATTAGATCTGAGTCATGAGATTTTTGCAGTAACCTCACTGCCTGCGCCACCCACTCTGCTTTACCCTCTGAATAGTTGAGTGCACTTGTTTCCATGTTTTTCGCCACTCGGCCTCCTGGTATCCCACAGCAAAAACATGTGATCCATACAGCCACTACAAACTCACAACTAAAAATACTAGCAGCCAAGATCAACAGTATATACAGCAAAAACAAAAGGTAGGATCATTAGGTGATGTGTTCAGGGGTCCAAGTCCTAAAGCCATAGTCCTGGGTCGACCTCTCATGAGGTCTGTGTGGTGGGCACTGGTGGCACGGACGCCAACAGGCAGATTCCATGAGCGTCTGCTATTTTAGACTGAAGTGGACCCCCTGCTACCTCTGCGTGCTCTGATGTGCGTCAGAGGCTGAATGTTAGCAGTCCAGTATGACACATTTGGGCCTCTGGGTGCAGACCCCTCCCACATACTGCTGGAAAAGGAAGCTTGTAGTGATATTTATTGTTTTTTGTGCTTTTTACATCTATGGTTTCACATCTAGTTTACATTCTGGATTAAGTCATATCTGTTTTACTTACTTTGGAACTGTTTAGAATTTTTTTTTCTCTGCCCCATCATTTTTTAGTTTTCACAATATATTCTTTTCTGTGTCTAATGTAGTTTGTCTTTGAAAATATTTTTTTTTGCTTCTTACATTAGCCTTTTTTAGTAGCGTGCTTGTGAAGACAAATTACAAGTTGTTTTTTAAGTTGTTAAAATTAACTTTGTGATTTGGAATCCAAATTCTTTTTCAAACTATCATAAAGATATAAGAACATCATTCAATGTATTTCTAGCCTTTATGCCATGAGTGGTCCTTAATTATTAATCTTAGGAGCAGATGTGATGTCACACCATGTGTGTGAGAAACACTGTTTTGCTATTTTAAAACAAGTTAAAATGAATATGGAGTTGTCATTTTAAATTGGCTTTACCATCTCATGTTAGCAATTAGCACACCATTACTAAAACAGCAATCTCAGCATTACCTCAAGAGTGTGGACCCTTACCTTAAGCGTGGGCACTTCCAAAAAAAGCTGCCAACATCCCAAATTTTGGGGCCCCGTCTTTGACAGAGGTAAAAAAAAGAGCGGGGCTTTGCCTTCCCTTTTTAGTTTTTTGAAAGGCTTGCGCTCCCCCTGTTTTTTTAGTCTGAAAGGGCTGTGGACATGTCTGGGACAGTCCCTCGGGGAAAATTTTCTTGCCTTTAAAGAGCTTTGTACAACTGTTACGGTTTTTTAAACACCTTACTGATACTTAAAATATGTGTTTGAGTCTTCTCCGCTTGCTAACAGTTTCCACATCACAGGGTGTTATTGATTGCCCAACCTAGTCGCACCTACTTATGTACTGTGCACTGATCGCATTGTTCAAAGTGGACATCGCCTAGTCAGACCCAGTCAAGCTGATAATCACCTAATTGCTTTGAACAGAATTTCTTGATGCATTAAATGGCATCTCTTTAAGACTCTCATTTGGCTCTTTCTTCACTTGTATGTTGTCATTTTGTTTTGCTTTTGTTTTCCTTTTCTATTTGGACTTCAAGCCCACTTGGTCCATTAAGCAGACCACCCATCCATTCAAGTGTTCAGCTATAGGGATACGGGAAAAGTAAGCGAAGCAGGCTGAGGCAAATCATATTGTGCTGTTTCTAAGCTGCAGTGAAGCATACCTATTATCACTGAAAAACACAAATTAAGCTCCACAACAACAGTGGGAGTTGTGCAAAGCTCTGATGAACAGAGAAGCTAAAACAATCCACTCAGTTGGGAGATGAGATTTATTGTTTTAGTGTGTAGAAGAGGAAATGTGAATTAAGCCTACTGAGCTACAGCGCTACTCGCTGCACCCCACACAGTGTCTGCACTACAAGCAGTTGGTAGGTGGTGAGATGCAGTTGACGTCTGCTTGTGGGCAGATTGTCTGCAACTTTTTCTTATCCAAGGAGATGAGAGGTTCTTCATTGACTCGGAAGACAGACTGCCTTCACAGTGCCAAAAGTCACATGTGAACATCTGCTGTGAGAAAATAGTGGAAAATATTTTTTCCTTCCCTTCTTTCCTATACTATAGCTACACTCTGATCAAGACTTTGCAGCCGGTTGCCATAGTTATGTGAGGCAGGGGAACTGCACAGCTGAATAATGAAATTATTAATAAATGAGCACAAAACAAGACTAAGGGAGTGTAAGGCCTGAGCACATGCACATCACTGTATGTTTGCAACATCTTTTCCTGAAGACAAACAACAGAAGAAATGTTGGACCCATGGATTCATTAAAGTTTCATGCTGACTTTCAGCAAAATGATGCACAAAGCAAATAAAAATTTATTTGGGTAACAAACCTCTGAGGTTTTCACAGAACAGCTCTATTTATATTCAGACACATGTAGACTATTTTTTACTAATTAGGTGACTTCCAAAGGTCATTAGATGAATTCGATTTGTTTCAGGGTGTCAGAGTAAAAGGGGCTGCATTCAAATTTATCTTTTTTTACTTCTACTTCAAAATAATACACTACTTTGTGCTGGTCTATCATAAAATCTCAATTAAAAAAATAGTTTGTGGTCGTAACATGACAAAATGGGGAAAGGTGCATACGTTTGCCTGACACTGCGAGAATTGGACCATCTGGCAGTTGGTGATAATCATGGTTTGCAATTCTGAGACAGAAATATTGCGTAGTTAAGACCAATTCCTTCATACATATGCTGTTTCCCCAACCATTTTATTTTCTATACAGCAGAAGTAATTTAGGGTTACCTGTCATATATATCAGGTCTATACCTTCTCCTTTCGTTAAAATAAACAAATAGCCTCATGTTGAATGTCTTATTTACACAATGTCATTTCTATGTATACATGTTCATGGTATTTACATTTATGGGCCTGCTCTCCGTATCAGGTGAGTTCAACATGACTTCTTTTTCTGCATCGTCTCTTCCTTCCCTCTTCAGCATTCAACATCGGTCACACTTAAACCATTCATTTATTTCCTCTGACCGTCTGATTGGCTGCCACTGGGCACATCTTAACTCAGAAACATGTGTTTCCTTGGTTATAGGAAGCAAGTCCATAGTCAGTCAGTCATTTTCTACATAGTGGGTCGCGGGGAGGTGCCTATCTCCAGCTGTCTATGGCAGGAGGCGGGGTACACTGGACAGGTTGCCAGTCCATCACAGGGCAACACAGACACACACAGGACAAACAACCATGCACACACTCACGCTCATTCGCAGAGTAGAGAGTAGAGAGACCAATTAACCTAACAGTAATGTTTTTGGACTTCCCACACATCCCCAGTCCAAACCAGGACCTTCTTGCTGCAATGCAACAGTACTACCAACTGCACCATTGTGCAGCCCCAAGTTATTATTAACTTGGGGATTATTAAAAAAAAAGAGCAGAGTGTGAAGGTTCAATTAGCAGGGTAAGAGCACAGTTTTGCTCAAAATATTGAAACACACACAACATTATGGGTGACATACCAGAGTTCAAAATAGGACAAATTGTTGGTGCATGTCTTGCTGGCGCATCTGTGACCAAGACAGCAAGTCTTTGTAATGTATCAAGAGCCACGGTATCCAGGGTAATGTCAGCATACCACCAAGAAGGACGAACCACATCCAAAAGGATTAACTGTGGACGCAAGAGGAAGCTGTTTAAAAAGGGGTGTTCGGGTGGGTAACCGATTATTCCAAAAAAACATAAAACCACGGCTGCCCAAAAACATGGCAGAATTAATGTGCACCTCAACTCTCCTTTTCCATCAGAACTGTCTGTCGGGAGCTCCACATGGTCAATATACACGGCCGGGGCTGCTATAGCCAAACCTTTGGTCACTCATGCCAATCCCAAAAACGTCGGTTTCAATGGTGCAAGGAGCGCAAATCTTGGGCTGGGGACAATAAAGAAACATGTATTGTTTCTTGAGTCCACCTTTACTGTTTTCCCCACATCCGGGAGAGTTACGGTGTGGAGAAGCCCCAAAGAAGCGTACCATCCAGACTGTTGCATGTTTCAGAGTGAAGCATGGGGGTGGATCAGTGATGGTTTGGGCTGCCATATCATGGCATCCCTTGGCCCAATACTTGTTGCTAGATGGGCGCGTCACTGCCAAGGACTACCAAAACCATTCTTGAGGACCATGTGCATCCAATGGTTCAAACATTGTATCCTGAAGGCGGTGCCGTGTATCAGGATGACAATGCACCAATACACACAGCAAGACTGGTGAAAGATTGGTTTGATGAACATGAAAGTGAAGTTGAACATCTCTCATGGCCTGCACAGTCACCAGATCTAAATATTATTGAGCCACCTTGGGGTATTTTGGAGGAGCGAGTCAGGAAACGTTTTCCTCCACCAGTCTCACGTAGTGACCTGGCCACTATCCTGCTAGAAGAATGGCTTAAAATCCCTCTGACCACTGTGCAGGACTTGTACATGTCATTCCCAAGACGTATTGACGCTGTATTTGCCGCAAAAGGAGAACCTACACCATACTAATAAATGATTGTGGTCTTAAACCAGGTGTTTCAGTTTCATTGTCCAACCCCTGTACAACGATTAAGGGTGTCAAGCCTAAGTACACACCTTCATACCCGGCCCCCATAATGATGGCTTACAGTATTACGTCACCAGACAAGAAGTCACTTGCTGACACAGCAACTGGATCACACCTCACAAAACACACTTTGCACTGGTGAGAGATACCATGGAGTTTTATTACCAGATACCTCAGTCCACAAGATCTCATTAATCCGCAGGTGGATAATAGCAAATAAGCTTTCTAACACTGACGTCTTTGTCTGGTTGGTCACCTGAAATGATCTGAGACAAAATAGTTTGTCACACATTTGTCATACATTAAAAATCTCTATGGGGAAAAAGAAGGTCTAATGGCTGCATTTCTGCAGAACCTCTGTCCAGGGGTAATAGACAGTTTCCTGCTTCCATTGCTTTCACAGTTTTTCCCCAACAATGAACATCCTGTCAGTCTTTTAGTGGATTTGTTTCACAGCCAAAAACAGCCATCAGCTCCAAGAAGACAGGACGTTGTTGTAATTTCCTGTTCAGACTATCATTATTTTGCCTTTTCGCCTCCTTTAAGTGGTCTTACTAACAACCTATTTCTCTAATGCACAGTGCACTAATTTACCAATTATGGAATATTTTGTTTTTGCAAATAAAAAAAGTGCTTGTATTTAGTTTATCATGTGTGAGGGAATTCAATTTATGAGCTTTTGTTAGTGGTGTTAATTTCATATGCAACAAAAATCTAATCCGGTATAGAATGAGCTGAAATATCTAATAAAGATTCTCACTTGCAGTGAGTACTGAGGAAGCGAAGCCTGAGTTGTCTAAACATCTTAGGTATTAACTCTGTTGTCTTTGAAAAACAGTGTGCATAATTGAACGTTTTGCTTGGTCTGGGAAAAAGCTGTCATCCGTAAGGGAAAAAAACAGTTAAACTTATAGAAGAATTTGTATCTCAGTAATTTAAACTGATGCCACCTATTAAACGTGTGTGCACATTTTAAACAGATTGAGTTAATATGTGGGATTTGAGTCTCGTATGAACTGAGATAAGGCCACATTGGGAGCACTTTGCTTATCAACTTCTGCCACTTCGCAAAGGTCGACAAGCAGAGCTCCAAGGAAGTTCCAAGGCTCTCCACACACATTAATTAAAGACTTCTGCTGGACAAGAGTTAGCAATTAAAGTGTCTCCTCAACCACTGTATGTCCCCAGGGAGGTGCCAGGAGGAACTCCCACTCACCCATTAATCTTTAATCTGTCTTTATTGTGCTGAATTATTCAGCGGATTGCATGTCCTGTAGAAGTAAGTTACTGCTTGTTGCCTTTGGTGTCCAGGCCTAATGGGAAGCAGCAGCTTTGCTTCATTGTGCAGCTTTAGTGACATACAACAGACTGCAGAAGCTGCACACATCTTAAGGTACATGAAACATAAGGAAAGCCTGTAGAGGGTCATCTGAGAAAGCAAAAAAAACGCAAGGAGACCATGGAGTATATATGTGAACAATGTCGAACTTTGAAATATGATTTTCAGTTGCAAGTCTGAAGAACCTGACCTGGAAAGTCAGCCATGTTGGATTTTTTTAATTCCTCAAAACCCAACAGGGATGTGTTGACTAAAAAGATGGTAACTACTAAATTATTTATTTTCTGTTTGATGTTTTTTCTGTCTCCATGTGCTATTAAATCTGCTGCACACATGCTACTGTACAACTCCCATTAGTGAGCTTGTTGTTTCATTGTTTGAATGCTTTAAATACACTGTAAGACATTAACATAGTGCCCTGCCTATTATAACAAGACACGCAGTAATTAAAAAGGTTATGAACCACTACAATGAGAAAACGAGCTGATTTTTCAACTCACTGCCAAAACCCTGTTGAATGAGTAGTGACATCGTTACTAGTTCCTATACCTATATCTGAGACAGTTGGAGCACAGCATTGCTATGTATACTACAGGATGCTTAGCAATACTGTGAGTGTGTTACTACAACTGTAATGCAGTGAGGATGAGAGCTTTTAATAGGCAAAATCAAAAGAACTTACAAAATCAGGCAGAGAAACAGGGGCAACTGGAAACATGGAGAAACTCTGTCATGGAGCAGGGAAACTGACCAAATGGAAATAAATGGAAGTAGTTTTTTGGCGGGTGGCATCCAAAGTTAAGATGCATTATCGCCATCTACTGTGTTTCTTTTATATAATCCTGTTTCCCTTACAATTTCTAATAATTAAAGGTTTATAAATTTCATACACTAACTCTGGAGAGCTTTCGGATGAGAAAGCTAAGATAGACTTTAAGGATGACAATGAATCTAAACATATAAGTACTCTTTCTACGCTATTTTGTTCTACCCACTGTAAGGCCATAAGAATAGCTAACATTTCCACTGTATACACAGCTGAATGATCAAATGTTCTTTGTTTCATATAGTTGGTAAATAAATACTGACGCAGCGGTAGAGTACTTATGGGCAAACCAGAGGAGCTAATCAGAGGGAATGACCTGCAGCTGAGGCAGAAAAAAAGGCAGAGTAATTCAATGAAATGTGGAGCAGCTGAGACAAGAAAGTAGCCAAACAGAAAAGGGGCGACAAGACGAACATAAATGGAGCTGAACAAGAAACCCTCAGGAAAATGCCAAACATTAACAGGAAACAATCTAAATATAAAAGGATCACAAGAAAGACAAGATTGAACTGAAGAAATACACCTCACAATAATGAGCAGAACGTACAGTGGCGGACAGGTAAAAACGTGCAGCAAACAGCTAAATACACCATGTAACCCAGAAAGAAACCCAGGAAAAAAACTGCCCTTAATCCCGCCTTTGCTGCTCCATTGGTTGGAGTGACAGTTAGTCACACAGTGTATTCAGCCAATCACTGCACCTGAAGTGGTTATTCAGGCCTGCTCCAGCTTTCCCAATCAGCTGTGAAGGGGAGCGCTGGAGACAAAGGAGCTACAGGTTTGTGCTTCCAAACAATTAGTTCATCTCTTTGTTTATTTTGCACTTTTAAACTCACAATATAAAAATCATGTAGATCGGAGTACCCTGTAAGCTTGGAGCCATGAAGCTGTCATGCACTGAACTATGTATGGAATTGGTGAGTAGTGAACAAAATGTTTTGTTTGTTTAGCATGTTGGTGGTGGTAGCCAATGCTAATTGTTGATCATCAATTCTTACATGATCTAACTTCTGAAATTTAATATATGTGTTTAAGATAATGAGAAATGCTGATATCTTTATTTTGTCTTAAAGATTTGATTGTGGATATAATTGCATTTATTTCTGTATGTAATTGAAAATCGTCTAGTTAACTAGCAGGCTGGTAATTTACTGGTCCTGTTTATTTCAATACAGGCCAGGTGACCCTTTTTAGGGATAAAGGATGGCGAGCTTCTGATAACTGGCTGGGCCAGGAGAACTTGAAATTCACTCCATACTGGTCTGGTAGGAGGCTGATGGTCCGTAGTATTTCCCCCTCCTTCTCACTATACCGACACACCATCCATTATCTCTTCTTCATTGGAAACAAATTGCGCTTGGACATTTTCATCTTAAATATCTGGATAATCAGACCATGAACTATTTAAATGTGTCAGTCAGACATTGTGCTGACAGGAAGGGAAATTTAGGATGTTTGTGCACATTCATATGGAAGATCTACTGCAGTACTGTATATATACATATTGTATTTGTTTGGGTTCTATGTATGTTTTGTGTCTTGTGGTGTTCACTTTAATTTTCTCTTCTATAAAATACATGGTATTGAAAGCAGTTATTCTTTTGCATTGTTTTTATGGATTACTGACAACAGGTCCAGTAGATGAATTTAGTCTTCTGATATCATATGTTATCTAGTCCTTTAGAACATTAAGTAGTGCTACAACCACAAACAGCAAAAACTGTCACAGTGGGTAGAGGCATTGAAGATAGATTTATTTTATTGAAGTTAACAGGAACCAGGGATAACATGATGATAACAGACAGCCAGACAATGATGGGAAAGAAAACACTGACTTAAATACAACGGGGAGTAACAGAAATCGGGTGAGTGCAATCAACAAAAAACACAAACAGGTGTGGATCAGATCCCTAGGGGGAGTCAACCACCAAGTTACATGGGACCCGACCCTCAGTTCAGACATTAATGGGATTGCCCAGAAAAAACTTGGTGCACCAACGTTTTGTGGACCAATTTTGACATATTTTAAGTTGCTGTTTTTGTTACTTGTAGCATTTTTTTTGTTTTGCTTCTGTCCATTTTTTGTGATTGCAGAATATTTCTTTTGCAGCGTTTTTCTGTTGCATTCGTTTTTTTGTATTTGTGTGTTTTGCAGTTTGCATCATTCATGAATTATGGAATTGCATCATTTGTTTGCAGCACGTTTCCAAAGTCTGCCTGCAGCTGGCCTGTCATCTGTGTTTCACTTTCAACAGCAGGACAAGCCTAGAAGATAATCCCTTTGAACCCAGACAACTCCCGCCATGGGCAGACTGGGGAGACAGTCCAGTTCCTTCTTTCATTGGCTCAGGTAAGACACTTCAGATGTTTTCCATGGTTCAGGAGTGGCTTGACATAAGGAATGCAACTTTTGTAGCCTATGTTTAGTATTCGTCTGTGTGTGGTGGCCCTTGACGCACCAACTCCAGCCTCAATTCACTCCTTGTGAATGGATTTTGCTTGACAATACTCTCAAGGCTGCGATTATCCCTGTTGCTGATGCACCTCTTTCTTCCACTCAATTTTCTGTTAGTATGCTTGGATACAGAACTCTGTGAACAACCAGCTTCTTCAGCAATGATCTTTTGTGCCTTCCCCTCCTTGTGAAGGGTGTTGATGACTGTCTTCTGGACATCTGGCAAGTCAGTAATCTTCCCCATGATTGTGTAGCCATGGCCCCTATGACGCAAAATGAGAAACCGTTTTAAGGCTCTGGAAACCTTTGCAGGTGCTTTGAATTAATTAGCTGATTATGGTGTGACACCATTAGTATACAGTAATGAATGTTTTAACAGTATTCTAATTTTCTGAGACACTGAATTTTGGGTTTTCTTTACCTGTGCATCATAATCATTAAAATTACATCAAGCAAAGGATTAGAATATATCACCCTATCAGCCTGATCTTCAAAGATCCCAAATAGTAGGTGCTAATTTGCACGTACTATAAATAAATTGCACCTGCAATAAGTGGGTGTGTTGCGTGCGATTTTCAAAGATTGCGGGTGCAATGGATAACAGGTGCAGACCGCCCTATTTAAATGAGGAAATTGCTGTTCCACTGGCTGGAACAAGAGGAAAAGCAAACAGGTCCTCTGCTGTGTTGCTAGTAATATGCAGGGATTATTATGCTGCATCATTGTCTGAAAAAATTATCCACATTTTTTCATTCTGTTGCGTTCGGCCTTTACTTTTCTGGACTGTTGCAGTTAACTTTTGCTACTCACAGCAGGGTTGTCATCTGCATGGACGAGATTATTTCTCTTATCTTGCTCGATGTAACTCGCAACAAATGGGCCAATCAATATTAACAATATAAAAGACAAATTTGTCTGTTGATTAATTTGTCTCCTTTGATCTTTTAATTCTTTTCGGGGACTCACCGGGTTCTGTTTTTTTGAGAGTATGTGTTTGAAGAGTTCGGAGTTTAACAGCCACAATATTTAAGCCTGTAAGTCATATTGGCAACATAAAAATAGATTGTTGTAGTTGGCAATCTGTATGTCATAGCTTTGCTAATTTTAAGACATAGTGTTACATAACTGTCCTGCAAAAAAGTTATATCGAACATTTATGTACATAAAAATTATCCAATGATTTTACTAAATTTGTTTTTTGTTTTGCCAATATTTTAACGATATAAAACGTGTTTGATTAAATTGTTTTTTGGTAACACAAATTCATGTTTAACTACATAAACAAAACCCTCCCCTGGCATATGTTCACATTTAAACAACGTAATCAAACTGATCCTGCTCAAATTGCCCAGCGATGACATAACATTACTGTCAAAGCAATGTGTAATTTTTTTTTTTTTTGCTGAATTTTTATATTCGGCACCCCATAGACAAGGTTACACATACACTGTCTTTGTCACCACATGGAAAAGCTGCCTTTAAAATTGTGATTTTTCACCTGCTAAGATGTGACTTTAGCATCCAGTTTGCAAATGAAGGATTTAATCTACTTTATAATGTATATAGTTCTTTCCTATTAATTATATTATCAACATTAAAGCACATTGGGTCTTTTGGTTTTTGCACGTTCAGCAGATGATCACTGACAGCGATGTTATGCTGAAATGATGTTTAATGAACTGTTGCAAGGATTTTTACCATAAGAGAAATATCATGGCTTTTGTTTGTGATTGGCTCCAAATCAGAGCTTGGATAATCCTACATAGAATCCTCGATTCTTATCTTTTCTTAATATTTTTATTTTTGACAACACAAATCTGTTGGCACATGTACAGAACATTCTCTCTCCCTGTCATCAAAGTGACGGCAGACATTTTTGCGTCCCAGTTAGTACGTGCATTTCAAACGTGCAAAATCCACATGCAAAAATTGCGCCCACAACTTCAGGCGTTGAAAATCGCATTGCGGGAGGTAAGGGATGACATTTGCATATCCTCCTCCCATGAATTTACACATTTGGGTCATTATCATATGTTTTGCATATTCATGAAGGCAAATACGCTAAAGTTTGCGCCCGCAGTTCCCCAGATTTTGCACACGCAATCTGATTACCACCTCGTTTTTAGATCAGCTTTGCTGATGCAAAGAGGTTTGCGAGCGGTTTTGTACACGCAAATATTTTGAAGATCAGGCCCTATGTGTAATAATTCTATATCATATGAGTTTCACTTCCTGCGATGACTGGCAAAAAATTTTGCACTTTTATGCAATATAAAAAATTTTTGAGATGTACTTGTACTAAACTGTAATGTTTTGTGGTTTACGATATGTTTATTTGGTCAAGTTGTTATAATTAAAATATGACAGGGCTTTGCATGCTAACTAGTGACCTCTGTTTAACCTATCCACAAAATATTAATCTCCTCTCTGTTAAGAACCAGAACTAACCCTCAAGAGAGATTAAAATATTCTGCTCACCCCAAGACACACTGTCCTATGTACCATGAAACACTGACAGGTTCAGATGGTTTTACACAAAGTCTTGTATGAAACAAGTGGTCCACCAGATCTGCCATATTGTGGACCATTTATTTGTTTTAGTCATGGCATCTTGGCTGTCCATGTGGCTGTCATGGCCACGGTCTTTTACACCAAGACCAAACACATGGTTTTGACAGCTATACAATCCTTTGATGTTGTTGTTTCAGACCTACCATCCACAAACTCAAACATGGACACTTACATGAAGTCAATAATGGCAACTTTACTTTTTGCACATAGAATGGTAGTGTTGGGACCCGGCCATGGTTACAACGGTACGAACTTTTCTGGAACTTTCAAAATCACATTAACCTACAGCCAGGAAAAAGGGGTAACAGCGGACGTCCCATGACGTCACTGTCCAAATAGAACCCCGTTTTTGCAGACATCCTGTCTCTTCTTTGCGGGTTCCCCAGGGGATCCGGACAGGGAGACACAGCGCGCTAATGTCTCTTTGCTGGCAAACGGACATAACTCTTCAAACTGGATCAAAGAGTGTCATACGATCACACGGTTATATGCACTAAGTTAAGTACGAATGAATTGCTGTTTGTGTATCCGGTATTCATTCATGAACGGGGGTAATTAAGGTACAAGCCTGGCTTGACTTTTCTCTCCGAGTTCTACAGAATCAAACTGTGTTATAGAGAGTTTCCAGCAGAGACCCTGTCTCTACGACGCAGAGTGGAGCAGTTTTCCCGGTCTGAAGGAAGGACAACGGGACCGTATCACAGTGGTTACAGCAGTATTGTGCAGTTTGGCCGGCCGACAGAGCGAGCCGCCCCTCCCCACTGCTACGGTGGTTAGCTGTAGCTAACCTTTTGTTCACTGTGGATGTTTTCTTCAAATTTCGTCGCCCTAGACAGCTTTTCCTCAGCACGGGTTACCTGAGAGGTTGGGTTTGGGCAGAGAAGTAATTTAGAATGAAATAATCTAAGCATTATTTTTGTTTTATGAAGTTTGGTTTTGTTTGTGTTGAAACTCGGCTATCTTGGTGTTAGCAGATTAGCTGTAAGCACATGTGCTCAGTTTGTGTATTCTGTTTGTGTTGGTTTTAAAAGTTAAAAACTTTATTTAAAGGGTGATTTTAAACACAGAAGATCGGCCATAACGTGACGTCCATGCTTATGCATTTTAACCCCTTTTTATTAGTGGTATTTTAAAGGTATATGTGTGATTCTGATAAGCTATAAGCTACTTTTGTTAGCTTTAACTGCTAACAGCTAAGACCACATGCTTGCCTGCTAAAGATCATTTACCCAAAAAGGTTGTGGGTTTTCAATCCAGTAAAATATTTCCCTAAATATTATTTTACCAAACTTGAAAACTAAGTAAACACAATTAACCCCATTTCTACAGAAATATTTGGTTCTTATTCAAAATATTTCTTTAAATATTTTATTAAATAAAGGCAGCTAATTAAACACTGAGAATTGGTCACCCAGAAGGTTGGTTTTATTCAGCAAATCATTCTTAAAATATTTTATTGAAATATTTTATCTGATCTTGCATTGTGAATGGTTGTTTAAAGGTATGCCAATTATTGCCTAAGTTAGTTCCAAGACTAACTTAACTTCATTTCCAGATTCTTCAAGATAATCCTTGGTTCTCAAACATGAATAACATTGCATGGTAATGTTGCATCACTCTTCCGGTCATGGTTTTCAACCATCTTTGATCAACTTGTTTATATTGTACATAGCCCATTAGTCTTCCCTATTCTTTAATTCTGCTTGGTAGTTTAGTTGGATTGTTTTAGCATGGTAAAGAGTTTGTTGATTGAAATATGTTTGACTTTGAGTTGACTTATTTTTGTTAATAAATTATTGTACTTTAAGAAATTGTGTGAATTCATTCCATGTGTGTGCAGAGTTTTGCTGTTCAATAATGTCAGAGCTTGGCTCATTCCTTTCAATTTTGTCCTAATACCACCGCCTTATTGGGCTGGTATTCACAGGACAACCCTTAAAAGACCGAAATATTATTTAATAAACATTGAAATATTAAATGCTAAATAATATATTCATATTCATAATTACAACAGGTAGTTAGTAAAAAAATAATGTTGATTAAATCTAAGTTCAACTAAGTCTCTGCCGTTGGTCATCAATCAGTCATGTGGCTACCTATTGCATGCAAAAGATCAACAAAAAAGCTACTTTCTGTACAGGGAAGTTGTAGGATAGACCAGAGATGTGTATCAGTTAGGATAAAAGTGGATGCATAAACTGATTGTAAATGTAACTTCCCAGTCCCTGTGGGTCAAAATAACCAGCAATGGCCCTGAGAAAAGCTCATCATAATGGTTCCTGGTCTCATTTATAGTTTCAACATTTCACACGATCAAAGAAAATAAAGGTCTTCTGAGTTCCAAAAGTTCATGGCTATGCCAAATAGACTCAGATGTACTATTTTAATATCATTCTCCTGTGGGGCTTATTTTAGTTCTCCTTCCAGTTTAAACAGGGAAAATGTCATTATTTCAATATAAATGTCTGGTTTCACGCTCTGGTAAATGATAAAAGTCATTTAGTGTCGCCTCCAGAGGTGTGGAGTATTGGGACTTTAGCACAGTCCAGTAACAGTCTGATTTCCAAATGACAAACATTTTTTTTAAGAGAAACAATACTATAAGATTAGTTTTATATCATCATTTATTAGCTTAATGTTGCTTTAAACGTAAAATAAAACCAAAACGTTAACAGTCAAAGTTGAATGTCTACAGTGTACTTGTAATCTCTTCCTAAAAGCTACACCTGGCCTGGCTCTGTGTCTATCTGTGACACCTTTCTGGAGAGGGGAATCGTCCGAGCTTCTGCTGGCAACAACTTAATGCTCACCCTCTACCGATGATCCATGGCTACTGGCTGAGCTTTTATTGTGACTAACTCTGTGCTCTCTTTCAGACTCTAACCTTGAAAACTGGCTCGGAGTTTCTGTTCTTTCTATCAAGATGAAATGACTAAATGAGCTACATCCATTAACATTTACTTTTCCTTCCCATAGAAAGTACTCCTGGATCAGTGCTTCTTTGTTCTTTTTGTGTCTCTGCTCTGTTCTCTCTAACCCCCAGTCGGTCGTGGCAGATGGCCGCTCACACTGAGCCTGGTTCTGCTAGAGGTTTCTTCCTGTTTAAAAGGGAGTTTTACCTCTCCCCTAAAGCTACATGCATGCTCAGTATGAGGGATTGCTGCAAAGTCAACGCCAGTGACTGTTCTGTCTCTACATGCTCATCTGGGAGGGATGAATGCTGCAAGTCACTGACTGGATGCAATCTGCTGGGTTTCCTTTCCTTAGACAGAAAAACTTTTTATCCAATTTGAATATATAACTGAATCTAACAGCACTGTTCAATGGTTAGGACTAATCCGAATGTATGTACCTGACTTTTGTGAAGTGCCTTGAGACATGTGTTGTGAATTGGTGCTATATAAATAAAACTGAATTGAATTAATAATTTTCATTGATAGGATCCTGATTAAAACTAATTTTGCTAAAATGTATGATGATCGCATTTTGTGATTTTCAGTTCATGTCTGAGTTTCTGGGGTATGACAGGAGTTATTGACCTTAACACACAGTGTTTGCTCCTCACCAGTGTTTAGTCCTACAGTGTTCAATCTGTGTACTTCTAGGCTCTACAATTTCCCTCTTCAGTTGTGCTCATAAAAGGATGCAAAAATCAAAACCTAATTTGAGGTTTATCTGTAGATGTTACATTCTAAAAACGCATTAGTTGTTTCGGTTTGTGTGCAGACTTTAACAAAATAATTAACAAATTATTCCATCATGTGATCCATGTCATTATCCACACCTGTCTCTGTTTCTGTTGACTGCACTCACCCATTTTTCATGTAGTTATTTTCTGTCCCTTCATTGTCGGGTCGTCTGTTCTCATCTCCCAGATTCCTGTGTTCTCTCCGTGTCACTAAGTGCTATTAATAAAATATATCCATCCACCATGTGCCTGCTGATGTGATGTTGCCACTTTGGTCCTGCTCAACCGCACACTATGACAGACCGACCCAACCAGAAAAAGGACCAAGCAACAGGGGTGGAAGTCATAACTCTATATGAGTACTTCCGACGGCAGGGGGGAGAAAAAAATGTGCTGGTCTGAGGACCAGGTGGCGCAGCGATCACCGCTCTGGGGCTCCAAGCTGGCGGTAATACCACCTAGGAGCATTCGGCGGCCCAACAATACCTCTCCACCACCACAATGCAGACATCAGCTCGACGCCGAGGAAGCCAGAGTCGCCAGAGTGCCGCGCAGACAGCCTCCAAACCTGATACCTCGCACCTCTTCCATGAGGGTCAGCGTGGTCTTGCGCCAGCATGCTCCAAGCACCTCTGTCCAATCTATGAGGGATTCTCCAGTGTCTCGGCATGTGCCAGTGCACCAGTCAGATGCGTCCCATCTCTAGGCAGTCTCTGTTTCACTCTGAGGAACACAGCCCAGGTTTTCCAGACCAGGACTCCGAGGCCAGTAAGCCTCCACTCCTTCTCCAGGAGGTCTGGCTAATGCCTTCACTGCAACATGCTGCCTTGAGGTCCCTGAAACTGCTTCACACCACCTCAAGGTATCTGAGCCTGGTCCACGTTGCCTGAAAGCAACTAAGCCTGCTCCTCGTCTTAAGCTGCTGCTCCTGCTTCGTGTCGGGGTTCCTGAGGTCTCAACGTGGGTGTACTGGTAGACCCGCTTCGTGTTCCTGAGTTCTTCGACGAGGGTGTCCAGGTTGACCCGCATCGTGTTTCTGTTCCTAAGCTTCTCTTTCGACCTCCTAATGAGCTTCTCTGTGGATTCCTGGCCACTGAGCTCCACCGTGGCTTCCACATTACAGAGCTCCACGCTGCATTCTCCTTGCTTGTGGACAGCCTCCAGGCAAGGTTCTCCGTGGGTTCTCCATGCACCTTCTTCACCGGCCTCCAAAGTTCCTGCATCAGTGCCGCTGGCCTCCTTGGGACGATCTCCCGGGAACCTGGGTGAGCAGTTTTTTTTTTGTTTCTTTGTTTTCTATAGACGTTCCAAAATTGTAGGTAGTTAATGATCGTGAACAAACAGTACTGGATCACACTGACACGAATATTTTCATTTTGCATTGATTTAAATAGTTAAAGTCAGCTAGAACAGACAGCGTATGTCTCAGTAGCTGTTAGACGTACTACAAAAAGATTTCTTTAATTTCCAGCAAGCTCACGGTGATGTGACATCTTTCTACTACCGGTATGGGATGTATTACTAATGATAATGTTGCTGAAACTCACTTAAAAAAATCCTAAGCCTTTATGACAACCTCTTTTTTTTTGTGGTGTATTTACTGTAGCTTTAGTTAAACAGCTTAAAGCCTTTCCAGTTCCTCATAACTATCTCAGTTTAGAAATTCCTTGTAGCACCAGAATTAAACTGAGACTCGTCAAGTTGATCCTTTGACCAGTGACCACATAGTTAGGCCAAACGTATGACACAAGTTAAAAAAAATACTGTACAATCATTAAAAATAAGATACAGGGGTTGGACAATGAAACTGAAACACCTGGTTTTAGACCACAATAATTTATTAGTATGGTGTAGGGCCTCCTTTTGCGGCCAATACAGCGTCAATTCGTCTTGGGAATGACATATACAAGTCCTGCACAGTGGTCAGAGGGATTTTAAGCCATTCTTCTTGCAGGATAGTGGCTAGGTCACTACGTGATACTGGAGGAGGAAAACATTTCCTGACTCGCTCCTCCAAAACACCCCAAAGTGGCTCAATAATATTTAGATCTGGTGACTGTGCAGGCCATGGGAGATGTTCAACTTCACTTTCATGTTCATCAAACCAATCTTTCACCAGTCTTGCTGTGTGTATTGGTGCATTGTCATCCTGATACACGACACCGCCTTCAGGATACAATGTTTGAACCATTGGATGCACATTGTCCTCAAGAATGGTTCGGTAGTCCTTGGCAGTGACCCACCCATCTAGCACAAGTATTGGGCCAAGGGAATGCCATGATATGGCAGCCCAAACCATCACTGATCCACCCCAATGCTTCACTCTGTGCATGCAACAGTCTGGGTGGTACGCTTCTTTGGGGCTTCTCCACACCGTAACTCTCCCGGATGTGGGGAAAACAGTAAAAGTGGACTCATCAGAGAACAATACTTGTTTCACATTGTCTACAGCCCAAGATTTGCGCTCCTTGCACCACTGAAACCGACGTTTGGCATTGGCATGAGGGACCAAAGGTTTGGCTATAGCAGCCCGGCCGTGTATATTGACCCTGTGGAGCTCCCGATGGACAGCTCTGGTGGAAACAGGAGTTGAGGTGCACATTTAATTCTGTTGTGATTTGGGCAGCCGTGGTTTTATGTTTTTTGGACACAATCCGGCTTAGCACCCGAACATCCCTTTCAGACAGCTTCCTCTCGCGTCCACAGTTAATCCTGTTGGATGTGGTTCGTCCTTCTTGGTGGTATGCTGACATTACCCTGGATACAGTGGTTCTTGATACATCTCAAAGACTTGCTGTCTTGGTCACAGATGCACCAGCAAGACGTGCACCAACAATTTGTCCTCTTTTGAACTCTGGTATGTCACACATAATGTTGTGTGCATTTCAATATTTTGAGCAAAACTGTGCTCTTACCCTGCTAATTGAACCTTCACACTCTGCTCTTACTGGTGCAATGTGCAATCAATGAAGACTGGCTACCAGGCTGGTCCAATTTTGCCATGAAACCTCCCACACTAAAATGACAGGTGTTTCAGTTTCATTGTCCAACCCCTGTACATTGAAGGTTTGAAGAAATGTGCACGAATGTGTACGAAAGGTAAAAAATGTAAAAACTGTGCATGTATATTTGTGCATTAAAAACAACTGATTTACAGCACAAGAGTGTGGAGAAACTGTGCAAAACATAACAGTTTCATGCCTGGGGTGGAAGACATGGTTCGAAATGTTATTTTTACTAATGTTTTTCTGTCTCCCGCCATCTGCACTGGATTGAGGGGTCATCCTAGGACAGAGCTGGCCTTTCTGATGAGCCTTTCCAACTGCTTCCTCTCAGCTCTAGATAAACTGGTGTTCCAATATCCATAGAAGTTGACTGATGCCACTACAGAGTCAAAGAAGCCCTTCAGGAGCACCCCCTGCACTCCAGAATATCTCCTCATTCTGCTCTGACCCTTTCTGTGAAAAAAAGGCAGAGCTCTAAACAAGACATGCTGTACTGCAGTGTTTAACAGAACTGACTGATTTAAATATGCAAAGTACTCAGTCTTCACAATTTATGCACTTAGAGCAGGAGAGCAGAATCATTTGGAGATGTTTGCTTCACTGAAAGATTAAATTTCCATTTTACAATTTACTGTAAACGTGTTGTGAAAAATGCATTTCATGAGCAAGTGGAGCTTATGTAACATTTCAGCAGAGATGCAATGTTGCCTGTGGTTCAGATTGTCCTTGCACACACAATGTACAAGATATCTCATACTGATCCTAATCCATTATTCACAACATCTCCCTCTCTTGCAGAATCTACCACAGTGGCCCATTTTAATCTGTTTTCAGAACACCAAATCCAGCCAACCCGACTGCACGTTCTGCACCTTAACCAGAGCCTTCAATTTGTAGTAGCTTATTTTAACAGCTCTGTGAAGACCCGTTTATCTTTATTGAACCAATTTCTAGCAATGCTTCTGGCATCCTACACATTCCCATTGTGAAAACAGTGGTTGCCGTGGTAACAGCACCACAATAAGGGCATGTTAGGAGACAAACAAACTGCTATACCGTGGAGGCTGGGGCCGAATGATATGTTTATGTAATCAAGGACATCTACTGTACAGCCACTCTTGCTGTCATCTAGAGCATTACCATAGCAACACATTTGGTAGTTCTGTTATTTGGACTTATCCTTGCTTCCTTTTACCACCTAGTTCAATATTGGCCAGGTCAGCTCTAATTTTTTGCATTCGAATAGATCGAGGGCACTGACACCTACATGCTCCATGGCCAATTTCCTCATCCTTACCACTGTGGATTTGTGTCCTGCTCATACACACAGATGCCATTGGCAGTTTTTCTATTGTAATTGAATGAATTTGTTCACTTAAAGTGACAGGTGCTTCACTGCAATGCATAATATTTTTAAAATTGACGTTTTAAAAGATGACTTTATCTATTAAGGGGAGAAAATGTTTCCACATCAGCCTGGCCCTGTGTGAAAATACAACTGTCTTGTTAAATCATGAATTACCAGTGGTTAACCCCATTTTTTGTTCAGATTTTATTTGCCACAACAGGGCCCTGATCTAAAGAAACAGAAAAGAAACAAAGTTACTGACATCTATCAGTCTGGCAAGGGTTACAAAAGTTTTGGGAACCAATGGAAGCCATCCCTGTTAAATGTGGCCTGAACAATACCATACCTTCTATCAAACATGGTGGTGCTAGTGTAATAGTCTTGAGCTGCTTTGCTGCTTCAGGACCTGGACCACTTGCTGTAATTGATGGAACCATGGATTATTCTCTATAGCAGAGAACTTTGAATCAGAATCAGTTTGTGGCCTGAAGCTCACATTGCAGTTAGGTTATGCACCAAAACAATGATCTGAAGCACACCAGCAAGACCACCTGTAAATGGCTAAAAAGAATCAAGGTTTTGGAATGGCCCAGTCAAAGCCTGCAGTTAAAGATTTATCAGATAAATAGGCTGTGGCATGACCATCAACAGACTGTTTATGGTTGAAGATCCTCCAATGTGTTTGGCCCACTCTGTGTACATTTTATACTGTTCCAAGAAACACACAAGACATTTGGAGCAGGATTAGTTTATAACATAATATTCCAAGCTTTTGCAGTTCACAGAACGCTGTTCAATATACAATCTGGAAATGGAAAGAGTATGACTTCAAACAACTTCAAACCTAGCAAGACATGACCATTCAAATAAACAGACGGGCACGGCAAGAAAAGCAATAATCAGAGAAGCAGCCAAGAGGCCTATGGTAACTCTTAAAGTTTTCTACTGGCATGTAGGGGACACAGAATCCCTCTGAACATACCATCTCCAGAGTCAGACATAGTGATTGTAGCAAAAGACTTGAGACTAGGGCAGAGGTTCACCTTCCATCAGAACAAGAGCCTTAAACATACAGCCAGAGGTACAATGAAATGGTTTAAATCAAAGCACATTCATGTATTAGACCTGTCAAACTCCAGAAAATGTGGTTCTACATAATATTATCTCTAGGGCTTAAATATAAATACACACCATACCTTTCAGATTTGTCCTTACCTTTTAAAATCCTGCTCTACTTTATGTTGGAACCCAAAAGAAATGCAATAAGGTTTGCAAAGTGTCATAATGCGGAAAAGTTCGAGTAGCATGAATATTTTTGCAAGGCAATATAGTGGGACAAAATACTTTGCAGTGAAACAAAAACAAGTCACTGGCAAAAGTAAACTACTGTTTAATATCTTTTATCAATTTTACCATGTTTACTTTGTTCACCAAAGATATAGGAAGGCAAGCTTTAGTTCTGATCAGGGAGATGAGGTGATATGTATCTGAGATCAACAGTTAATTTCTTCCTAAAGGTGTAGCTTAAAATATGTCGTGGCCATGTTTGTTCTTATTTCTATAAATACATATTTTTATTTCCATAGAGTATTGTTCAATGTAAGCACCACTAACACTTCTTTTTTGTTTAAACTCAAAATATTTTCTCCAAATATGTGGAAACAATGCACAGATGGATGTGTAATTAAATGTAGAAGCTGGTGGAGGGTTGATTTTGCTGAATCGTTTGCGACAAAGCACATGTTTTAATTGGCTCAGGTTGAAAACAACAACACAGCAGACCTTTGCTTCTTGGTTTTGTTTTGCACGTAGATATAGAAGTTTTAGAAGAAAACCGCAGAGCTGGCTGTGGCAGTGAGCTTACAGCTGCTGTGAATAAAATGCAATTTTTCTCGGTCACATCTCACCATTTTCTGTGATGTGAAAAACAAACTTCTGATAGAAAACAAATGATTTTTACAAACAGCATACATTTCATGATTTTGACTGCCATTTGCTCATTCAGCTAGATAATTGCTCTGTGTTTTTGTTAGCAACATCCTGCCAGCTGCTCATTCTGGGGTTTTCATTCATTAGTCCCTTTAAAGACTATTTATCTGAGACACTCTAATTTCTCTCTTGCTGAGGGTGATTCAACAACGCCGAAATCCCAAAGTGGTCAGCTGAGCAGCGAAAATTACATCAACACACCGCAGTTATACTGCAATATGCACAAAAAAGAAGGCTAATTTAATATGACCCTTTAAAGTAGTGAGAATTCAGAGCACATATGACCACATAGTGCCCAATAAAAATGGAAACACAAACCAATTGAAAGTTGCAGTACAAGAAGATATATCCTTTTAAGACTCTGACCACTGAGCTTTAACTTGTACTGAAATTTGATAATACACTCCGTTAGACTGAATGAGGGAAACGTCTGAATGAGAAAGAAGGAACCTGTGTATTTTCTAACCTGGAAAGGAAATGAATATTTCATTTGTCACTAGAGATGCCAAGATCGAACAGAGTTTAACATCTTATATTAGCGATTGGTACTTGGTTACCAAACCAAGGTATTAGGTCAAAGGAGAGAACATGATAAACGTTTTAATGTCATGATTAACCTGTGTTTGATTTGTTGGGTTTCTTGTATGTTTTTCTGCGCTTCCCTGTTTATGTTCTTTAGTTGCGGTTATTTTAGTTCATCCTATTGTTTACTTGTTTCTTGTATTCCTGTAGAGTTTTGTTGGATTCTTGCTCCATGTCGGTATACCTGCCTGTGCTCCATGTCCTTTCACCACCTGTAAGTTACCAGTTCTATAATTATTAAAACACTTCAACTAACCATGCAGCTACCACACTCTGATCTGTACATTGATCCTACAAAACCTCAGCAAAATATGACATCTTAAGGCATTAAAGCTTCCCAGTTTCCTCAAAAAAGGGTCATCATAGTTTTGTTATGTGTCATCAGTGTGGGGAAAGTAAATTCTGTTATCCCCCATTGTACCCAGTATTTAAAATTACTAAACTGCTCAATTTCTTGCTCTTTTTTTTAAACATGGGTCTAAATTCAGACCCTGTAGTCCCAACGCACACTCCCAGACACATTTCTTTGGTTTTACTAAAAATATGTTATGATTTGGGGTTGTTTGGTTTCTGTTTTTTTCTTATTTGTTTCTCACAGTTTTTGAATCATGCTTCTGTTTATTATTTTCCTGGTCATGCTTTAGTTTTTGTCTTCTTGTTCATGTTTTGTCAAGTTTGGTTTTTGGATCTGGTTATGCTTTAGTTTCATGTTTTTCTAGTTTCTGTTAGTTTGTACTCATGAGTCTCTGTTTTGTTCCAGCCACGTTTTGTTCTGTCTGTCAATTATCTTTATTTGGTTCACCTGCTCCAAGCTAATCTGTCTCCTTACTCCACCTGGTTCACACTCCATATATTCACACCTGTTCAGTTATTCATGGCGGAAACATTTTTCAAATCATGCTCATGTCTTGCTTTCAGATCATGCTCATGTCTTGTTTGGATCATGCCATGCCTGTCTTGCCTGGCCGTTTGTCGTTTTGTTCCTGCCTCTTACTGTGAGTGAGTTTTTGTTAATTAAATCGTTTTTCACCTACCGTCATGCTGCTTGCTCATCTGCATTCTGGGGTCCTACGCTGCACAAGTCCTAACACAATAAGGTCAAGATAGGGGCTGTCAAAGCAAGCAATGAGAGGGTTAACATACTTAGAGTAGGTGTGGTTAACATTCTGCATGTAAGCAAATTGGCATTTTATTGGTGGAGAAATGTTTTGTTTTGTAGTTTACCTCATTTGTTTACACATCCCTGTGGAACACCTGTGTTTGAGAAAAGGCAATCAAAGAAAATGTTAATACAGACTTGTAGTTGCCTGACTCTTTTAAACTCTACAATCCTACTTTTAAGAAGTAGGCACCTCATTGTAAAGGATAAACGGATTCACTTTGCTGTACTCCGTTCAGCCTTCCTATTATCTGTTTTTGTCTTGCTCTCTCTGAGACTGAATGAAGTGGATATGTCTCAGTATGTCAGAAAAAATACTTTCCTAATAGCTACTTGCCTCACTGAGGAGTATGGAACACTGCTGTGCTTACTCAGACTTGGGTTTTTAGCCTCTACACTGATAATGAAGGCTGCTAACTTTGAGTTTTCTTCATATAGCAACAGCGTCCTATACCATATCCATGTATGTTGGGCACATCTTTGTCTAATTGTGAAAGAGTTTAGAATCAGATGATTCACTCAAGAAAATACAAAAAAAATGTTATATTGTGTAATGCTCCTTTAAAGTAATTTCTCACTGCCTTTGTAACGGCAATAGTTGTTAACCGCATTGATCAAACGGAGTAGTGATGAGATTTCATTCACAAATGTGCTTTAGGATTTTACCGTATATACACTGATGAAAGCAGAAGTTTACATACACTGTATCAAAAGAGACCTTACCTTTTTCTCTGTTTTTGTCTGACAGTAAATGAGACTAAATATATCCTGTTTTAGAACAATAAGGATTAACAGAATTGTAAATGTTAGAATAATGAGAACGATCTCTTTTTAGACATTTTTATTACTGCCTCACCCCTGAATAGAGTGCTATTGAATGACGGTGAGTTAACTTTGCTACCTTCATGTTTGTCACATAAAAAAACTGCATTGTTCAGTTCTCAAAATGTGAAGACAGTGTATATATGTTCACATGAATTCAGTTTGTATTGCAGTCACCCAATGACACAATGGAAATCTTTAAAGAAATGCAAGCTTTTATTTCAGAACATTTACTCAGTGGGTAAAATATTAAGCATTATGAAATAATTGTGGGCTGCACGGTGGAGCAGTTGGTAGCACTGTTGCCTTGCAACAAGAAGGTCCTGGGTTTGACTCCCAGCCGGGAGTCTTTCTGCATGGAGTTTGCATGTTCTCCCCGTGCATGTGTCAGTTCTTCCCGGGTACTCTGGCTTCCTTCCACAGTCCAAAAACATGACTGTTAGATTAATTTGTCTCTCTAAATTGCCCTTAGGTGTGAATGGGTGTTTGCATTGTTGTTTGTCCTTTGTGTCTCTGTGTTGCCCTGCGATGGACTGGCGACCTGTCCAGGGTGTACCCCGCCTCCCACCCATAGACCAATGTGGATAGTCACCTGCTCCACCGAGACCCTGTAAGGAAGAAACAGGTTCTGGAAATTGATGGATGTATCAATGGTGGGATAACTGTTTTAAAAAAATCAATAATGCCACACTTATTGTCACTTCTGCTGGTAATACTTATATATGCTCATCGTCATGCATTACACAAAATCGAGAAAAAAAAAGTAAAAAAAAAACAAAAATCTGAGGTTAATGATGGTAAGGAAAACATTGAAATAAGGTTTCACTATTGCACAATGTTTACAGCAGCCCTTAAGGGTGCTCAAAGGTCCAGATTTCCAAAGCTATTAAGGAACTTTGTTCAACAGATTATTTCTGCGCTAAGAGGAGAAATGCATCTAATTCCCTCAAACAATCTGATCTGTCAATCCGACGTAGAAGTTTGAAAAGAGAAAAAGGATTCTCATGAGATGTCTGTAGAAGGCATTATAATTGATTACACCCATCTCACCCTTTAACTGGGTGGGTGGGTGTCATGGTGGTGTGTCTAGCAGCATTGGGAAATGAAGTCTTATTTTTACATTTGTTAAAATTATGAAATTTTTTTTTGCCCAATTAAAGAGTCCTATATTTTATGAAAGGGACTGCAAAAATTAGGAAATTGGTTCAGTTAAAGGGGAAAAGCTGTAAATAAAATATAGTCTTTACAAAAAAAATAGGGGTTTCAAAAGACATATTGGTATGAGGTAACAACTAAAAACATGGAGATTTGATTGCATTTTTAAAATTTTTGTATTGGCCATGTTTATTTTTCCCTTATATATAGGGGTATGTTTAGATAACATCCCTTAAAACCCTTTGCAAAACCCTTTTACAAAAGCAACTTGCACCATAAGAAGCTTACAAACTGTTTTATGGTAAGGAGGAAAGCAGTAATATATGGAAATAAAATTTGTAAAAGAAGCTCAGCTTTTTCTGGTCTGGTGCCTGATTTATTCAAGTATAAGTAAATATGTACGTCAAGCTCGGTTTTTCACTCAGAATCCCTGAGACACAGGCAGCGTGGGTTCCAAGTTAAAACATGATAATTTACACAGCTTTGCTTTTTAAAGACGGGGAAAGAAAAGTTTCCGTGTTTTCCACTCTGTTTTTTTGGGTTTAAAATTTTCCCCAAAATTTTCCAAAATGCCCCACAAGTGTTGCCCAGTCATTTAAAAAAAAACCCCACCAGTAGTAATTTAAAAGCAGTAAATTTTTTAAATTAATTTTTTGGCATTTTTAAACCAAAAAAAAATTTCAGGGCCCCTTTAAGGGTTTCCCCCATCATCTTTGCCCACGTCGTAAATCTTCCCCCCTTTTTTAAAGGGCCCGGGGGTTCGCAGGGGGGGCAGATCAGAAAGACCCCCAGATTTTTCCTCTCCCCAGACCCTCCTTAGGGGAAGCCCAAAGGCGTTCCCCGGGCCCAGCCGAGAGACACATTTCCCCCCAAAGTGCCCTTTGGGGCCATCCCCTTTTGGCCTTTCCCCGGGTGGGATGTGCCTGGAAACCTCCCGAGAGGTGTCAGGGGTATAGATGCCCGACCCACCTCCCAAATGGGCTCCTTCGATTGGAGGAGCAGTGGCTCTACTCCCAAACTCCCCCAGATGGCCCAGCTCCTCACCCCCTTTTCTAAGGGAGTGCCCCGGCCCCAAACCGGCCCGGGGGAAGCTATTTTTAGCCGCCCTTTTATCCGGGGTTTTTGTTCTTTAAGGTAAAGACCCCAAAATTAAAGGCCATAGGGGGGGGTAGGAACCCCTTTGAACCCAAAAGGTAAATTTGAGAGCTTTGCTTTTTTTGGGTCCCGCTCCTCTTCCCCCTCAAAGGAAATGGCACGCGTCCCCATTACTGCCCATCATCATTTCAGTAATTTTTCTTTTTCACTGTAATAGTTGTATTAACTTCCATGGCTAAGTGCCAGGAAAAAAAAGTAAGCACAAGACAGAGAATACAGCCAAATGTTGCAAAAGAGTTAGATTTAGAAGGTCAAACTAAGGAATACATGCTTTGCACAATAATTATCCAAGACAACAGTACAGGAAAAAAATAAGGAATTCAGAAAAGTATTCATTGCATGTTTTTTAACAGCAGCATGTTTTGCTCTACAACAACAAAGCATGATAGGCTTTGATGTGTAATTGGGGTCAAATCTGTACCCACTGTGAAATGTAACATGTTTTCAGTTAAAAAACCAGAAAAACCCACTGTTTGGGCAAACACAGCACGGGCAATCATGTATCCCCTAGTGATGACTGAACTTTAAAACCGGGTTTTCTGTAAAACCCCTTGTTTTTTACAGACAAAAAAAATTTTAAAAATTTTAAACTTTTTAAAACTCAAAACATACATGGCCCTTTTTTCCTTTTGCCTTTAGTCCCCCTCTTTAGAGAATATTTTCCTATGAGTTGTTTTTGGGTTTAAAACTGAAATTTTAAGACTTTCTTCTGCCACCCCACGTGATAAAGCCTTTTGGAAAGCATAGCTATATTGGGGGGACAGAGGTATTTGTGTGACTGCTTAGAGGAAAATGATTTAAGTAGGGGTGGCATACAATCTTTTGAAGTCTAGTTTTTCTTAGAAGTGTCATATTATTTCTGCAGAACTTTGCATGCTCTGCATAGTTTTGGGGGTTTCTTTTTTATGTAATTATTGTTTATTTTTCTTGGCCAGCGACAGCAGATAAAAGTGAATTCTCACAAGCTTTTTTAAAGAACATTCTTTGAATCTGTAAGATGAGCAAGATGCAGTGCTAACCTGGATACATTTGCAGAATCTTCTAGGTGAAGAAATAGAAACAAGGTTGGTTAGAAGGGAGTTATGAGTTGTTATTGTTTCAGAAGGAATTGATTGTATATAGGTGCACCAAATAAACTTGAGAGAGAATGTCCATTTTTCCTCGTAATAAGTGTGATGGTGAGCAAGTGACAGTAATGCATAGTTGATGAAAGTGTAACTACTTTAGCAAGAAACTGGCCAAGTACCTCACTATTTCATCATTTCCACATACAAGCATTAGCAGTACAAACATTTAGGATGTTAGAATGCTATGAGAGCCACCAGAATTGGCAGATATATTGACTTAAGTCATTCAAAACTTTAAAACAGACACAAATAACACCATCATTTTAAATTAGATTTACATTTTAGTTACACTAAAGCATGTGTTCTGCTGAGTTACTTAGAATGTTGGGCTAATATTTACTATCAGTGATCACTATGATTAAGACTTCTTCAGTGTTCATACATCAAAAAAGCATACAGAAGGGCTGAAAATCAGTCAAACTCATGAAACATGTAGTAAAATATTTTTTTTACAATTTCAGTTAATTTTTCAGTTTGTTTGCCTTCTTAACTGGAAAGTATTTATCCTCACAACAAACCAGTTTCCACGTTCTATGCCTGTGACTTGTCTAGAAGTCACAGATGGCCTTATGATTGCACACACATTTGTTCTTCAAAGGGGTTTACTTATATTCTTGATGACAGAAAAAAATAGATATGTTGAAAACCCCTTAAGGTTGTTAGGCAATTTGTTCCAAAAGAAGCCATGGAAAGCCGTGGTCATGAGCCAGAACCAGAGAACTTAAGCTGACTGGAACAGACAGATTTTCTTTTTAAATATCAACTATATGTTCTGATGGGATTTATAAAACAACCGCCATCACTGCCAGAAATTATTAGCATGCAGAGATATTGACGATGGGTACAAGATACTCTTTTATTCACAGAGTATGTGCTAAAAAAACACAGCACCCAGTTCAGTTATGCACAAGTCACACTATTAGGTCTTCTACACTGTTTATGCATTTTGTGGAGTGTTTATTGGACATGACAGTGGATATGTATATCATTTGTATGACTACTGTGTTGACATGTCACATAACTGAGGCGAATGCAGAAGAAAATAACGCTTACGAGCAGCTTACATGTACATAAGTCAATCAAGTGAAAAACACTGAATAGTAAAATTATGGTCATCACCACTTGTTTCAGCCTCTTGCTAGCGTCCACCATGGTTCTTGATGAAAACATTTCAGAATCCATGTCAGAATATGTCCAAATCTGTAAACCCAGCATAGTGTTTACTAAGGCCAGCAAATCACCCTGAAACTCCAATCTTTTTGTCAGCCTTAGCCCCTTTTCCACTGCTTGTGGAAAGCCCTGGGTGTTTGAAAAAGGCGCATTTTGATACAAATTTACACAGGTAATTTCAATTTCCCGAGGCCTTACTCTTGGGGACAATGGCCCTACTCTGATTTAGGCCTATCCAGATTTCCCCGGGATTATTAAAGGGGCTGGGTTGTGTGCAGCAAGGCATTGCTCCACCAGCAGTGGTAATGGCGGTAATCGTTTTCATACCATTAATTTGTAACAAATGGAGTTTTGACGAAAATGCAATGTGGAAGACTCACCCCCTCCTCTGCTCCGTCCGATGACTCCACCATTCTCTTCATAAGTTGTTCATTCAAGCTCACGTCATTCTCAGCGTTCATGTCTTCCTCCGGGGTCCGAGCGCCAAAGAAACATTTGTAAATAAACTTATCTAATTGCCACCTATCTGTCTTTTCATTGTCAGTCTTACAGGATTGAAATAGTATTTTAAAGATGTTTTTAGTTGAGAAGGTAGACCTTAAAACTTCATCTGTGCAGTCAGTTCATCAAGAATGAGCCTACTTTGAAAAGGGCTCTCTGAGTTTTCAGAGCAGCGGAGGTCAATTTAGAAACCAGTCTGACTGCTAAGCTAAGCTAGTTGGTCTGTTAGAGAGGGATTCCCTGAAAACACAACCTGATCTCTGCCAGGCACCTATTATTGGTTTGTGGCAGCTGAAAGTGAATATGTAAGCATGTGGTGAATAACTGCAAGTACCAAAATATAAAATACACTATATTTCAAATATTTAAAATTTTAAGTAAATATAGGCATTAATTATAAACTGTTTTGCCACAGTTCTGTAAGAAACATATTTTAATGGCGTACCCCTTAATGATCAAACAGAGCTCTTTTACTGTTACATAAAAAAACACATTTTCCTAAGACTGGTTTTTTACATAAACCTAACTTAGTGAAGTTTTAACTCTCTATGATCTTCCATTTTTCATGGTTTTATGCAGACTACAGGTGAAGTGACAAGAGTACCAAGTTTGGTTGCAGTTCCCCAAACCCTCCCAGCAATCCTCTTCACACTCTTGTCCTACCATCGTCTGCTCCACTGTCTAATCATTTCTTACTTTATATAATTATTTGCTTATGATTGCTTATGATTATTGGGTTTTTTCTATTCTAATAAATACATTTATACAAAAGAATATATCTGTTTGTGCTGTAGACTTTTGATATGAGTTTACCTGCTAAGTATAATTGTAAAAGAAAAATAAGTGTTAATTAGTGTTTAGTAGGTATTAAAAATTAATCATGCTGTTGTAAAGTAACAACTCTGGCCTGATACATGTTGGTAAAAAAATAAATGTAAAATAATAATTTAAACTTTTCCTGCTTATGTATCCAGTGAAAACTTAAGGATGTTGTGCCCCAGCCATGGACAAAACATAGACTTGAACTGTACACAGGGAACTGCAGACTGAAAAAAACTGTCTGAATCCCATACTGCACATCATTAACCTATTTTTTAGGCCAGCCCCAGGAAGAAGGGGTCACAGTGGGAATCCCCATGATGTCATGGTAATCCCTAAACAAAACACTACTCCCAGCCACACCGCTCTCTATCTTGCTGTCCGGCAGCATTTGGAGAGGCAAATTGCGAGAACCTGATTGTCTTGAAACTTGCTGAGGAGTAAAGGACAAAACATAGCCGCACTACTTGACTCCGCAGATGTACGCGCGGAGCAAAGCTCAATTTTTACGACCCAGTACGCAGTGCCACATAATAAAATGTTCGTCGGGAAAAAGTCTCCACATCGAACTGTTTTATATCTGTTACACTGGTCCGAGCAGCCGATTCCGAGTACACACGGTGTCACAGCCACTCTCTTCCTCGCAAAGACAAGTGTATTCCCCTTCTTCCTCCCTAGTCTGGTTTAATGGCCTTTAACACCACCTTTTTTCTTTTTGTTTTTCCAAAGGTACATGGCAAATTAGTTCTGCCTCCCTGTCCAATGATGCCATGGCAGAAAGTGTGGGAAATGTAGCAATTTGTCACCAGAAATATAGGAAATCGGTAAGCACAGAGTCCGCGCTGCTCACATTACGCCCATGTTCTGCTCTTTTGACTCTCCGTCGAAGAATCCTGAGATTCTTAGAGTTGATTGCAATCTGATGTTAATGTACCTGTTGATCGAAGTGGCCAAGATTAAGTTATGATCTGCTGTTCGTGTACCCAGCAAATAACAGGGGTAATTAAGACAAGCTGCTTTGTTTGTGGTGCCAAAAGCCAAACAGTTTGAGTGCTAATGCGAACAGCTCTCTAAGCCTTGACGATAGTTTATTTGTTCTGAGATGTGTTTTAAAGTTACAACAAAGTTTATTTCAATAAGTGGATTAAACACAGGCCGTACATCCATGTTAATAGTTAAATTAATGGTAGGTAAAGGTACATGTGTGACTTATAGGGTTAATAAATAATCTACAAGCTTTCCTTTGTTAGCTAAAACTGTTAACTGTTAATGCTAGCCCTAGGAAGCTCAAATATTTATATCTGGCTTGTCATTTTATCAGAGTTCATAGACGTCCCTCTCCGCCATTTTAGTTGTCCATTACTCCATGTGACCCCTCCTTGAACCGCCACCTTAACGTGGTGGAGGGGTTTGAGTGCCCGAATGATCCTAGAGGCTATGTTGTCTGGGGCTTAAATGCCCCTGGTAGGGTCTCCCATGGCAAACAGGCTCTAGGTGACGGGTCCGACAAAGAGCGGTTCAAGACACCCTCATGAGGACTATACGATCGAGGCACATGATGTCGCCCGGTATGTCGGAGCCGGGGTCACACCCTGTACCCAGGCCTGGGGTCGGGACCCGTCAGAGAGCGTCTGGTGACTGGGTTGCTCCTCGCGGGACCCAGCCGGGCCAAGCCAGAAGGAGAGACGTGAGGCCATCCCCCAGTGGGTCCACCACCTGCAGGGGGAACCCTGAGGGACCGGTGCAAAGAGGATTGGGCGGCAGACGAAGGTGGAGACCTCAGCGCCCTGATCCCCGGATGCTTAGGCTGGTTCTAGGGACGTGGAATGTAAACTCACTGGGGGGGAAGGAGCCTGAGCTTGTGCGAGAGGTCGAGAGATATCAACTAGAAATAGTCTGGCTCGCCTCCACGCACAGCGTGGGCTCTGGAACCCATCTCCTCGAGAAGGGCTTTCGTTGTCCGACGAGCTAACCCCTCCCTCCTACTTCCCTATGTCTAAGGGGATTGCTCAATCCAGCTCTCCATCCAACGGGTCCGGACTTCCCTAAACCTGAAAAGTTTACTAAGCAGGTTCACTGAAAGTTCTGTTTAAGCTGGTGTCGGGAAATGACTCGCCTAGTCTCTGACAGCCTACATCCAGAAGTCTCGCCCTTCTTCAACCGGAGGTCTGGACGACTGAGTAGCCTACCGCAGTCATTCACAGTCCAACAGTCACTTCTGTTAACGGCTGCTCATTCCCTAATATTACAACTGGCTCTTGGTATATGGGCTAGGTTAATTTTAGTGACTCGGCACGAGCCCCCAGGGCGTTGTTTTAACAAACTTGGCTAAGGCAACCTATGAAAACCTCCTATAATTTCTTAGAACCAGGCAAAGCGACTTTTTACCACCAATGAAAAATCAAAAATACGGTGACTCAAATAATTGAATTTAATCAGAATTTTATATACTTCCTTTAATTAGTAACGCTTTTGCAGGGGTCAGTAACAGCTTAAATTCAGCAACACAATAAATTCAATAATAGAAATAAATCAATCAACTCAACCTGTCTTTCCCTGATGCTGAAACTAGTGAGTTTGGAGAGGCTTTGAAGACGGAGGCTCGTCCATGCACCCGATGGAGCTGTTCCTTCGGGTAACAACGAGTGGTTTCTTGAGAGGAATACGACTTAATCTTCAGTTTTCTTCCTCTAAGTGGCAGGCACTGATGCTCCAGGCTTCGATGGTTAAACAGAAACTTTGTTGTCATATGTCTCAGAAGACAACAGCTTCCAGAGGCTGAAGAGTTTAAGGAAACCCCGGGGACATAATTGAGGTTGATTCAGGACTTCCAGAAGCCTGAAACTTAGAGCAATCAGCTGTTCACCGATCAAGTTCACTTCTGTTGTCTGGATAAAAAGGCTGTAGATGAAATAAATTCTTAATCTTGAGGCACAGTCCTTCTAGGGCACACTGGTTGATTCTCTTTTTAAAGCAGTCGATCAGCTGGGCTGTGTCTCTGTTCCTTTTCCATCCGAGTGTCTTTCCTCCGTCCCATCTTGTTCGCTGGTCTTCTGCGCGGAAACAACCCCGTTTCTTCCTTCAGCATTGCCTTTATAGCGTAGATGATCTCACCTTCACCCCCTTGTAAGGCTTCATAGTTATTGCGCAACCAGCTCTGCTCAGTTCCTCAGCTATTGCCTTCTTCAGTCTGGTAAAATTGATGTTTTGGCTTTCACAAAAGAATACAGACTGGTTCTTTAAGGAAGGTTATTCTGTCCAAGGCAAAAAGACGTTCAGAGAGGTTGTGTTCCAGCAGGTTTGGTTGGCATATTTTGAAGGACCATGAGCGACCTTAACATGGGTTAAGCTCCATGGTCCCACTCCAGCTTGGTAAAGTATGATTAACAAAAGAATAATGCCGATAAGCAAAGCAAAAAGCCTAAACAAAGTCTTTAAACAAGACGCTCTATCCGTAATCGTTATCCGTTTCCATAGGTTGGGTCGAGTAGAGGGACTTGTGTTGTCAGGGTCATCGGGAGGCTCTTCATCTTGGGCATTAAAAGTAGCTAAATAACTGAGAGGAATCATGTCCGAATGAGTCTCTGGCATGGTTATCTTTGGGAATATCCTGCTAATTCAAGTTGATCTGCTTCTTCAGTTCTGTCCACTCGTCCTTTGAGCAGGGTTTGATAAATGGGTGATGGGTAAGGCAATCCAGGCTCCAACCCCTTTCACACCCACTTCCACTGGTAGACTGTCCAGTAGTCAGGTTGTATCTGTGGTCCCGCAAGAGTAAATCCGTCTATGGGTCGCCTTTTTCTATACATCTCATAAGCCAACCCTGCTTCTGACAGGATACAGATTGACGTGTACAGTGGGTGGCCGTGAATCTTGAGTTCGACCCGACGGCCTGGCCAAGCCGGAATGGTACAGTGTGGATGCGGAGGGTTAGTGTAGACTGCGCTTTCTCTCACCGAAATGGGTAATTGGGTGTTGTTGAAGACATATCTGCCTGGTTGGCGCTCTTTTTTCCCTTGACTTTTTTTGCACATAGGGGGTGATGTGGCCCCAGATTACAGCTCCGGCCATTGAAACTTCAAAATACGTGCCTTTGAAGGTTCTTGAAAATTTTGGGGTCCCCATCTGATTCCTAGAACTCCCTTCTCTTACTCTAATTTGGACTGTATTGAATATCAATGGCAGGTTTTCGGGCTCTTCTGGTTGCGGTTACAACTTGAGTAAACTCCAGCGGGTGACGCCCTTTTTTTGCCTGGCCAGGACATTTTTGCGATATGAGAGGAAGAAGTTAGTTACACCCATGGCAAGGTTTGGCCCTTTTTAAAAAGCATGGTAAAAGTTTTTTGCAGATCTGCTTTTCTCTTGATACTCTATTTTGGGAGACAAAATAGCTTTCTGATGATGGATAAAAGGGGCAAAATCAGCTCTTGTGGGGTTCTAGTAGAACCAATCCTGATGGCAATTTCAGATACGGTATTCCGTGCATTAGGCCATTCCGGGGGTGTTGGGGCCAAATTTTAACTCCATCTTCACAGGGGGGGAACCCAATGGGGAATAATGTTTCTCCTTTGGGTTTTTTTTTTTCCTTTGACACTTGACAATTTTTGCCCTTTTTCCTTTTTGGTCCGTCAGTTTTGTCCTTTTCTTGTCCATTTCCACTTCTGTGGCAAAGAGGGCCCCAAGGCCAGGAATGTGAACGTTTTTTTCCTGTATGCTGCTGCAACTTCTTTTCTTCCAGGCTCTGCTTCCTGCTGTTCTGGAATGAGTTTTTTTGGTTGCTCCGGGGAGTATACACCTCTTTATGGAACTACAACGTTTTTGCACTGCCCTTGTACCTTCTGGGGGAGCCGGGTCAGTGGGTGTGGGCTGTCCAATGAGCCACAGTTTTCCTGAAAATCTGTAACACCCTATCGCGATGCCAGGCTTCAAAAGAGGTTAAAGGGTGAACTCTCCCCCCCTTCTGTTTGGGTCTTGACTCCATTGCTGCCCCAGACGTCCTAAACTGGTGGTGTAGTAGTATACCCCTGTACCCCCCCAACCCCCTTTCCTTTGGGAGTGTCGGGCATGTCTTCTAGGGGGAGGTCCGGATTTGCAATAACTTCTAATATTAACTGTCCCCACAGGTTGTCAAATCCCCCGGGCCCGATCCATCCACTTTGGCTGCGCCTGTTGTTCTTCATTGTCGTGAGGTTGTTCCAATGGGCAGTGCCGACACCCTTTGGGAAACCTGGTCTGTACCCCTCAGGGACCCCATCCCCCTTCGGTTCCCCACAAACCCTTCGTAAAATAGAGGAGCTGATGGTTGAGCTATTTAATGACACTGTCTTTTGGTCTTTGGTTGCCTTCTATATGGTGCGGCCTTTCCCTTCATCAGCATGCGGTTTAAAAAGGACCTGAGTGGATCATAAATTGCTTTTCACTTGCCAGCCTTTTCTTTGAACCCCCCTGCATTTGCCCCCCCTGATCTTGTCTAGGCTCCCCCAAGAGTCACACAGGAGCTACATTCTTTTAGCCTTTTCTTCACGCAGATCCCACTGAGTAACAAAGACCACTCTGGGGAGAGTGGTGATCCCCGGCACCCCCCCAACAAATGAAGATGTCCGTTACCTTGACGGGTTTTTTGTATGGCAGGTTTTTCTAAAAGTCGCCACCGGTGTTGTGATATAGTGGTTTCTCTCCCTCTGGCCCTTCCCAACGGCTTTGGGGGGGAGCTGACTTGGGGGCCCATGCAATTTGCGCAACATTTCTTGACCTCTTGCCACCCAACAGCATTTTTAATCTTCTGTTGACAGGAGTCCTTTTTTAGCAAAGTTCCAATTTTTTTCAAGGCTCCTCCTGCCCAAAAACCCGAAAAGTGGTTCTTCGAATGGCAACCACCCCATATACAGTGGCCAGTCTGATGTATGGTGGCATGGTGCTTGGTTCACTGGCCCCTCTTTCCCCTTTTTCTGGTTATCCTTAGTTGAGAACTGGTTTGAGCTGTTCAACTCCTTTGGATCCCTCTCTTCTGTAACAGCACTGTGTTTTTCGATCTAATACTTGTTTTTCCACAATGTCAGTGGTATCGTACTTGGGTTTCACTGCTGCCGACACAGGGTGATCTCGTGGCTCTCACCCACACCTCGTTGTCCCCCCACGGAATGGCACCTTAGGGGTTTGGGTTCCCTGTTTTTCCTCATTGGAGCTCCGCCCCACTTCTTGTGAAGAGAATGGGTCGTTTGGGTTTGAGTTCTGCTGCAGGGGAAGGGTCTACTGACTCAATGTCTGTCATTCAGTGCTTGTCCTATTTCTACAGCTTTGGTGCTCCAGTCATGAGAATTAGCATTTTTTGCTATCCAGTTTTTCACCAGACCTATGGTGCGTTCGCTTGGGGAGTGTATGGTGGAGAGTAAATTCTCATTATTCCATATCTCTGGCAACAGTGATCAACCTGTGGGTTGCAAAAATGAGTCCCATTGTCTGTTCGCAGTTCCTTAGGCACCCCAAGGGAACTACAGACTTGCTCCAGCATGGCAACGACACTGCTGCCGTTGGCTCTCCTTGCTGCTCTTACAGTTACATACCCTGACCTCTTGATTGTCAGACCTTCCAGCCAAGTTCCATACGGCATCTCTTCTACGGTCCCGTTGGCAAATTGGACCGTAAGGTATCCTGTCGTCTTTAGGCCTCTGCGAGTCATGGATACCTCAGCCCCGGTGTCCACTAGATAGGGTTCTCCTTCCACCTTTGTGTAGATTTCGTTCCCCCTCCAGTATGCATTTTCCAGGGTGACTTGCGGCCGTGTCATCATTACTTGGCTGGCCCCCCGGTCCCTGATCTGCAGGACTCGAGGGCCTTCTTTTCTTCAGAGGACAGTTTGTCGTACTCTTCCCTAGGGAGAAAGGTGCTTTTCTTTTGTGGGCCTTGCGATGCTGGTGGTCCGTAAAATCTTCTTTGCGGTTCTTCTCTTCTCTGAAGCGGCGGTCTGTTAGGGGGTTGGCTGGCGCTTTCACCGGCCTTAGTTGGTGGTTTGGCCCCCCTTGTCCTGTCTCATTCTTCTTTCTTCTAAAAATGCTGCTCCAGATCATAAGAAAACACGCCCTGGTCCAACTGTGGAACCCTGCATCTGCATTTTTGGCAAAGCGATCTCTCCTCTCCTCCCCTTTTGGTTACTTCTCGGAGGGCCCCTTCACATTTCTAGCTGGGGGAATTTTTTGCTTAAGCACATGCCACACGGTGCAAGGCGCTGACTCCATCCATACGCAGTCTTGCTCTTCAGATCTGGGAGTCTTCATCATCCATGTTTTTCCAGCCAAACAACCTCTCATAATGGCCCCTTTGAGCTGTTCCTTGTTTGTCTAAAGGGATGGGGCTGTTACATGGCTCAGCCAAATTTTTTTTGGGCTTCGTCAATTTCAGTAGCCTTTGGAAAAATCATCGGCCCACACATCTTTGTTTAAAACCCTTCACTACTTTCTTTCTGATCTTTTCCCTCTCTAACTAAGGTTTTGATTTTTTTTTGTACTCAGGGAAAACATCAACCCCTAAAAGGGCTGGACGCCGTGTGTTTTCAGACATTTTCCCTACCGCTTGCTTGTGGAGGCCGGTGCTGACGGCAGTGGAAGTTCTTCCTCGTCCGACAGCTCATCAACCTGTCGCTCGATCTCTTGTGCATACTTGTATGCTGCTTTTTTAGTTTTTTAAACATCACATCATGCACAACTCCAACATAAGGGGGTTTCTGAACTTGCTGGTCAGGGGCTGATAAGTCGCTGGGGTGTGGGATAGGATGGCATCATTAGGATGTTGGCCCCCACTTTTCCCCAACTGTTGCTTTTACCCTGAGTTCGACTTTGTCTTCCAGGCGGTCAGCCAATACAGCTGGGACGTGATAGTCTCTTTGTCCAGCTTCTGGTATGTACGCTCGACGCCCAATAATTCGCCTGAACCGGCCCCCATGTCAGTTCTCTGGCCATTCTTTCGGAGACCCGGTAGATGTCAAACACTTCCACTGCTTTCTTTTTCTCCTTTTTTTTTCTCTGTCCTACTTTGAGTGGCTTGTGAGGGTTTTTCCCTGCCGGCTGCACGGGATTTAAAACAGGCTTTACACTGTCATCACTATCTGCCCCAAAAGTCCCCCGTGTTCCCCTGATGGTTTCTTCTTCTTCCGAGCCCCTGACTTCATGTCTTGTCTTTCTTGGTTCAAGGGCTCCATTTTGAATGGACTCAGGAGCTCCTCTTTGGCTGGACTTTGCTTTATCTTCTTTTTTGCTTTTAAAATTTTTTGTTGGGGTTTGATCTGCTTTATCTAGGTCTTCCAGGCTGCAATTAGCTAGGCTACGTTCCACAGCCGCACAGAGGTTTTAAAGGGGGCAGCCTCCGTCTTTCTTTGCTGTTTTGGGTTTTTTTCCCCAGGGGGGAAAGTTTGGTGGTCTCACTCTTGGTACCAGTGGCGTTTGAATTTCTTTCCCTTTTTGAATTCTTGGTATCTCTAAGGGGGGGGGAAAAATTTTTCTTTCGGCTTCTTCTCATCCATCCTTTCTACTAACCCAGCTCTCTCTTCCTCCGACTCTCATGCTGGCTAAGGGAAGTGACGATGACTATTTCAGTCAGTGAGGCGTCTGTCAGCAGATTCTTGACTACATGGTGTGCTGTTGCAACAGCCCCCTTTTTCTGTTGACTCCCAGGGGCAGGTCCTTTTATTTTCAGTCCCCCCAGGCATATTTCCCCCTTCTCAGGCCGTGGTTGATGGCAGCATTCAGTCCTTCGTCCAGGAATACCCACATTTTCTCTTGTTTCTCTTTCAGTCTTCTCCCTTTTTGTAAGCGGCAATAGGAGAATGGATGACAGCTAAAAAGGGGTTTCGGCCCCACCTGTCAGACGCACTTAGCTTGCTTTGTTCTGTAACTTGTCTTCTAGCTCTCGAACCTCTTTTTTGAATTTTCCCCGGGCCGGGGCTCTTAAAATTTTTCCTGAATTTTGGTATTGTGGATTTTGAAGTTGTCATTTTGTGAAAAACAAAACAGTCCGTCTCCCTCTAATTTCCCAGGGTCTCGGATGACTTGGTAGAGTCGAGTCCCATTTTGCAGGGAAAATTTTTGTCTTGCATCTGTGGGTATTGGGGCTAGGAAATTTTTCCCTCATCATGACTCTGTCTGTTTTCCCGACTAACTTTCTTGGTTTTTTTTCTTCGACATTTGTCTTTCCTGTCATTCTGATTTTGGTTACTAGGGCTGTTTTTTTTTGGCTTCTTTTTCAAATTGAAAGGTAAGGTCTCTTATTTTAAATTTTGTGTGGGGGTCCTGCTCCCTGGGCTTGGTGTGTAGGTCATACGTTTGGGGGCCTCCGGATGGCGCTCTAGGGCTGCTGACAAGAGGATTCCCTTCTTGATAGTCTCTTGGATTTTTGGTTTTGGGCTGGGCAATCCGTTGGGGGATGTCCCCCCTTCTCCCCTTACAATGTAGGAGGGAAAATAGTTGGGGGTCCTTGGCTGGGTTCAGCATGTTTTTGGTCTTGCTCTTGTTCTGACTTGTTGCCCTCTTCTTCACTCTCTGTTTCTGCAGTTAAGTCAAATTTTGGTTTTACCTCTGAGTTAGTTCTGTGGTCTTTTTTTTGCTCCGGTCTGCCATACTCACTACACTCCTCAAGCAGACTCTCTTTGTCGTCATCTTGGGAGGCTCGGGCTTTTCTTTGAACCTGGGTCATTTTTTCTGGTCCCCTTTTTCATAATCCTTCAACCTTGCCGGGGCTCTGGCATTGGGGTTTGTGGGGGTCCCATTCAGTCCAAACTCACTGGAAAAACCATCTTACAATTTTGGGTCTTTATTTTTCGGAAAAATTTGGAAAAACCTGTACAATGACACCAGTTTCCCCGAGTCCCCACACTTCAAGGGGAACCCTGTCCACCAACGTAACCATCGACCAAAATGTCCTTTCCCTTTTTGGACTGGCGGGGGCATGGTACCACGACCAGTCTATATCCATGCTTTGTCTCTGAAAAATAGTTATTTTCAAAATTTTTGGAGTTGGTTAGTTAGCTGACTCGCCAGTGTTTCTTCTGATTGCCTTTTGGGTTTGGGAATAAGAGGAACATTTCCCCTTTATGGATGAAGTCCATTTTTTGAATATCCGTCCCCACCCAGCAGCACCTCAGTAGGGAAACGGTGTAGCTCTAACTGTGTTGAGTAGGTACTTCGGTTGATGGGAGTGGTCCTTCAGCTCCCCGCTCCGGGGTTTCCCTTGTGTTTCAACCCTTTCATCCATCGCTATGGTCTTTTCGTCTCGAGTTCCCCCGTTTTCCCAAAGCCTCTCGAGGTACCTTCGAGTAGGGATGGGTTTTTTCAGACTATTTGGGGCTACTAGCTTTACTGTCTGGGTCTGGTCACCCTACCCTCAATAAACCCCTATCCTCACCTGAAAAGAAAATGCATTTACTGCGAGGTTTGTGACTGTTTGGCCCTATTAGTCACAGAAAACCTTACTCCCTTTTAAAGGTTGCCCGGCCCGGGGTAATCAGGCAGAGAACATCCTTCTGCTGAGCATCCTTTTTTCTGGGGGCCCCCTTTTTATCTCTGTCAGGATCCCTGTTGGGGGCCGCCACCTTTCGTTGTCCGATGAGCAAACCCCCCCCCTCCTTTTTTCCCTATGTCTAAGGGATTGCTCAATCCAGCTCTCCATCAAACAGGCCCCGGACTTCCCCAAAACCTGAAAAGTTTACTAAGCAGGTCCATGAAAGTTCTTTTTAAGTCTGGTGTCGGGAAATGACTCGCCTAGTCTCTGACAGCCTACATCCAGAAGTCTCCCCCTTCTTCAACCGGGTTTGGACGACTGAGTAGCCTACCGCAGTCATTCACAGTCCAAACCAGTCACTTCTGTTAACGGCGGGCTTTTCCCCCTAAATATTAAAACTAGCTCTTGGATATTTGGGCTAGGTTAATTTTTAGTGACTCGGGGACACGAGCCCCCAAAGGGCGTTATTTTAACAAACTTGGCTAAGGCAACCTATAAAAACCTCCTATAATTTATTAGAACCAGGCAACAAGACTTTTTACCCCCCAATGAAAAAACTGAAAATACGGTGACTCAAATAATTTGAATGTCCAACGATTTTAATCAGAATTCTATATGCTTTTTTAATTAGTAACGCTTTTGCAGGGGCCCTAACAGCTTAAATTCAGCAACACAATAAAAATTCAATAATAGAAATAAATCAATCAACTCAACCTGTCTTTCCCTGATGCTGAAAAACTAGTGATTTTTTGGGGGGCTTTGAAGACGGGGGGCTCGTCCAAGGCACCCGATGGAGCTGTTCCTTCGGGGGGAAAAAACGAGTGGTTTCTTGAGAGGAATACGCCTTAATCTTCAGTTTTTTTTTTCCCCTAAGTGGCAGGCACTGAGCCCCCCAGGCTTCGATGGTTAAACCAGAAACTTTGTTGTCATATGTCTCAGAAGCAACAGCTTCCAGAGGCTGAAGGGGTTTTTAAGGAAAACCCCCGGGGGGAAAAAATTGAGGTTGATTCAGGACTTCCAAAACCCGGAAAATTAGAGCAATCAGCTGTTCACCGATCAAGTTCACTTCTGTTGTCTGGATAAAAAAGGCTGTAGATGAAATCAATTCTTAATCTTGAGGCACAGTTTTTCCCTTTTTAGGGCACACTGGTTGATCCCTTTTTAATGCAGTCGATCAGCTGGGGCTGTGTCTCTGTTCCCCTTTTTCCATCTGAGTGTCTTTTTCCCCCGTCCGATCTTGGTTTTTTTGCGGGCTTTCTGCGAGGAAAAAACCCCGTTTCTTCCTTCCAGCATTGCCTTTTTATCGTAGATGATCTCACCTGTCACCCCCTTTTTAAGGCTTTTTTAGTTATTGCGCAACCAGCTCTGCCCCATTCCACAGTTATTTCCCAAAACTTTAGTCACGGTCATCGTGACCCCCCGGGTTTTGTTCTTCGGCTTTTGGGAAATGCCAGTAATAGCCACAAAGCTGGCTGCAGACTCATCTTCCTCTTTTTTGGCTTTTCAAAGGTTTCCCTTTCAGCATGCAGCTGGCCCTCGTCACCTCTTGTCCCCCCATAGTTCTTTCCCTAATCTGCTCAGTCTTAAAACTTTATACAGTATTACATTCCATTCTCAGCTTTTCCTACATTTACTTTTAAAAACAAGTTAGAAAAATCATCACTTCATTCTTTTTATTCATACTTCACAAAAATCAAAAATTTATATGTGTTTTTTTATAGCTGATTGAGAATTTTTAAAACCTTAATGTTTTTTTTTTTTAAATTATCAGTTCTTTATTATTTCAATTCATATATTTTTTAGATTCATAATCAAAGATTATTAATTTCCTTTTTAATACTTGTAAAAGAATGGAAAATCATCATACATCATTGGATACTTTTTTGTTTATACTTCTGCAAAAGATAAGACAGTTAAAAATGTGGCTCCATACAGGCCTCTCATTTTCCTCGGTCCCAGAAAAATTAGGGAAATTGCCCGTTTTCAAATTCCAGTGCTTCAGTTGTGTATTTATAATTGTTGCATGGATTGCACAGAAATATATTTATTTTAATTTAGCTGGATTTAACTGTGAATTAATGAATGTTGCATGGATTACATGGAAAGATCTCACCTTATTTTGACAATACAAAAGCAGAAGCAGCAGCACTAGCGCTAAGATGACAGACCAAGAGCATATATTAACGACATTAAGACATATATAAACTTTTTAACATTACCTGGCTTCGTACCGTAGTTTCTTGGTCCGTCATCTTGACGCTAGTGCTGCTGCTGCATCTTCTTCTTCTGCTGGCGTTTCGTAACAAATTCAGAGGTGCATACTGCCACCTACTGTACATCATTGTATAACTCCACCCACTATATTCTATGTTTTAGTTTTGTATTTCATAAAAATAAGAACAATGCTTTATTTACAATACTCTTGATTTCCCCCCTATCTCCCCTTCGTTCCTAATATTCCTTTCAGACTGAATTATCTCCCATTCCGGCACTATGTTTACTGGCGGTGAGGAGTGTGGCAGCGCTTGCGCAACGCGAATCGACTAACTCTGTGCTCCACTAACCTGCCTGAGATCACGTGACGCCAAGTCGCTGTTGTAAATTCATATTCTCATAAAAAAGAAATCGTATTCACAAACTGTTATAGCATATTGTATTCATAAAGAATAAACAACAACTGTAAATTTGAACTTTGTGTTTGTAATTTCCTGAAGCTGTAACATTTTATTTTGTATTCTTATAGAGAAAATATACAATACCTCTTTTGGATTTTACTTATGCAAAACTATTGACTAATATGCACACATTTCTGTCTTTACATACACATTGTTTTTGACAGCGTTCTTACCCCATACTCTTCCATTAATGAAATGTTTGTGTACCCAGCAAATAACAGGGGTAATTAAGACAAGCTGACTTAACCTTTCTTTCTTAGCTTCAGCAAAAAAGGAATTTGAGCCAGAGATTTCCTTAGAACTCTTCTGAGGAAATCTCTGGTGTCAGTGTCTCTTTTGTGGCCAAGGGGTCCCTGAAGATGGGACACATAAAGTCATTTAAATACATGTTCCTGCAGAAGGTCAGTTGTCCTCCTGCACAACTCACCTCTGTCATTGAAACTGGTTGCTCAAAGTTGTTTCCAGGTGTCGATCTGCATGAAAGTCAGAATTCGGATTTTTTTTTTTCAGTGGCCCTTATACTCTTCCATATTGTATGGAGAAAATATGGAGCTTAGTTTTAGTTTCAAAAGCTCAATTTTCAACAGATTCAGTGTAGCATGACATCATTCCAGTGGTTGGCAAAAGAGTGCCAGTGTGGTACTAAAACTGGACAGAACATTTGACAAATGAATGCTCACAATCAAAAGTACTATTTGTGATTAATGTGGGTGTAAAGCAAAAGCTCTTTAAAAACTCAAGGATTCATTTAATTAGATTTCCCATAAAAACTTAACTTTTTGAGTCATATATAATTGACTCAAAAACCATGGGAGCCGTAGATCGGGATTTTTAGTATTTTCCTATTGGTACAGTTTTAACTTCTAACCTTTTTCCTAATTCTGTTTACTTTTAGCATTAACCCAACAACCTAACTCACCCGACACTACATAAGTGCCACATTATGTACTAATTTTGGCCATGGATGACTTCACTTCCCCACTACTGCGTTCCTACACATCACACTCCGCTTTTACCATTTCATCCTCTCCCACTTCCATTTTCCAAAAACTTCCATTTTCCATAAATCTTACCACTGCATATGATAAATGGGTCCTGTTTGCCCCCTTGAAGTAAAGAGCATCCATTTTTTTCCCCACCCATTTTTTCCCAACACATCGAAATACGACACTCAAAATTGGTCGGTTTTGCTGATGTCTGATGTTATAAACAGTTATTAGCTCGTAGATCAATGTTTTCCATAAAACCCAGCAAAGTGGCACCTTCCAGCTTGGTGTGGAGATGTGGATGTTATTTATTGGTGCTTAAACCAAAGGGGTAGAGGTGCATTTCCTATTCAACAAATGTAAAATTATTAACAAAAAAACTGCCTCATTTAAGAAAAAGGAATTTCCAATGCAGGGTTTGACCAAAATACGACAATTTATAAAAGTGCTAAAAAATAGCAAATATAAGAGTTACTGATGTAAAAGTGGTTTGTAAAGATGTAAAGGTGTTTGTAGACCGCTTATTTTTTTGTTGGCTTTAGTCAACACTTTCATAAGAGGGAAAGTTTAGCTTGAGCGTTTTTCTGCAGCTGTACTATAATATAATATAATTTGCCCACGACAAGATATATTAATATTGTGTTATATAATGGAGTTTAAACAAAAATTCAACATGGAAGACTCACCACCCCGCCACGTCCAATTACTCCTCACTGGCTGCTCCAATCAACGGCAGGTCCGCACTCCTCCTCGGCCAATCATCTCCCATGGCATCACTTTTAAAGACCCTCTGCATGGAAGACACCGCTCTTCTGCTGAGCTTCGATCAGCATGTCTGATTATTATTCTGACGATCCTGCTGGTTCCTCTCAAAACCTCTTTCCGGGTCCTCGCCCTCCTGCCACTGCTCATGCTAGAAGAAGCTCCCATCTAGCTTCACAGCTCGTTACTCCTTCTCCTTCCTCTCAGCTCAGGGCAACCGGAATAAATCCCGGGTCTGACCAAGATGCTTCTCAGCTCGCTCAGCTCGCTGTTATCCTCTCCCATGACTCCCCACCGCTTCCACCTCCTCCGCCTCCTTCCATGGGAAAACGCAGCAGCAAAACTTCCAACCCCCCTGCCAAGAAACGCCGACGCTGTTTACATTCAGGCAGACCTTATGTCCCCTTTCATGCCAACATCAGAAGACGTCACAGCAGTCTTTAAATCTTCCGACCCCCGCCTCTCCAAATATTTCTCCTTTGGAGAATTTGTGGCAGCTTTTGGCATTTTTAGGAACGTTCTTTGTTCCGTATTCCCTGATAGAAGAATCGAGCTGGACACATACTTGGCCCTTATCACAGATCTGCACCTTAAATACGGACGTTCTCTCTTTTATCAATACCAAAAAACCTTTTCTGCTAATGCAGCTTCCATTCTGGCTCAGTCAGGAACTCGCCTAGACTGATCCGTGCTCGACACGGACATCCTAATAATGCTCACACAAACGTCCTCATGCTTCTCCTGTGGCGCAATCGGTCATCAAAGTTCTCTCTGCCCTACACTATTGTTCTCCTCCTCAGCTACTCATCCTCTTCCTTCCCCTTCCTCATCCTTTCAAGGCCATGATTGCAAAGGAAGACAAAATCCAGGTTTTCAATAATTCTCCTATTTGCAATAACTTCAATGAAGGTGTTTGTTCGTTCCAATCATCCTCTTCATATTTGCAGATTCTGCAAAGACGCCCACCCGAAGTCCGATTGCCCCCGCCGTTCTTCCCTCAGCAAGACTCGTCGTGCTTCCAGGCGTTAATTTCCCATTATCTTTCCACTCCTGTTATTATTCCCTAACTAGCTGCCCTTCTTCAATCCCACCCAGAGCGTCCTTTTGTCAATTTCCTCATCACTGGTATCTCCAAAGGCTTTTTCATTGGCGTCCCTCTCCTCCCCACTTCCTCTTTCATTTGCGCAAACCTGCAGTCAGCTCTCCATGAGCCAGAAGTTGTAATTTCCAAAGGCTATATGATAGGTCCTTTTAAATCCCCTCCTTTCCCTTTCTTCCGTATTAGCCCCTTAGGAGTAGCTACCAGAAAGTATTCGGGAAAAAAGCGCCTTATTATCGATCTTTCAGCTCCTCACTCCAGTCCCCATTTCAGTATTAATTCCATTATTCCCAAGCCCCCATTTTCCTTGTATTATGCACCCTTCTCAATGGGACCTCCTCATCAAATGGGATCGCCGTTTCTTTTTTGCAGTCAGGCTCACTTTCGGCTGCAGAAGTAGCCGCTGCCTCTTCAACAAGCTGTCTGAGGCTCTCTGCTGGATTCTCCTTAATGTTTGCTAACTCCCTTTCGTTCTTCATCTGCTAGATGACTTTCTTTTAATCGATCCCCCCTCCCCTCACCCCAGCCCCTCTCTTCCTAAGCTGATCCAGTTATTTCTGCAAGTCGGTGTTCCCCTGTCTGAGGAGAAAACACCAGGTCCAGCCAATAAGCTCAAATTCCTAGGCATCTCCCTAGTTTCAGTCACCATGGTAGCTTCTCTGCCTGAAGATAAACTGTCCTGCATTCGCAAAGTTTCTCAGTCCTTTCTCTCCTCCCCAGTCATCTCCAAGCGTCAACTTCTGGCCCTCCTGGGTCATGAATTTCGCAATGCGCATAATTCCCCAAGGTCGCTCCTTTATTTCTCGCCTTTTGGATCTGGCTAATCCCGTCCCCTCTCTGCTAGATTTGGTTTCTTTAGATGAAGGTTGCCGCTCTGACCTGTCTTTCTGGTCCTCTCTACTGCAGAATTGGAACAGTATATCTTTCTTCTATGATGACGTCGTCACGTCTGCAGACTCCATTCAGTTTTTCACGGACGCAGCTCCGTCCGTGGGTTTTGGAGGATTTCTTCATGGTGCATGGTTCGCTGGCATCTGTCCACCTTCTTTTCCCCAATCCGAATCATTTCATTTCATAAAAGGCTGATGATTGCATGCTGCGTCTGGGGCAATCAATGGAGAAGAAAACGCATAACCATTTTATGCAACAATGCAGCCGTAGACGAAGTAATAAATAAAGGCCGCTCCTCTTGTAAGTCAATCATGCCCTTCATGCGCCGCATCACCTGGCAAGCTGTAACTCACAATTTTATCATTACTGCCCGCCATATTCCCGGTCATCATAACTCTCTTACTGATGCTCTTTCTCGCCCAAAATTCCAGGTCTTCCGTCGTCTCTGCCCTTCAGCCAATGTTCATCCAACACAGATACCACCTCTCAAAGACCTGATACTCGACTAAACTCATCCCTCAGTCCTTTACTCCAATCAGCTAATTATTATTGTAATTCAGGCTTAGCTCCCTCCACTCTCAGGTCTTATTGCTTTTCTTGGCAAACTTTTTCAAAATTTAGCATCGCTCATAATACTCCTCTGCTACTTGGTTCCTCAACCATCTTAGACTAATTTTAGTTCAATGCAATCTTCCCCCAAGTCAGTTCTCGGGTCACTCATTTTGAATCGGGGTGGCCACTACTGCCGCCTCACTAGGAGTTTTGACTGCTTCGCTCCAACAACTCGGCCGTTGGTCCTCCTCATTGTTCTCTTCGTATGTCCGTCCTGACCTCCAATCTGTCTTATCCGCACAACGATTTATCAGTTCTTAGGTAAGAACTCTCACACTTACTGGTGGTGGTCGGCCTTATCCAGTCCTTTCCTCTAGCTAGATCAATCATTAATCGCCCTTTTCTGTTCCTGGTTCTCACATCTAACCTTTTAAATTTGCATGTTTTATTCTTCCATTCCAATTCAATTACCACATTTCTAGACAGTTTTATTTTTAGTTTTCTCTCTTTCAGACGCACCTAGATCTTCACCATTGGCAGGCATATCCAACCAAGCCTTGTCATGCTCCTCATTCAGCCTTTTCCGGCCCATAAGTCTACGCTATTGGCAAGCGTATCGAAATAGGCATAGCAATCCAGCCTCTTTAGGCTCATCACTATCTACGCCATTGGCAGGCTTTTCATTCAGCCGTCGGGCTCACTCACGCCATTGGGAGGCGTTTCATTCTGCCTTCTCTGGCTCACACACGCCATTGGTAGGCGTTTACAAACATGCCTTGGTAGGCATCTCAATCCTATGCCTTGTCAGGCATTCATCTAGCCACCTTGACGCCCGTCAGGTGCAGCCCATCTTCGTCTGACCTGTCATCGGCCATCCACGCATCTTCAGTCATAACTCAGGTAAGGCCATTCGAGCCTAATTCATAAAAAAAATTTTTTTGGTCTGAGTTTTCACTACCCGTTCATCTCAGATCATCCATAACTACCTTTTTCCTTCAGTTCAGACTTAGCCTGGCCCCGGCCCTTTTGGGGGAAGACGTACCTAATCATAATCCTAAAATGTTTATTCAAACATCTTAGGATTTGGGGGAAGACGTGAACGGACCCCTGAGGAAGGCGTGAACGCTTCCTCGGGGGTCCGAGCGACAAAAATAAATAATCTTTCATCAATAAACTCTTTAACCGTCATCTTTTTCCCACTGCTGTACTGAACACTCCTCTAGGAGGAGGCGTGGTAAGGCGTATTCGTCACTTCCTGTTTTGCACTTGGTGGATTGTTTGGTGTGTGAAGGCTCTCTCGTTTGATCTGATTTCTCTCTACTGTGATATCTCTTACTTGTTATAATACATAAGCACCTTAAAACACATACTTTCTGTTGCTGCTTTTAACGTTTGGGGACTCTCCGTGTTTTACACGGTTTTTTCTAGTAGTAGTAAGGGGTCGCTAGCTTAGTGTTAGCTTTTGCTCCACCATGGCTACCCGTTCTGCTGTTTCTCTCTCTGAGTCTCCTCTTTCCTGCTCTCTGTGTCAGATGTTCAGTTACTCCTCTGCCTCCTTTAGTGATAATGGTACGTGTAATAAATGTAGCATTTTTGAAGCTTTGGAGGCGAGGGTGTCCGGAGAGACGGCATCCATCCCTCTTTGGATGGAGCAGCTCTTCTTTCCAGGAATCTGGCCGAATTTATTAGTTCTCCAAACCTCTGATAACCCAGGGTTCAGACCAGGAAGCAGTGTCATAGTTTAAAACTCCTCTCTGCAGCTTCTGTACTGCTACCCACCCATTAACCTATTAAGATAGTGTCTCGCCCACAGCCAAAATTGAATAGATTAAAAAATTATCTAAAAAGAGGAAATCAGGAAAATCTAATAAAAATAAACACAACTCAGACCAAAAATAAAAATAAAACAATTAAATGTGGCTTACTGAACATAAGATCTCTCTCTTCAAAGACTTTGCTAGTTAGTGACCTGATTTGTGACAATCAGATTGATTTATTTTGCCTCACAGAAACCTGGCTGCAGCAAGAGGATTATGTTACTATAAATGAGTCAACTCCTACTAATTATTTAAATTTTCACATTCCTCGAAATACTGGGCGAGGAGGAGGAGTAGCAACCATCTTTCAGTCCGATTTATTGACTAGTCCCAGACCAATCAATAGGTACAACTCTTTTGAATACTTAATCCTTAGTTTTCCTCATCTAAATTGCAAAGCACTAAAACCACTCCTGTTTGTTGTTCTGTACTGTCCACCACGCCCTTACTCTCAATTTTTAGATCAGTTTTCAGACCTTTTATCTGATTTAGTGTTAAATACAGATAAAGTTATTATAGTGGGGGATTTTAACATTCATGTTGACACTGAAAGTGATAGCTTAAATATAGGCTTTAATGGTATCTTAGACTCAATTGGCTTTACTCAAAACATTAACAAACCTACCCACGTTTGTCTTCATTCTCTGGACCTTGTGCTGACATATGGCATTGAGTGTAAAGACATAATATTTTCTCACAACCCTGTGCTGTCTGACCATTTTTTAATAACCTCTGAGTTTAATTTAACCGAGTACTCCACACCTGAAAGAAAATTTCATTATAGTAGATCATTATCAGACAATGCTGTAACAACCTTTAAAGAATCTGTTCCACTTTTAATTTCCTCATTATCACAGAAAAACACAGTGGAGGGCAATAATTTTGTTTCTTTCCCTTCACAAATTGATTCTCTTGTTCAGAGTGTTACTTCATCATTGCGTGGTGCATTAGACAATGCAGCCCCCTTGAAAAAGAAGGTAATTATTCATAGGAGGCAGGCTCCTTGGTTTAATTCAGAGCTGCGTACTTTAAAGCACAATGTTAGAAAATTGGAGCGAAAACTGGCGCTCTACACAACTAGAGGATTCCTACTTAATCTGGAAAAATAGCCTACTGTTGTATAAAAAGACACTTCACCAAGCTAGAACAGCTTATTTCTCATCCTTAATAGAAGAGAACAAGAATAATCCTAGGTTTCTCTTTAGTACAGTTGCTAAACTTACACAGAGTCATCCATTCCCTTAGCTCTCAGCAGTCATGACTTTATGGGATTCTTCTTAAATAAAATTGATTCTATTAAGAAGAAAATCTTTGACATATTCCCGAAGATGATTACTTCATCCTCAACAAGTGAGACAACATTGGAAGTAACTGTAGAACCTGATCTGTGTTTGGACTGTTTGATCCTGTGGAGCTTCCTGAGTTATCAGAAATATTAGCTTCATCTAAACCTTCAACTTGTATGTTAGACCCAATCCCAACCAAATTATTTAAGGAAGTGTTCCCTCTGATTACCAGCCCCATTTTAGATATGATTAATTTATCTTTATTAAATGGGTATGTACCACAAGCTTTTAAGGTAGCTGTAACTAAACCTTTGCTTAAGAAACCTTTGCTTGATCGAGATGACTTAATAAATTACAGACCGATATCCAATCTTCCATTCTTATCTAAAATTCTTGAGGAAATAGTTGCTAATCAAATGTGTGAGCATTTACACAGCAATAACCTGTTTGAAGAGTTTGAGTCAGGTTTCAGAGCTCATCATAGCACTGAAACAGCTCTGCTGAAAGTCACTAATGATATTCTTATTGCCTCAGATAATGGACTTGTGTCTGTACTGGTTCTGTTAGATCTCAGTGCTGCATTTGATACAGTTGATCATAATATTCGCTTAAAAAGGCTGGAATATGCTGTAGGGATCAGGGGAACAGCGCTATGCTGGTTTAAATCTTATTTGTCTGACAGATTCCAGTTAGTTCATGTAAATGATAAATTATCTTTAAACTCCAGGGTTAATTGTGGAGTACCACAGGGTTCAGTACTTGGGCCAATTCTCTTTACTATATATATGCTTCCAATAGGTAATTTATCAGGCAGCATAGAATAAATTTCACCTTTTTACGCTGATGATACTCAGCTTTTATTATCCATAAATCCTGATGCCCAACCAATTAAAATAGACTAAAAGTTTTAAAGATATAAAAACTTGGGGATGACTTTAAATTTTTCTGCTTCAAAATTCAGACAAGACAGAAGTTGTCGTCTTTGGACCGGGATTTTTAAAAAAGAAACTGCTTAGCCAATCACTTAACCTGGATGGCATTAATTGAACGATAATAAAGAAAAAACCCTTTGGGGTGTTATTTTTGACCAGGACATGTTTTTTAAAATTCATATTAAACAGGTTTCTAGGATTTTTTTTTTTCATCTCCGGGAAACGTTGCCAAAATTAGAATATCCTGTCCAGGATTAAATGCTGAAAAGCTAGCCCATGCATTTGTTACTTCAAGGCTGGACTATTGTAATTCTTTACTATCAGGATGTCCAAAAAATGCAGTTAAAAGCCTTCAGCTGATTAAAAACGCTGCAGCAAGAGTTTTCTGATGAAAATTAAAAAAGAGATCATATTTCCCCCTTAAGCTTCCCTTTTTGGCTCCCTGTTAAATCCGAATAGAATTTAAAAATTCTCCTCCTCACATATAAAGCCCCTTAATGATTTGCTCCATCATACATCAGAGATCTGATTGTTTCCATACGTTCCTAACAGAGCACTTCGTTCTCAGACTGCAGGTTTACTGGTGGTTCCTAGAGTCTCTAGAAGTAGAAAGGGAGGCAGTTCCCTTTTTTATCAGGCTCCTCTCCTGTGGAACCAGCTCCCAGTTTTAGCCTGGGCGGGGGGGCACCCTTTTCTACTTTTAAGGCTAGGGTTAAACTTTCCTTTTTATAAAGCTTATAGTTAGAGTGGCTTAGGTTATCCTGAGCTATCTTCCTTATTTTACCTCCGTCTTCTTCTCCCCCTTGTTGGATGGAGTAAGGGGAATCAGGTTTAGTCCCAAACCGGCTCAGTTATGGTTGAGGTGCAAACACACCCTCCTTTTTGCTACCTGTATGACCCCCTCTCTTTTTCCAATGGTTATGGTCAATCTGACAGAGAGGTATCCCAATCGTTGTGGTTTATAGTTAAAAATGGCCATCAGTGGGCTCTAGATGGACAAACTTCCTACTTTTAAGGCTAGGCTTAAAACTTTCCTTTTTTAAAAGCTTATAGTTAGATTGGCTTAGGTTATCCTGAGCTATCTCTGTAGTTATGCTGCTATAGGCTTAGGCTGCTGGAGGACATAATGACCACTTTCACCCCCTTTCGCTACTTTCTCACACTACCTCTCCCTTTTTTGCATTATTTGCTGTTATTTCGGTTTTTAACTTTTTTCGCTCTCTTTCTCTTCTCAGAAGCTACACCTGGGAGAGGGGGAATCCTCCAAGCTTCTGCTGGCAACAATGTAATGCTCACCCTCTACCGATGATCCACATGGGCCCCTTTTCTCATTTTTTTAACCCTTTTCTCTCTCCTAGACATAGCTTTTGGGACTGAGCTTTTAACTGTAACTAACTCTATGTGCCCCTCTTCAGACTCTAAACTTGAAAACCGGCTCAGAGTTTATCTGTTCCTTCTTTCTAGGTGAAACGACTAAAGGAGCTACATTTCCCTTTTAACATTTACCTTTTCCTTCCCATAGAAAGTACTCCTGGATCAGTGCTTCTTTGTGTCTCTGCTCTGTTCTCTCTAACCCCCAGTCGGTCGTGGGGGATGGCCGCTCCCAAATGAGCCTGGTTCTGCTGGAGGTTTCTTTTTTGTTAAAAAGGGGGGTTTTTTTCTCCCCTGTCGCTACATGCATGCTCAGTATGAGGGATTGCTGGCAAAGTCAATGCCCGGTGACTGTCCACTGTCTCTACATGCCCCAAACCGGGAGGAGGGAATGCTGCAAGTCACTGACTGATGCAATCTGCTGGGTTTTTCCTTAGACAGAGAAACTTGTTTTTCCAATTTGAATAAATAACAGAATCTGACTGGCTGTTTTCAATGATTAAGATTATTGGGGAATGTATGTACCTGAAATTTTGTAAAATACCCTTTAGACGACATTGGTTTTTGATTGGCGCTATAAAAAATAAAAAATGGGAAATTTAATTAAAATTTTTTTTTCTCCATTGTGGGGGGTCTTTTTCCAGGTTGAATTTCCATAGGACAACACTGAAGATATGACAGTCTGATAAAAGTGGACAGCTTGTATAACAGTGTAAATTTAAATAACTGAACACACAGTTATTAATGTCTAAACATCAAGCAACAAAACTGACTACACCCCTAAGTGAAATTCTTTTTAACCAATTTTATTGATAAACTTAACTTGACTGCATTGTTTGATCTCGCCATGCATGTGTGGGTTCTCTCCGGGTACTCTGGCTTCCTCCCACAGTCCAAAACATGACGTTATTTTTAATTTGGTCTCTCAAAATTCCCCTTTAGATTGAATGAATGTGTGCAGGGTTTTGTTTGTACTGTGTGTCTCTGTGTTCCCCTGGGGTGGCTTGGCCTGTCCACATGTCCCCTGCCTCTTCCCTATGATGCTGCGATAGGCACCTTTCCCCCCTACACCCTGTATTCAAAAACGTTTTATAGAATGGAGGTGGATCGGGGGTCCGGTTGCTGAAATTTTTGAATTTCCCCGACTAATGTCTACAAATCCAACAAACTGCTCATTTTCTGATTGTGACCAACAGAACCCCATCAACAACAAAAAGTGATTGCATGTACAATGAAAAACTAGAAGTTCTAAATGACTTTCTTGTCCCATTTACTGTTTGCAATGACAGTGACCTTCTTTCATTCCTAGTATTCTTACCTGTCTGAGATTAACTGATGCAAGAGAAAAAAATGAAATGTCCAATATTCTTTTAGAGTTTTGGTATTACAATATTTAAACACTGAATTAAAAATGTCTTAAAATAAAACAGCTACTAAAATAGAGTTTTTATTAAGCTTTGACTTGCTAATACAGATTTTAGCTGATTCCAAGTATTATAATTATTCTATAATATATAAATACAGCAATCAAAATAGCCTTCCTTAGTGGTTTTTATTGACCTATATTAGTCGCTGCTGTAAAACAGGGTTTTAGTAATATTTTAGAACAAAGAAAACTATTATAAAGTTGACAGCTTAAACAGTTTATTCATGATTAATGCGGGTAGCACCACTAAAACATCAGTCTCTGTTTTTATATCCTCAGGAATACAGGAATCCTTACCTTAACTCTGAGATTTCCAAAGGGCTGTCAACAATTCCAAATCCAGCCTGTTCTATGGCAGACAGAGGTTGAAGGCCCCAAAGGATTAAACAATGCAACTTATTGTTCAGCCTTTCTCTTATCTCACTCCTCCACAGCCTAACTCAACTCTGGATGCCTCAACATAAGAAAAAAACTATTTCCTTTTAAACACTTCTTACATCTCTGTGCTTCCTCAAAATTTCCTTTCTAAACTCAATGATACAGAAGATAACTAGCTTTTAGTCTTCTTCACTCGGTTACCGCATCCACACAGAAGAGTGTTGTTAGTGCGACAGAGTAGCACATAGTATGGTACATTCACTGACTAGAAATATATATATTTTTTATTTCTCAGTATGTCACTGGTTAGGATCAAGAACAAAATCATATGATTCCAATCATCAGCTGAATTCTCTATAAAATTGTATAGCCAGAGCATGAACAAATATGCGTACTTGTTACGGTCCACAAGTTAAAGTGTCTCAAAGGACACATAACATATGAAGTCCAGACCAGTAACAGCAGTTTTACTGAGGTTTAATGAAAACTATGTTCACAAACAATCCAGGAGGAGACCCGGCCACAGTATACAAAAGAATGAAAAAGCCTCAGACCAGCAAGGCAGTTGATCGTCTGCTCCGGACATCTACCCAGCCTTTCCTAACACTAACAACCAAAACCTAAAAGACTATCTCAGCCAAAGATAGGACAACAAAAAATGGGTTTAAAGACTGCTTGACCAAATTTGGTACTTTTATAGATACCGACCGAATTCCATCGGTACTACCAAGTACCGATTCACATAAAATCAAACGGTACCATGTTTCGGTACCTAAACGCATCATTGTGACACTAAGGGAGTGGAAGAGTGGGCGATTTTCCATACTGGACCTGAACACAGCCTTGCACGCACTATAGCGTAATGACGTCAGTAGCCGCTGGTACCGTCAACAAAGCATGGCCGATAGAAAGCGCTCAAAAGTATGGCTCCACTTTTCAAAATGCGATGCAGATTACGCTCGCTGTAATATGTGTGATACAGTGTGCAAGACCAGCGGCGGGAATACTTCTAATCCTAGGAAGCACCTGCAGTGTTCCCCCCCTACTATTCAAGGGGGGCGCCCCGCCCTTCCAACCAGACCGCCCCCCCCCAGCACCCACCCCCCCCCCCCCCCCCCCCCACCCCCCCCACCCCCAAGAGGATCACGGCATGTAGTACTAGTATGTTTTTAACAGTTAATGTTATTCGTTTTAATAAATCACATCGTGAAGGGTTTCTGCTCCTGAGTCGTCGCTATTCTAAAACATTCCGCTAAAACCTAGAAAACAGGCAAAGATATCTGCGGTTTTAAAAAGCGCCATATTTAGTTTTGATGGCAGCACTTCCTCTCCTGCGAGCAGCAGCAGGGCTAACTCTCCTACTCCTGGTACATATGGCATAGGTAGAAGTACACAAAATTGCCAAGTGTTTCATGCCCTGCCCTTGACGCGCAGCTAAAGTCCAGTCACCACAAAATAAAAGGTTCTGACCTGGCTTGGCTGTCGGAGGTGAAATTATTCCCCTGGATCTATAAGACTGCTTGGTAATACAATACATACATGATGGATAGAGAGAAACGAGAAAGAAATAAGATTAAAAGGGACAGAAACAGATGAAAGATGTGATAAAGTAACAGAAAGATGGAGAAATAAAAGAATGTAGAGACAGTTAAAGATAAAAAAGATAGATATAGACATAATATATAAATACAGTAGGTAAAAGATAAATAAACATTTCAGAGTTTGTTTTTTTTCGGTGAGAATGTTCTGTCGAATCTGTAGACAGTTTAAACAGACTCCAGTCAGAGGAAACCATGGGCCCAGCCATTTATATATTCTTCTGAGTGTGTGTGTATACACATTGACCTGGTTAAGCACAAGGTTTTTGTCAAGGCTGAAGAGACAATTTTCGTCAGCCTCAGATCTACGGCTACAACTCCTGCATTCAGCAGCGTTAGCACGCTTGGATTCGTCAGCGACTCGTCATCTGCAGCCAGCTACCTGGCTGGGTTTTACTTTGTGCATTACACTGTGTAGTCAGTTAAGGGTTGAAAAAATGTTTGAAACAACTGTCATGTTACAATACAAACAGCTGGTGTTGTTTTGATATATTCATAAAAGTTGATATATTGAGAAATAAATATGTTTATGAGTTTATTATTAAATGAATTTACATTTATTACCACATAAACACACACAAAAGTACCGAAAACTGGTACCGTTCAGTACCGGTATCGATTCCCAGGTACTGAGAATTGGTACCGTATTAAATGTGAAAGGTACCCATCCATAGCCCCAAAGATCCAAGCAAAAACCATCTACAATTTTTGCCTTTTATTTTGCTATTTCTAATTAGGAAGAAACAGACAAGGATGGATTTTATTCAGCAGCAATTGTTCATCCTCAAGGCCAATTGATGATTGACAGGATGCTTTTAAGTGGGAGGCAAGAGATGAGAATGTGTGAATTAAGGTGTCAGAGGAGCTGGAACATTAGTTCCAACAAAACTAACAAAGGCATCACGAACAACATTGCAACCTAAGAAAAATGCAGCTGGCGTGTCTGTCTGTCCTGCTGTGCAGTTAAATAGGCGACGTTTATCACCAATAGCTGTGAAACCATCTGGTGTCACCTGCAGCTTGAAGGTAATGCCAGGTGACTCAGACTGCATAATGTAACATTTAATTTATGAGGTCTGCATTTGAGGGATCACCTAGCATTTAGTTCTTTGAAAATATTTTATACCCTTATTGGGGACCCACAGAGCACAATTATTTACTACACTTCTTTTTGACTGCCCTTTAGCCACTATCAGAGAATGACTTTGTCTATTCAGTTTGCACTGTTCTTGAACTGGAGCTTCTGCCTCTCAAAATTTCTTCTGACCACACTGGTGGAGCTCAGCCTTGAAACTTTCTCCCTAGTGCCAATTGCCATTGAGTCCTTGGCTATTTATGTGTGCCTGACATAATGTCATCTACATTTTGAAAGTTAGGTTTTCTGTATGGCATTAAAAATGCTCCACTAAGCAGCTAACCAGATTAAAGGAGTCAGTTGAAAAATATATATCATTCAGTCTGACACCGCTCATATCCATATCATATCCTTTCCATTTGATTATCCGTGAGGAGTCCATTTTGGATATTTGATTGTAACCATAGGAGTTTACGGGAATATTACATTTACAAAAATGTTGCCGCAGTTTTAAGAATGACACCTAAATTAGATTAGTGTCAAAAATAATGCTTTTTAAAGTAAAGTGGTTCACTAGATGTTGTGGTGGTTAAACATTAAGAAAGATGAGATTTAATAATTTTTTTAAGCCTGGAATGGAGTAGTGAAAAACCTTAAGTGCAAAACCTAAATTTCCATCCCCCCTAGATACTGTATGTCTGAACAGCAGCAGTAATCAAGTATCTGGATAAAAAATAGAGGCCTGACTTTTTGGGGAAGTCACAGCTTTTTATTTATTTATTTTTGTGCCTATTGAGCTGGCAGGGGCTTGTTTTGCTGTCCTCCCTCTTTGTCCTAAATAGGTTATAATTATTTTACAAATTGCCATGGTGGAGAGAGAACAGCACTGGCTTTTCATTAGTTTCTAAGATGAGTGCTAATTTTAAGAGGGGGGGGGTGGCATCTTGTATAACTAATCTATTGTACACAAGATCACAAATGCCTTTTTATAGGTCAGACGTGGGCCGGAAATGTCTTCATGATTAAAGATTTTCATACACTCTAGAAGTAGCAGGTTTAGGAACAATCCAACTTGGGTATTTTCCTACCTACCCCAGTACCCAATTATTAAGGTCTTATGTTGAGGCTACCAAATAGTGGTAGGAAAAGAAAACCATTCACCAGTCACCTATATTACTAAACAATATAAAATATAACTAACAGTATCTGGGCCAAAATAAATGTTTTTATTGTTACTAATATTGTTAGTGTAAACATTAAAGATAACAACCTCATAATGTCTTTAAAGACTTTTATAGACATAGAAATGATTGAATTTGGAAAGTAAAATTCATACTCATGCTTGAATAAAATATGGGCTGCATGGTGGTGCAGTTCGTAGCACTGTTGCCTTGCAGCAAGAAGGTCCTGGGTTTGACCGGGGGTGTTCCTGCATGGAGTTTGCATGTTCTCCCTGTGCCTGTGTGGGTTCTCACCGGGTACTCCGGCAGTACTCCACAGTCCAAAGACATGCCTGTTAGGTTAATTGTGCTCTCTAAACTCTAAACCTTAAGAGTGTGAATGAGTGTGTGCACGGTTGTTTCTGTGTTGCCCTGCGATGGACTGGCGACCTGTCCAGGGGGTACCCCTCCTCCTGCCCATAGAGAGAGGAGCTAGGCACCAGCTCCCCTGCGACCAGCTATGGAAGAAGCTGTATAGAAAATGACTGACTGTATAAAATATAGCCTGTCTGTTCAAATTCAGTGTTGCCAGCCTGGCAACTTTGTCGCTATATTTAGAGTATTCAGACTATTCAAGCAGCTCGTCAAAAAAGCAATGAATCTTGTGAGTTTTCCTTAGGAGAATGATGTAAAAGGATCTACCATTTTCACTCTTCTCAACTAGCGGCGGTGGCTGCCGTGGGCCCTTCACCCGTCCCAAAGCACTCTCAGACGGTCTAGTCCTCATGAAGCCATGAAGCAGTGCCTCTCCCAGCTGCAGTCAGAGCAGGAGATGATTGCCTAAAATAAATCACTGCACACAGAATAAATTTGGGTCGCACAGTTTTTATCCCTTAAATTACACATTGCACTTATATCCCTCTCTATTGAGCTGTTGTACAAAAAAATGTTGTAGGTGTCATGATTAAAAGTGTTAACATTAACAGTAAACAAACTGGTTCTTTTGTGTGAACTAAAGTCATTAACACAACCCTCTGACAATAACATTATTATATTGCACTATTTTACTATCCTACCATTTTTTTATTTCTCCTGTGGAAGAGGTTCACAGGATGTATAGTTAAAAATGGTAGATTGGTAGAATGAGGCTCCTTCGAGTCTCTATAAACAATTAAACTGCCTCATGATGTTTGGTTAAAACTACCCAATTTTTTGCATCCAATCATAAACCATTCAGATCAAAAAAGCAGCATGCTCAGTTTTTCTATCTATTTGTCTCTTTGTTTTTAATTTATATCATGTCGCTGATTGTATCTAGACCAAAGGACAAAGCAGCTTTGTTTGAACAGGATTAATTCATTAAAATAATTATTGTAAGATGCAGCTACATGTTTTGCATAATTCTTTACTCTCACTCAGGGTGTAAGGAGAACAAATACACAGGGTCCTTTGACAGGTTGTCATCTTTATCTGCCTGCAGAAGCTGTTTGAGTCCATCCATCTACTGTTTCCATGACTCCCGTTGTCATCTCTGCTTCCTACAGCCCTAACTGGCACCGAAACTTATAAGATACTCTTTTTAACTGCGCTCTGTTTTGTGACCATCTTCTCTCCATGAGGACTTGCTGGTAAACCGTAAAAGGGAGCCAGCTTCAGATTGAGGCCTTTAATGGATCAACGTTTCTCCTGATTTATATGTTCCTATTTATTACACACATATTACATTCTTTCATCTCTATATTCTCAAGCCTTTTTATGAATAGTAATAAAATAACCCCTGGTTTACAGTCTTATTACGCAAATATATTTCCATTCCAAATTTTATAGATATCAAATTTCTATTAGTTTAAGTTCAATCATTTATACAACCAGATTTTTATCATTGTAAAACCTTTAGACAATTGCAATCTGAAGTAAATGGTTCAATTTAGAAAAATTTCTTTGAACTTTTTGTTTCATTATATTTGGTGTTTTCTTCTGAATTAAAAAAAACTTTATATATATTGACAAATAAGGGCCACAAATTGCTGTCAGAGCTGGTACAGTTTGCCTGGCATTGCTGTCAAATCACGGGTTTATATGGGAGCAGACTCTCCGGAAAGATTGGACCGTCATGTGGGAGCAATGTTTGCACCATATGGGGCTCCTGTTGCACCGTATGGTCACACATTCCTGTACTTATCAGTTAAAATGACCCACAAGGCTTCCCCTACATGCTCCTACACTCATAATGATCTCAGAAGATGACCAGCAGAAAGGGTAACATTGAGGATGTAGACACCTGCACAAACATACAGAGAGGCACAGAGTAATGACTACTCTGGCATGGCACACCTAGTTTTATTGTTGGGCTAAATAATTAGGAATGCTAATAGCTATGCCCGATGATACCCTTGTGGGTAGCCTGAAATGAGCACTACATTACCACAATATTATTATTATTAATGAAGAGAAATGAACCGATGATAGAATTTAGACTGAATTTAGAAATGTATAAATCATGGTAATAAAACTTGAATTAATTGTCACACGGCTCATAAAAACAAACCTTCAGATCACCTCATTTTTTTAAAGTAGCTTAATTACATGCTCGTCGTTATTTTGATTTACTTATTGTTATGTTTACTTGATATGCTGGTCATTTTCATACTGCATCTATGTCATATTAAAATTCAGCATTTTATTGTGTTCTGTAATAAGGTTTAGTTTGGTAAAACAACCAAAGCAAAACAGAGAAAAGAAGGTGGAGAAAACCGAACTGGACAGAGGAGCAGAGCCTGAAGAGAGGAGTGTTGAAAAGTAGATTTGGTTCTGGGATCATGGCGCAAATAAATCCAGAGCAGATCAATGCGTCGTTCCCTCTGCTTTGAGCACCAGCTTGGAATGTGAGCAGCTCTGGTACCTGCTGAACTTAGAAACTAGAGAGGAGATAGCAGCACACCAGAGAACATCTCTGTTAATTTTTTCAATTTTTATTCATGGTTATTGATTAATTGTTTATTCTTCCTAATATTGCCTTACTAGAGGTGCACCTTTACTCTGTCCTGCCACTGCAAACTATTTAATTCTGCCCTAGGGGGATGATAAAGTTAATGTTATTTCTATATTAATAATTGTATGATTGTTATAAAAGTTTATGTACTCATTTATTCGACTATTAAGGGGTTGGATCCCTATCCGGTAGTGTTTTATTAATTTACTGTTGTTCATTCTTTGGAAAATATCTCTCCTTTCTCTATGTCTTTCCACCATCTTCTCTGCTTAAGACACTCTTAAGCTCACAAAAGGTCCTCCTCACTACTCTTAACATTTTCTCCATTTAGAAGCTCTCTTAAGGCCTAAGGTGCTTCATGAATAACTTTGTAACTTTCAAAGAAAAATCTTAGAATTCGATAAATTCCAAGATTTTTCTTAGAATGACGTCAATGCAACAATTAGAAGGATGTGTTGAACTGGTTGATAAGTACTAAAGGAACAGTAGGATGTCACCTGTATAGAAATGACCCATTAAGACCCTCCCAAGAAAATAAAGCAATGCATAAAAGTGGCCTGTCTTATATTAAATGAATATTACTATTTCATCACCAACTGATGTTTTTCCTGATGATGGAAATATTAAAATGCTGTCCTTTCTTTAAACACATTAAAACCCAAAATGTGTAACATAACATTATATAATTCATGGTGGTTGGTACTGTTGCTTCACAGCTAGTGTGTTTCAAATCTCAAAGGGGGGAGCTTTCTGTTAGGAGTGTACATGGAGCAAAACCCAGTGTCTTTGCTGCTGGAATAGGCTCCAGACTTTTTAAAGTTATTTCTGTAAGTACTCTAGCATTGCACTTAAAGAGGCTCTCTGGCTTTATACATTTTGTAGAGTACATTGTGAGGCTGAAAAAATCAACAATGGTTTCTTCTTGAGTTTGCAGATACTAACACTCATATTAACAACGTACCCAGTGCATCTGAGTGTCTCAGACCTGAAAGCACTTTGAAGAAGTGTAAGGTATATTTGTGATCATTTTAGTATCTGTTTAGAAATGATTATGTCATGTTGTGTGGTTCTGGAGCAGGACCCAAGTGTAGACAGGAGCATTGGATGAGCATAATACATTTTATTAAACAAGGACAAATACAGGTGTGTCAATCAAGAGCAAGAACAGGACATGGAACACGGCGGAGTAACAAGCAGAACAACAGGGAGAGAACTGGAGATAAGGGCATGAAACAGGACATCCAACAGAGAACAATGACCAACAGAGGACCCAAATACTGAGGAATGTGTGGAGTATAACATTGAATGACAGTGTGTTAATCAGAGAATAATGTTGAGCAGCTGGCAGGAGATAAGGTGGGTAGCAGAGGGAGAGAGAATAATAGACACGAATAGAGCTGAACCTATCAATTTTTGTGGCTGTTTAAAGGTGGCCAGAGCTGAGAGACCAAAGCTGGCGATTTTTTTCTCTCCAAACTAGACTTAATCCAGGTATTAAGATGTTGTGCTTTGTTTGAGTTTGAGAGAAAGAGGGAAATGAGATGTTGATATACCTTGAGAGAGAAATGTCACGAGACAGAGAGTTAAGAGAAAGATGTTGACCTCTGCACAGCTAATGATACACAGTTATGTTTTGTTTCTTTTCTTGATGAATGAATCATCGAAATATGTTTGTGTTATTACTAATGGGTTAATTATTGATTTTATAAGGGAACTTTTCCAATATAACCATTGAGTTTCAACTGACGTGGTCAGATTTAGAAGTGGTCTGAAGCAGATCAGCGGTACGATACTGAGAAAAGAATTTGGAGTAAAACTTAAAAAGGGTGGGTCGGGGGGTGGCCTTTACTCACAGCATCAATCAAACTGAAAAAAACAGCTGCAGATGGAAGAGTTAGAAGTTGGATAAGAAAGCACAGCTGCAGAGATTTTGAGAACAAAAATTTAAATTATTTGAAGAACTTGTTTGCATATAGTGGGAAAGAGAGGGCTTATTGTGACGTGAACACCTTATGTAAAAGTCAGCCAGTGCTGCCACTCTACAGATGGTGCAGAAGAGGTAGGCAGTTTTACCAGTACATCTATTTCCACAGAGCAGCAGTAAGAGCTCTTATCCCTCTCTGCATACCCACACTCTGACAGGACCATGAGGCTCTCGACGAGCAGCGGTGAGGCCAGATACCATGATTAAAAATGGATGCTGATGTGTGTGTGAGAGAGAGAGTGTCAGCATGATGCTACCATAACACACACATATAAAAGTCCAGTCAACCTGTTGTCTCTGGATGTAAAGGTTATTGCAGCGTTATTGATTATGGTGAGCGAGTAGACTATGCTCGGAGACATACTGCTGTGGCTGGAGATTTGCATGGTTTATGTGTTCTTTACGAGGCTCCCATCCTGTGCAACAACTTGTCAGCTCAGCAGAAAAAAGACACATGCTGTACTTGATGATGAATGGCATCTTGTTGAGATGGGATGAAATATTGAATACCCGTGGACCTGTATGCAGTGGATGGCAGCATGAATTGCAAATGGTGTGTTATGGTTAAAAGTCTGAAAGCCCGAGGTGTATGCAGAAGACAGCTTTAGTTACATGATAAATACAGCTGCCCTGTTTTTGTAAGCAGATTAAAGAGATGCTTTTGGTTTTTAGAGAAGCATAAGGTTCTACTGCTGAGACAGGCACTTCTCTTTATTGTACCTGGAAAAAGTATTAATATCCTACACACTTTTTCGCATTTTGTCATAAAACTGTAAAGTATACTGCTGGGACGTTATGTGACAGACCAACACCAGGTTCTGTGTAATTGCAAAGTGGAAGGGACAGTAAACATAGCTTTCATGTTGCACGTTGTGTAAGGTTTGTTTTTATACAGTCCTCCTTAACTGTGATACCCCTAAAACAAATTTAAATCAATCGATTAATCTAAATAATCAAAGAAGCAGCCAAGAGGCCCTTGGTAGGGATCTATAGCTCAGGTCTGGGAATCTGTTGATTGGATAACTATTAGTCATGCACCCCCATAAATCTGGTCTTTGTGGAAGAGTTGAATGAACTGACATTTCCAAAAGTCATTGTTGAAAGAAAGCCATAAGAAATCCCATTTGCAATTTGCTACAAATTGTCAGAGAGAATCTTGGAGTAGGTCCCAAATGCAAACAGGAACGCCGGAGCCGCACAGTGATCTGAAGGATTTTACTAAAAAATAGAGCAGTATTCCAGGGCAGGCCCAAGGTGAACAAGGCATAGAGCATAAACACAAAGCTCAGCATGAAACAGGCAAGGCAGGCAAAGCAAGCGAACACAACAATCCAGCAACAAACAACAACCAACAGAAAGCTTACAAAGGGAAAGGAACAGGTCCAGGCTATAAAGTAAATAAGATGGTGCAGGTAAGTAAAAACTCCTTAATTGCATACGACTGTGGCTGAGGGTGGAAAACTAATAGACATGAACGGAGCTGAACAGAAATACAAGAAAACCCAAAAAAATGTCTAACAGAGATCTTACAGGAAATCTTTCTAAAAGTACAAAAAACACAAGAACAAGAATGAACTGAGAACTAATACGGCACCAAGTACTAACAAATAATGAGCACCGAGAAAGGAACTGAAGATATGACCTTAAGAACAGAATGAAAATCCAAAAGAAAACCCAAACATCTCAAGAATGTGACACAAACTGTGTCATGCAGAAAGACCCCGGGCAGGAGTCGAACCCAGGACTTTCTTGCTGCAAGGCAACAATGCTACCAACTGCACCACCATGCTACCCCCTTTTTGCAAAGGAAAATAGATAAGAAATTCTGTCTGTAGCTGACCAAAGCTGGTAGAGACATGCGGAAGACTGGGAGCTGTAACTGCAGTAAAAGGTGACTCAGGGAGGTTGAATACAAATGAATGCCACACTTTCTATTTGTAAAAACCATGTAATAATTTCTTTTCACTTCGCAATTATGGTCTACTTTGTGTTTATGTATCATATAAAATCACAATAAAACACATTGAAATTTGTGGCTGTTACGTGACAAAACTTTTTTAAAAGTCAAAATATGAAAAAGTTCAAGATTTTTTGTCACTCATTTCAGAAAGTGAAATTCATATATTGTACTCGTACTCGTACTCGTCGTCTTCCTCTTATCCGGAACCGGGTCGCAGGGGCAGCAGACTCAGCAGAGACATCCAGACGTCCCTCTCCCCAGACACCTCCTCCAGCTCCTCCGGGGGGAGCCCAAGGCGTTCCCAGGCCAGCCGAGAGACATAGTCCCTCCAGCGTGTCCTGGGCCGTCCCCTGGGCCTCCTCCCGGTGGGACGTGCCTGGAACACCTCCCGAGGAAGGCTTCCAGGAGGCATCCGGTATAGATGCCCGAGCCACCTCAACTGGCTCCTCTCGATGTGGAGGAGCAGCGGCTCTACTCCGAGCCCCTCCCGAATGGCCGCGCTCCTCACCCTATCTCTAAGGGAGTGCCCAGCCACCCTACGGAGGAAGCTCATTTCAGCCGCTTGTATCCGGGATCTCGTTCTTTCGGTCATGACCCAAAGTTCATGGCCATAGGTGAGGGTAGGAACGTAGACCGACCGGTAAATCGAGACCTTCGCTTTTTTGGGCTCAGCTCTTTCTTCACCACAACGGAGCGGCACAGCGGCCCCATTACTGCGGCAGCCGCACCGATCCGTCTGTCGATCTCCCGCTCCATTCTTCCCTCACTCGTGAACAAGACCCCGAGATACTTGAACTCCTCCACTTGAGGCAGGAACTCCCCTCCAACCTGAAGAGGACAAGCCACCCTTTTCCGGTCGAGTACCATGGCCTCTGACTTGGAGGAGCTGATCTTCATCCCAGCCGCTTCACACTCGGTTGCGAACCGCCCCAGCGCATGCTGTAGGTCTTGGCTAGAGGGGGCCAGCAGGACCACGTCATCTGCAAAAAGAATATATTGTATAGATTCATTACACCTAGAGTGAAATATTTCAAGCCTTTACATCTTTTGATTTAGATGATTATGGTGCCTTACAGATAATAAAAACCCCAAATTCCATCTCTCAGAAAATAATAATAATATTGTTAATGATAATAATATTAATAAGATAACATTTTTAAAATAGATAGTTCAAACAGAAATGTCAGGCTTCTGAAAAGTATGGTAATTTCTATGCACTCAATACTTGGTTGGGCCTGCTTTTGCATGAATTACTGCATCAATGCAGTGTGGCATGGAGACAATCGACGTGTGCCACTGCTGAGGTGTAATGGAAGTCCAGATTGCTTTTATAGTGGCCTTCAGGTCATCTGCATTGTGGGGTCTGGTGTCTCTCATTTTCCTCTTGAAATACCCCATAGATTCTCTTGGGTTTTCAGGTCAGGTTGAGTTTGCTCACCACTAAAGAAATGCAACATTTGTAGCCCATCTGTAGGATGCTTAGGATGAGTGTAAGGGATCTTGATGCACCGACTCCAGCCTCAGTCCACTTCTTGTGAAGCTCCCCCAAATTCTTGAATGGATTTTGCGTAACAATTCTCCCAAGACTGTGGTTATCCCTGTTGCTGGTGCAACTTTTCCTACCCATTTTTTTTCTTTCCACTTAACTTTCTATAAATATGCATGGATACAGCAGTCTGTGAACAACTAGCCTCTTCTTTGTGGCTTATCCTCACTGTGGAGGGTGTCAGTGACTTTCTTCTGGACATCTGTCAAGTCAGCAGTGTTGCCCGTGATGGTGTAGCCTATTGACCCAGACTGGGAGACAATTTGAAGGCTCAGGAAATCTCTGCACAAGTTTTGAGTTAATTAGCTGGTTATGGTGTGATACCACGAGTTTTCAATATGTTTCACAATATTCTAATTTTCTTAGACACTGAATTTTGGGTTTTAATTATCTGTAAGCCATAGTCATCAAAATTATAAAAATGGCTTGAAATATTTCACTCTTTGTAATTAATCTATATGCTAGTTTCACTTTCTGACATGAGTGACAAAAAATTTTACTTTTCACAATATCCAAATTTAATGCTAACTGTATACAGGGGTTGGACAATGAAACTGAAACACCCGGTTTTAGACCACAATAATTTATTAGTATGGTGTAGGGCCTCCTTTTGCGGCCAATACAGCGTCAATTCGTCTTGGGAATGACATATACAAGTCCTGCACAGTGGTCAGAGGGATTTTAAGCCATTCTTCTTGCAGGATAGTGGCCAGGTCACTACGTGATACTGGTGGAGGAAAACGTTTCCTGACTCGCTCCTCCAAAACACCACAAAGTGGCTCAATAATATTTAGATCTGGTGACTGTGCAGGCCATGGGAGATGTTCAACTTCACTTTCATGTTCATCAAACCAATCTTTCACCAGTCTTGCTGTGTGTATTGGTGCATTGTCATCCTGATACACGGCACCGCCTTCAGGATACAATGTTTGAACCATTGGATGCACATGGTCCTCAAGAATGGTTCGAGAACCTCTCCTTGTATTACAGCTCTTATTTGTTTCATTTCTCATATAATAATCTTAAAGTATGATGCATTTGTTGAAAAAAAGCTGTCAAACAAAAACATTATTCAGTGTTGTGTGAACTAAAGTATTAGATAAGCCATAAAATTATACAAAAAGATAATGATCAACTTAATCTTGTGTTAAATGAGTTTACCACTAAATACATTCATTTGTGTCTGTCTAAAGAGGATTTAATTTGTCACTTTCTGAATCCTTTAGCCATCCTAAGACTAAATGGGGCAGAATCCGATCTATTTACCTGATTCAGTGATTAACTGCTGTAAAGATTTAGAGGAAAAATAGCCACTCTGTCACTTCATTAGTTTCCTATAAACTAAAGAATACAAGCTGCAAAGATAGTAAATATATATAATGGAGAACCTCGATTACCAAGCATGACAGCTACACAGATAAGCCAAATGTGTTCTTTCCTGCTTGTCATTGTGCCCAGTGTTATCACCCTGCACACCATTGAGCCCAAATTAGAGCAGCAGATGTCTAGGAAAGGTCTGTTTTTCATTATAATGCTTGAATCAAGGAAGAGGCCTCACAAAAAGCTTGCTATAATTGAACTCTGCCTATTGCTGATTTTACCAGACTATTGTCCCACTGGAGGCTATTTTTGGTCACTCATCCTTATATTACTGGCCAAACAAAGGCCGTCCTCAGTGAGTAAGTTGGTAAAAATAGTGGTGAGGAAGGTGAATGGAAACTTTTATGGCACGTGGAATGTTTTCTAGATGTTCTGCAGCATGGCACTCAGCTGGGAGTCTTTAGAGAAGGCAGAGATGTAATGAGAGGAACAATAGTGGCAGTTAATTTCGAGAGAGGCACAGTTGGCACCAAAGACCAGTCGGAGGTTTAGTTTTTTTTGCCATGGTAAAAGCTAATAGTCCCTTGCAAGTCTTCACACCCGTTCAGCTTTTTGTCACGTTATAACTAAAAACTTTCTTGTGTTTTATCAGGATTTTATGTGATCGCCGACCATGAAGCAGGGTATGAAAGTAAGGAGAATGAAGAGGAAGGTTTTCAATTCAATTCAATTCAATTCAGTTTATTTATATAGCGCCAATTCACAACACGTCGTCTCAAGGCACTTCACAAAAGTCAGGTACATGCATTACAATTAATCCAAATCATTGAACAGTGCAGTCAGATTCTGTTATTTATTCAAATTGGATAAAAAGTTTTTCTATCTAAGGAAACCCAGCAGATTGCATCCAGTCAGTGACTTGCAGCATTCACTCCTCCTGGATGAGCATGTAGAGACAGTGGACAGTCACTGGCGTTGACTTTGCAGCAATCCCTCATACTGAGCATGCATGTAGCGACAGTGGAGAGGAAAAAAACTCCCTTTTAACAGGAAGAAACCTCCAGCAGAACCAGGCTCAGTGTGAGCGGCCATCTGCCACGACCGACTGGGGGTTAGAGAGAACAGAGCAGAGACACAAAGAGAACAAAGAAGCACTGATCCAGGAGTCCTTTCTATGGGAAGGAAAAGGTAAATGTTAATGGATGTAGCTCCTTTAGTCCTTTCACTTAGAAAGAAAGAACAGATAAACTCTGAGCCAGTTTTCAATGTTAGAGTCTGAAGAGAGCACATAGAGTTAGTTACAGTAAAAGCTCCGTCAGTAGCTATGTCTAGGAGAGAGAAAGGGTTAAACACTGAAAGACAGGGCCATGTGGATCATCGGTAGAGGGTGAGCACCAAGTTGTTGCCAGCAGAAGCTCGGACGATGCCCCTCTCCAGACAGTTGTCACAGGTAGACACAGAGTCAGGCCAGGTGTAGCTTCTAGGAAGAGAAAAGAGAGAACAAAGTTAAAAGCTGAAATAACAGCAAATAATACAAAATTGAAGAGTAGTGTGAGAAAGTAGCGAAGAGGGTGAAAGTGGTCATTATGTCCTCCAGCAGCCGAAGCCTATAGCAGCATAACTACAGAGATAGCTCAGGATAACCTAAGCCACTCTAACTATAAGCTTTATCAAAAAGGAAAGTTTTAAGCCTAGCCTTAAAAGTAGACAGGGTGTCCGCCTCACGGATTAAAACTGGGAGCTGGTTCCACAGGAGAGGAGCCTGATAACTAAAGGATCTGCCTCCCATTCTACTTCTAGAGACTTTAGGAACCACCAGTAAACCTGCAGTCTGAGAACGAAGTGCTCTGTTAGGAACATATGGAACAATCAGCTCTCTGATGTATGATGGAGCTAAATCATTAAGGGCTTTATATTTTTTCACGATTGTTTTTCTAATAAATATTAAAAAGAGTGTTTGGTATTTATATTCATCCCCCCTGTTTCAGTACTTTCTAAAACTAATATTATGCAGCAGGTCTTTTGGAGGTGTGTCTTAACCAGCTTTGCACTAAACCTTTCACCCATTCTTAATAGCATAATAGCTCAAAATTTGTTGATTTGATGGATAACGTGAACACTGATTATAACATCAAAGAAAACTAGGGATGTAAAGGTACACAAAAATTAAGGTTCAGTAAGTAATGTCGCAGTTCGGTATATTTTTGGTCCGCTTCAATCAAGAGAAATAAAGAACCTAAAGAATTGACTAGAGATTTGGTTTCATTTTTTTTAAATAATAAAGGATAGGCAGGTATTACCACTGACTGGTCAGATGAGAGGACAGACAGACACACAGACGGACGGACGGATGGATGGATGGATGGATGGATGGATGGAAGGACGGAGGGACGGACGGACGGACGGACGGACGGATGGATGGATGATGACCAACAATAAACCATTTGAAAATGTAGTGCTGTTGTTGAGGAATTGAGGAATGTTTTAATAAGAATGTGTAGACATTTCAGAATATCAAAGATTTAAATCACTTTGGAGTTGTTTTGATATTTAGACGATTCTAAATCGGCAGTAACAAACTTTCATTAAGTTTACATTTACATGTACATTTGTTTTATCTCAAGTAAAGTCTATGATCAAAGGCATAAAGCATAAAACGCTGTGATCAGTGTTCGCAATTCCAACTCCTGACTCGCTACGGGGGCGTGTGTCTTATACCTGAACGCGGGGCTGTGGCGTAGACATGTACCAAGCTGTACCGTTTAAACCAACTGTAAAATTCGACGCAGGAACCACCATTCAACCCAAAGATGGCAGCCCTAAGACGGTTTTAGGACAAATATTGCAGAATTAAACAAGTTTACATGAAATTTTAAAAAAGCACAGTAACATAAAGATAGCATACTTATTGCCCAATTTATACAGTTTATCTGCAAAAACAAGTTGATTTGGGGTTTAGTTTCACTTTAAAGTCACGCTACAGAACTTGGATAGTGTAGTTAGCTCTGCGCATACTCATTCTATGTAGGTTCAGGTATAGAACTAAACTGTATTTGTTTGCTACATGTGCGCATTGAACCGAAAGGGCTGTATCGCATGTTTTTGGTATTTCCGCTGTTCCAATGTTCATTGATGAGGCAGCAGTGGAAATGGTTCACAGCCTCAAATACCTTGGAGTCTACATTTCCAAGGACTTGACATGGACCTTCAACATCTTTTACATCAGGAAGAAGGCTCACCCATAGATTTTCTTTTCTAAAGAAACAGCGGCAAGCTGAATTAAACTTTGCACCACAGGTTACTTGCTACATCGCCATCTGGCAGAGGAACTGTTCAGCTGCTGTCAAGACAGTTCTGCACAGAGGGCTGAAAATTGTCATTAGCCACCTCACCTCAAATGAAACATTTGCATCAGCAGATGCAGGACCAGAGGGGCCTATATTATGGAGTAACCTACCCATTCAGCACAAAGTCTGCTTCAGTCTTCAGGAAGTTGAGTCCGCAGCATAAAGGCTGAAACAAAGAGACTCAATCACGGCTTCTATCAAGTGAGACTGGTTACCTCCACTCCATGGTCATGATGAGACCTCTAGCTATGTGTATTTTTAATCTTTTTTTTTTTTCAATTCACATCAATGTGCCATGTTTATGTTTTTAATCATGGTTATTTTTTTTTCTTTATCTTATTTTTATAGCAAATATCTCTATACAAATAAAACTTACAGCACTGAGCTATATCTTTACTACAATGTTTGTGGTTTTTGTAATACTTTATTATCTTAAATTTTTTTATGGTTTTGGCTTTATTTGATTTTGTTATTATTTATTTTAGACTGCTGTCGGTCCTGAAAAACACAGAAACAGAAATATAGAAATAAAGAACTTTGGGACCATATTTTTCTTATCAATCATTGTGTTTTACATACAGGCCAAGAAGTTAAAAGTTTTGTCCCATCTGACCAGAGCACCTTAATCCACATGTTTTCTGTGTCCACTATATGGCTTGTGGCAAACTGCATATGGGACTTCTTACAGCTTTCTTTCAACAATGAATTTCTCCTTGCCATTCTTCTATAAAGGCCAAATTTAAGCAATGCATAATTAATAGTTGTTCTGTCAAACAGATTCTCCCATCTGAGCTGTGATTCTCTGCATCTCCTCCAGAGTCACCATGGGTCTCTTGGCAGCTTCTTTGATCAATGCTCTCCTTGCCTGCCCTGTCAGTTTAGGTGGACAGCTTTGATAGTTTTGCAGGTGCGCTCCAAAGCTTTCTCCCTGACTTGTCTGCTGTGTTACTTGATACTTTTTGTTCTCTATTGTTCTTCAATAAATCTCAGAGGCCTCTGCAGAATAGCTGGATTTATATTGAGATTAAATTACACATGGGTGGCCTCTAGTAATTTAGGTGACTACTTTAACTTTGACAAATCATAGCAAAAACCTGATGTTTTCAAAAAGACTGTTGACAAATATGTTTTATTAACTCCACGTCTGACCAAAGTTTTGGGAACATCAGTCATTATTTTTGCTAAGTAACAGCTTCTTCAACCTAGAGAAAATTTTAAATAATTGAAGAACTGAATTCAGGGAGGTGCGAAGAAAGATACCAAAGAGATGTTCACTCTGCTCAGGTAAGATGGACTCTTAGCTTCTGTACATGAAGTATCTTTGATGTAATATTGATTGGTGCACACTTCCAGCTATGCTTCCTGCCAAGGGCCTCCACACGGTCTAGCAAGTGGGGACTACAAATTCCTGCATCTATGCTGTATATGGGTGTGTTGTTCAAAACTTTTCCTTTTTCTCTTTTTCTGATGGAATTTTTACTTTTGAAGGACAGCTGTAGTGCAAATTTAAATATTTCATCAGGAGCCTATAATGTAGAGAAAGGAGACCCTAATCAAACTATGTACAGCAGACATTTTGTGTGTGATGCAGATTCATGAAAAAACTTGATTTTCTTCAAACTACAAGTAAAATTTAAGAATTTTGCATAGTTTCAGTATTCAAATCTAAATTTTTTCTCCCTGTTTTAATTTTTTTAATTTTGTATACAGACCTAGAACTAGGTAGATATGGTGTTATTGACATGAAAAGGTCTTCCTAATTGAATCAAACTATTTTTGTGAAAAGCAGGTTTGGAAGCATCTCTAATATCCTTCAAAAGGAAACAAAACCAAATCCAGAAATGGCATTCCTTGTTGAGAATAATGGAGTACTGGAACTTGATGGATGCCTTAAGACTTTTTTGTTTTTTCAGTAGCTCAATTAAGAATTTCACTAAAATGAAATCTCACATCTTAAACTGAAATAAGCAGCATTTCCTGCACAAACTGGATAACTTCTGTTTCGCTCAGTCCACAATGACTAAATATATATTACCAACACTGTGCAGATTCATCCATTTCCATCTGATGACTTTATGACTTTCTGGATTTTATTACTGTGTAAATAAAGTTGCAACAGCAGAGTCAGAGCATTTAAAATGATTTGCTGAAATTGAAAAAAAAACTTCAGATCTGACATTGTGGTGAACTCAGTTTTTTATCTCTGTCTCTATGAGCCTCTATTACTAACTTTATGTTGTATGTTTTTAGCTGGAAACACAGAGTAAAATAAGCACTCCAATAATTTCACAAAGCATTAGGAAACATATCCAAAGTCTCACAGTTAACCTAAGTAATCAGTAGTGGGGTTAGTTGTAAGAATCTGAATTTAAAAAAGCTTGTTGACATGCCAAACACAACAGTCACCACTACTGACAGAACCTCAGTCCAGTAAAAGCTCTAATTCATCCTGTTTCTGCAGTTCTGTCTGTTCTTCTCTTTTTTGGGATTTGGACTATTTTTGTGCTCTTCTATGTGCTTTGTGGCAGGCTTCCAGTCACTAAAACCAGTTTCAAAGCAGGTAAATCAGGACACAGATCTGATGAAGGGAGAGGACAGATGTCATTGCTTTCTGATGTATTCACCAATTTAAAATTTTTTTCATCAATTGTGAGAGCATTTCCTTTCTTATTTATGACCCTTGCTCAATAATTCGCATGTTTGTCACTCCAATCAGCAGGTATTTTGCCTGCACAGTTTAGGTTTTATGTGGTTTAATACACTCTTCACCTCAGCAGGGGACGCGTAAATGAACTCTCCTGTTTTACTTCCATGTTTACAATTTACTGCCGTTTAAGGACAGCCAGGCTCCTGCTGCAGCGTGATAAAGATTAATGGATGCAGGAAATCATCAATCCAAACCACCATTTAAAATACAGTCCCACGGCTAATGGCTGCCTTTAGGGATGTACAGGATGATTATTTTTATTTTTGTCTTAAATTTTTTTCTTGGACTGGAATGAGAGCAGTCCACTGAAATAACCTCGACTCATTAAGTCATGTCGAACTTATAGCTACTTGTGAATAACAAAACATATGCCATTATTGGAAAGTAGCTTTTTTTAGTATTTTTTAAACTAGGCAAGGTACCTGCATCATGCTTTTGCTTTGTTCATCGACCCCAGATTAAAGTAAATCTGGCCGAGAAGAGTGAAAGCCACTAGCTGGACCTGAAACGGTACCAGTTTGACAAGCAGATATGTTTTCTGCCGTCAACATAAAATGTAGAAAATAGTTTTTCCTATTTTTGCAAAAAACACAGACAGCAATAAAAAAACAGAGGATCACTAGTGGTTTACAGTTAACCGCAGTGTAGATCGTTCAAAGAAAATAGGTAAATTAATTTCGATCCTGATGCAGATGAGACAGAGGATTTACAGAAGCATACAGGGCTCCATTCAGCTAATCCCTGACTTAGTCAGAGATCAAGGCAATATATCATCTTTCGATTTCCTGGATGGTGTCACTATTCCTCACATAAAGACAAACTGATAAATTGTAACGTTAAGATTATTTCCTCGCAAGTGTTAACAGATGTCAAAGGTTAAAAAAAAAAAAATGGAAATAAATACTAAAGATAACTTGATAACATTTCTAAAAGGTTTTGTACAGTAAATCTACAGTGCTGTGAAAAAGTATTTAACCCCTAACACATTTCTCCTGTGTTTGCTTTACTTTCCCATTTAAATTTTTCAGATCAAACAAATTTCAACGTGAGACAAAGATAACCTGAGTAAGTACAAAAAGTATTTATCTAATGATTTAATTTATTAAGAAAAAAACTATTCAAACCAATTTGGTTGGAAATTTCATGTTTAATGCCTGCCCCCTTGTTTAATCTTTAATTACTTGTGATAAACACATTTTTTGTTTAATTTCACTTGCCACACACAGACCTGTTTACTGGAATACCGGCAGAATCAATGAACAACTTTAATAAAACAAGCCTGACAACAAAAGAGATGCAAAAACATCTAGAAAAGCAACTCATCCTGCCCAGACTTTGTTTTTTATGTGTCTTGTCGCTGCGTTTCAGACATACCATATGGAGCAGATGGTTACCTACATGTGCCAGGGCAATTTTGCTCTACAGTATCCTAACTACGTTATTAACTTTACGCAGGCAGGCAGGCAGGCAATTTTGTGTAATCATGTGTTGTTGCAGGGTTGTGTGTATTTGTGTGCTCTGAGTGATGGTGGGTGAGCACATGTGTTGAAATAAGTGTGTTGCGAGTTTGTCACCTGGAAGTGTACATTTTATAAGTGTGCCAAGAACGCCAGAAGGCCTGCAATCCACAGCACCTAACAGCAGGAGCAGCAGCTTTGTCTTGAAGTAGAATATTGAACTGTGCCCTAATCAAGGACTTTTGATCTGTATAAGAGTATCTGTCTAAACTCTGTCTAAACTGTATCCTTGCTGTTGGCATGCTCTCCACACCTTCATTAGCTGCAACCATAGTCAACCAGAAAGATGTGTTTTAAAGGGCCAAGTTTTAAAAATTACAGCCTATTCTTACATGCACACCTAGCAACATCACATTTTTGGCCTTTTACATTGTTTTTTTAACTGCTTTTTTTTTCACTGTGTCCTGTCTGCCAGAGTAGCGCTCAGAATTGTTGTTTGAGTGCCAAACAGAAGCCCAACAGATTTACTTTCACAAGTGGAGCATTACGGCTAACGCTATGACCCTCTGCTTGATATTTATAAAAGAAACGTGCTTTGGGATTATTTCAATTCTTATGGAAATGGAGACAGAAATGAAAAGGAAAAAATAAGAAGCAAGAAAGAGAGAGAGATGGGGCAAAAAGGAAGAAAGGATGAAGAGAATACAACATAACAAGATAACACCCTAGAAGATTGCTTCTACACCTGCAGAAACATATATAATAACAGCATTGTTACCAAAAAACACCTGAATCTAAACACCTGTGGGTTTAAGTGTGATCCCACTTGTGTGTACAAGGTTTCTCCATAAAAGTATGCAACAGCAAGTGGGAGGAGCCACAGACCTGCCCCCCTGGACCTGAGACAAACACAGAGGAGCTTCGAGCCATAGACATCCAAGGGCCCCCCCAGAGCACGGGAACCCCAGGAGAACCACTGCCAGGACAACCGCAACCCCTCCAAAGAAGAGCAGAGGAGAGCCCCAGGGGAACCACCCAGCAGCCAGAAGCCCCAGGGAGTTGCAGTGACGAGCCCACAGGCACTGCCGTCAGCCGTCTATGCCAGAGCATATCCAGCCATGGACCCAGAGACCCGAGACCCTGGGACACATAACTCCCCAAGCAGGGGCCCGACAAAGCCAATGGGCCCAGGCCCCGGCAAGCAGCCACCGGGACTGAGCCAGCACACACCAAAGCACCTAGCCCCTGACACCGAGAACCACAAATACACCAGCGGGCAGAGACACCAGCCAACGGCAGGGAGTGTGGCAGGGAGGAAATAGGCCCCACATTTGATAGGGGCCTAAACTGATCCAGGAGAGGGAGTAGTCCAAGACCCAATCTGACACAAAAACAGGCACACACAGTCACAATAACACATTCCCACCCTCATGCGTACACCTAAAAACACTCACACCAATGCACCCAACGTAGTGACACACAACAATGGACGTCGTACACTCACTCACACTCCCCATACATACTCCATACTCCCAGGTCCAGATGACAATACCCAGAGGGGCAACCAGCCCCTGGACCCAGGAGGTGGTCCTCTCCAGCCCCCAATGACCCCCGAAAAGCTGACGAAGGCACACCTACACAGCGCAAGCTCCACTCACGGTCCCACTCCAGGCACCCCAGCCACATCCTGCCCCCACCACACAGCGCGCCGCGACGACCCCACATCAAGATGGGACAAGCTGCCCCGGCAAGATCTCCCTGGCAAGCAGCACGCATCCGGGACCGACGGCCCCCACCATGCCCCCTATACTCTGTAGTGTGTTTGTGCAACCATACAAACATGCATATACATACTGCAACGACAGCCCAGGGAGAAACATTTACCAGCTCAGCTCCACCATCACCGCTCAGCTGATTCAAATGCCAGTGACCCCACATTCAAATAGAGGACACAACTCCCCCACCCCGCACGCTGCAACATCTCCACACCACCCTCCAGCCCGCCACCGTGATCCCCCCCTCTGGACACGACAGCCAGCGGAGCAGCACACCACCAGGCCCGCCCAACCATCCGGCCAACGCCAGCAGCACCAGCCGCTCCAGGCCGAGCAGAACCCGCCAGCCAGATCAGGCACGTTTTAAAATTTGCAGCCTATTCTTCTGTGCACACCTAGCAACATTGCATTTTTGGCCTTGGACATTGTTTTCCTGATCTAACTATATAAACTGAATTGGTTGCTGCCTTCTGCGTATCTGTGTCATGTTACCTGCTCAGCGCTCTGCTCAGACAGCTGTCTCTGTGTGGGAGAGCTATGCAGAGTGCAGCCGAAATGCTAACCATCATCGCTCAAAGAAAAGTGCTCACTTTATGAAGCAGGAGAACAACCTTTTTACTAACTTTTATCTGAACATTATTAATATGATTAACTTGAAATTACAGAAATATAGTACCAATTAAATTATCAATAAGACATATGAAAAAGAACGAAAGCAAAGATGCTAACATTTGATGAGCGCTTCAGCAAACGTCTTTGCAACAGATGGAGTAAGGTGTGAGTTTAGTGGAGGCGGTAGCTGTGTCGGCTGAGTTATAAAGATGAATGGAGCTGAATACAGGAAAATCCTAGAAAACCCTCTTAGAGACTGCAAATGACTTGATACTGGGACCCTAAACATACAGTCAGAGCAAAAACTGAATGGTTTAGGTCAAAGCATAAACATGTGTTAAAATGGCCCAGTTAAGTCCGATCTAAATCTGACTGAGCTTGGTTTATTTTGCAAAGATTGGGCAGAGATTTCAGTCTCTAGTTGCACATATGACTCCCTTAGACTTGCAGCTGAAAATGCAGCTAAAGGTTCTAGAATGCATTGACTCAGGACAGCTGAATAAAAAATACATCATGTTTCATTTTCCTTTCACTTTTTTTAATCTTTTTCAATACAAACTAATTCTATACTGTACTGTAGCTGTACTGTAGTGAAGGGCTGTACAAGCACATGTTAAGATGCCAATTATATCATAAAGCGACGCTATGCAATAATTTAGGGTGTAAATAGTGCTCTAAGCAATTAAGGCTGCAACAATAAAGCTGTACATTAACCTGAATTAGCCAGTGTAATTTATTCTACGTGGTGTCTGCGGAATTCATCTTACAGAAGGTGAGTTAGTGCACCCATGCATAATTAGTGCATCAGTGCTATTGCATCCAGATGTTACACCTCAGATGCCTATAAGATTATGTTGCAGCAATACCTTTGGAAGACAACAGGTTTACTGCCTGGCACAAGCCTGTACTCTGTGGATTATATTTTACTATTAGACTGGGATGCTAAGACACTGTTTTATTCCCTAAACTTAACATGAAACAGGCATGCACTCTGCTTAGCCATAAAGACCCTTCCTGGGACCTTTTCCCTGCAGTAAAACTGAGCTTGTGAGCCTTTTCGACAACATCAGCATGAAGCACTTTACCTCTAATGATACTAGCTGGTTTCCAAGCAGCTAAGAGGAAAACACATACTGGGGTAACAGTTCACCAATGCACAGTGAAACACTTTAAAACAGTGGGGAATAATACAGTTTTTTTCATGACAGTATTTTTTTATATATTTTAATAACAGGGTTCTAATGTTTTTGTGACATTAGGCTAGAACAGAATCAACAAAATCCCCAAACCCCTAGTTTGCTTTTGCCATGTATTTGTGAATCTGCCATCAAAACAGCATTCTGATGGAAATGATTAGCATATCAATTTCTGAAAGTCTTATTCACATGGCCAGTTTCACATATTGCTCATTGTTGTCTCTCGAGATCTGGCACATGAATCAAGAACCAGTTATTTATGCTTTCTCGGACCTGCCTGCCTCAGATCTGGCTGCCATCTCAAACAACAGCTCATATACCAGAAGGAAGGAAGGAAGCAAGGAAGGAAGGAAGGAAATTCTAATTTTAGAAATAAAAAAATGCTGCATATTCTGATTAAATGAGCAGATGGAACATCTGCAAAGGACAGCGTGTGGTATTGCATGAAAATGTTTTTCATTTTTAACATTTTGTCACATTACAACCCCCAACCACACTGTGTTTTATTGAGACTATGGTATAGAACAACCCGAAGTAACACAGAATTGTGTAGCGTGGAGAAAACAACGGATGGTTTGCGTTTTACAAATAACAATCTGAAGTGGGCAATGCATTTGCATTTACTCTGACACACCAATATTAAAATCCAGTGGAACTAATTGCCTTCAGAAAAATTTGAATAAAATATTCTGTGAAGGCTTCAGAGGTAGAGAACATTAGTGAAACATAGTGATGGCAGCATCATACTGTGGCCATGTTTTGGGAATCTGAATGGAGCTGAAAGCAAGGCAATCATAGAAGAACACATTTTAGAGGCTGCAAAAGACTTGAGATTAGGGTGGAAGGTAATATTCTAGCAGGAGAACAACCTCAGGTATACAGCTAGAACTAACAGTGGAATGGTTTAGTTTAAAGCATTTTAGAATGTCCCAGTCAAAATCCTGAACTAAATTCAATTGAGAATCTAAGCCAAGACTTGAAAGGTATTTTTCACAAACGCTTACTTTTCACAAAGGTTCAAGGAATGGGAATACTTTTGCCCAATGTGTTTTTTAAGGTCAGTTTATTCTGTCTGAATGAAGTATCTTGGAGTTGACTTGTGTTCTTGGCAGCAGGACATATGATTTGTATTTCTCAGTCTCGGATCAACTGTAGTTTTGTCCAAAGGAGGGATTGCTTTCTATGGGTGCCGTCTGTTTACATTGCAGAGAGCTGCTGCTGCATGTTGGTGAGGCATGAGACTGAGATTTTCTAACCTGGTCGATTCTACACTTTATTTATTTCAAGTTTAAATTGTTCGGTCCTGCTAGTGTAAAGACAGAATAAAAAAGAGGAAGAAATACAGTAGTTCAAAGAGCTATTGTCCTTTTTAATACTGTGCATAGGGCGTTAAATTTGTCTCTGATTCAGTCATGTTGCAACACTGCTGAGCATATTATAAGGATACCCCACAAATTTACAGTTTGAGCTGTGCAGCTGAAAAGAAATGAATCAGTGCCTGTAAGTACTTTTAATGAAATACTGACCTCTAGTGGAGAACTGGGAAATTGGTTAATGCTTTACAGTAACAGAACAATTAGACAAATTAGACTGTATAATAAAACAAAGTAAGTAGTTTGTTTAAATTCTCAAAACCCAGCAACATAAGAGTCAGTCTATAAACAAATAAATATTTTATTACACTATTTCAAAGACAGATGCATCAGCAGACTAACTCAGCCATCTTTTGCTTACACTGAAAAATCAAGAGAAAACATAAGTAATGCTATTGTAAAGGTACACTACAAATGTAGCATTAATTGTTAATATTTTCTTGTCATTATGTGAAAGAAGTGACAATAACAGGAAAACAAGGAATAAAACAGAGATAAAAAATATGCCCATTCCATTTGTTTAGCTTTAAAGAGAGCCTTAGTTTGAACTAGTTTGTTCAAAAAACATGGCAATGAATGTGATAAAAAATAGCTGGCATGCTAACATATTTTTCCTTTGTTGGTAAAGTAGCACTGCATTCTATAATGTGTTATACATGTATTGTATAACTAGTCTATAGTGGTCTTTCACAATTTTAAAGCAGTGCTAGCTAACTAACGAGTGTGTGACAAAAGTAAGATTTGTGCTTGGATGATTATATGTTGTAACGATGTAACAATGCTTCTTGGCATGGGATGGTGCTAAATACAGGGATATTCTTGAACAAAACCTGTGTCAGTCTTCCTGTGATTTGAAACTGGGACGGAGATTCGCCTTCCAGCAGGACAATGAACCGAAGCATTCTGCTAAAGGCACACTCAAGTGGTTTAAGAGGGAACATTAAATGTGTTTACAATGTATGTTGTGTATATATTCTACCTTCCTAAATGAATGATTCAAATAAATCAGTAAAGCCCAAAAGATATTAAGACATTAATGCCCATGTCAAGTGTATGCGAACGTCTGTCCAGACCTGTAGTAGCCACTGCCATTGGTCCACTGCTGTTTCTGGCGCCATCTTGGTTTTTTAATACCAAATACTGCATTTTTACAACAATTTGCACACAGTGAAATATTTACTGAATAATAATTGAAGGGATAAGTTGAAATCTCTTTTTTTTTCTTCTTGAGACAATGTGACAGAAATAATCTTTTTTTTTTAAAAAACAATCAATGGGTAAAAATCCACAAGAATTGATATTAAAGTTTGCTTTTTGTTGTTCCAATTTCCATAATAAAGTATAAATAATAAAGGTAAAAACAAAATTGAATCAGGTGTATAAAAATCACTAATAAAATCAGGTCACAAATAAAGTGGACTTTGTCTTTTTGTCATCTAAAGTCTCTTATATAAGTGTGTGCTGCAGTCAACATAGAAACATCTTAAGAGCTCTTCAAGGCATTCAACACAAAAGTTCTTTATATGTCTTTCAGTTTAAAAAATGAATCATTTCACTAAATTCAGGTTGTAATTTCCCAAGGGCTAGCCACTATAGCAAACATTGCTCAGCTATAAATGCTTTACAGGTGGATCTCAATAAATTGGAATATCATCAAAATGTTCATTGATTTCAGTAATTCAATACAAAGGGGGATCTCAAATGTTATATAGATTAATTACATACAGAGTGATGAATTTTAACCATTTGGCTCTGTTCTTTTCATAAATTTGGCTTACAACTCATGAAAATAACTAAATTTGCTTTCTCAAAAAATTGAAATTTTACATAAGACCAAAAATAAAGATTTAAATGCTGTTATTTACAGAAATGCTTATGTTGTGGCTTACAAAATCAAGGTGAAGTGCTGACTTGAAATGTGCCCAGCAGGCAGTCACTGACAGCCTCTACAAGCAGAGTAAGCAGCAGAAGGTCAGAAGCTGGCTGTTCACAGAGAGCTGTGTCCAAGCAGATTAATGAAAAATTTAGTGGAAGGAAAAGGTGTGGTAAAAAACACTACCACTGAATACCATTATTAAAGCAGCTTGTGCTTCTTTAACACCTCAGCAGGGCCACTGGCTGATCACCTACATGCCACGCAGAATTGGTTTGCAGTAATCCATGCAAAAGGAGTCCCAACTAAGTATTGAGTCCAAATAATGTAAAGTACATGGAAATACTTTTCAGTTTGCTGACATTTCTGAATTAAAATATTTTTTTTTTATTGTTATGTTCTGATAAACTGTGTATTTATTAGTATGAAATATACAGTGTGTAATGTGTAATGAATCTATAAGTTTCTCTTTTTTTGTCAAATCAACTGAATAATTAAGTTTTTTGAAAAAAATCGAACTTATTGAGGTGCCGCTGTACAAAAATCCCCACAGGATAATCATCCTTTCATTCGACCTACAAAACCAGTTTTAAGAAAGATGAAAATTTGCTTTTGCTGTTGTTCAGGTAAACTACAGTCACTGATATGGCAGCTACAAGTCTCTTACTATCACATTCATGTCCTTAAACAGTAGGAAGCAACTTTGTTTTACCTGCTTTGATATAAAACACAGTCGTCTGACTAAAAAGAGTGTTTGTGCTCCTGTTAGCAGGATATTTCAGGTGCATCAGGAAGATGATGAGTCTGAGCCTGAGTCTTCAACGTCTGTAGAGTCATACTCATCAGGGGAGTCTGTGAGAGCGGGGTAAGGCCGTGGCTGGTCCAGGTTCACATAGGTGATGTTCAGACTGATGTAATGCTCTCCTTCCAAGCTTGACAGAATTGTGGAGACAGCTAAAACCAGAGTAGTGAAGCTGGGCCTCAGCTCTGGATCAGGGTCCCAGCACTGGAGCATTATGCGATATCTGAAAAAGCAAGGAAAAGGTCTAGATCTGGGGTTTTCAAAGGTACAACAAAAAGTATTTACCGTTTAGTCTTACAATTTTACAAAAAAGTTGAGGTCATTAATTTCAAAATATCGTCAAACTTTTCTTTACTTTTCTTTATCCTTTCTTTTTCCTTTATTAAGCCACGGCAATGTACTTTTTTGAATGTTTTTTGTCATCATGTTTGCTGAAATGTGCTATACAAATAAACTTGCCCTGCCTTTTCTTACCTTTAATAACCATGTCTTTCTGTTTAATTTCATCATAAATATGAACGTATCTATCTGGTGACTTTTACTCAAGAGCAGATTTTGGTGCACTCAAATCTGCTTTTAATTAATTAATTAAATTTGGCTAAATAAAGCAAGCGTTTTCAACGAAAGAATGGCTCAAGTCCTGTTCTTACTGCTGATAATGAACAAATTTTTTATTATTTTGTTTAATCCAGCCAAGAAGAATTCACAAACTGGATGCCTTCCATGTGGATCTACAATGATGTAAACATCCTTTTTCCCAGAAAAGTCTGACTATTTGGTTAACTATAATATTGCATACCTACAGTATATCTTGCTAGTATTGCAGTTGTACAAAACTGTTTTAAATCATTCTGCCTGGCCTGTCTGCTGTGTTCCTTGGTCTTCATGATGCTGTTTGTTCACTAATGTTATTAAAACATCCGAGGCCTTCACAGAACAGCTGGAAGTTGAGTACTGAGGTAGACTTCATTAAAACATGTAAGTTCTGAGTTCTTGATTGTGCTGGATTTTGTTTAAGGGTGTCAGTGTGAAGGCAGCAGAATGAAAAAGCATAAAAGTGCAAGCTGTGTGAATACTTTTTTAAGGTACTGTATATTGGAGGTGTGACAAAACCTCAGTGGAAAAAATATGTGATGGGAATGGTTGATTTAAATTCTCAATCAGTGCTGAGGAAAAGCCTATAGTCCAAATTATTTATCTTCACAACTGCTAAATCAAATAGATGTCTGCATTTTTGTGACTGAGTTTGTTTTTTTTTGGATGTGCATGTGCAGCACAGCTTTTCAAGTATGTTGTACATATTAACTCCACAACATTTCCTAACCATGTTAGAACAGAGAGTAGTGGACAATTTACTACTGCTGGGTTACCGTTTTAACACCTTGTTGTTGCAGTTTGGACTTTGGGTCCAGATCTCCTGCACTTTGTCTGTACAGGGGCTGCTGAATTATTACAAGAACGTATTGGGATTCCACAGTGGTGACAGCTTATTGCTATTGTTCCTGTTACTTACAGAGGGTCGGGGCAGTACTGTGGCTGGGGAAGCCTCCTGCCTTTAAGTAAGTAATGAGTTATGTCATAAGGGTCCACCTCTGGGTATGGGCTCGCTCCTCTGGTCAGCATTTCCCACATCAGAACACCAAAGGACCACTTCAGGGGAAAAAACAAACATTCGACAGATGGACAGACACATGCAACAGAGTTCCAAGCAAAAGTATCCATATACAGTACAGACCAAAAGTTTGAACACACCTCATTTAAAGAGTTGTCTTTATTTTCATGACTATGAATATTGTAGCTTCACACTGAAGGCATCAAAACTATGAATTAACACATGTGGAATTATATACTGAACAAAAAAGAGTGAAACAACTGAAAATATGTCTTATATTCAAAGTAGCCACCTTTTGCTTTGATTACTGCTACGCACACTCTTGGCATTCTGTTGATGAGCTTCAAGAGGTAGTCACCTGAAATGGTTTTCACTTCACAGGTGTGCCCTGTCAGGTTTAATAAGTGGGATTTCAAGCCTTATAAATGGGGTTGGGACCATCAGTTGTGTTGTGCAGGAGGTGGATACAGTGCACAGCTGATAGTCCTACTGAACAGTGTGTTGGAATTTGTATTATGGCAAGAAAAAAGCAGCTAAGTAAAGAAAAACGAGTGGCCATCATTACTTTAAGAAATGAAGGCCAGTCAGTCCGAACAATTGGGAAAACATTGAAAGTGTCCCCAAGTGCAGTCGCAAAAACCATCAAGCGCTACAAAGAAACTGGCTCACATGAGGACCGCCCCAGGAAAGGAAGACCAAGAGTCACCTCTGCTGCGGACGATAAGTTCATCCAAGTCACCAGCCTCAGAAATCGCAGGTTAACAGCAGCTCAGATTAGAGAACAGGTCAATGCCACACAGAGTTCTAGCAGCAGACACATCTCTAGAACAACTGTTAAGAGGAGACTGTGTGAATCAGGCCTTCACGGTAAAATAGCTGCTAGGAAACCACTGCTGAGGACAGGCAACAAGCAGAAGAGACTTGTTTGGGCTAAAAAACACAAGGAATGGACATTAAACCAATGAAAATCTGTGCTTTGGTCTGATGAGTCCAAGTTTGAGATCTTTGGTTCCAACCACCGTGTCTCTGTGCGGCGCAGAAGAGGTGAACGGATGGACTCTACATGCCTGGTTCCCACCGTGAAGCATGGAGGAGGAGGTGTGATGGTGTGGGGGTGCTTTGGTGGTGACACTGTTGGGGATTTATTCAAAATTGAAGGCATACTGAACCAGCATGGATACCACAGCATCTTGCAGCGGCATGTTATTCCATCCGGTTTGCGTTTAGTTGGACCATCATTTATTTTTCAACAGGACAATGACCCCAAACACACCTCCAGGCTGTGTAAGGGCTATTTGACCAAGAAGGAGAGTGATGGGGTGCTGCGCCAGATGACCTGGCCTCCACGGTCACCGGACCTGAACCCAATCGAGATGGTTTGGGGTGAGCTGGACCCCAGAGTGAAGGCAAAAGGGCCAAAAAGTGCTAAGCATCTCTTGGAACTCCTTCAAGACTGTTGGAAAACCATTTCAGGAGACTACCTCTTGAAGCTCATCAACAGAATGCCAAGAGTGTGCAGAGCAGTAATCAAAGCAAAAGGTGGCTACTTAGAGGAACCTAGAATATAAGACATATTTTCAGTTGTTTCACTCTTTTTTGTTCAGTATATAATTCCACATGTGTTAATTCATAGTTTTGATGCCTTCAGTGTGAAGCTACAATATTGATAGTCATGAAAATACTCGTTGAATGAGAAGGTGTGTCCAAACTTTTGGTCTGTACTGTACATAAAACTTTTCACATTTTGTAACACTGTAAACACAAACTTCAATGTATTTTATTGGGATTTTATGTGATAGACCACAAAAAAGCACATCATTTTGAAATGGAAGGAAAATGGCACTTTGGTTACAAATATAAATCTGAAAATGCACTTGTTCATTTATAATGAAACCCTTTTACTTTGATACCCCAAAATAAAATCCTGCAGGATTCAAATTAGTATAGAAGTTCTGGAAAAGCTTTCGAGCAGGGTTAAATCATAAAACAATACCCTAACAATCCATCATCTGAAAGAGAAACAAGTATGGCACAACTCACAGAGTTTGAGATTTTTTCAAAGAACTAAGGGAAAAATGTCAGTCTTTAGATGTGTAAAGCTGTTAGAGACATATGCCAAAAGACTTGTAGCTATAATTGCAGTGAAAGGTAGCTCAGCAAAGAATTGAGTCTGAGGTGGTGAACACAAATGCATGCCACATATTTTCAAAGTTTTATTTTTAAAGAAAAAAACATGTTGCATTTTCATTCCATTTCGCAAGTATGTATTTCTTTCTGCTGGTTTATCACATATTATCCCAATAATAAACACTGATGTTTGTGGTGCTAACAAAACAAAATGTAGATCATTGGGTATGAATACTTTTGCAAGATAATGCAGATCTAGAATAGACATCTGGTTTTAACAAGCTAGTTTAATGCTACCTACCACATCTGATTTGGTGGTGAATTTCTGAGTCCGCAAACTCTCAATGGCCATCCACTTGACGGGCAGTTTAGCTTTCCTATTATCCTGAACGCTGTAATATTCCTTATCAAAAACATCTCTGGCCATGCCAAAGTCCGCCACCTTCACTGTGTATGACTCATCCAACCTAGAGACAGAGAAGTGAAATTATGTCAAATTCACATAATAAAATCTCTCGATTCACCCATTTATGATTTCACCAAACAGAACTGATGGATGTTCATTTCTCACATGCAGTTGCGTGCGGCAAGGTCTCTGTGCACAAACTTCTTCATAGCTAAATACTCCATCCCTTTGGCAACCTGCAGCCCAAAACCAATGAGATCCTTCACAGTTGGGTTCTAAAGAAATCCGGAAAAAGGAGATATACTGTTTATTAGGTAGTTAACAGATAGATTTGTGAACGCAGATTAGTAAATTTCATCATTTAATGCAGCCATCACACCCTCTTCTCGCAGCGTATGAAGTGCCGTAGGTCTCCATGTTTCATATATGGAAGCACCACTAGAGGAAGCCCTTCTTGAGGCAGGAAGATGCCCAGCAAAGACAGCACATTGGTCTGGTGGAAACCCTTCATTATGATGCCTTCCTTGAGAAACTGCTCCACCTCTTCGACATCTGTTATCCCTGATGAGTTATAATACATAGATGATGACTGAGCTTTGAAAACCCCATAGAACATTTTAGATGCTTGGACAATTTGTTCTACAAGACTGATTTTGTCATGCTTCCTTAAGGCATTAAACACAACACAGTTAAGAAGCAAACTTAACTATTCAAAGACTTGACAGCGCAGTGGATTTCTCTGTTGGTAGAGTCTGTTAAGTAGCCATGATAGACAGTTCCAAAATGCCCTGCAGAGAAAACGACCAATAGAATGAGAGATGACGACTATTATTCCTTGGACATCCAGATTTCCTGAGTTTGACGAAATTCCTACCCTTCCCAATGATCCGATGGTGCTGCACTATAAGCATCTCAGCAGGAATAAGAACATCTTTCACCTCCTCCAGCAGCTCTGGTCTAAAGCTGGAGATAGAGATCTTCTCTGTTTGCATGAGGGGAGTGAGGGTTGGATCTCTGTTGCATCCAGTGTAGGCCAGGCTGCGAAAAACAACTGGCCCAATCAAAGGGGTTGGAGGACTCAGAGATACGACTGGTGAAAACACAGAAATGGAAGAGTATTAGGGAGGCGTATGCAGTTCTCTAGCTCAGTGCAATTTTAATGTGAAGTATATTATGCCTTTAACTATGAAAGGATTGCAAATTACTTAAAACCCGTTAAAAGTTTTACAGATTTTCCCATGTCAAAAACAAACTACAATGCTGCCGATTGGGATTATATGTCACTACAATGCAGAGTAAAGCCTAATTGTGAGTTGGAAGGAAAATGGTACGTGGTTGAAAACCTTTCACAAATAAAAACCTGAAAAGTGTAGCATGCCTTATATTCACCCCCACTGATACCACTAAATAAAATCAAGTGAAACTAATTGCCTTCAATAGATAGCAAAGACTGTATCTGTGTGTAATTTAATCTCAGTATAGGTACAGCTGTTCTGTGAAGACCTCAGTAGTGTGTTAGAGAACATTAGTGAACAAGCAGCATAATGAAAACCAGGAAACACAGCACACAGGTCAGGGATGAAGCTGTGGAGAAGTTTAAAGCAGAGTTAGGTGATAAAACAATATCCCAAGATTTCACAGAGCTCTGTTCAATCCATCCTCTGAAAATGGAAAAATTATGGGACAACTGCAAACCTACCAAGACATGACCGTCAACTGACAGGCTGGGTAAGGTGGGCAATAATTAGAGAAGCAGCCAAGAGGCCAATGGTAACTCTGGAGGAGCTCCTAAGATGTACAACTCAGGTAGGAGAAAAATAGGGCAATTATCAATTGTACTCTCCACAAATCTGGATGTTATCGAAGAGTAGCCTAATTGAAATAAAGCCATTGTTGAAAGAAAGCCAATTAAAGTTTTCTAAAAGCCATGTAATCCAAAATTTACCTTCCTGACTTACATGCTAAACACTGAGTGGCAGAAAACTAACACTTGACATCACCCTAACCAAACTATCCCCACAGTGAAACATAGTGGTGGCAGCATCATGATGTGGGGATGCTAAATACAGGATAATCCTGAAAAAACTTGAAAACTTAATAGAGGCAGCAAAATGTTGAGACAGGATCAGATGTTCAGCTTCTAGCAAGGTAATGAGCCAGAATGGTTGAGATCAACGTAAATGTAAGTGTTAAAAAAATAGATGCTCAATGATTCTCTTCATCCACTCTGGCTGACCTATTGAACTATTTTACAAAATAAAATGAGAAAGAGTCTCTTAATGTCTTTAAATGTAGCTCTGGCTTAAAGCCAAAAATCCAACATAGTTTTAACTCAGGCGGGCCAAATACAAATGCACTTCTCACCTTGCAGATTTTTATTTGTGAAAAATTGAAACTATGTAGCATTTTCCCTCCACTTGCACTACTTTGTCTTAGGTTATCAAAAAGAAATCCTAATAAAATACAAAGAAGTTTGTATTTGTAATGTATAAAAAGTTCAAGGGGTGTGAATATTTTTGCAAGAATCAGGAGATACCTCTTCTGTAGTCTCCAATGGGAGACAACTCCACAGTGTTTGCCACTGAGCGAGTGGTACTGTGGGCCAAACGGGCTTCTATCATTGAGGCTGAAAGACATTTCACAAAGTTTTTTTTTTTATCATCAACTCCCTAAAAAAAGAGCATATGTACATCCGGTGAAAAACTTAAGATGTTCTAGTTGAAAGAGTTGTTAAACCATTCAAGATTCCAATCCATACCTGGCAACAGTTTTGTAAGCAGCTCTGATCAAGGTTCACACTTAAGAGAGAGGTACCTACCTTTCTTTTTTTTCCTCAAATGTTTCATCACAACAAAGGCTAGCACCGCCCCGGCCACCAGTGCCGCCAGAATTCCCAGAACTATTCCCACCATGTAGTGGTTGTTGACCCTCTCCACCGTGCCAACGTTGTGAACTTGACCATTGATGGAGATCTGAAGCGCAGAGATCAACACACACATAGTGGAAGTATTATCTCTCTCAGATTCCCATCCTTTCATGTAACACACCACTGGAATGGATTAACGTCACTGGTCTTGTAAATGTAAATCCAAAGGGACTTGAGGGTTGAGTAAAATGCTGTGAAACTCTAGTTTAACATGCAAAAACAGGAAGTTAATCAATTAATCCAATGAGTGACTTAGTCTTCACACCATCCTGTGGTTTTAACAGAAGTAAGCTTTTGTATGACTAGCTGATAGCTTCAAAACTAAAGATGCCAACTGTGGTATCTATTGCACATTTAGTCATACCCTGTTAACAAAACCCCACTTCAAAAATCCCGCTAAGTATATTATCAGCCACGGCACTCTTGTTTCCTTTCTCATGCTTAAAGCTGAATCAAAGGTCAACTAACGTTTACAGTGTTCAGGAATCATTAGAAATAATTGGCTTGGTGCTAAGATCATAAAACATGCAGTTGAGTCATGAAAAGGGTTAACTACTTCCTGAAAAAAACAGCCTGACCAACCTTCACTGGCAGTCCCTCACTGGGAATTGTGATGTTCTTTGGGATCCTGCAGGTTATCTCATTATCCAGGACTTTGGCATCACAATCAACATCTGCCACTGTCATGATGATGGTCATGCAGGAGCTCACCAGGTTCAGCTTTTTATGCTGAGAACAACAAGTCCAATGACGTACTTAAAACATTTTAAAAGATATGTTATACTCACTGGCCAAGACCCCAGGAAGAGTAGCTACAGGTAACTGCAGCTCATGGGGATCCAAATAAATAAATAAACAAACAAATTTTATTAGGTACACATGTTCAACTGCTTGATAACACAAGTAGAGAAGTGGCGAATCTCATGGCTGCAATTTAATCGCTCTGGGCATCTAGATGTGGTGAAGACTACTGGCTGAAGTTCAAAGTGAGCATTAGAATGCGGAAGAAGGGGGATTTAAGTGACTTTGAACATGGCATGGCTGATGATGGCTCTCAGGCTGGTTTGAATGTTTGACAAATTAATCATCTACTGAGATTTTGATGCACAACCATCTTTGGGCTTTCAAAGAATGGTCTGAAAATTAGAAAATATCCAGAGAGTGGCAGTTGTTTGGACAAAAATATCTTGTTGATGTTGAAGGTCAGACGAAAATGGCCAGACTGGTGTGAGATGAAATAGGCAACAGTAGCTGAAATATCAAGTCATTACCACTAAGATATGCTAAATACCATCCCTGAACACACAAGATGTTAAAGTGGAGGGGCTACAACAGCATAAGATCACGGCAGATTAGAAAAAGGTTGGCTGGTCCAATGAGTCTCGATTTCAGCTGTGACATTCAGAAGGTAGGGTCAGAATTTGGAATAAACTGCATGAAAGCATGGATCCATCCTTCTTTGTATCAGTCATTCAGGCTGGTGGTGTAATGGTGTGGAAGATGTTGTTTAGGAAAACCTTTTAATGCCAACTGAACATTGTTTAAACACCACAGCTTATTGTTGTTAATTTTCATTCCGTTATGATCGCAATGTACCCATCTAAAATGCATCCATGTTATTACAATAGAGTATTTTCATAGTTATAAAAGATAACTGAATCACTTACATGAAGTGACACTTCATCAAACCCAGGATACAAACTAAGCACATGTCCCTCTGTTTCAAAAGGAATGGGTTCTCCATAGGGGTGATAGGAGAACTCTTTGTTCCAAAGGCCCAGGGCTCCATCCATGTCAAAAGACAGCAGTCCCTCCTCACTCTCATCCCTTTGGAACACCGGGGTCATGCATTCCATCTGTGTGGGCAGGGATGTACCAATGCACTCCTAGAGAAATATACAGTAGAAATCCTTTAGTTCTCAGTCCATAGTACAAAAAATATCCAAAAGTATTTTTAGGGGCACATGCCTCTGAACAATACGTTGAAAAAATATGTGTACATTTTAATAACTCACGTACCCTTGTTACTGCTTTTAGGTGGCTCTCATTGGGTTTAAAGTGAATTATGGTGCGGTAAACTGAGTCAAGGTTCTCCCCTTCAATCAGAATCTTTGAACCTCTACATTCAGAAAGAAGCACAAAGTTGTTTACATTTTCATTCTAAAATATCATACAAAATTCTATATGAATTTCCACAGTTTAATGTCTTTTTTCTTTCCAGATGAAATTCTACACATACAGCACATGTTTGGGCTGAGGTCTCTGTGTGGCCAACCTGTGAAAGCTGCAGTCGGGCAGTACAGCTGTGATCTTTGGATTTTCTTTGTAGTAAAACACCTTTGTGGTGCGGACCGGTGATTTGTCGATGAAAACACTCAGTGGGACATCCCTCACCTCTGAGATGGGCTGGGACAAGCAGATGATGGACGACATGTTGGCTATAGATGTTGACCTGCAGTGACAATAAGAGGTTGTGAATTAGATACTGCAGGTGATATTCTGGAGCAAATCAAAAAGCTCTGGACATTTAGGTTGCACATTTGGTTCACATTGGGTTCTCAGTTCGTGTTTCACACAGGAAGGTCATTGGTGGTGAACTGCCTCTTACTTCCACTCTCTTTGTAAATCATACGTGGCTTCGTGTAAATAACAGCACCAATGCGAAAGTGACAATGGTTCATTAAATAGCATTCACCTAAACTGCTATGATGGGTTTGGTGTCATTTTAAGAAGCTAGAAGTCTGCTTTGGTTTGGGCCCCTAATCTGGATTTATACTAAATGAAGACACAAAGAGAGTTAAGTATTTGTAATAAACTGTTCAACACAAACACGACAATGGTTTGAAGGTTATTAGAAAAGCATTTTTACAGACCAGTATAATGTTTTTGCCATTGGAGTTGTTTTAAGATGATAGAAGCCTGCCTTGAGTTTGGTCCTCCTGGGACCAGCAATAACCTTAAGCCTCTGAGACCAACTAATCTAGATTTTTTAAGAAGACGCAATGAGAGCCACCTACAGGAGCTTAGGTATTAACTGCTTACAACCTTTTAACAGCACCTCACTTCAAGTATCACAAGCTGTCCTTTTAATACAAAAAACCTAACCTGGAATAATGAAGTATGTGTGACTGACATACAGAAACATCAAAATCCATTTTTCACCTTTTTATAGGGCAGGGTACATCATTCAGAGTGACTCTTCTGTTCTTTCCAGCATCCAAGTGGAACCCAGTCATTGTGATGAGTGTTCCTCCAACACGGGGCCCATAGTTGGGCTGGATTTCTGTGATGTTAGGAACCTAGAGGGAGAGCGACTTTCTGTTTCGGTAAAGAATCATAATTTAAAATAAAAAATTTTTTATATTTCAAAGTTACTACAAATAAGTAATTTTCAGGGTCTAACATAAGAATGAGTATAACTACCACAAATGTGAACCCTGGCATTTCAGCCTTCCCATCAATAGAGTAGCGGCCCTCCACCTTGCCCTCATGCACTTCCACTGTAATGTTGACCGGCTTGAACAGCTCGGTGGCCCCAGAGCGAATCTTACAAACTAAACTGAAAACCAAAAGACAAAAAAACATCAGGGTGTCACCAGCAAACAAAGCTTCTTTAGCAATACTTACAGCTGATTTTCATAGCAGTGTCCAGTTAATTTTTTTAAATAATATAATATAATATATAAATAATATAATATATTTTTTTAAATATAATTTTACTGGATTCATTGTTGGTAGATAGCAAATTTTGGAAAGGTGACACAATAAACTATGATGGTAATCAAGATTTTTTTTAACTGCACACTGCCATTCTGATATTTTAGGGAATCTTAAGAGCATGCACAGAGACAATATGCCTCAAGCAATGCACACTGTGCTTATACTGTCAGTCTATTGTACTTATTCTGAATAGGACAATCCTCAACAGTTCTGTTTCTACAATCAACCTGTGGGGTGAGATTTGGCTGGCACATGGGTTGTTTTGCTCTTTTTTGGTTTGGGGGGGGGTTGTTGGGAGGGTTTCCTTGTTTGTTAATACAGGTCTTGACTGAGGAACACCTTTTACCCTAAAGATTGTCTAAGTTCTTCAAACATCCAACATGTCAAAACTCCTGACACTTCTACTATTGCATATGTAAACTTAATATGTACTTAATCAATTTGAACACTCTGTACAAACTTGACATTCATATAGTTTTATGTTTCATGGTGTTGCTTTAGTGTTCTTAGTACTAAGCGGGCATGTTTTCCCTGCCTCTTTCATGACCATCCTATCAGTGATGCTGTTACAGTTGTCACACCTGCTCTATGTTTCCCTTACAATCTGGCAAGTTTCCCTTCATATATGGGAGGTTTCTACACCTCTTCCATCAGTTTTGCTGTGAAGGAGGAACCATCGTAACTTCATTAACTTAGAAATCATCCACACAAAATCCTATATCTGCATGTTTTACTGATCCCTGTGAGCTCATTACAGTGAGGCTCTAAAGTAAGTCTAAAATGTTTTTTTTTCAAGCCTCACTATGAAAACTGTAAAATGTTACTAAACTGAATGAGCACCCAGTGCTTTTACCTTCTGGTCCTCCTCTTTCAGTCTTGCTTTTAATTTCCTGTTGACCAAGCAGTATATTGTGCTGGTGCTGCATCATGCATAAGCATCCACTGCTGTTTCCAGTCTACTCAACACATCACCTAGGATGCAGCACCACCTTAATCTAACCAACACAATCTCACCACAGACGTTTTTATCATGACGTTTTGCACAAAAAAGACTAAACACTTAGTCCAAGGGGAAGTGGCCCTTAACATCAGCGTTGGTACTTAGCTGTGAGGGAGCAAATTCCATGCGTCTTTTGGCAAAGACAGTGGATGTCCCGAAGTGTTGTTATATTTGTTACCCACCAAAGGATAAAAACATCCTGTTGGTGAGATCTGCCCATCAAAAGACAGAGACAGTCAAAACTGGCAATCTGTTTAGAATAACCAATCAAAATCAATTCAATAGAAAACAGTGTTCCTGTGTGATACCACTACTTTCCTTATTTGGAGTGAGATTTGTCTGGGCAGAGTAAGAAAGATAAACAAAAGTTATCCCAAAGGCATGAGAGTTGGCAGGGCTGCCAACTCTCAAGAACCTATCAGACAGCAGTAAATATATTTATTTTTCTGTCAAAAAAAAATAGTTTTATCTTTTTCAAGAGTAAATTGTGTATTTGCCAAAGAATGACTGCAGTTTAAAGAGACTGCACTCGGATCCAGAGCCCTTCAGGTTTACTCACTGTGTGCTGCTGCTTTTGAGTGCAATCACAGTGCAGGCAGTCTGTCCCAGTCGAACCTGGTGGGTTCTGGAGGTGATAATAGGTCTTAAAGGCGACTGGAACTCCCATCCGCACACTGTAAACTCTGTTTGTCCATCAGGGGGAGCAGTCTGTGGAAAAAACTGTATACACAGTAATTATTATAAGGTGTAAAAAGATGCATTTGTATCTTGGATCACAGTGCAAACCTCACCCCACTGATCCCAGGTGGACAGGATTCATTCCTCCAGCGGCTTTGGCACTCGCTCTCCCACAAACACACTCCGGAGCACCAACCACAGCCCATGAACTTTGGGGCTGTCAGGCACATCGCGCAGGTCATAAAGTGCTGACAACCTGGCCCTCTCTGGGGGACCCGAATCATCTAAACAGCAAAATTATTTGGCAGTTTCAAAGGCCGCTTTATTTGGCAATACTTTATTTTGCACTTCCAACACACTACTTCGGCTTAATTTTTGTTTAAAGAACAATGAGTGTGTGGATGCATGTTTTTGTACTGTTGCAATTAGATTAAATCATTTTAGAACCATAATCATTTAAGAATTGAAAGTGGGTCGACTTTCTGTTTTACCATTACTTTATTCTGTTTTACTTTAAACAAAGCCTAGTCTGGCCCAACTGAGTACTAAAAAAGTAAAAATTCAAACGCGTTACTCATTTACAGACAAGAAATGGAAGAATGGGTTAAGATTCTAAGAAAGCTGTTAAAAGCTGATAACCAGTGCTCCTTTGCATGGTTTTAGTAGAAATTAACAAAAGTCTTGAAAAAGACAAACATGCTTTCTGTGTTCTTTTCGTATTATAACCCAACTTTACTGGAGTTAACAGTGCTAGGTTTGATGCTGTACAGGTAGTAACTGAACCGGTACCAATTTCTATTATCCATCTGCACCGGCTCTTTATTGTCAAAACATCTGTCCAGGTCTAAAATTATGCAAAGCTCAGCTTCTAATAAACCTGACTGGAATGTCTTTAAACCACTGGAGCAAAGTTTTACTCCTTTGACAGTCACGTCAACTAAATGCATGTTTATAAAACTCGACCAAAGAAACAGGCTTAGTCATTGTTACTGTACCTTGTCTCCAACTACAAAAAGTAGATACTCTGAGGAGTACACAGCAGCAATAGAAGACACCCTCTGATTCTCTACCAAGGAGTAATTGGCAAAGATTACAGGACTGGATCTAGTCAATACAAGCTGCAAACACACACAGGACAAAACATAAGGAGCAGATCACAGTCAAAAACGTAAAAAAAAATATATATATCAGTTATTTGTATGGGTGAAATGAAATCTCATGTGCAGCAATATTAGGCCATGTTAAACTATAACGTAGAAAAATCGATCATTTTAACAATATTTAAAGAAAATCATTTCGTCTTATAATCAGACAAAATAAATCTGAAGGATGAATTCTTGACTTTTTCATTGAGTGATTTTAATCATGGAGATTTCTGGTTATTTCTGAGAATTAGGACATATTTAAAAAGCTAAAATTCAAACTTTAAAGATTATAAGAAGAATCGACAAAAGGAAGGAATACTAAAATCAAGAATTACTTTTGTTAATCAAGCTAAAATTTACTCATTAATAATTAATTAAACAAAAAAACACAACAAATATACTACACTAATTCTACTCTACAACTCCTGATTAAAGGACGTTTTATGATTAGGGAATGAATATTGAAAATGTTACTGGGAGCTTATGGAGTTTAAGGCCTAATTTTGATTCCAATCTCCACTTTAATCTGAAAAGAAAGATAAAGGAAGCTGGCCAAGATTGGGAACCAACATTAATCTATTAGCCTTTACCAAAATTCTCACAGAAAAACAGGAAAAACGATCATACTTAGTCCAAAATGAGTATCATTCTCAGAATCAACTAGATCTCTGCGGGTTTTTGATTCTGACCACCTGTCTTTCATCTTGGCTGAAGTCAAAATCCCGGCACAAACAGCAGTTCAAAGGTTGTTTAAGATATGCAGGCTCTGCACTCTGGCCCAGTTCATTGGACAGGTGGGTGGTTTCACACTTTGTCTCACAAAGAACTGGTTTACTACAATTAAGCTTGAAAGCTCCCGAACATAAATTAACTGGATTCAGTTGATGGGGCCTTCATGGTGTGCATGGAGGGAAACAAAATACAATCTTGCAGAAACTTTACTTGAAAACAGACAAATGTAGCATAGCAAATGCAGCAAAAAAATACAAAATAGATGCAGCTGGCTCTGAAAACATTGACCAGTCCTCTCTGACCATGCCAGCACAGGTGGCATGTGGTTTTTGGTGAAGATGGCACCATGAAGGAATGATCAGCCACTCAGAAGTGGACCTAGGGGATCATGTGAGCGCTATGTCATGATATGTAGCAAGTTATATATGGATTCAGTCCTTAAACTGAGAGATTTCCAAAATGTCAACTTTACACACAATAACTCATGACTGAGAGTCTTTTCATATTACCGTTTTTCTAAAACATTTAATATTTGCATTCTATAATAGACAACACTGACATTCAATGCTGACATATAAACAATCCAAATTTCAAGTTAATAATGAATTAACCAAAAGCTTTCTGAATGTAGAAATTTGCAAACCAATATTCACATTAAGGACTTTGACCTTTGTTAAAATGCTTTAACATCTAACTTTTTGAGCATAATAACTGATGACATCATATGCTTATTATATTTTGGAGATTTCATGACACCACCTGCATGGGTGACAGGTTTGTTTAGACTAAATCTAAACTCTGACAAAGATATTTTAAAGGGACCTGAAGAAAAGATCAGCTAAATGTTGTATGTGTACACTATACATGCCACGAGATCTTACATATTAAAGCTTCACCATAATCCTGGTTCAAAGTAAAGCTTTACCAGTTGCTGTTAGCATGTGAATTTATATGGTGAAGTAAGCTATTATTAAGGGCTCCAGCAATTCGTCTTTAGACAGTCGACTAATTAGGTTCTCGTCATGCTGGCTGACAAAACTGAGTCAAAGAAGCAAAGATGAACCCTCCACCCTTTTAAATCTTTGTATTTCAGATTGCAGTTTGACAGACAAGATGCAAATGATTTGTAAGGACTAGAATACCATAGCTTGCTAACCATTAGCCACTAACAACACGTTAGCTTTGACCTCAGAGCTTCTTGTCCACGCTAAACTAAGAAACTAAAGAGCTGTTTGCTTGGTGGAAATAAACAAATTGGCTTAGTTTTCCCAAAAATACAGATCAAATCTAATCTGTTCTTGTTCTTGTGAACCCAGTCTCATGCAACTTATTGTCGTCTAATGAGCTGAGTATATCATAACACCCCTAGAACTTTGGAAAGCATCGTTATGATGTTTTTTATTGTTTTAACAGTGTAACATACTTGAAGCAGACGTCCAGTGGAGGTGCCAATGTGAGCAACAGTTTTGTTCTCAATAGTTGTCACCAGGAGAGAGGTGAGCAGGACGTTTGTCATCTGCCTGTTGAAGAGGTCCACTCTGTAGTACGGCTTTGACACCATGGTAGGATGGTCGTTGCATGTGGCGTTGTTCTCCATGCTCTAAGACCGCCAGCAGAGGAGGGAACAGAAAGGAAACAATGAAGAGAAAAGCAAGGTAGTCCTGTTTTCAAGGTCAAATATTACTGAACATTAAACAATCCATAATTTTCGCAGCTAAACAAACAAACCAATCTGCTCCTAAAGACTGTGTGTCAATACTTACAGGTAACTGGTTATAAACAATATAACAACAGAATAACCATCATTTATATGTTACCTTGAAGAAAAAAATACAGCTTAGCAACAGGTTATGTCTGCTTAAAGTCAGCTTCATAAAAAAAGACGTTTTGTCCGACTGTAAGCTTTGATCTTCACAGATGTATTTAGGCTCAGCTGTTTTCAGCAATGGACATGAGGCAAGATGTGCCCATCACCAGGGTGACCTTTAGAAAATGACTGAACAATGTGATACTATCATTATCCAATACTTTAACAAGCTGTGATAGATGAAGATATGATGCTTTACCGACAGAGAGATTGTTTTGCAAATAGTAACTAAGCACAAGTCAGATCTCTGCTTGACTACAGGCAAACAATTTAACTAATGGAAAGAGGTCTTTGTTTATTACAAAAGAAGGCACCTGATGATTATGAGTCTTATCAACTTTGGTTTTAGTAGTCTCAGTGGAATAGTGCATTCCTACATTACTATAATTTTATTGCAATTTGGCCTCTGGTTCCCTTTTTTACACGGTGTTTTTCTGTCCAGTCCTTGAACATGACCATGACAACATATTTTAAAAAGTGTGCTTTAAAAGTAAGAAGAGTAGATCAGAATATGATCGAAGAAAAGCGTCAGTCCTGAAAATCAGTCAATAACAGATTACAAAAAGGTCCATAATGTTTTAATCTATTAAGCCCGGAGGGGTTTTAGAGCAATTTCAGGCTGAAATTACATAACTTAAATAAATCAAGTATAGCTCCACAGTTATTAGGTCTACATGAAAACGTTTAGTACCTGTGTAAAGGTAAGACATAACAAAATTATTTGTTTCTGTGTGGAAGCACTATTGCCACTATTACTATGTCTGATTTATTTGGTGGTGTTTGACTAACTTTTGGAGCCTGTGAAAATTATTATCAACCATATTTCTTGTTTCCAAATAACAGCTTTGTGGGCATAACTTTAAAAAAGTAATTTAATTTCAGTCAAATTCTACTCTCTTTAGTGTTTTTACTGATTTAACAAAAGAGACACTGCTGGTAGCAAAGTTAGAATTGGTTCTTTGCTAAGTTGTCTGTTATGTGTAAAAGTGGTTCATCCCTTCAGTTTATGACCTGTTTCATGTCTGCCTGTTTTATAGGTCTGAGTTAAGTGACTTAACAAACATAAAAAAAGATTCCTACTTAATGAGTGGACCAAAACCAACATGAAAATAGTATGTGGGGACTAAAATTAACTCTGGATATCACCTGAACACAAACCTCACAGTGAAGCATGGTGCTGGTTTGAGATGGGCATTTATTGTATCATTTATCGTTTTTTAACGTAGTAAGAATTTTGATTTATCGTGACAATGCTAAATTCCAGTTAATGAGGTCTGAAAACACATAAAGCTTACTGTATTGTCAGGATTGTTACTTCTACTGTTTTCTCCACAGTTGGTTCCTTGAGAGCATCAATAAATATCAATAAATACTATCAAATGCAGTTACTGTGTGCACTTTAGTAATAAAAATCAAACGTATTTATTTAACTGCTGTCCTGAAGAAGCCCATTTCAAAATATTTATGTTTTTAAGAGCTGTATTTGTATTTGTGCTGTTTTTGCCTCTTTTTTTTTCATTTATATCATTATCACAATGTACACCACAGCATGTTGTGATAAATCACCTATCCCTAGTGCTGGTTGCATGAAGCAATGAAGTAGTTTACATCAAAGCGTATTTATTTGTTAGAATGGCCTACTCAAAGTTCAAACCTAAATCCACCTAAGAATCTGTAGCAAGGCTTAACAATTGATCTTTGCAGATGATCATCCAATCTAACTGAGTTTAATCTATTTTGTTAAGAAGAGTGGACAACAATTTCAGCCTCTAGATATGTGTCACGACTGAAAACAAATGCACTGCAAAATCTTCAGATTTTTGTTTGTTTAATATTTTGAAGCCATGCATCGATTTTCTTCCGCATCACAATTATTTTGCTATGGTCTGTCTCTCATATAAAATAAAAATGAAATACACTAAAGTTTGCAGTTGTAACATGACAAAATGTGAAAAAGTAAAGTAAGGGGTATGAATACTTTTCCTGGGACCTGTTTAATTCTAAATCAGTTGGGGAAAGTAGAAGTGAAAGATTTCATCAGGCAGACTGAGAAAATCTAAAAACACAGTATTAACATAAAAAACCATACATTTTTCTGATTTCAGTCTCGGATAATATTTCCTTCCCTGGTGACTTTTTTTATCACCATAGGTGGTTTTGGACTTGAAAAAAACAGATGAGTCAGTGCATTTTACAGTGTTGGAAAACACATCTGGCTGTGTAAGAAACATTTAAAGCCACCAACAGCAATAAAGCAAAGGCAGATTTAGGTCAGTTAAGAAGTATTCAGCAAAATTTCAGCAGAAAACAAAATATCAGAAATGATGTGTTCAACAAAACTTTAGAAACACTATTTTATTGTAAGATAATATAACTGAATAACTTTAAAACCAAATTATTACGAATAATAAACGATTAACTATAACTTAGTTAAGTTATTATGGATTTAGTTTTTTTTATATCACTGACTAATGATGTAATACCTAAGCTAAAAAATCTATTCTATGGGAAATATTTATGGGATCTGGAAAAAAGAAAACAACCTTTCTGTAAGCTTTCCCCTGAGAATATGTATTTTTCTGTATATCCTGATAAATTCACTGTACAGTTGCATAAAGCAAGTAAACTAACCTCACTCCCATACAGCCCCAGTAAAAGTCTTATTTTATCAGTTCTTCCTGAACAACACTGAGCTGGCAGTAAGACTTTTCCATATACATTTCACCATGCAAAAAGAAATCACTATCCCAGGTTTCTTCTTTTCCCCCCGTAAAGTTTTCTTGTCCTTGATGTTCTAGACAACCTGATACATGCATTCATTCATCCTTTTCTTTATCTGCTTAATCCTGTTCAGGGATCCAGCCTAAATAAGCCAATATATGAGAGGCAGTGGACAGTGTGGACAGGTTGCCAGTCTATTACAAGGCAAAACGGAGACAGACAACAAATCTCGCACACCATTCTGCACCACCCAAAGAATTGCTGGAGGAATCTGGAGTACAGTTGAAAGCCACACATTGACAGATAGAAAAATAGAACACCACTATTCAGCCCCTGTTTGACTCAGTAATCTCACTAATTATTATTATTAGTTATGATGTTTACAACGTAACGCGACATGTTACTACAACTTAGTAAGCGGGGTTTAATAAGAGCATAGTCTGCAGGTGCGGAGATATCTGCTTTTCTCCCGCAGCTGCAGTGAGTGTTTTTAAAGCTCTCCAAGGAAAAAGCAGGAGGTGTGTGAGTGGGGGAGGGGGTATGGACAAATATCAAACGTGTTGCCGATTGGCTGAGAAGGCATCAAGTAGGCAGGTTTTCACCAAGCAGACAGTGAAAACCAACAGCAAGAGAGAAACGTGACGATGGAGGGGAGTCTTGTAGATTCAAAGACAGCTTTTGAAATAAATGTTCTTGTGATTTGCAAGTTATGTCTGGGTACAAAGAAATTATCCACGTTCGTGACCAGCAACTCCAACCTCATGAAGCACCTTGCATCGTCTCACCCTTCCACAACACTTGTGGCTAAAAACCCAAGCCCTGCTGCTGCCTGCGAGAGCTCCGACAATCCTACACCATGCAAACAGAATAGGCTTGACTTTTCGGGTCAGCAACTTGACATCATTTTGGATTCTAAAACATAACTGAATACTTACTTTGCCTAATAACTAGTTACTTTGATTGTGCAGTAACTGAGTTACGAACTCAGCTAATTTTTGGGAGAAGTAACTAGTAACTATAACCAGTTGAAGCTGAAGCCAACATCTGCAATGACTCATCTGTTTGTTTTCTTGAGACATATTTAGCTGATTTTCAACAGTTTTGCTGCTCCTGTCTTAGAATGCAAACCTATTTCCAAAAATCATATATCTACAGTATATGCTTCTCTCCATTTCAGCCAGCCATAATGTGCTAAAATATGCCAAATATACTTTTAAACTCCACATACGGTGATAATTCTTTATCAAGCTACTGTACCTAAATAGTAATTAAGGGAATATGTATTCCTCTAACTACTATCTCTTCAATGACATGATACATGCAATCTAGTGTGCCTGCAATAACACTGCAATGCTCTAAGTGATGAATCTGTTTTATCATTAGGCCTAATTTCATACATAAATATTTTAACAGTTGTGTTTTTCAGAACCTGTTATAAAGTGCAGTAAATTAGTTAGAAAATTCACAAGTCGTAACTATGTGTCATATTTTCCCTATTGCCCTGTGAAGAACTGGCAACTGGTAGCCCCCCACATCCCTGCAAGAATATGTGGGCATAGAAAATGGATAGATAGATTTCCCCTATTAGAAATATAGATATTCCTTTTTTTTTCAAAGAAACATTGTATAGAAGTGTAAACACCAGTTAATGTCGAATTTTTAAATAAATCAAACTGTAAGTCCTTTTAATTTGAACTGTAGGCGTCTTGGTAAACATTTACCATTTTCCAATCATTTATTGTAAAGTGCACTAAACAGGGTTATTTCTACATGTTTGAGTTGGAGAGTTCAGATTATTAGAAAATGTTCTAAATCTGAGGCACAATTTAGTGACTGATTAGGAGAGAGTTTAATTTCTTCACAAAGCACTTTTTATTGTGAAAAGTGTCTTTGTAATGACACTGTCTTAACAACGAAATAATGAGTTGTTTCAGTGTTCAGTCTATTTTATTGTGAAACTCATTTATAAGAGACTTCAGTTACAGAAACGTCTGTGTGGTCGTTATTACATAACCACAGGTAATATGGACATATTGTTATGAACCATTAAAACCAAATATTCCAGGCTAAAGAATCAAACTCACCCTTTCACAAAAAAATGTGCACATCGCCAGCCTGAGCTGCAGTCTGTGACTTACAAAGCATTGTACATTTCCCATGATTACATAAGTTTAAGATTGTTCATTAGACCTGAGTCCCTGACACTGAATCCAAGCCACCATCTCTGCTTTCCATAACTTAAACTTTGGGTCTTTCCATAAAATAAAGTGTCATCTGAATAAGGAGGATTTGATCTTTTTTTGTGAACCAACAGACTCACCTCATGTGGACAGCTTTCACACGGCTGGAAGTGGCAAAGCCCTCTAGAGAGTTGCTCTGGTCCAGACTGACAGCAGTCATCAACACCGTCAACAATTGCTTTGTTCACATTGTCCATAGGAAAGGCGCAGAGAGCCGAGTCGTGCTCTGTTACCCCGCTGTCATCAGTAACAGCAAACACTCCATAGAGGATGTCGTCCTCCTCTTCCGCCCCTAATTCCTCTGCCAGCTCCCTGCCGGCCTTGCCAAAGTAGGCTGCTTGCACTACGTTGTACACAACATCCTTGTAGGGTTCACTACGAATGTTCCTTCTCCTGCGTTTAGGTTCAAAGCGACACTCCAGGATTAGCTCCCGATACCTCTTCACCTCCCACTCGCACCGTGGAAGACGTCCCAGACGAGTCTGAAATCGTGATGAGTCCTGATCTGGACTCTCTCTTTGGACTGAGAGGAAGTAAACAAACTCCTGAGTGAAGAAGCTGTAGACATAGTCAATGTGATATGTAGTCCGGAGGCTGGGCAGGACAGTAAGGCCTCGAACATCACTGTAGAAACCATCCTCTGTGGCCAGTGGTCTGCGGACTGATACTGACTTCCTTCCGTAACGCTGGGTAACACTGTCATTAACAGAGGCAGCAACAAAAAAGTAGACAGTCTGACCTTCCTCTACCATCGAGACTTTGGTACCAAGAGGGCTCGCCACGCAGTCTGGACAATAAGCAGCAGAGTTCGAACTTTTTCTGAACAAACACTTAGAGCGGGAAGGTGGTCCTCTATTTGAGTTCAGCTCATGAAAATAGCAAACACCATACTGGGAGCTTCCACATGAATATAAATACATAAAAAGAGGGTCCAACATCAACACTTGATTGTCTGTGTCCTCCAGAAAGTTATAGTCCTTATCGATATCACATAAATTACATATCTGACACTCTGGGCTTCCAACTGGCCCAGTGCAGAGCTCCCAGGCCTTTTCCAAACTCCTATTCACAGCTTCGATGACATTCTGTGAAGCCACGTACACTTCCTGGTAAAATGAGTTGTTGACTATGTTCTGGATGGTTCCCTGGGCCTGAAAGAAGGGCATGGTGTAAACTACGGAGAAGTTGACCGGGCTTGGGGTCTGTGAGGGACAGTTGGCCAAGGCAAAGGCCAGCAGAGTCTGGAGCCAGATGCATGTCCCCCACGCTGTGGTCCAGTGGACCATCGCCACTCCCAGGTTCGAGGGGAACAACAGCACAGATAATTTAGAGTTACCTCCAGGCCTGATGATGCAACAAAAACATCCTTAGCACCAGCTAATGAAGCCTACAGGGAGAGAGAGAAAAATGTATTTAAAATTGATAATTTGGAATTTTTGAACTGACGTTCTAAAAGTTATTATCAGTAATAGTTCTCTAACTTCTGGCATTATTTTGACTTATTGCAGTTTGCAGAACAGTGAAGTACATTCAATTCAATTTCAATTCAAAAATACTTTATTCATCCAAAGGGGAAATTAAATGTTGTTGAGATGATTGTTTCCACACCATGCCAAGGGCAACAGGTCTATAGTCATTGAGGAGTGATGAGTGAGGTACCGGAACAAGACAGGAGGTCTTCCACAACACTGGAACCTTCTAGGGTGAAAGCTAACACCTAGTAAAACGGACCTACCTGTCTTAGCCTATTTCAGCAATTGAAGGCAACTCAGATGTAAAATGTTCATATCCGTGAACTACAATTCTATGTTAGTGGCTATTACATTTCACTTTTCACACAAGACCATTATTAAGTTTGCTCCGTTTCACAGCTGCACAACAATAAGGCTGTTAGCTCCAGATTAGTTTTGATTCGTCAGTCCAGTCCAGGGGTCTGCAGCCTTTATAATGCAAAGAGCCATTTTGCCTTCAGTCCAGCCGCAGGTTGCAGACCCCTGGTCCAGTCTAAAGGCCTTTATATACTCCATCGGAACAGAGAAATGTGTGTTGGTTTTTTTTCTCTGAGCTGCGAGAACAGTATGACTCACTTAGCATTCTGTTCTTGCAGCTTGGGTTTAGGACTTCTTAGAGCTTTTGACACATCACCTGGGCAGAACATTTTTCTTGTCTGGTGAAGCACAATTTTGTGTGATTGGTCAGAAATTTAAAGTGGGCGTGGCAACTAAACTAACTAATGCTGCAGTGGGAGGATCCTATGAGGACTTCCCAAGGGTTCCACACCTGAGTTCTTGCGATGTTTGAAATGTCCTGGCCAGAAAAAACGTTGTTTTGCCTGCTTTGTTTTTAGCACCCCGACTTCAACACACAATATTTGTCCTACTCCACACAAGAAAAGGTTCTCCCGGGAATATGTGTCTACAAAATCTGCCAGAAAAGAATGATGTTATTTTGTTCTTGCAGATCTTGGAGAGACAACATATTATTTTGTTTTTGTGGAGTATTTGTTGGCCTTAAGTCCTCCAAGAGTGAAGCAAATGTTTGGGTTTTGCAAAAGGCTGTTCTCTGCAAAAGCATTAAAACAGTACTTTCCTGGCCTTCTCCTGATCTAGTCGTTTCAAAATTATCCCAGTGGAATCACTTTCAGCTGATGAGGCAGACTGAAACAAATGTCTGCCTCCACCAAATTTTGAGTTTGACGTTGTTTTGAATTAATCAATTCATAAACCATTTGGGGGGGTCACTCTTCTACAGACTCACTGTGATAGTATACTAATGATTATACATGCACCTCAATACATTGAAGATTCAGCAAAATTGTTCCCCTTAAGTTACTAAATCAAGCTACTAAAGCTTTACGATTACAAATAGAACATATATCCTACCGTTGGCCCCTTAATTCTTAATGTTATTAATAGTAGTTCAATCTCCAGCGTGGTGCCAAGAAATTTTAAACATGCTGTGGTGCAACCAGAACTTCGGCCTTTTCAAATTTTAGGCCCATCTCCAAGTTGCCTTTCTTGTCCAAACTTTTAGAACAAATTGTTTGTACCCAGCTGAAGGCCTTACTGGGTGAAAGTAAAATTTCAGAAGTGTTCCAGTCAGGGTTCAAAATGTATCACAGCACTGAATCTGCTCTTTTAGGGGTTTTTAATTATATTTTTAACAATAGATTCTAGGAATTGTGTTTTACTTGTGCTTTTGGATGTAACTGCTGCTTTTGACACAGTTGCCCATAGAATCAGAATCAGAATCAAAATTCTTTATTTGTCATTGCTCCACATGGGTGCAACGAAATTTCCAAAAAACCAGAACAAAACAGTGCAGGCAATTAGTGCAAATTTAAGAAAATAAATACAAAAAAAGTTTAAAAAAGGGCTGTGCCGGTGGAAACAGATATATATATATATATATACAGAATATTTACAGGTTATTGCACGTGAGGTAGCATAATGCAAAAGGAAAAATTGCACGGAATGTATTTAGTGTTTATGTCATTTAACAGTGTACATGAGTATTTGAGGCGTTCAGGGCAACAACAGCTCTAGGAAAGAAGCTGTTTTTCAGTCTGTTTGTTTTTGTCCTTATTGACCTGAAACGCCTCCCAGAGGGGAGCAGTTCAAAAAGATGGTGACCAGGGTGTGAGGGGTCCCTGATGATGCTGCGGGCTCTCCTGAGGCAGCGGGTGGAGTAAATCTCCTCCAGGGAGGGGAGAGGGCAGCCAGTCAGTCTTTGAGCGGTGTTGATGACCCGTTGGAGCTGCTTCTTCTCTGCTGCAGTGCAGCTGGAGAACCACAGCGAGATGCCGCAGCTCAGCACCGACTCCACCGTGCAGCGGTAGAAGGACAGCAGCAGCTCTGGTTGTAGGTTGTTCTTCCTGAGAGTCCTCAGGAAGTACAGTCTCTGCTGCGCCTTCTTCAGGATCGCCGTGGAGTTAGAAGTCCACGTCAGGTCCTCGCTGATGTGGGTGCCCAAGAACCTGAAGACTGGCACAATCTCCACCCTGTCCCCGTTGATGATGATGGGCTGTGTGTCCTGTTTACACCTCCGAAAGTCAACGATGAGCTCCTTTGACTTGGAGGTGTTCAGAGTCAGATTATTGTCCATGCACCATGCTGACAGATGCTTCACGTCCGTCCTGTAAGCCGTCTCATCCCCTCCTGAGATGAGCCCCACCACCGTGGTGTCATCCGCGAACTTGATGATGCTGTTGCTGGGGTAGGTGGGGGTGCAGTCGTGGGTGTAGAGGGTGTAGAGCAGGGGGCTCAGCAGACAGCCCTGTGGAGAACCCGTGTTGGTCCTCAATGGAGAGGACAGGTGGTGTCCTACTCTCACCCTCTGGGAGCGGTCTGTCAGAAAGTCCATAATCCAACTACAGGTGCTGTTGGGGAGACCCAGGTGTCCCAGTTTGCTCACCAGCCGGCTCGGGATTATGGTGTTGAACGCCGAGCTGAAGTCCAGGAAGAGCAGCCTCGCGTAGCTCCCTCGCTGCTCCACGTGGGTCAACGTAGTGTGCAGGGCGGTGGCGATGGCATCCTCCGTGGACCGGTTGGCCCTGTAGGCAAACTGGTGGGGGTCGAGTGTGGGGGACAGATGTGAAGTGATATGACCCCGTACCAGTTTCTCGAAGCACTTCATGACGATGGGTGTGAGTGCTACTGGCCGGTAGTCATTTAGGCTGGTGATATTTTTCTGTTTAGGCAGAGGGACAATGGTGGAGGACTTCAGGCAAGGTGGGATGGAGCACTGGGAGAGGGACTGGTTGAAGATGGCAGTGAAAATCCCCGCCAGCTGGTCTGCTGTATGACATTCTCATTTCAGGACTTGAGTAGTGAGTTGGTATCACTGGCTCAGCTTTGCAGTGGTTCAGGTCCTACCTCTCTGATAGGAGTTTCTGTGTCAAGATGGATGATTTCACTTCTGTTTCTGCTGCCCTCCCATGGGGGGCCCAGGGTTCCATCCTTAGTCCTCTCCTGTTCTCACTTTATGTGCTGCCACTTGTTGCTATTTTTTAGAAAGTATGGTGTGCCATTTCTTCTATATGCTGATGACTGTCAGGTCTATTTCCCCATAAAACATAATGGTCTTGTTCATCCTCTTCTTGGCTGTCTTGTTGAAATAAGGGAATGGATGGCACTGAATTTCCTTCATTTCAATGAAAAAGATTTCTCCTTCTTGGCCCATGAATAATACATCATCAATAAAATATGTTAAAATGGACCTTAGACTGAAACTTGACTCACATGTTTACCGTGTGGTTGAGCCGTTTTTATTTATTTTTATTTTTTGTACAGCACTTTGGTCAGCGTCATATTGTTTTTAAAGTGCTTTATAAATAAAGCGGTATTGTATGGTATGGTAAATAGACAGAATAAAGTTTATGAAATCCTTTCTACTACGGTCCATGAAACTGTCTTTACATACAGTAACCCCTGATAAAGTTATCTTATTTTCTTATAGTACATGTTTTTTTCTAAACAAACGTCAATGTTTTATTTTGTTTGCATTTGCAAAGAGTCCAGAATTCTTTGTTTCCTCTTTGATCTGCAGTTTATGCCAAACTGAAATTGCTAACAATCCTGCAAGGACAAACAGAAGCTGAATCAGTCATCTAGTTTCTGAAGATCAACATTATAATCTTTAATCATATCATTCTACATTGATTTCCATTAGAAAGAGGGCCATCATAATCGTCCTGGTTGAGATGGATGATAAAAGCATAAAGAGAAGAATTTCCTGTGAGTCACCTTAAACACTTAGAAATGTTTTTTTATTCAACCTGGGAGCTTTGCCACTATTCAGTAACAAAATGAATAAATATGTTTCTATCGTGACATCCTAAAACTCTAATCTTACAGTGCCTTAACAAAGTGTTCAAACCCTAAAGCAATTTCATATTTTGGAAGATTACAAAACAAACTTTGATGCATGTTGTTCGGATTTTATTTGACAGTCCAGCAGGAAGTGGAAGAAAAATAATACATGGTTTCCAAGATTTAAAAAAAAAAAATCAAGAAAGTGTGGTGAGTATTTATATTAAACCATCTTCACTTTAAAACCCCGAAAAAAATGCAGTGCAACAAACTGCGCTCAGAAGTGACCTAATTATTAGACAGAGTCCATCAGTGTGTATAATTCCAGCTATTCTGTAAAGGTCTTAGGATTTTGTTAGAAAACATTAGTGAACAGCATTGTATACACTAAGAAACACAGGGATAATGTTGCGAAAGATTTTAAAAGCAGCGTCATGGTCTGTTCAATCCAACATCTATAAATGGAGATAGTGTGGGAACACAGCAAACCTACAAAGACCTATACGGGTAATCAGAGAAACAACTTTCTCTCTGGAGAAGCTGCAGTAATCTACAGCCCAGGTGGGAGAATCTGCTTACAGAATGGCTCTTAGTAGATCACAGATCTGGCCTTCATGGAGGGGGGGGGGGCAAGATGAAAGCCATTTCTAAAAAGAAAGCTACCAGAAGTCCTCTTTAAGGTTTATAGGGGAGACAGCAAATACATGAAAGAAGGCGCTCGGGGCAGATCAGACCAAATTTTAACCATTTGACCTCCATTCAAAACACTGTGTGTGGAGGAAACCAGTCACATAATGGGTGGCAGCATCATCTTGTGGGCATTTTCATGGGTAAGAATGGCCTAGTCAAAGCCCCGACCTAAATCCAATGGGGAATATGTTGTAAGACTTGAAAATTGATTGTCTCAGTTCAGTCTCACTAAGCTTCAGCTGTCTTGGAAAGAAGAATTCCAGTCTTCAGATGTACAAAGCTGGTAGACATAATCAGAAAAACTTACAACTATGATTGCAGTAAAAGACGGTTCTGGAAAGTATTGACCCAGGGCGGCAGGATAGTCATGCAAACCATACATTTCTGATTTTTATTTGTGAATTTTTTTTATCATGTCTCATTTTCCTTCCACTTCACAATTATGAACTACTTCGTGTTGGTGTTTCACATGACACCACCCTGGAATACATTTCTGTTGGATACAGTTTGTTATTGTTGTGTGACAAAGTGTTAAAAAATCTCAAGGGGTATGAACACTTTTGCCAGGCTCAGTAAGTCTCTTCCCATGTTTATTTTTGTCAGTCCAAAAATGAAACTTTTCCAAATTAGTCACTTTATGCAAGAGAACTGAGAACAGGTTAATGACCATTGTTCAACTTGAATCTACCAAATTTAGCAAATCCAAATGTTTCCATTGGTCATTCTGATCCATCTCTGCACAACAACCAACTGCGAACCTTCTATTTATCCTGAACAGAAGTTGTCATGTGGATCATTAACTAGACACATTACAGTAAAATTGCATTCAAGAACCCTGGCCACTCTACTTTGCATTCCTGTCACAACCTCTACGTGCCTCACAGAGGGGAAAGATGTGCATGAACTCAAGGCTAGAAGACAGAATGTACCTTCTGAAAACTCCCAGGTGATGAAGAAAGTGCTTTTGCACTCATATTAATAGGCATATTTACAAAAGATTGCTCTGTTTAAAAGTAGACAAATGTTATTTAGAGGAAAAAGTGGATTTTATCACGGAAAACATCCCTTGTTCTTTGCTGGAGGTAGCCGGATGGAACATTTTGAAGAGCAAGAACGTCCTTGCATCAATAATTCATAGGATGCCACTGATGTCGTGTTACATTTTAACATTTTCATCTCCATGTGAAACTGAGGTTAAGGTGTGAGGACATGGGTATACATAGTAATGGTACTGATTGACTTTCTTCTGACTCTCAGTGAATAAAGTGAAAAACGACTTTCCGATCATTGTGCTATTTACAGCTTGGCTTTAAAGATTTCTGGCCAATATATTCCCTCGGGCAACTGATTCCCTCTTACAGCCATGACCCGTGGGGCGAGAACGTACTACTGACCACAATATTCCACAGCTTCATCAGATAAGTGGTTCTTACGCAAGAGGTGCTTGAAAGAACTGAAAGGACGGACGCTTTTGTCATGAATCAATGCAGAGATTTCCACTGGGATTAACAGAGATGAGCTGTGGCTGAACAGCAACCATGTCACATAGTATACCCAGAGGACACATTGATTCAGTAGCAGAAATTACATTCCTGATTATTACAGAACCACCAGAACCTTCCGGTACTTAAAGATATTATTAACATTTACTTTAATTTTAAAGTCTTTTTTGTGAGTTTTAATTTATTATATAAATTAATTCAAGATTAATACCAATGATCAAAGCAGCACAAAGACACAAAGCACTTCTGCTAAAATGTACAAAATCAGGCGTCATTAATGTTACTCTGCCTTGTTTATATCTTAGGGTAAACCAAGTATTAACACACTGTATTAATTGACACAGCTGCTTTTTCTCAATTACCTTTTCCTTTTAAAGGTCAATTACCAACGTTATTTCTATTTGTTAATTTCCAGAATAATGAGAGATCTTTTTTTCTAACTTTTATCAAATTCAGAGGTTTACTCACTGTTCCTTAGTACAGTATTTGGAAGAACTTTCTTTAGACTGTATAACTTGAGTCAAAGGTTTTGGATTTCCTTGCACAAGATTATCACATGGTTTGCCTGGAATTTGGCCCATTCCTCTTTACTGAACTCGTGTGACTGAGTTATGTCTTTAGGATGTCTTGCTCGCACAAATTTTCTCCCAGAGACTGAGATCAGAGCTTTGTGATGGACACTCCAAAACAATTACTTTGTTGTCCTCAAGCCACTTTGCAACTTATTTGTAGATATGCTTAGGGTTATTGTCCATTTGGAGGATCCTTTTGTCCCCAAGCTGTACCTTCATGACTGATGTCTCGAGATGTTGCTTTGATATTTCAACATAATGTTCATTCCTCATGATGCCATCTATTTTGTAAAGTGCACCAGTCTCTCCTCCAGCAAAATAGCTACAGAACCTGCTGCCATCCTGTACTTCGCTGTTGGGATTGTGTTCTTGGGCTTGAGCGGCCCACTTATTCATCCAAACGGAACAACCGTTATAACACTTGCAATGTTGTACACTGTAGTCCGGCTTTTTATGTTGCTATAGGAGTAGTGTCTTCATCCATCTTCTTCAGCCATGTCATCATCATCTGAGCTGTCCCAAATTGTTTAATTCAATTCAATTCAATTAAGTTTATTTATATAGCGCCAATTCACAACACGTCGTCTCAAGGCACTTCACAAAAGTCAGGTACATACATTCCAATTAATCTTAATCATTGAACAGTGCAGCCAGATTCTGTTATTTATTCAAATTGGATAAAAAGTTTTTTCTATCTAAGGAAAGGAAACCCAGCAGATTGCATCCAGTCAGAGACTTGCAGCAATTCCTCCTCCCGGATGAACATGTAGAGACAGTGGACAGTCACTGGCATTGACTTTGCAGCAATCCTTCATACTGAGCATGCATGTAGCGACAGTGGAGAGGAAAAACTCCTTTTTAACAGGAAGAAACCTTCAGCAGAACCAGGCTCAGTGTGAGCGGCCATCTGCCACGACCGACTGGGGGTTAGAGAGAACAGAGCAGAGACACAAAGAGAACAAAGAAGCACTGATCCAGGAGTACTTTCTATGGGAAGGAAAAGGTAAATGTTAATGGATGTAGCTCCTTTAGTCATTTCATCTAGGAAAGAAGGAACAGATAAACTCTGAGCCAGTTTTCAAGTTTAGTGTCTGAAGAGAGCACATAGAGTTAGTCACAGTAAAAGCTCAGTCAGTAGCTATGTCTAGGAGAGAGAAAGGGTTAAACATTGAAAGACAGGGCCATGTGGATCATCGGTAGAGGGTGAGCATTAAGTTGTTGCCAGCAGAAGCTTGGAGGATTCCCCTCTCCAGAAAGGTGTTACAGGTAGACACAGAGTCAGGCCAGGTGTAGCTTCTAGGAAGAGAAAAGAGAGAGAACAAAGTTAAAAGCTGAAATAACAGCAAATAATACAAAATTAAAGAGTAGCGTGAGAAAGTAGCGAAGAGGGTGAAAGTGGTCATTATGTCCTCCAGCAGCCTAAGCCTATAGCAGCATAACTACAGCGATAGCTCAGGATAACCTAAGCCACTCTAACTATAAGCTTTATCAAAAAGGAAAGTTTTAAGCCTAGCCTTAAAAGTAGACAGTTTGTCCATCTAGAGCCCACTGATGGCCATTGTTATACTAAAAACCACAACGATTGGGATTCACTCTCTGTCAGATTGACCATAACCATTGGAAAAGAGAAGGGGTCATACAGGTAGCAGAAATGGAGGGTGTGTTTGCACCTCAACCGTAACTGAGCCGGTTTAGGCTAAACCTGACTCCCCCTTACTCCATCCAACAAGGGGAGAAGAAGACGGAGCTAAAATAAGGAAGATAGCTCAGGATAACCTAAGCCACTCTAACTATAAACTTTATCAAAAAGGCATAGGCATAGTAAACTCCCGAATTTGAACAAATAAAAAATTATTGCTCATTGTTTGAGCATTTAGCAAAAAGAAAACATGTTGGTGATGTTAACTGAACTAAAGCAGAAAACATAATCAGACTGTGAGAAAAAAAATGTCGTTCTACGCAATGAATTTAAACATCTGGTTTCAACTGAGGTTTAAACAAGTTATGGATTCTAAACTTTTAACATTTTCCCAACCTGTTGCTGCACATTTCTAGTCAGTGGGCTGAAAGAAAACGTCTACACCTACCCCATGGCTACAGGAAAGACAAATTAAATTAAAATATTCTTAGTCACAAAAACACAAACAGTGTTGATGCTGTAGCTTCTCGTAACATGAGAATGATAGGAGATTCTCATATCTACATCATTCTTTTAGCCCGCTGATGAGCAGTGTGGAGCAATGTGTGGGGAAAGGGCAGCCCCACTTTACTCTTAGTCCCATACAGCCATGAAAAACTTCAGTCACTCATTCAAATAAATAAACTGCAGTAACCAGCTCAGAGATGGGTAACACTGTTCTTAAAACTACAGCTAGGGAGTTGTAGCAGCTGTTCATTCCATTCTTTTCCTAAAGTCTATGTATGCATCCTATCAATCAGCCCTACTTTGGCTTGTGAATGTCTTTAGTTGTTTGAGGTATTCTTATTCCTGTTTATATATTCCCACCACTGTTTCCTAATCTAAGCAGACTGGATCCATGCCAGTGGATCTTGGCTGCAGTCCACAGACAGGATGAAAACACCTGCGCAGACCTGAAATCCCAAGTCAGGGCAACACCTTATTCAAAGAATTTATTATGAGCCAGTGATGTGTGGTATGCTGATGCTTAACCCACTAATGACGGTAAGTTGTTGTTTCACTATCGAACTGATTTAGGTAAATGACAGTAGAATGAAAAATAATCATCTCAGCAGCGGTCTGTTATATTTCTGAGGAAAACACCGTTTTAGTTTTTTTTTGTTTTTTTAATATTATTTATTATTTATTTGTTGCATAACAGGAATATGTTTGACATCATGACTTAGCTTTATTTATCTTTGTTAAACTAAACTGTAGTTATAAAACCTTACCTGTGGAGGTTGGTCAGAATCCTCAACAACTTCCAGTTTCGCTCCCTCCCTGGCAGACAGCGCGCAGGGTTCTCATCGGGTAGCGGGGGATGAGAAACACTACACGCGTGGGTTGTTGTTGTTTCTCAGGTCAAACTTAAAACCTGCAAATCTTCATATGTTCGATGGAAATCTCCCGTTGCAGTGCTGATCAGTCGTGCTCCGGCTTGCTCCTCCCTTCCTCGCCGCCCAAGACTGACACCAACTGCGAGTCCAAATCTGGATTTTATCGTCCTTCCACTGTCTGCCTGCAGGATCCAGGGGCGCCACCAAGGGGGCAATGGCCACCCAGATAAATAGGATAGATCAGGGGTTTTCAGCGTTTTTCAGTCTAGGACCCCCAAACTGATAGACAGACGGAGCAAGGACCCCCTACTCAGCACACCAGTTGAGTCTAGCTGGTGTGCCTAAAGAATGTGAGCATTTCTGACTAAAATGCATTCATTTATTTCTCCATTTTAGTTGGTTACAGAATGCTGGATTCATGTTAATGTGCGTTTAATGACATAACTTTGAAAGAAAAAAAATATACAAAACATAATGTCTAACCAAAAATCTCACGACTACCCTGCAGTACTGCAACGGACCCACAAGGGGTCGTGACCCCATCGGTGAAGACCTCTGGTATAAATTCGTTATTTCTTACAATGTTGTCCCAGTGGAAATAAGTTCCTGTGGTGTACATTATGTATGGATTCAATACCTGCTCGTTGCTTTTGCATGAATTATTGCATCCGAGCGGCGTGGCGCCAAACAGCCTTTGGCTCTGCTGAGGTGGTAATGAAGACCAGGTTGCTTTAGTAGCAGCCTTCAGCTCGTGGTTAGCTAATTGTTGGGTCTGGTGTCTCTCATTTTCTCCTGTTCTCCTGTTCATCTGCTCTTCAGGACAGGCGAGTTTACAGACCAGTTAAGCCTGGTCTTTAAACCAGGATTAGTACCTTTGGCAGCATGGCCAGGTACTAAGTTCTGTAGGAAAATCAGAAATCTCCATAAAGCGTGCCAACAGAGGGAAACATGAAGTGCTTTAACATTTTCTGGGGTTGCACTATCCACTCTCCCTCTAGACTGGGACCTTAATTTCTGAAAGAAATGCAAAACATATTTAATGTAAGAAAAAAAGAGGTCTTTAGACCTCTTAACCAAGCAAAATGCATCTGGGTTGTCTCTGGTTTAGGAGCGGCCGAACACAAGGAATGTGACCACTGTATCCCATTTCATGGATGCCTTCCCCTTAAACTATTGAATGGGATTTGCTTCACAATCCTTTAAAGTGCGCGGTTATCCTTGTTGTTTGTGCACCTTTTACTTTCACTTTTTCCTTCCACTAAACATTCCATTAATATGCTTGGATACTGTCTAGTCAGCAGTCTTCCCCGTGATTGTGTGGGCTGTAACATTTGTGTTAAAAGTATTTTTAATGGTCTAATAATATTCAGAAATTCTTTACAGAAACATCATTTGGGGTTTTCATCTACTGCAAGTAATCATCAAAATAACAGGAACACTTAAAATATACTGTATCTCAGTTACTGAAGCTATATGTGACCGTCAATATTTGAATGATTAAAAATCTACTTTTCAGTGATCCTTTATTTATGAGCTGCACATGTATTTATTTCTACCCATGTGTCATTTTTCACCTGTCACTTCCTCTCAGCCCTGCCTTCTTCCTCTTAATACAAGCTTTATGTAAAATATCCCATTATTTTCTCCAACTCTAAAGTCCTGTTTTGGAGCATCTGGGTTACTGTTTTTGTGTGTACAGTTCACCTATTGTTTAGGCAACAGCATATATAGTGTTCTGTCCACGTTTTCATCAGGGTAGAATTCAAGGACGACAAAGGCTTTGATTGGGGTCTTATTTATTAATAGACAATCATTCAGAAAATGTGGCTGCCATAAATTAGTTGCCTTGCACAATACCAATTAGTTAAGGCATGATTAGTGGAGGCAGATGTTGCAGTAAATCCAGTGAAACCCAGAGCACCCTCAAAGTCCAACAAAGGCATAAAACAGTTCATTTTCCAGGTTAGAGAAATAAAATGGCACGTTAGCTGGAGAAACACATGCATTTGAACTCTAGAAGATGAAGTTTACATCATGATAAACAATACAAATGTAAAAGCACAGTGAAATGGCTTCCAGTCTCTTTTATGGAGTGCCTCTTTAAATAAAAGAAGTGCATAGAAAGAAATCGACAAGGCTTAACATGAATGTGGCTAATAGGTTTTGCCAAGGAACCTTCAAAGACAGTAAAGACATGCTGCTGCAGTCTGAGTTGTAGGTTTACAAAGCCAGTTTTTCCATTTCATATGAATAAGAAATGTGTTTAAAGCTTTAAAAAAAAACAACTGTTGAAGCCTGACAGCTCCGTTTCAGTAAAAAAAGTCTTTATTAAGGACTTCCACAGGGAGCAAACTATGCATTTCTGTCTTAGACAAGGTAAATGCTGCATCAGTCGCATGGTATTCAAAATAAAAACATTTAAAATCTTGCCAGGTAAAGTACTGCTTTAATTCACCCTCTATTGCAGAGCCTACAAAATAACAAATATAGGAATTAAACCAGGGGAACCCAGAATCAAGAAATGCATAGCTCTGAAAATCATTTGTCTACAGTGAGATGATTGCAGTTGTGTTGTTCTGTGAGTTGCTGGCACCAGGCCAGACGGTGGAGACAAAGTTGTTTGTTGTTATCTCAGCAGGTCCAGTCACCAGCGAGGGCTCAGTATGTGAGAGGACTCAGGATAAAAAGGCGATCCTCCTCCTTCCTGATCCACTTCAGAAGCTTGTTGACAGCAGAGACCGCCAAGGCCTTGGTTGCCAACGGACTGAAGCAGAGATAGACCTCGAAGCCGCTTGTCACCTGCAGGGGAAAAAAGCAGATCAGGAAAAGTGGCATGAAAAGACAACATGACACAACATTCACTTAGGCTCCACTACTCCAGATATTGTATGCTTTATTTATTTATTACTTTCTTAATGTACAGTCTTGGGGATTCCAGTAAAAAAAATCCTGCAAAACGAATTTCACTCCATTGGCTGGCGATATTGTCAACAATAACATTTGAAGGAAGAAGATCCTGAGCGTGGCTAAACCTGGGGACACGCTACAAGACTCAGTCTTCACAGATTTTGAAAAAAAACTTGGATTTCACACCAACAGACTGGTTTCATCAGGTTTTTGTTACACGACTGATCACATTTAATAAATGGGCCTGCAGGGGGATCGGAGGATTTATCAGAACACTAATTTAAAATACTTTTAAGTTTATCCCACAAATGAATTGATTTAAATTGGGTTAACTGTACGTTTTTGTAACATTCATGTTAACATTTTTTTTGTGGGTTTAGGAATTACTCTTAGTGATAGCTTTGTACTAAAATGTTATTTTTTTCCTTTCTTTAATAAACAACATTAATGTTTGGACTGGATTGCATAAAAAATATTTAGAAATAAACATAAATAACTTGATTCTAATTGGAAATTAATTCATTCAGAAATCTAAATTAAGCTCCAACTAAACTACTTTACTTTATACATTGCTTACACCTGTAATTTGGGAGCATTTTTACATTTATGTTCAATTTATTTAATGTTTAGTTTTTTCCAATAATTGCCCATCATTATTTACTGTATTTGAGGGCTTAAATATTTTTTACATCACTATGTGACTGTTTTTTGTTAGCTGATAAGTTGCACTATGCCCACTGCTGTTTTGTATTGATGTTGATGTTTTGTTCCAATTAAAGTTTTCCAGAAAAAAGAAAAAAAAACACTCGCTGCTGATGTCATGTCCCAGCCTCTCTCTTTCATTGGCTGTTGGCAACAGGCGTTTGCAGTTGGGTCGGTGATCAGTTCACACAACCCGACTGCATCCAGATGTGGCTAAATAAATTCAAACATGTTTAACTGAGACTGAGGTCGGGAGGTCGGGTCGGTTCCCCTCACACCAGCAGATTTTTGTGCCACCTGCTGACTGTCCCCAGCTACTGCAGACTGATGCAGAATTTCCCCGCCTGGAAATCGAAGGTAGAAAAAAAAAAACAAAGGGCAAAAAAATCATGCAATGTGTCCCCGGTTTAAAGCGGTGTTGGGTTAAAATTTCTACAGATTTTTGTTATCTTTGACACAGTTTACCATTTCGTCAATCATAACCATATAACCTGTTAAATGGTTCCGCTGTTCTTCTGGCTTCTATTGCAGACAGCAGTAGAGAGCAGCACCTCACAAGACAAGACGATGCATGAAACGAGTACATGACGAGAGGAGTAAACGTTTCATAAAATTACTTTAAAAGTACAGCATATCGGTCCAGGTTTAACAACTAGAAAGTAAGGTCTTCATGCTTGTCGAATTCTAAGGTCCAAATGCCAAAAACTGTGCTCACATAATTTGGATCATTTCAGCCTTTGACACCTTAGAAAACCTTTTATAATCCAGCTCATTCTGAAGAAAACTAGACTCTCTCTCCGCCATGCTTGTTCTGTAATAGACAGTAGCCCAGCAGATTGTAGGAAACCTCGAAGTTTTATCAATAATTAAAAATAATAAAAAACATAAAAATTAGGAATCTGACTAAAAACACTGGTGCCGCAGAATATTTTGTCATCAGTAAAGTTGTCAAATTACAGAGGAATCTTCAATATTATTAAAACAAAATAATAAAAGCTGTTAAATGAAATTTATAATTGACTAAACTGTAAAGCTGAAAATTGCTCCATATGTAAAGCGTAAACAAACCTATTTTTTAAAAATTAGGCTACTTTAACCTAATTGACAAAAAAAACAATTATTCCTCCGAGACATAGGTGTGTAACTCTAGAATTGTATTCTACAAAGAATCTATTATTTTTTACAATAACATTCCTATTTATGTTGGACAAAACATGCAGCTACATACTGTACACTGTTTCTTGAAGGTAGCAACATTTGTGCATAGAGCAGTGCAATATACTGCATCACAATTATTATCACAACACTAATGTGTGCAATACTGGAATTGCAAAGGACTGCTTGGATGCAATATTTGGAAGCCTGTCACATTTCAGATGTGATGCATTAATAATATGCTTTTAAATATTACATTTGGCCACTTGGATTGACCTTCCCGGTTCTTTATGCCCACAACTGATGTAGATGTAAGAACCCAGATCAGAAAGCTCATTGTGATAATATTTGGGTTAAAGGTAATCAATGTTGTTATTGCAATCTTCAGCAATACTATTACAATGTCATTGTGCAGCCCTAGCAGTACAGAACATGTCATTTGAAGGGCTATAGTCTTGGCCTTTGTTTTGGTTTGGTTCTCTGTTGTCTCTCTTTCTCCAGGTAGTTGAAGTTGGAGCAGTGCTCCACTGGAGATGCTCTACACCTTGGCACGTTGCACTCAGCAGTCTCTAGAAGAGCAGGAGGAGAGAGTGGGTCTCCATTGGCTGCCAACCCTTGAGTATCACAGCAGATTTTATTTTGTTCCGTTGTTCATTCATCCACACATTTTCCACTTGTTCATACCTAATGTGCATACGGATTTACTGACTGACAAGATCCCACGTTTTTTTCTCTCTTCATTACATCTCTCCTGAATGAAACGCAATATGAAGCCTGCCTTTTTTGTCACAGCGTTGAACCAGAGATGGGTGGAATACAGTAGAAGAGGTCAGAAACACGAAACTCCTTATGTTCTTATGCTGGGTTAATATTTACTGTGAAATGCCACATCAGCACTGATTTTCTGGGGTGCAGTTCTACTCGCTGCTTGTTCTGGCAAATAAATGCCCCTATTTAACGGAAAAAATCATTTTAATATACTAGGATTGCTCTGTAACAACATTACATGTCTGGTCAGCTTACTTGTTCAAGGCAGGAACTTTATGAAAGTTTATGATTTGAGACTTGAGACTTACACGTCTTGACTTTGCACTCAGCTTAGAATTTGAATCCCTTAAGAATGCAGTTTCTGGTATCAAGAGGTTTTTCTGGAGAGGAACTCCAAGATTTAGTCACCGACAGTCACTCACCCAGGCCAGCAGGTTTTCCATGTCACTGCAGCGGTAGAAGGAGCGGAGAGGTCTGGTCTGATGGTGCAAACAGCTGTGAAGGTCCTGGTAGAGTCCCATAAGTCTCTCCTGCTCTTCATCAGACTGGTACACCTCAGGAAACTCTGGACTGGACAAAGAAGTCAAGCACCAACAGGATTGTAGCATAAATAATGTTGAGGATAAAGCCTTTATAAATGAACTAAGATGGATGTAGAGAATTACTAATTCATTTGAATAATTAGCTTTTTCACCAGACATGACCTCTCACCTGGTGTACAAGCCTGAGCTCTTAGATTTGTACAGGAAGTGCCTGAGCTCTGGGATTCCAACCTGCGCCACTGAGTAGATTGGGCATTTGAGTGCATCCTTCATGGCCTGGTAGGCGCTGCGCTTACTCAACCTCTCCATGAAACGCTGCTTGCAGTCAGACATGTTAAAAAAGTCCTCTCTGTCAGTTGAGACCAGGATGAGGCAGAGCTCCGAAGCGGGCTTCAAGTAGGAAATGTGGGCGTGAAAAAATCCAGCCGTGTTGAACTTTGGCAGGCAGATCGGTGTCCAGCCCTCGCCTTCCCTGAAGGACGAGGAGGAGCCGACGAGGTTGAACACCAGATGCAAATCTATGTGGTGCAGGAACTGGTCCTTCTTTCTGACCAGAGTGACCAGGCGGTCGCCGGCCAGAAGGATGGAGAACACCAGGTTCTTGGCTTTGGCTGCCTGCAGGCTGGACGAGACCACGTCCCTGGCGGAGCTGGCCAGAGGCAGGCAGGTGACGGCACTGAGCAGCAGGCCCGGGTCTCGTTCCAGACGGTGCAGCAGATTGTCTGTGAGGTACTCGGAGCCTGCGAGCAGGCGGCGCAGGTCGTAGTTCTGCTTGTGCTGAAAGATGTGGTTGAGCTGGGTTAGGGTGAGAAGGCTGACGATCTGGTAGTAGATGTACTGAAGCTCCCGAAGCAGCTCCTTGTCTGACTGACCCGTCTTGGACACCCCCACCAGGACCAGAGGACTCTTGGTGAGGAAAACCACCTGACAGCCATCTAAAAGAGTGAACAGAAGGGTCAGATCTTTTAGCTGCTTAAAAACTTCCATCTGTTGTTGGCCTTCTGCCCGTCTATGATTTTCTCAGCTGCATCCCCAGTCAGTCAAGCAGCCACGGTTTACACAGCTAATTTTCCACCAATCACGGCCTCTTTTTGTGTGGACGGCTTACAAAACAGCGTTACAGGCTGTACCCAATTTGTTCATCTAATGCAACAGTTTTCTCTAACAAGTTTGTTTCACCCTTTTAAATGGTGTTCGTAGTCATGTGACCTGCTCTGCGAGCTGTTTAACCATAACCTTGGTCTAAGAGAGATTTACACAGAGAGCAGCCGAAACAAAAAAAACAAAAACAAAAAGAAACGCCATGTTTACAGTACAGGAGAACAACGTAATGCAGTTTTCCCCACAGATGAATAACTGGAACTGCATCGAAATATGTTACGAGCAAATTATCAATAAGTCACATAAAAAAAAATAAAGGTGCTAACGAAAGCCTAGCATTAGCCAATTCTCTTTACTTATTGGTAAAGTTGTGCAGATAAACAGTCAAGTAATTGGATAAAAGGTTATTAGTATTTAATATTTTTTATTTAAATTACATGTTACATTTATGTGCTGTTTAATCTATAGCACTGAAATGAACTATACTCTTTACCTTGTTGACCTTTTTTAGTTATGTTTCAGTTTATAAATGGGACTCCTTATTTGACAAAAATACCTTTATAGGTTCAGAAAATTAGATAACCTATAAATTCATTCAAGTTGGAGTGTTCATCCACTTCAGTGGCAAAAGATCATGTTTTTCAGCCACTCAATTCAATCAGTAAAACACATTATATGGATTATTCACACACAAACACACACACTGATGTTTTCAAGCCTTTAATTCCTGTAACTATGATCATTTTCTGCTTTCAGCTAATGAGATCACAACATTTAAGATTAGAATATTACACAAGACCCAATAAGAACATTTATAATACAGAAATGTGGGCTTAAAGAAACGTACGTTTAAAGGTCAAGATTTTCAGAAGGTACGTTTAATCTGACAAACGAGCCTCATCGGAACGCAGATTCTAATTTATTAAATATGATTGTAATTAATATTCAGTGGATGCACCCAAAATTAATTAAAACTCATCTGCTTGCATATTATGAGCTTTTGTTATATTGGACAGTCCAGAAGTTGCATTGACCTCCTTTCAAATCGTAGCATCAACTTCCCTCTAAAAGAGGACGCGGCAGTTGGTGAGAAAAAGGAAGTGATTTGGAGCTGAATCCGTCTATTGAAGATGACCTGCAGAAACTCAATGAAACATGTGCTGTTGCCCAAAAAGAATAGATAGTTCAGCATCTGAAAAGTCACGGGTCACTTTAATATAACAGAGCTTTAATGCATAAACCTGGCACTGATTTTGGGACTATCGGCCGATGCTCATTCTTAAATGATTTAGATCAGGGACAAAAACATCCTGATCAGGACATGCCTGGTTAATATTAAAGAATTCTCTGACCTGCGTGGATGGAACGGATGATGTTCTTCTCCGCCTCTACGAAAGACACCAGCGCCATCATCACCCCCATGGTGCTAGACAGAGCCTCCTCCGTGCCGTAGCGGGTGTAGATCGGCTTTCCGGCTTCACTCAGCACAAACACATGTTTTTTGTGACTCCTCCACTCCTCACTGGACACGTCCTCCTCTTTAGTCCTGCTCTCGGGTGAGGTGTTAGTCTTGAGCCGCTCCTCGGGGGTTTTCTCCTCCACCAGCGCGTTGAACTCTTCTTCATCGTTTCCCTCTGAACTGTCTGGTTCTGTGGCCCTCTGGGCTTCTTTCTCAGCCTCAGTAGTCAGGTCTTCATAGGACTGTGCATGGTAAAAAATAGCACTCTTCTGACCAGCACCTGCAACGATAACAGAGGGACCCATTTTGGACAAATGCTTAAAAGGTAGCTGGTATAATGTGGAACATTTAATAACAACAGTTTTTGATTATTCTAAATGTGGTGGATTTGTCTCATCAGCTCTATCCGAAGCATTAAAAGGCCAGTTCTGCTTAAATGCCCTAAAAAGATCTAGGAGCTGGTCTCTAATAAAGGTGGTTAACCAGTTGTGCATTAGTCAGAATATCCTCTTAGCCTTTAACCTCATCCCTCTGGGATCCATCATCATGGCGGCTTGCACAGATCACGATATACTTTCATGTTCCTTACAAACAACAATAAAACTGGGTTTATTAAGAGAAAACACGAATATTTATCCAAGTGAAAACGTTTAAAGTGATTCCATGCGTCGGTCCTTCTTTTCTGCCACATCTGTTCTGACGTGGACCAGGTGGGGGCGCCAAAAACCACCAAACCATAAGCAAACTGATGGAAATAAAAGCTTTTTTCCCTTTCATCTCAACATAGACCAGTAAATTCCTATACTCATTTCAAAGAGATGCATACACTGATTCTGACACTGTTTACTTTGGGTTGTACTTCTTATACTTCTTGTACTTCTTATAATCTACATTTTTAAATAATTTGTTTGAACGAGCGGCCACCAACAAGATCATCTATAAATATTCTGGTTTTTATGAGTAACATTTGCATATAATTTTAATATATATTTTATTTTACCTTGATATTTTCCTATTTCCAACCTATGTTTACTTTTACAAGTTCCAAAACAGTTTATTAAACATATTTAAATGTCGTCGTCATCTTCCACTTTATCCGGGACCGGGTCGCAGGGGCAGCAGACTAAGCAGAGGCACCCAGACGTCCCTCTCCCCAGACACCTCCTCCAGCTCCCCCGGGGGGAGACCAAGGCGTTCCCAGGCCAGCCGAGAGACATAGTCCCTCCAGCGTGTCCTGGGCCGTCCCCTGGGCCTCCTCCTCCCGGTGGGACGTGCCTGGAACACCTCCCGAGGAAGGCGTCCAGGAGGGATCCGGTATAGATGCCCGAGCCACCTCAACAGGATCCTCTCGATGTGGAGGAGGAGAGGCTCTACTCCGAGTTCCTCCCGGATGGCCCAGCTCCTCACCCTATCTCTAAGGGAATGCCCGGCCACCCTACGGAGGAAGCTCATTTCAGCTGATTGTATCCGGGATCTCGTTCTTTCGGTCATGACCCAAAGTTCATGGCCATAGGTGAGGGTAGGAACGTAGACCGACCAGTAAATCGAGAGCTTCGCTTTTCGGCTCAGCTCTTTCTTCACCACAACGGACCGGCACAGCGCCCCCATTACTACGGCAGCCGTACCGATCCGTCTGTCGATCTCCCGCTCCATTCTTCCCTCACTTGTGAACAAGACCCCGAGATACTTGAACTCCTCCACTTGAGGCAGGAACTCCCCTCCAACCTGAAGAGGACAAGCCACCCTTTTCCGGTCGAGAACCATGGCCTCGGACTTATATTTAAATGTTTTTTACTATAATAAATACATTTTTACTGCTCCGATTTTATATTTCTGTGTAGGTTTGGATCAAATATGTAAAAAAAATAAAAGTAGGTCAAAATGAGAAAAATATCAGATCATATCTGTAAAGTTGTTCTGAAAAACTGGATATCAGACATGGATATGGTAAACTTTGGGGTTTCTTTGTATTGTATATAAAAAGCTAAATCTAAAATAACACATTAGGATTAAGCAGACTTTCTCCAAAACGGTGCACTTCTTTATCAAACTGAGAAAAACAAACTTCGACAGGAGATTTCGTCATTTTCAAGAAGCTGCCCAAAATGAGCAGCAGGCGATGTAGACAGCTGTCCAGCATGTATAAATGAGATGAATGCAGAAGTACCAAACAAGATGGCGGAAAGGGAAAGACTATGAAGCGCTGCTGTGGTTACACAGACACAAAGCGAGGATTTCAAGGTTTTCAGGCCACATACATGTCTGTAAATCATACTGTCCGCTTGCTTTCTCACTTTAAAGGGAACTGCACCAGGGTTCAATTTGGGCGACATTTTCAAGTGGACCAGAGTTTGCTTTTTTTCTGGTCCGTATCAGAGTTCAGATGAGCTTTCACACATGCTCAAATGAAGCAGACTATCAAGAACAAACAACTTTGGTGTGAAAGCACCTTAACAATGCACATCCCCACCGTAAAACATGGTAGTGGCAGAATAATGCTGTGAGGATGCTTTTCTTCAGTAGAGACACTGAAGCTGGTCAGAGTTGATGGGAAGATGGATGGAGCTAAATACAGGGCAATCCTGGAGGAAAACCTGTTAAACTGTAAAAACTGACTGATGCAATGTACATTTTGATTTGAAACATAGTGCTAGCCAACAGTGATCTTAGGTCTTAGCATGTTACTGGATTGAGTGTGTATTACAAACACTGTGTTTTCTGTTCATTTCAGATCTGTTCGTGATGCACTTCATTCAATTCAGTGTGATTAAAAAAAAATACTTTATTAATTCCAAAGGGAAATCCATAAACGTCTAGAAGGTCCAATGTGAGCTTGCAGAGTTCACCCAGCCAGCTACCAAGTCTCAACTGTGGAAAAGGCCTCCCGTGAATACAGCAGGTTCTTCATTAACATTAGCAGTAACATGCACTGGTAACAGTTGCTGCTTCTTCCTCTCCACTGTTGGTCTGAGTGTTGCTTCGCTTGTTTGTAACAATACAGCACACATCTGCAAAAGCATTTATACCCCCACACACAAAAAAATAAAATAAACTGGCCTTACTGTTTGCTCTTGTGAAAATACAAGATCACCTGCTATAAACATCTAAAATAAACCCATCTCTGCATGCATTGCTGCGTTCATGAGTGAAAGAGCTAAAGCACAATGTTCTGCATCATATTACATGCCTAGAATGCGCACATCATGCCACTTCCTGCGCAAACTACATTCACTACGTCCCTAAAAGAAAATACAGCTAAATGTGTCAAAAGTAAAGGTTCTGAAAGTACCTGTTCACACATGTTCTCCAGATTCTTCTGTAAGTGCTGACAAGTTCTCCAGAGCTTTGACCTACTGTTTATTGTTGAGACTAGAAGGAAGTTGTAGACAGCGGCTTAAATTAAACATAGTACTTCTTCATTATCTGGTTCATGTGCTTTACCAAGGCTGTACTTGTGTACTGTAAGAATGTTTTATTGTATGTTTTTTGTTCTTTTTTTTTTACTGTGGCTTGCAGTAACATTGAACTTGTTTCAAATGTCATGTTTTAACCATCAGTGTATTTTATTAGGATTTTATGGGATAAACAAACACAAAGTAGCATATACATGGTTTCCAAAATCTTTTAGAAATAAAAATCTGAAAAGTTGGAGATGCATTTATGCTAAAATCCCTAAATAAAACCCAGCGCGGCCAATTGGATTTTGAGGTTCCATAATTAGTAAATTATAACTAAAGTATTGGGTCAATGGGGCTGAATACAAATCCAAACCAGAGGCTAACTGCTACTGCTGGAGAAATACCTTATGTCTGGAAATAACAGAAAGGTCACATATAACACAGATCCATGCAAATGTTTTAGATCTTTGTTGAAGCGTGAAGTGGTGAGAGTAGGCACAGCTTTGCTCACCTGGTTCCGTTCCCTCCACCAGACCCGGTGTGGGGCTGTCAGCCCTATCCGAACGCAGCCGATCCACAGGAGCCAGCATACCGTTTTCCCAGGACACGGTCGCCTTTCCAGTTTCTCCATCCATCCCTGCTACTTCCGGCAGTGACACACACCTGGCAGGACACACACAGACTGTGCTGGGGTCCGAAGGTTGCCAGCTTCGTGACTGTTTATGCTTCACGGTTATAACCTATATTTCTAAAGTGACTTCAGGGCTAAAAGAGGCACCAGCAGTAATATTGAAGTGAAACTAAACTAAGGAACCAAAACAATAGTGTTGTTGGAGTAAAACGTTCCCTCACATCCTTTATTTCAGTAGAAGCATTACCTAAAGGAGAACTTCAGAGGCTACTGTAACTGCTAACTCCAACAGATACTCAGCTCTATCTGAGGCTCGCTAAGTCTGCTTCAACATCCTACATCAACACCAATACTTCTCATTACAAGCTAAACAAATTCCATATTTTACCTCTCATTTCCTTCGGTTTTAATCCGCGTCTCCACCACTCATATGTAACTACTGCATTAGCTAGCTGAACTAAAGTGCTTCTGCTAATAACGGTAGCGGAAGTGGGAATTGTGGGATATGAAGTCCCTATTGTAAAAAAAAAAAACAAAAAAACTGTGTTGACATTATCAGACCTGGGCCATGTTTGTTTTTTTGTTTTGTTTTTTATATATTCAGTAGATCATGTACTTGATGTTTCTTTGTGTCTGAATGATTAAGCAGCTGATCAAGCCAATTAAAAAAGAAGTAATGAGTCAATTAATAAAAGGATGGCAAATAAAAAAGAAACTTTGAAACTTCAAATACTTTAAAATGATGCTATAACTATTCCTGGGTTGGCCCCATTCCAGCTAAAAAACTATTTTATTTGAGCAAATTGTCTTATTTGTGATTATTTAAATTTACACTAAAAAAGTGTACGTTAAATTCAATTAAATTCAAAAATACTTTATTAATCCCAAAGGGAAATTAAATGTTGTTGTAGCTCATTATGTAGATTTCTTCAAAGAGCTGTTGTAGATGCTGATGGCTGTGGGCAGGAAGGATCTCCTGTAGCGGTCTGTCTTACAGCAGATCTGAAAAAGCCTCTGACTGAAGACACTCTGTTGTAGGACAGTCTCATGAATAGGATGCTCAGGGTTCTCCATAATGTTCCTTATTTTATGAAGAATCTTTTTTTGCACAATGATCTCCAGAAGTTCCAGATGAGTCCCCAGAACAGAGCCAGCCTTCTTTATCAGCTTGTTGAGCTTTTTTAAGTCCCTGGCTCTGATGCTGCTACCCCAGCAGATGATGGCAGAAGAGATCACACTCTCCACAACAGACTTATAAAAGATATGCAGCATCTTGCTGCAAACACCAAAGGACCTAAGCTTCCTCAAGAAGTACAGTCTGCTCTGTTCCTTCTTGTAGACGGCTTCACAGTTGCATCTCCACTCCAGTCTGTTGTCCAGGTTAACACCGAGGTATTTATACTCCTCCACCACCTCCACTTCTTCTCCCATGATGGAAATAGTTTTTAACTTATTCCTGTTTCTCTTTAGATCTACAATCATCTCCTTTGTTTTAGTCACATTCAAGATTAGATGATTGTTTCCACACCATGCCACAAAGTGGTCCACCAGCTTCCTATACTCAGCTTCTTGTCTATCTCTGATCCACCCCACAACTGCAGAATCATCCGAGTATTTCTGCAGATGACAGGAGTCTGTCTTGTACTGGAAGTCTGAGGTGCACAGAGTGAAAAGGAATGGTGAGAGAACAGTCCCCTGTGGTGCTCCTGTGCTCCTGACTACCTGGTTAGACACACAACCTTCAGTCTCACAAACTGTGGTCTGTTTGTCAGGTAGTCTTAGATCCAGCAGATTGTTGAGGTCTCCACCTGAGTTTTCTGGAGTTTCTGACAAAGTAAATCTGGTTGAATTGTGTTAAATTCACTGGAGAAATCAAAGAACATGATCCTCACAGTGCTGCTGGCTTTGTCCAGATGACAGTGGGTTTGTTGAAGCAGGTGTATGATGGCATCTTCAACTCCAACTCCAGCGATAAGCAAACTGAAGGGGGTCCTGATAGTTTATTGTTTGCTTACTCAGGTGGGCCAACAGGAGTCTCGCTAGGACCTTCATTATGTGGAATGTCAGGGCAACAGGCCTAGAGTCATTGAGGACTGATGGTTGAGTTTTCTTTGGTACTGGAACAAGACAGGAGGTCTTCCACAACACTGGAACCTTCTTCTGGCCCAGGCTAAGATTGAAGAGGTGCTGCAGAATCCCACAGAGCTGCTCTGCACACCCCTTCAGGACTCTAGGGCTGACACCATCTGGACCTGCAGTCTTATTCCGATTCAGTCTCTCCAGTTGCATCTTCACCTGACTTCTTGACATACATAGGTGGAAGGGGGAGGCAAAGGGAGCGTCAACATCTTCTGATATGGTTGAAGGCGAACATGTAGAAGCAGAAGGGTCCATGGCTGAGGTGGAAGATAAAACATTTGAGGTGTGACAGAAAAGTTGTGGGTCAAAGGAGGGTGGGATGGGATGGGATGGTGGGATGTCCGTTTGGCTGTGAGCAGGAGGAGAGGAAGATGCTGAGCTTGTTTCTGAACTGAACCTATAGAAGAATGTGTTCAGTTCATTGGGTCTGTCCAGACCTCCATCGGTCTGATCATCCTTCTGCTTGAAGCCTGTGATCTTCTATATCCCTGACCACACATCTCTAAAACTGGTTGCTGGAGCTTGCTCTCCAGCTTCTTCTTGTACATCTCCTTGCTGTTTCTTATCTTGACTTTAAGTTACTTCTGTATAATTATCAATAATCCCCTGTCTCCCTCTGAATGCCCCGTTTTTCTTGTTAAGCAGGTCCTTCAGGTCACTGGGGATCCAGAGTTTGTTATTGGGGAAGCATCCCGTTCTGGTGGGGATGATGTTATCCACACAGAAGTTTATATAGTCGGTTACACACTCAGTCATCGCATTGATGTCCTCTCCATGTGGCTGGCACAGAGTGTCCCAGTCTGTAGCCTCAAAGCAACATTGCAGGGCTTCTTCAGCTTCCTGTGACCATTTTCTCACAGTCCTCTTTATTACAGGTTGTCTCTGAACAAGGGGCATATATTTCGAGTAGAGAAAAACAAGATTGTGATCTGATTTGCCTAGAGGAGGTCTTGCTGTAGAGATGTATGAGTCCTTGACATTTGCATAAAACAAATCCAACGTTTTGTTTTCTCTGGAAGAGCAGCTGAGAAAACTGTTGAAACGTTGGAAGTGTAGCAAAGAGTGAAGCAGGGTTAAAATCACCAGAAATTGCCACAAACGCATTGGGGTGTTGTGTCTGTGGCCTAGCAACAACTGAGCTGATAGCATCACATGCAGTGTCGGCAACAGCGGCAGGCGGAACGTATACTGTTGCCAAAATAACACTGGTGAACTCTCTGGGTAAATAATATGGACGAAAACTTACTTCAGTTCAATATCTAGACTGCAGAGACGACACTTCACAGTAACATGTCCTGGATGACACCATCTGTTGTTCACAAGTACTGCTAGTCCACCTCCTTTACATTTTTCGTTCCTCTTTAAATCTTTGTCTGATCGTATGGTTAAAAAGCCAGGCAGAGAGACACTGGAGTCGGGGATATGATCCTGCAGCCAAGTCTCAGTAAAACCCATAATACTGCATTCCCGGTACTCTGGCTTGGTCCTTTGTAGGGCTTGGAGTTCATCCAACTTGTTTCCCAATGATCTCACATTGCCCATCATAATCGACGGAAGAGATGGTTTGAACTTCCTCCTTTTCTCTCTTCTTTTTGCTCCTGCTCTGCATCCATGGTGTCTCCTTTTCAACTCATCAGGGATTTGGGGTTGTAGTTGAAGTATTGTTTGAGCTTTGAGATATTAATCAGCTGCTCCCAGTTGTAAGAAACAACCCCATTGCCATGGCAATTCATCATAGGAAATGTCCAAAAGTAGAAAAGTATTAGGCAAAATCCTCCCAGCTGCAAAGCCTCCGACACTGGAGAGGACAGTCATCCAAAAAAAAAAAAAAATCTATTTTTATCTACCATAAGAAGAATTTGAGTTCCCAAAAAAGAATCAATCAGAATGAAAAGTAGCAGATCTACTCCAATCTGCTGCCACCTTGAGCAGCGCAACTCTAGAAATACATACGTTTATCTGTAATATAAAAATATTTCAGTAATTTATAAAAAATGTAGTAATCACATTTATAAACTATTTATTAAGAAGTTAATTTGTTGTGTGTTAAAAGCATATTTAATTATGTCTATACATTTTTTTATCATTATTTCATCACCCGATTTTGCAGCACACCGGGAATTATTTTATGTATCAACCAAGCTCATTTATACACCTGGCAAATTTAAGCCTAAAATTATTTTCATTCTAAATTCCAAATTTCATTCAAATGAGACTGGCATGTTTCAAAAGATAACACAAGAAATTGTCAGTTAACCTCAATTTAGACATTAAATAAGTCTCTATTTACATTTGATTTAAAAATAGCATGTTTAAAATTGTTTATACCCTTTTTCATATTGAAGTCTTTTTAGCCCATGCATTTTGATGACATTATTGTAGTCAAATATATTTATTTATTTAATTTATCTATTTGTAGTTTAATTTAAATGAGCACATGAACCTATGAGTATCTGTTTCACAAATTCTTTTTATGTTGGCTTGTGCTCCTTTTAGCTCTTCATAGTTCTGATAGCTCACCGACAACAAAAGGAGAATATCTGAGCTCCTCTAACGCTGCAGGCCTGTTCCTTCTGCCACCTAGCGGCTGCGAAAGGCAGTGATTTAATAAGCTCATTGGGCATGCGCACCTTTTTTTATAGCGAAAGTTGTAACTGTAGAAGAAAATCTTAACTTTTATGTAACTTAATTAAACATATAAAGTGCTCAATGATTTTATCATATATTTAAAATAATTAATTGGAAAATACAACTAATGATACAAGCATGCTGTGGATAGTTACGCATTTATATTTCCACATGTTCACAACTCCTTCCAATAAATGACTTCCACTGACTGCATAAATAAGTACATTGATGAAATATAGAATTTAAACATTAAAACTTTGTAAATGTCCATTTACAAAGTTTATTGTGTGGTATTCCTTTTGTCATTTTGGACAAAGAGAACTGAAGTAGAATGTTCAGCATCAAGAGGCACAATGACATCAGAGGTGATGACATCACTCTCTGATGCATCAAAGGAATCTTAAAGCATAGATGACATCAAACAGACAGACATTTTCACAAGTGTTCCTACCTTCTATCGAGACAGATCCCTTTTGAGAGAGCTTGTTCGAGAGAACAGAAAATTTGCAGAAACAAAAGACATGGAACAAAAGAAGATGACTACTGACATAGAAGCCTCTAAACTAAATCTTTCATGGGCAGACATGGCTGACCTCAACATCCAAGTCGACTACGATTGTATTATTTTCCCAATGGATGATGACAATGGTAATACCAGTGAGCTTGATCTAACTGAACCAGAGGAACAAACTTCCACAGAATCTGAAATCATGGCAGAAATAGCTCCTTCTACTGGGTTTGAGATCTCCCCCTCAATGGAAGCCCAGCAGGTAACATCTGAGTCTGCTGGATCTGAAATTAACCCAGGAGTGGAAGTTCAGCAGGTAGCAAATTCTTCTACTGGATCTGAAACTCCCCTTTTAGTGGAAGCCCAGCAGGTAACATCTGAGTCTGCTGGATCTGAAATTAACCCAGGAGTGGAAGTTCAGCAGGTAGTAAATTCTTCTACTGGAACTAAAACTCCCCTTTTAGTGGAAGCCCAGCAGGTAACATCTGAGTCTGCTGGATCTGAAATTAACCCAGGAGTGGAAGTTCAGCAGGTATCAAATTCTTCTACTGGATCTGAAACTCCCCTTTTAGTGGAAGCCCAGCAGGTAACATCTGAGTCTGCTGGATCTGAAATTAACCCAGGAGTGGAAGTTCAGCAGGTAGCAAATTCTTCTACTGGATCTGAAACTCCCCTTTTAGTGGAAGCCCAGCAGGTAACATCTGAGTCTGCTGGATCTGAAATTAACCCAGGAGTGGAAGTTCAGCAGGTAGCAAATTCTTCTACTGGATCTAAAACTCCCCTTTTAGTGGAAGCCCAGCAGCTAACATCTCCGTCTGCTGGATCTGAAATTAACCCAGGAGTGGAAGTTCAGCAGGTAGCAAATTCTTCTACTGGATCTGAAACTCCCCTTTTAGTGGAAGCCCAGCAGGTAACATCTGAGTCTGCTGGATCTGAAATTAACTCAGGAGTGGAAGTTCAGCAGGTAGCAAATTCTTCTACTGGATCTGAAACTCCCCTTTTAGTGGAAGCCCAGCAGGTAACATCTGAGTCTGCTGGATCTGAAATTAACTCAGGAGTGGAAGTTCAGCAGGTAGCAAATTCTTCTACTGGATCTGAAACTCCCCTTTTAGTGGAAGCCCAACAGGAATCAAACCCCTCTGCTGACCCCAGGGCTGTCAACTCCATTGAAATCCAACAAGTATGTAACCTGTGCACAGGTTTTGTTCCCATTCCTTGGACCACTGTGGCTGCAGGGTCATCCCACTCACACCAGCAGTCAAACCATTTCCAGGCCCAATACCACAACAGGGAGTGGGCACAAGCCTCTACCCAGTATGGAGCCCCCCGCTACCAATACCCCAGAAGGAGGAGGATGACCCGCCATGCCCCAACTTTTAGGGGTAGTCATAACTCAATGTACATTGAACAGGCTGCCAAACATATTAACAACCTCATGGAGCAGGTGGCTGACCTTAAAAAACAGCTCCAAATTAAAACTTTGGATCTTCAGAAGGAGAGAGAACAAAGAATCACAATTCAGGTTGAATGCACAGCCTACTTGGAAAAGATACAAGAACTGGAAGAAACTTTAGAAAATGAACATCACATTAAAGTTGAATGTGAGCCCAATCAGGAAGACCAGGAAAGATCCATTGTATCGGACACTGAGAGAACCTCAAAACTTCAACACATTCCCAAATCAACAGTTGATGTGAACATTCTTAATGAGCTCAATTTCTTGAAGAGGCAAGCTGAAACACATAACTTGCACTGTGAAAAGCTGGCAGAAACCTTGGTTGAAGAAAAAAAGCTGAGACTGCAATGTGAGGACCAGCTCAAGATTTACCGTGAGCTTGGCACCAAATTCAGGGAACAGGAGCAAAAAATTAAATCTCTACAGAGTCACATTGTAAATCTAACTTTGGAGTTGCAGCTTGCGTCGAAAGATAACGATCATGAAGTGTCCTCCCAAAATAACTCCTCTAATCAAGCTGAGGTCTCAACGCCAACACAGATCTCAACGTCATCAGTGGTCTCAACACCATCACAGGTCTCCAGGCCATCAGAGGTCTCCATACAAATACAGGAGCCCACTTTACCAGGCCACCATGCAAACAGACAGTTTCATACAGGTAGTGGCCCCCACCAGTGCAGAAGACAGCACAGTATAATAGGCATCCATGCAAACCCAGGTCCTCAGTCAAATACTGCAGGCTTGAATGCAAACAGGGAAGTTCCCCCTTACAGAGGCCCCCAGGGAAACCACACAAATGCAGGCCTCCACACAAACCTAGGTCATTACACAATTTCAGGTCTGTACCAAAACCAGGATCTATCCAGAAACCCAGGTTCCCACCCAAACCCAGGCCTATATGCAAATCCAGGCCCACACTCAAACCCAGGCCCATATGCAAATCTAGGCCCATTCGCAAACCCAGGCTTCTATAAAGACCCAGGTCATTACACAAACCCAGGTCCATACCGAAACCAGGGTGTATCCGGAAACCCAGGCTTCTACCCCTATCCAGGTCCATGCCCAAACCCAGGCCTATACACAAATGCCGGCCAGCACCCCAATGCAGGCTTCCACGCAAACAGACTTCCACCTTACAGATCCCCCTAGAGATAAAAGTGGGCATGCATGGGATGAAAAGTATTTGACAAAGCTCCCAAACAACACAAGGGACCCAAGAATCCCAAGAACAAACACATCAACATGGAGGGGTCGTCGGGGAAATAGGAAATATGTCTCTCTCAGCAAAATTGTTTATTTTTAATTTGCCTAATTTTAGCATCATTTATTATTGTGTTTCTCTGAATTAATTAATATTTTTGTATTGCATGTTATTTTGCATATTGCATATTGATTATTTATATCAAAACTATCATAAATGGGGGATTCAGTGTAGTACAGTATCCCTTAAAACATGTATAGCATGCAGAATCTGCACTCTGCATGGAGTTTGTATGTTCTCCTTGTCTATTCGTGGGTTCTCTCCGGGTGCTCCGGCTTACTCCCACAGTCCAAAAGCATAAAGATTAGAAAAAAAAAAGAAAAAGAAAGAAATAGAGAGAAACAAAGACTTTTTGAGTAAAAATTAGAAAAACACTGATAATTATCAAAGAAAATAAAAATTAAATATTAAAAGCTGAAGAACTCTTTTATATTATTTGTATTTATAAATGTAACAGTTAGTATTTGTCAGTGTTGCATCATCCTCCTCTTATGAAGAAAAATAACTATCACTGTTGAAAATATTCTGTTACCTGATTCATTTTAAATTATTTGATTAAAATTTACTGTAATGGCCCACAGAAAAAATCTTTAATTTTATACTTATTTTTTATATTTTGTCAAAATCTTCTTTTTCCTCTGATATTTTCATGTGAAAATATCAGAGGAAGAATGAACATTTTATTTGGTCCACCACTTGAATCTAGGCTCTAGTGTAAATGCAGATAAATGTTAAATCCAGAGAGGAATTCAAATAAAATCATATTCTGATTCATGTGACAAAGCTTCAACAGAGTCTCCATAAGTCATCACTGTCCATACTGATACGCAATGTCTCTTTCAGGAGCATTTTAAATGAGCTTCAGCTCTCTGACTGGAGAGCTCTACACACAATCATCTAACTAACTGAAAATAAAAGAATGCACTAATTTCTGTTTACCACTTTAATACAAAGCCCTTTATTCCTGTATTTTTATAGTAGGCTAATTTATTGATATACTTTGTGGTTGAAAATCCTGTCTGAGTCTTTGATGACAATTTATTTCGCCTACTTCATAGTCTTTTGGTATTATTAACATTGTTTTTTGGAACCTAAAGCAATGACTTTAGAACGAGACTTAACATTAGCTCACACTTGCCTTGAAGAGAAATTAGAAAAGATTAAAAAAAATAGTTAAAAGTTTTTAAAGGAAACAGCAGGTCTTTCTTTGTCCTCCTTTAGCACAACTTGATGGACAATTAATGTCAAGGCTTTCAACAGTATTAAAGATCTCTCTTCTCGAATAACAAGTGGCAGCCTTTAATAATCTCAGCTATTTAAGGACTGAACCATTATTTACTGACAGGTAGTCTTACCAAATTCCATCATCCATCTATATACACATACACTTCAAAAAATACAAATGTATACATATACCATGTACTAATGTTAATTAAATATTTTAACCTAACACTTTATCACCATTATGAAAACACCAAGAACTCATCTATAGAAATCTCCCACACTCTTATCCCATGAGGGTCCAGACACCATTTAAAGGTGTCTGGAAAGCACTTGTCCAAACACCCTGGAGTGGACACAGAAAAGACTGGGGAGTGATCACATTTTATCCAGGGGTTCCTAGGGTAGCACAATAGCTGAATAGTGCAATGGCTGAAATTCCACAAAAAATTGTAGGAGTTGAGGTCCAAACAGTGCAGAAAGATGATCCAATAGAAGGCCTATAGCCTTTACAAAAAAAGACACATGGGTTGGGAATAGGCACAATGACATAGAATTGCTATAAAACCGGAAAAAATGAAAAGGTTTTCATTTGTTTTTATCTTTATTTCTATATTTGTAAAGCACTTTATAAAATCTAACTAAATAAAACAATTTTTGACATTTGCTAGAAATGTAAACATAGATCTCTTTCAGACTGGGCTGATGAGCATTTAAACAATTGCGGAATGAGTTGGGTTTAAATTCCTTCCAAACAAATAAAAGAACAAATAACCTGATAGAAAATAAATGATTAACAAACTTTGACCTTTATGGGTAAGCTGCAATAAACTTTGATGTTTTCATTCCTGATTTAATCCTCTCCTCCTATAAACCATCAACAAGATTTCAAATCCTATCCCTTTAACCAACACGGAGCCAGTGTAGTGATTTAACAAACGCTGTAATGTGACTCATGCTTTTGAGGTATAGAGTAGTGTAAAACAGGGTTATGTACCTGGCCAGACTAAAAGCAGAAACAGAGTAGTGCTCCAGTTATCAGGTTTAGGGAGACAATTACTTTTTTCTCATAGCTTTTTTACCACGATACATCAAATGATTATTTAAATTATAATTTTTTTCTTTACTCTGGTTCACTTGTTCTGACACACGGTTACGCAGATCGGAGGTCACCAAAGTTGCTTTGGTGTGTAAGTTTGCCAAAACAATGTCGGCGAACATTTTGGGGAAAACCTGGTCTGATCCGGAAACACGGCATCCATCCCACTTTGGATGGAGCAGCTCTTCTTTCTAGGAATCAGGCCACATTTATTAGTTCTCCAAAACTCTGACAAACCAGGGTTCAGACCAGGATGCAGGGTCGTAGCTTAACACTCCTTTCTGCAGTTTCTGTACTGCTACCCACCCATTACCCTATTAAGACAGTGTCTCGCCCACGGCCAAAATTAAATAGATTAAAAAATAATCTTAAAGGAGGAAACCATGAAAATCTCATAAAAATAAATACAATCAGACAGAAAATACAAATAAAACAATAAACGTGGCTTACTGAACATAAGATCTCTCTATGTTGTCTTGTACCGTCCACCAGGCCCTTACTCTCAAGTTTAAGATCAGTTCTCAGAGCTTTTATTTGATTTAGAGTTAAATACAGATAGGTTCATTATAGTGGGGGGTTTTAACATTCTTGTTGACACTGAAAGTGATAGCCTAAATATAGCCTTTAATGCTATCTTGGACTCAGTTGGTTTTGCTCAAAACATTAACAAACCTCCCTTTCTTTTGTCTTCATTCTCTGGACCTGGTGCTGACATATGGCATTGAGTGTAAAGAAATAACAATATTTCCTCATAACCCTGTACTGCTGAAGGATTCCTACTTACTCTGGAAAAATAGCCTACTGTTGTATAAAAAGACACTTTGCCAAGCCAGAACAGCTTATTTCTCATCATTAATAGAAGAGAACAAGAATAATCCTAGGTTTCTCTTTAGTACAGTTGCTAAACTTACACAGAGTCATAGCTCTGTTGAGCCATCCATTCCCTTAGCTCTCAGCAGTCATGATTTTATGGGATTCTTCTTAAATAAAATTGATTCTATCAAAATAAAATCATTTGCATATTCCCAAACATGATTACTGCATCCTCAGTAAGTGAGAAAGCATTGGAGATGACTGTAAAATATGCTTTGATCCTGTGGAGCTTCCTGAGTTATCAAAAATATTAGCTTAATCTAAACCTTCAATTTGTATGTTAGACCCAATCCCAACCAAATTATTTAAGGAAGTGTTCCCTCTGATTACCAGCCCCATTTTAGATATGATTAATCTATCCTTAGTAAATGGATATGTACCACAAGCTTTTAAGGTAGCTGTAATTAAACCTTTACTTAAGAAACCTTCGCTTGATCGAGATGACTTGAAAAATTACAGACCTATATCCAATCTTCCATTCTTATCTAAAATTCTTGAGAAAATAGTTGCTAATCAAGTGGGTGAGCATTTACACAGCAATGACCTGTTTGAAGAGTTTCAGTCAGGTTTCAGAGCTCATCATAGCACTGAAACAGCTCTGCTGAAAGTCACTAATGATTTTCTTATGGCCTCAGATAATGGACTTGTGTCTGTACTGGTTCTGTTAGATCTCAGTGCTGCATTTGATACAGTCGATCACAATATTCTCTTAGATAGGCTGGAATATGCTGTAGGGATCAGGGGAAAAGCTCTAGGCTGGTTTAAATCTTATTTGTCTGACAGATTCCAGTTTGTTCAAGTAAATGATAAATCATCTTTAAACTCCAGGGTTAGTTGTGGAGTACCACAGGGTTCAGTACTTGGGCCAATTCTCTTTACTACATATATGCTTCCAATAAGTAAAATTATCAGGCAGCATAGGATACATTTTCACTGTTACGCTGATGATACTCAGCTTTACTTATCCATAAATCCTGATGAACCCAACCAGTTAGATAGACTACAAGCATGTCTTGAAGACAGAAAAACTTGGATGACTTTAAATTTTCTGCTTCTAAATTTAGGCAAGACAGAAGTTGTTGCCTTTGGACCGGAATCTTTGAAAAATAAACTGCTTAGTCAATCACTTAACCTGGATGGCATTAAATTGACCTCTGGTAATAACGTAAAAAACCTTGGTGTTATTTTTGACCAGGACATGTCATTTAAATCCCATATTAAACAGGTTTCTAGGATTTCCTTCTTTCATCTCCGGATCATTGCCAAAATTAGAAATATCCTATCCAGGAGCGACGCTAAAAAACTAGTCCATGCATTTGTTACTTCAAGGCTGGACTATTGTAATTCTTTACTATCAGGATGTCCACAAAATGCAGTTAAAAGCCTTTAGCTGATTCAAAATACTGCAGCAAGAGTTCTGATGAAAATTAAAAAGAGAGATCATATTTCTCCTATTTTAGCTTCCCTCCATTGGCTCCCTGTTAAATCCAGAATAGAATTTAAAATTCTCTTTCTCACAAATAAAGCCCTTAATGATTTAGCTCCATCATACATCAGAAATCTAATTGTTCCATATGTTCCTAACAGGGCACTTCGTTCTCAGGCTGCAGGTTTACTGGTGGTTCCTAGAGTCTCTAGAAGTAGAATGGGAGGCAGATCCTTTAGTTATCAGGCTCCTCTCCTGTGGAACCAGCTCCCGGTTTTAGTCCGTGAGACGGACACCCTGTCTACTTTTAAGGCTAGGCTTAAAACTTTCCTTTTTGATAAAGCTTATAATTAGATGGGTTTAGGTTATCCAGAGCTATCTCTGTAGTTATGTTGCTATAGGCTTAGGCTGCTGGAGGACATAATGACCTCTTTCACTCTCTCTGCTACATCCTCGTGCTACTCTCCAACTTTGAGTTATTTGCTGTTATTTCAGCTTTTAACTCTATGTTCTATCTCTGTTTTTTCTCTTTCTAGCAGCTACATCTGAGCTGGCTTTGTGTTTAGCTGTGGCACCTTCCTGGAGGGGGACATCAGCCAAGCTGCTTACTTCCAACAACTTAATGCTCACCTTATACAGATAATACACTTAGCCCTGTCTTTCAGTGTTTAACCCTGTCTCTCTCCTAGACATAGCTACTGGCTGAGCTTCTACTGTGACTAACTGTATGTGCTCTCTTTCATACTCTAGACTTGAAAACAGTATTTAGTTTGCACAACTCTGTCTGAGATCAACCTGAGTCAGTTCATGTCTTCTGGTATTTATGCAGATGTTTGCAGCTGGATTCAGCTTATGTTTCTAAAGGAATCATTGAATCACTGAATATTATATAAAAACTACAGCTACAACTACAGATGTGTTCTAAAACCTTTTCATTTTGTGGCTCTTTCATGGTGTTGGTAAGGACTCTGGCCGCAGCATTGAGGATGAGCTGAAGCAGCCACACTGATTTTTTTAAAGATACCTTCATAGACCTCTGTTCTGTTTTAGAGCTCAGATTAGCTGAAGGAAACAACTGTCTTAGTCTTCTTTGCTGAATACGGTTGTGCTACAGCAGCATTTCTGGTGCGTTCCATTAACCTTGGAAGTCGGAACTGGGAAGTTGGAGTTTACGTCATCTCTGAGTTATAGTGTTCTAGTTTCCTGCTTTCATACCAACACTGCATTCACACTAACATCACGTCTTATTAAGAGTAGTCAGTTGTACATGTACAACTGATTACATGTACATAAAAATACAGAACTACTGAAAACAGACACAGTAAGAAAGTTTTATACGATTGATGCGAGTAGCAGCCATCTTGAATGTGGAAGTCATGTTGCTCCTGTTGGTCTGACTTTCTGAATAAACTGTCATTGGTTCAGCCGTTCCTCCAGTTAATAAGCAGTGAGGCGACACTGGAGCTGGAAGTCAGTGACATTAAGAAATTTCTTACTTTTCCTAATTGGTCTGCTTAATAAAAGCTTTCACTGGGGAAGGAGGGAAGAGGTCTGGGCATGCCTATTTCCAGCTTTATAATCTGGCCTTAGTGACATGACAGTCATCCGACTGTTGGGTAAGGTTAGAGCTAGTGTGTGAAAATGAACAATGCCAACCTCTCTCCACACACAGCTGGGGCTTTGGAGGTAATGGAGAGTGGCATCAGTTGGGGAAACAAGCCCTGGTCTGAGTACCTAAGAGTTGGAGTTGTCCCCATGTCTAAGAGTTTCACCTCTCTGCAGCATCGGGTTCCCTGACGGTCAGATCAGACTGGTATCTGTCTTTATGCACCAAACAGTGATTCAGATTTCCCAGCCCTCGTGAAGTCTCTGGGTGGTGTCCTGAAAAAGGTAACACATGGGGATTCCTGGGGGACTCCTGGGTACTTGCCCATGTGGGCAATAGCAGAGTCAGCTAGAAGAGTATATTTATGAGAAATGGCATCTCTGATCTGAATCTGAGCTGCTTTGTGTTGTCGTAGAACAGCAAATTAGACCTTTACCCCCCAGCCTTTTGGACAAAGCTCTTTGCTCCACAGTCCTTCTACATACAGACTGTCAGCTATGGTCACTGGAAATGTGTCATGACATGAAAAAACAAGATTCCAGAAACAAGACTCTAAAATGAGCTTCTTCCTAATACTATTAGGATTAAGCCGTAGGGATAGGGCGAGGAGCTCTGTTCACCAGATATTCAGGAGTTAGTCTGATTGCGATGATCAAATTGCTCCAGTAAAAATTTGTATTAAAACATTAAGCAATGCACAAAAATCTGGTAAAACTGGTAATTAAGTTCTGGAAAATTTTATTCGAATTCAGACCTTATTAGTCATAAAGTGACTCTGTTGAGTAAGCTGCCTCTACATCAACACTGTCAATCAGTAACCTTGTTATCACTATATTTTCCAAAGCTTTCACTGGGATGAATCATTATCTCTGTATTTTAGTTATTCTGACTCCTTATGCTTATCATAACCCACTAAAACCCTCTAACAGTAGGACATCTAAAGTCTGGACACCACAGCTCACTGTAAGTAGAAATTCATGTATGAAAAACATCTGTGTATGTTTTACTTCGAAAAATACATTCATGCACATTTCATTGCCTAAATGCATTTGATTTATTTCAAACATTAGACCAATTTAAAATGATTTTGTGTAACTCTTTTTGGACCATTTGAAACATTAGAAACAAAACAACTTTGAGACAAATTAAGGTCACATTTCATATAAATAAAAACTTTAGAAACGTCAGATGACTAATATATTTTTTAACTTTTATTCTTTATAATAATGTTATTTTTAACAACTTCTACTGGATGAATCCTGCTGTTTTTGCCAAAGGCACACAGGCGTCCTTCCTGAGCATGTTTGTAGATAACCCTTCGTGGTTCAGCCGAGCTAAAGCTCCCGCAGTGTCAAATACTCCAATGCAGCCGCGATTACATGTTGGTCAATAGGTTAATATCGGTTCAGTGACTTTTAATCATGAGGCTTTGAAAGCCTTACCTCCAAAACTCTGAAAGGAAATGCTTACTTGTCAACTAGTATAAAATTATCTTTGTGACATTTATTAATTTCTCTGAGTGATTATCAGTTTCTTCCAGTTTATAAAATGCTGACATGTTACTGTCAGGTTAATTTTTTCATTATTCTAAATGCTCTGTTTAAGTACTTTATATACAGCTTAAGTCATATCTATGTGCACTAAATAAAAGGACACATACGCGTTTAATCTCACTGTCAGACATTAAAACAGACAAAATTCTTCCTGTTTTAGGTCAGTTTGAATAACCATACCTTTTCTTTTTTCCCGAATAATCAGCAACACAATTTTTTTTTTTACTTCAAATTCAGAACTTTATATACATCTTTTTAGTATTTGGTATAATTGCTATATAAACTGTATGATTTCAGTCAGATGTTTTGGCTTCCTTACACAAGCTTTTCACAAAGTTGGTGAAATTTTGGTCGATTCCAACTTTGGTCCATTTCTTCAACTGGCGTAAAACTGAATCAGATTTGTAGGTTGCCTTGCTTACGCTCACCTTTTTAGTTATGCCCGCACTTTTTTTTATAGGACTGAGATCAGAGTGATGGCCACTCCTTTAAATTAGCTTTGTTGTCCTTAATTTGGCGGAATGTCCATTTTCTATTTGGAAGACACATTTCTGTCCAATCTTTAACTTCCTGGCTAATGTCTTGAAATGTGTCTTCAGTGTTTCCACACTTGGTTTCATCAGGCTGCAGGACATGTCTACAAAAAATAAGGCTTCATCCCTGAGTGCAAAGTTTGATTTGGCTTTTAATGGTAAATGGACTGAATTTCTATAGCGCTTTTCCAATCAAATTGACCACTCAAAGCACTTTGCACTAGAAACACATTCACTCAATTGCATCCACAAACACACACATTCATTCACCAATATGCGGATGGGTAGGCAACTTGAGGTTCAATGCCTCAGAACCCAATGAGAAGCTGGAATCGAACCAACAACTTTCAGATTGAAAGACAGCTACCCTTCCCAATGAGCAGCAGTCACTTTAGCAGTAATGGCCTTTTTGCTCTCTGTGTGCCCTTTTACTCCATGTCAGTACAGGAACTGTTTCACTGCAGAGAGTTTCTTACCACCTTGAACCAGCATCTTCACAAAGGTTTTTGCTTTGTGTTCAGGGTTGGTCACACAGGGAGGCAATGTGTTTGAGGGCTAGTAATAAACTGAACTTGTCTGCAGTGTATGCAGTTGAATTGACTTTTATATTTCTGCATAAAGATTAGATTTAAAATATAAAAATAAATAAATAAATTGAATTAATCTGAATCAAGGGCAGAGTGATCTGAGTATATGGACAATTCTGAATTTAAAGAAAGTCATAGCAATTCTATTTTAAAAATAAAATTTTTTCTGGCATTTAGCAAATGCATATCAGTCTGGGAATCCTAACTGGCCTAAAACATGATGCAAAATTGCATTAAAAAAGGGGGAAAGTATTCATTGACTGTTTACCAAGTATGTCTTTCACGACCCTTGCCTTAATTTCAGATGAAGCTGATCTGTTGCTGGGGTGCTTCGCTCATGCTCATCCTTGTTCCCAGCTACTGTCAAGCTGGCAACATCTTAGTCATTCCTACTGAAGGAAGCCACTGGATCAGCATGGAGATTCTTCTTAAAGTGCTGCACTCCAGAGGCCATATTATTACCATTGTGCGTTCCAGCAAAAGTTGGCATATCAAGGATAGATCCTTATAATACAGCACTTTCACGGTTTCTGTGGAAAGGAGTTTTAATAAAGAATACACAAAAAAACTCATATCAGAGTTTATCAAATTTCAAAGGGGCTTTACTTTTGGCCAGATTTCTCCACATGATAAAATCGTTGAGGTTCACAGAACTGTAAATTCATCTCAGCCGTGTTGGATGACACAGAGCTGATGGGGACATTAAACAAGAGCAAGTTTGACCTGGTCCTTACTGACCCATGCTGGGGAAATTGAGCTAGTTTTGCAAAATATCTAAACCTTCCTCTAATTTATAATGTCCGCTGGTTAAATCCTGAAGAAGCTGATTTCACTGTCGCTCCTTCACCCATATCCTATATTCCTAGAACATTCTCCGGCTACGCTGATAAAATGAACATTTTTCAGAGAACCAAAAACATGATTTTATATCTGAGCAACCAGATGCAAAGTGCATTAGTGAGTAAACTGGTATACCAGCCACTGTGTGAAAAATATCTTGGATCTGATTGGGACTTTGATTAGATAAAGACTGGTGCGGACATTTTGCTGATGAGAACTGATTTTGTGTTTGACTATCCACTTCCCACAATGCCTAATATTGTGTACATTCAATTCAATTCAATTCAGTTTTATTTATATAGCGCCAATTCACTACACATGTCGTCTCAAGGCACTTCACAAAAGTCAGGTACATACATTACAATTAATCCTAACCATTGAACAGTGCAGTCAGATTCAGTTATTTATTCAAATTGGATAAAAAGGTTTTCTGTCTAAGGAAACCCAGCAGATTGCATCCAGTCAGTGACTTGTAGCATTCACTCCTCCCAGATAAGCATGTAGAGACAGTGCACAGTCACTGGCGTTGACTTTGCAGCAATCCATCATACTGAGCATGCATGTAGCGACAGTGGAGAGGAAAAACTCCCTTTTACAGGAAGAAACCTCCAGCAGAACCAGGCTCAGTGTGAGCGGCCATCTGCCACGACCGACTGGGGGTTAGAGAGAACAGAGCAGAGACACAAAGAGAACAAAGAAGCTCTGATCCAGGAGTACTTTCTATGGGAAGGAAAAGTAAATGTTAATGGATGTAGCTCCTTTAGTCGTTTCACCTAGAAAGAAGGAACAGATAAACTCTGAGCCAGTTTTCAAGGTTAGAGTCTGAAAGAGAGCACATAGAGTTAGTCACAGTAAAAGCTCAGTCTGTAGCTATGTCTAGGAGAGAGAAAGGGTTAAACACTGAAAGACAGGGCCATGTGGATCATCGGTAGAGGGTGAGCATTAAGTTGTTGCCAGCAGAAGCTCGGACGATTCCCGTCTCCAGAAAGGTGTCACAGGTAGACACAGAGTCAGGCCAGGTGTAGCTTCTAGGAAGAGAAAAGAGAGAGAACAAAGTTAAAAGCTGAAATAACAGCAAATAATGCAAAACTGGAGAGTAGTGTGAGAATGTAGCGAAGAGGGTGAAAGTGGTCATTATGTCCTCCAGCAGCCTAAGCCTATAGCAGCATAACTACACAGACAGTTTCAGTTCAGATTACTTAGTTAGACAGCGCTTATTTACAACAATGTCGTCTCAAGGCACCCCACAAAGGGTCCCACTGAGGGTCATTGTTATACTAAAAACCACAAGGATTGGGATACCTCTCTCTGCCAGACTAATTATAACCATTGGAAAAATGAAGGGGTCATACAGGTAGCAGAAATGGAGGGTGTGTTTGCACCTCAACCATAACTGAGCCGGTTTAGGCTAAACCTGACTCCCCCTTACTACATCCATCATAAACTAAGCCACTCTAACTATAAGCTTTATCAAAAAGAAAGTTTTAAGCCTAGCCTTAAAAGTAGACAGGGTGTCCGCCTCACGGACCAAAACCCGGAGCTGGTTCCACAGGAGAGGAGCCTGATAACTAAAGGATCTGCCTCCCATTCTACTTCTAGAGACTCTAGGAACCACCAGTAAACCTGCAGTCTGAGAACGAAGTGCCCTGTTAGGAACATATGGAACAATCAGATCTCTGTTGTATGATGGAGCTAGATCATTAAGGGCTTTATATGTGAGAAGGAGAATTTTAATTTCGATTCTGGATTTAACAGGGAGCCAATGAAGGGAAGCTAAAACCGGAGAAATATGATCTCTCTTTTTAATTTTCATCAGAACTCTTGCTGCAGCATTTTGAATTACAATAGTCCAGCCTTGAAGTAACAAATGCATGGACTAGTTTTTCAGCGTCGCTCCTGGATAGGATATTTCTAATTTTGGCAATGTTCCGGAGGTGAAAGAAGGAAATCCTAGAAACCTGTTTAATATGGGATTTAAATGACATGTTCTGGTCAAAAATAACACCAAGGTTTTTTACTTTATTAATTTAATGCCATCCAGGTTAAGTGATTGACTAAGCAGTTTCTTTTTTAAAGATTCCGGTCCAAAGACGACAACTTCTGTCTTGTCTGAATTTAGAAGCAGAAAATTTAAAGTCATCCAAGTTTTTATATCTTCCAGACATGCTTGTAGTCTATCTAACTGGTTGGGTTCATCAGGATTTATGGATAATAAAGCTGATTATCATCAGCGTAACACTGAAAATTTATCCTATGCTGCCTGATAATTTGACCTATTGGAAGCATATATATATTAAAGAGAATTGGCCCAAGTACTGAACCCTGTGGTACTCCACAATTAACCCTGGAGTTTAAAGATGATTTATCATTTACATGAACAACCTGGAATCTGTCAGACAAAAAAGATTTAAACCGGCCTAGAGCTGTTCCCCTGATCCCTACAGCATATTCCAGCCTTTCTAAGAGAATATTGTGATCGACTGTATCAAATGCAGCACTGAGATCTAACAGAACCAATACAGACATAAGTCCATTATCGGAGGCAATAAGAATATCATTAGTGACTTTCAGCAGAGCTGTTTCAGTGCTATGATGAGCTCTGAAACCTGACTGAAACCCTTCAAACAGGTAATTGCTGTGTAAATGCTCACCCACTTGATTGGCAACTATTTTCTCAAGAATTTTAGATAAGAATGGAATATTGGATATAGGTCTGTAATTTTTCAAGTCATCTCAATCAAGCGAAGGTTTCTTAAGTAAAGGTTTAATTACAGCTACCTTAAAAGCTTGTGGTACATATCCATTTACTAAAGATAGATTAATCATATCTAAAATGGGGCTGGTAATCAGAGGGAACACTTCCTTAAATAATTTGGTTGGGATTGGGTCTAAAGTACAAGTTGATGGTTTAGATGAAGCTATGGGAGGGTTTCACTGTAAACCTGCAGAACCACTATGAGATAGCAGCTTTTGCTAAATTGCCTCAGAAAGTCATCTGGAGCTATAGTGGCAGCAGACCATCCACGTTGGGTAACAACACTTTACTAGTTGACTGGATGTCACAAAAAGACCTTTTAGGACATCCAAAGGTAAAGCTATTTGTGGCTCATGCAGGAACAAATGGAGTCCAAGAAGCCATTTATCATGGAGTCCCAGTACTGGGGTTGCCCTTGTTTTTTGACCAATATGACAATCTGTTCCGGCTACAAGAGAGAGGGGGAGCTAAGATTCTTACCCTGACTAGAGTGGACAAAGATGACAACTTACAACATACAAGAAGTCCTGAATGAGTCGTCCTACAGAATGAGCATTCAGAGACTGTCCAGACTGCACAGAGACCAGCCAATAAAGCCTATAGATAAAGCCCTGTTCTGGATAGAGTTTGTAATGAAGCACAAAGGTGCTGCTCACCTGAAAGCAATGTCCTATGCAATACCCTGGTATATCTACCACTCTGTAGATGTAGTTCTCTTCCTAGCAGGAGCAGTGCTGCTCATGCTCCTGGCTGCTGTCATGTTTATCAGGTGTTTATGTAAATCAGCATGCAGGGGTAATGTAAAACATGACTAGTGTTGGAAGAGATAAACAGCAGATATTGCTGCATTTCATATGTCTGACAACTTTATTAAAGTGTTAGTTTGGGTGCAAGAGAAATCAAGCGTTCTAATGGTGCATTCTCTCTGTACTCTGAAGTCAGATTTTCTGTTCACCAATGTTTGATCATTTGAACCAACTGCTTTGGAGATCACAGCTGGATCAGCCTCACAAACCATATAGATTAATGTTACTAGATTAGAGTTTCTGTTATTTTAATTCTGTAACTGTAGTTGCAAAAAATGTATTGTATTGCAGACATAAACCGTTTTTAATGAACGATTTTCATTGGATGTCACAAAGCTTGATTGTTTTTCAGTTTTCTTTCTGCTTCATTTTGGTATGAGAATGACAGGGACTGTATCTTTCTAAATGTTGGGTGGATGCTGTAGTATCTTTCAACTGCAATTCTGGATGGAAGCTCCGGCCCCGTATTCACAAAGATTCTCAGAGTCTTGTCAGAGAGCTCCAGTCTTAGCTTAAAAAATATTGGCAAGGACTGCTAGCTTAAGAGTGATTCAGTTCACTGCTTGGAGTGGAAATACTGAACTGAACAGGAGCAGAGCCTGCTGGTGGAGGAAAGAGAGGAGTGTTGAAAGGTAGATTTGGTCCTGGGATCACGGTGCGAACAAACAGGCATTCCCTGCAGATAAATGCATTGTTCTCTCTGCTTTCAGCACCAGCCTGGAATGTGAGCAGCTCTGGTACCTGCTGCATTCAGAAGCTAGAGAGGAGATAGCAGCACACCAGAGAACGTCTCCACAGACGGGGAGCGCTATGGATGACCATTTAGGCTGAGGCTTCTGATATCATGAACAATATAACAAATTCTTATTCCCCTCATTTACATCTTCCTACTATGTATATAGTGCTTAGATTATTGTACTGTCGTCTAGAGTTTGTATATATATATATATTTATTTATTTATTTATTTTTTTCAGGTTTTTCCAAATTTATTTGTCAAACATTTTACAGTCTGTAAATAATTTTGTACTATATTGTTTGAAATTTTGTTCACTTTTATTCATGGTTATTTATTATTGTTTTTATTATCTATTGTCCACTTTTAGGGCTAGGCCTAAAACTTTCCTTTTTGATAAAGCTTATAGTTAGAGTGGTTTAGTTTATCCTGAGCTATCTCAGTAGTTATGCTGCTATAGGCTTAGACTGCTGGAGGACATAATGATCACTTTCACTCTCTCTGCTACATTCTCATACTACTCTCCAACTTTGAGTTATTTGCTATAATTTCAGTTTTTAATTTTATGTTCTCTATCTGTTTTTTTCTTTCTAGAAGCTACATTGAAAACTTGCTCGGAGATTATCTGCTTAGCTGTCTTTCTCTCCTAGATGAAGCCTCTAAAGGAGCTACAACCATTAATGTTTCCCCTTTCTTTCCTATAGAAAGTACTACTGGATTAGTGCTTTTGTATTCTTTTTGTGTCTCTGCTCTGCTCGGTCAAACCCCCAGTTGGTCGTGGCAGATGGCCGCTCAAACTGAGCCTGGTTGTGCTCGAGGTTTCTTCCAGTTGAAAGGGAGTTTTCTTCTCCACTGTTGCTACATGCATGCTCAGTATGTGGGATTGCTGCAAAGTCAATACAATCGACTGTCCACTGTCTCTACATGCTCATCCAGGAAGAGTGAATGCTGCAAGTCACTGACTCGATCCAATCTGCTGGGATTAATTGTAATGTATGTACCTGACTTGAAATCTGTATGATTCGATTGAATTGACTTTGTAAAGTGCCTTGAGACAACATGTGTTGTGAATTGGCTCTATATAAATAAAACTCAATTGTATTGAATTGAATTTAATTATTTATTTATCCTTCTTAACATTACCTTACTAGAGGTGCAACTTTCTGCCACTGAAACTGTTTAATTTTGCCCTAGGTGGATGATAAAGTTTATCTTTTTTCTATATTAATAGTTGTATGATTGTTTTACTCAAGGGTGGATCCCTCTGCCGTTGATCCTGTAGCATTTTATTAATTCACTATTGTTTGGGAAATATCTCTCCTGTCTCTCGGTCTTTCCGCCATCTTGCCTGCTTAAGACACTCTTGAGCTCACTAAATGTCCTCCTCACTACTCTTAACATCTCCTCACATTAGGAGCTCTCTTAAGGCATAAGATGCTTTGTGAATAACTTACCTAGGGAGAATTCTAAGAAAAATCTTAGAATGTCAGAAATTCTGAGATTTCTCTCAGAATGACATCTCTAGGAGCTACTTTTAGTCTTAGGATCTTTGTGAATACAGGCCCAGAAAATTTTAGACCCATTTCTTTTCCTCAAATATCTGGAAAATAATGGAAAAAAAGCATTATATAGATAATCATAATCGATTAACATATTAGTTTAATATTAAATGGTATGTATTCAATTCAATTCAATTCAGTTTATTTATATAGCGCCAATTCACAACACATGTCGTCTCAAGGCACTTCACAAAAAGTCAGGTACATGCATTACAATTAATCCAAATCACTGAAAAAGGTGCAGTCAGATTCTTTTTTTTATTCAAATTGGATAAAAAAGTTTTTCTATCTAAGGAAACCCAGCAGATTGCATCCAGTCAGTGACTTGCAGCATTCACTCCTCCGGATGAGCATGTAGAGGACAGTGGACAGTCACTTGGCGTTGACTTTGCAGCAATCCCTCATTACTGAGCATGCATGTAGCGACAGTGGAGAGGAAAAACTCCCTTTTAACAGGAAAAGGAAAACCTCTAGCAGAAACCAGGCTCAGTGTGAGCGGGGCCCCTGCCACGGGGGCCGACTGGGGGGGGTTAGAGAGAACCAGAGCAGAGACACCCCAAAGAGAACAAAGAAGCTCTGATCCAGGAAAATACTTTTAAAGGGGAAAGGAAAAAGTAAATGTTAATGGAAGTAGCTCCTTTTAGTCGTTTCACCTAGAAAGAAGGAACAGATAAACTCTGAGCCAGTTTTCAAGGTTAAGAGTCTGAAAGAGAGCACATAGAGTTAGTTACAGTAAAAGCTCCTTCAGTAGCTATGTCTAGGAGAGAAAAGGGTTTAAACACTGAAAGACAGGGCCATGTGGATCATCGGTAGAGGGTGAGCACCAAGTTGTTTTGCCAGCAGAAGCCGGGGCGATGCCCCTCTCAGATAGTTGTCACAGGTAGACACAGAGTCCGGCCAGGTGTAGCTTTCTAGGAAGAGAGAAGAGAGAGAACAAAGTTTAAAAATGAAAAACAGCAAAAAAAAAAAAATTGAAGAGTAGTGTAAAAAGTAGCGAAGAGGGTGAAAGTGGTCATTATGTCCTCCAGCAGCCTAAGCCTATAGCAGCATAACTACAGAGATAGCTCAGGATAACCTAAGCCCACTCTAACTATAAGCTTATCAAAAAGGAATTTTTAAGCCTAGCCTTAAAAGTAGGACAGGTGTCCGCCTCACGGATTTAAAAACGGGAGCTGGTTTCCCAGGAAGGAGCCTGATAAAAAAGGATCTGCCCCCCCATTCTACTTCTAGAGACTTTAGGAACCACCAGTAAACCCTGCAGTCTGAGAACGAAGTGCTCTGTTAGGAACATATGGAACAATCAGCTCTCTGATGTATGATGGAGCTAAATCATTAAGGGCTTTATATGTGAGGAGGAGAATTTTAAATTCTATTCTGGATTTAACAGGGAGCCAATGAAGGGAAGCTAAAGTAGGGGAAATAGTCTCTTTTTTTAATTTTTTCATCAAAACTCTTGCTGCAGCATTTTGAATCAGCTGAAGGGTTTTTTAACTGCATTTTGTGGACATCCTGATAGTAAAGAAAAATTACAATAGTCCAGCCTTGAAGTAAAAAATGCATGGACTAGTTTTTCAGCATCAATCCTGGACAGGATATTTCAATTTTTGGCAATGTTCCGGAGATGAAAGAAAGGAAATCCTGGGAAACCCTTTTAATATGGGGTTTAAATGACATGTCCTGGTCAAAAAAAACACCAAGGTTTTTTACTTTATTATCGGAGGTCAATTTTAAGCCATCCAGGTTTATGGATTGGCTAAGCGTTTCTTTTTAAAAACTCCGGGCCCAAAAAATGACAACTTCTGTCTTGTCTGAATTTAGAAGCAGAAAATTTAAAGTCATCCAAATTTTTTATGTCTTCAAGACATGCTTGTAGTCTATCTAATGGTTGGGCTCATCAGGATTTATGGATAAGTAAAGCTGAGTGTCATCAGCGTAACAGTGAAAATTTTTTCTATGCTGCCTGATAATTTTACCTATTGGAAGCATATATATAGTAAAGAGAATTGCCCAAGTACTGAACCCTGTTGGTACTCCACAATTAACCCCTGGAGTTTAAAGATGATTTATCATTTACATGAAAAACTGGAATCTGTCAGACAAATAAGTTTTAAACCAGCCTAGTGCTGTTCCCTGATCCTACAGCAATTTCCAGCCTTTCTAAGAGAAATTTTATGATCGACTGTATCAAATGCAGCACTGAGATCAAACAGAACCAGTACAGACACAAGTCCATTATCTGAGGCAATAAAAAATATCATTGGTGACTTTCAGCAGAGCTTTTTCAGTGCTATGATGAGCTCTAAAACCTGACTAAAAACTTTTCAAACAGGTCATTGCTGTGTAAATGCTCACACTTTTGATTAGCAACTATTTTCTCAAAATTTAGATAAGAACGGAAATTTGGATATCGGTCTGAATTTTTTTAAGTCATCTCGATCAAGCAAAGGTTTCTTAAGCAAAGGTTTTATTACAGCTACCTTAAAAGCTTGTGGTACATATCCCTTTACTAAGGATAAATTAATCATATCTAAAATGGGGCTGGTAATCAGAGGGAACACTTCCTTAAATAATTTGGTTTGGGGGTGGGTCTAACATACAAGTTGAAGGTTTAGATGAAGCTAATATTCTGAAACTCAGGAAGCTCCACAGGATCAAAAACAGTCCAAAACACAGATCAGGTTCTACAGTTTTTTCCCCAATGTTTTCTCACTTGTTGAGGATGAAGTAATCATCTCTGGGAATTGTCAAAGATTTTCTTCTTTAAAAAATCAAATTTTTTTTGGAAGAATCCCATAAAATCATGACTGCTGAGAGCTAAGGGAATGGATGGCTTAACAGAGCTATGACTCTGTGTAAGTTTAGCAACTGTACTAAAGAGAAACCTAGGATTATTCTTGTTCTCTTCTATTAAGGATGAGAAATAAGCTGTTCTAGCTTGGTGTATCAAAATATCAACATGGTTTTTGAAAAGTTAGGATTACTAATGACCTAACATTGTGTTAAGGGCATAAAATCAGGAGAGCCCAAGTAAATAAAGAAAATGTAGTTGCTGCATTTTTTGATATAAAGAAGCATATGACATGATGTGGGTTGAAGGATTAGTAAGGACATTCTGTAACATGGGCATTAGAAAGTTAGAATTGGTCAAAAATTGTCAGGAAAGTATGTAGTAGAAAATGGAACCCCACAAGGGAGAAGTATAAGTCCATTATTGCTTTCTATAATGATGGATTATATATTTAAATACATTGATAAAGAAATTGGTTGTTTACTTTTTACAGATGATGGAGCCATATGGAAAAAGTGTAGAAATTTACTATAGAAGCTGAGATAATTAGAACAGAGAAATAGGTCTTTCAGTGGGGATCTAAATTCTCAGTTGAAACAACAAAAGTTATGGTGTTTACACAGAAAAGAATTAGAGAGGAAATTAAGTTACAATTAAATCATATGGAATATACAGTACATATACAGAAAGTGATAAAGAACTTTGAAATGAATTTACGCAGGATTGATTAAGTCAAATATGGATTATGGAAGTATGATTTATGGTTCAACAGCAAAGACACATCTGAAATAACAAGACATTATACAACAGCAAGCATTATAGTACCTGTGACACACTTTTCCCACAAATGCAGAAACTGAAAGAAAACATATTAATATTGAAGGAATTGGGCAGTAAATGACATGATATTAGGACTGAAGACGTGATTAAAGGCAATTGTGACACAAAATAAGCATATTTCAATGTTAAATTTTGCAAGTCCAAAAACACCCGGAAATGACGTGAAAGGGGAAGTCTCCGGTCATTCATTGTGTGAGCTTCAATGATAAGCAGTTCAGGTAGAAGCCAACTTGCGTTAAGAACAGCGTTAATATGGTGAAACGGTGCATTGCTGGTGGTGGCAGCAATACTACGACAGCAGCTGTCAGTCTGCATTATTTTTTTTCTGAAGTGAAAAGAACAAAAGCTACCAGGATCAGACCTGGAAATATTTTTTTTTTTTTAGATTTACACAGACTTATATTTATATATTTAAATAAACCTCCGGTTGTTTCACCCAGTGCCATATATTTACCGTAAACCTGGATTTAAACTGCATCTGGTTCAGTGTTTTGTTCTAGAATGTGTGAGTACACTGAGTGCAGCGAAGCTTTATTTGTTGCTTTATTTGGTGCATTTAATGTTTAATTGCTCGGTTTATAATACGTTAGTTAACACAGTAACTGATCCAATTGATCTAATGTTAACAACTGCTAATATATACACATGCATATATAAATATATGTGTGTATTTATTAATATAGTGAGATCTAGTTTGTCTTTAGTGAATCATTTTAAAAATCCAGATGTTGTGCTCGTTCTGTTTTTTGGTGGTGCGGTATAATTCATGCATATTGACTCCATCCGTGCTCTGGCATCCGACAAAAATAGACTTTAGATGGCCGTTTGGATGTTGCAGCACTTGTGCTCTGCCATCTGATGAAAGGTGACTTTCTGCTCCTGACTCTGCAGCGTCTCTCTGATAGTGACTGAAATATATCTAAAGAAATATCAGATTCTTCGTTGCTGTCTGTGTTGCTGGCCATTGTAGCAGCAATCATTTTTTTCCTTTCCATACATGTAATTGGACTTATCATGAAAATTCCATGTCACAGGCAATTTTAGACTTACAGGAGCATTTAAAACCACCCCGACAGCAGCACACGAGGCAGAAATGGGACAAATGCTTTTAGATCTAAAAAGAACACAGTTGGCAATAAATTATTGGTTAAATTTACAAGGTAATAAACCTCATCATCCAACTATTGAAATCTTAAATCCATGCTGGATGAAAGAGAGACAGGAAGTTTCAGATGGGTTATTACAAAAATAACAGAGGAATTTCAAGTATATATTTTAGAAATAAGTCATATGTTTTCTGTTTAGCTTTTATTTGAAGCTTAGGCAGCAAATATATACAAATTATTCAATTTAATTTTTTTTAAGAAAGCAAATAATAGAATTTGATTATATAGTATGCATGTAAATACACTAGAGAAATTAAACCATTGGATGAACTACACTTGATACCAGTTGATGGCGGTAATGCGCACCTTGTGTTTTTCTGCCAACCGCCAATAAACTCCAGAAGAAGAAGAGTTGTGAACGTACCGTATGGGGGCGGGGCTTACGTTTGAACGTCTAGCGGGTACACGGATGGAGGACGTGTTGTGTTTCTGTTAGCTAGTTATGCTTTGACTTATAGCTTAATGCTAACTGGGTTAAAGCAAGTCGTTACATTTATGTTTAGGGATGCTTGAGGTTGTTACGAAGGATTGTTCTGTAACTTAACGTCTTTGGTTGGTAGGTATGAACACTGGTAATGTAGCTAATAGTTGAAGAGCATAGCTGTTAGCTAGGTTGCTATTTTAGCTATCATTGTGTCTCAGGAAATAACTGCATTCAGATGGCAACACATTGAAGTTGCATCTGGAACCGTCTCCTTCATGTATACTGTTTCTTCGAACAGGTCGAAGCTTTTTTGCACCATAAAATGCCTATTCGAGCATATTGCACGATCTGCTCGGACTTCTTTGATCACGCCAGAGATGTGGCTGCCATTCACTGCGGGCATACTTTTCACTATGACTGGTAACAGGATTTCAACCATCCACATTCAACACTCTTTTCCAAATCTTTCAGCAATTTCTATGTGTCTCTAAAAATATTTTCCTCATTTCTTTTAGTCTTCTTCAATGGTTCCAGACTGCTCCTACGAAAACCTGTCCTCAGTGTAGGAAACAGGTGCTATAACGAAACATCAGCACACAGAAATAAAGAAAAAAAGAGCCTGATCTGAACCAGGTTCTCACACATATTACTAAATAACTTAAAGGCATTTTTTCTGTCTGTAGGTCAGCACCAGGCACATCATCAACAAACTGTTTTTTGACATTGGGGGAGAGGGGGAGGAGGGCTCTGCAGACCCAGAGAGCTTACAGGTAACAACTTTCCAGTTCAATTCAAAAGAACATGTTGTTGGTTGATATGTTTAGAATATGTTTAAAATTGTGCTAGTTCTTAGTTTTGATGCATTTAATGAATAGAGGGAAAAAAATTCCAATTTCAGGATTTGACCTGGCAATCACAGTTGGCTAGTGAGATCAAGGGAAAATTGACTGATTCTGCTCCCTAGCATGTGCTGTTTCTCTGTCTATATTTATTACATTTAAGCATCTTCTTTCTACAAAAATCTGTACTACATGTGTGGGTTGTTTTTTGTTTTTTTTTCTCAGAATGAGCTTGATCGAGTGAAGGCAGTGCTGAGCTCCAAAGGTGACAAACATCTTCTCGCTGTGGAGCTTGCCCTTTCATTTGAAGGTTGCTATGGCCAGTTTATCATCTGTCTGCCCAATTTTTAGAGCGAGACTGGCGGGACAAAGAGAAGGCCATGGACAGCTTGAAGGACACTGTAAACAAGCAGAGGAGAGACCTGGACAGCATGCGGAAGGAGATAATGGAGAAGGAGATGATATGTGTTGCCCTCAGAGTAAGCTTTTATGTGAATTGTTTCAGCAAATTGTGTCCTTAAGACTTTAATTGGAGGCTATGGTAATGTTTTGATGTGTCATAGAAACAGATGGTTTACTTGGAGACGCAACAGAACGAAGTTCAGGCTGCAAAGGAGGAAGTCCGCAGACTGAGGACCAGAATGAAAACCTTTGAAGGGTATTTGTTGGCATTTAAATGTTTACTGAAGTGAAGTATTTGCTTTATATATCACAAAAACAGTCATTTTATTTTGATTTACAGCATGAAATCAAATTTTTTGATTTTCTAATGAAAAGAATGAACTACTACAACTTGTGAACTGATATCCCTGCCGTTGTCTTTCCAGCCTGGACGTGTTGCTACAGGGTCAGCGAGATGAAGTGGAGTCCATGATCACAGATATGGGTGTCAACCAGGCAGCAGTGGAGCAGCTCTCTATTTACTGCATCTCTCTGAAGAAGTAAGAACCCACTGTTTAGGTTGGATTCATTCCTTTCTTTGAGACCTTTTCTTCTTTCACTTTGAAATTTGAAAGCGATTTCACTTTTGGAATTGTAATTAGAAATACACAAATCAATCATCCTATTTTTCCTGGATTTGAAGGATATGCTCAAATCAGAAGAGGAAATGAAGCTCTGTCAGATTATTAGTCAATACTAGAGAGCCATTTTGTTTAGCAGCACAAGATTTCAGATGATATGATTATTGTGGGTGGCATTTGATTCCTGATTTCTCTTCATTGATCTTTTTTTAAGAATAGAAAGGCTGATTGCACAAACATGCCTGAGGTTGTATGAGGTTGTCCTCATGAAGGCGTGAATCTTATGAGAGAATTAGGAAAACAATGATTTAATTGTATGCTTGCCTACCTCTTTGATAGGACAGGATAATGAAAACTCGATAACTTTTAGCTTCAGAATATTTTCACACAGCTTTGAGGGGTTCTGAGGAGGTTTGGTGTTATTCCTAAAACTATGTTACTGTATGAATCTGGACTCGCAGTGTGAGGTAAACCCCTAAATATAAAAAATCATGACCAACACATAAGTAGATTTAAACCGATGTTTTGGTTCTCTGTGTGGATTTGTGACAAGAAGTGAGAGTTTCCAGGATCACACGGATGTTATTTTTTATGCTTATTGATTTATGACTATTAAATTAATTTAAATTTCTATGTCATGTTATTATGGAACTTTACCAAAATCTAGAACCACATGTAAAGGTTGGAAACCTGTCACCCCAGTTCCAGAACAGTACAGGTGTTTTAAATGTTTGGGTTTTTTTGGGCACTGACACATTTCAGCTGAATATCTGGGAAACAATTTGGACAGATCACTGAAGAGCTACTTTAAAGGTGCTGATGTAGAAATGGGTCAGCCTTGGATCCGCTGGAAGGACTTTGCTCTACATTCTAGAGAAAGTGTGAGAAATCATTTGTGCACAGCATTGTGCTGGACAGGTAGGTTAAACTTGATGCTCTGCAGCTCTTCTCCCAGTAAACAAATGACTGCACCTCATCAGACCCGTCTGTGAAACTCCTGAAGTTTGCAGATGACACCACTGTTATTGGTCTGATCCAGGACAGTGACCAGTCTGCAAACTGACAGGAGGTGGGTCAGCTGGTCCACTGTTACTCAACCTGTGTTCCTTTTTTTTCTTTTCTTCATATATAAATGGCTTTACATACACCTACATACTGTTCCTTCATCTTTATGAGCACACAGTCTTGGCTAATAAAGCAGAGAGTTGTTAGAAACCTTACCTAGAACAGATAATTTTGGCCAAATTTGCAATGAGACTGGTGGGGAATGAAAGTGCTCTCATCATGGTGATCTATCTTGTTCTCTTGCTTCATCTTGTTGATGAAGCCAGATATGGTTTTGGTCAACAGTTACTAGATACTTGTTACTAGATCCTAGAAGAGCAAAGATTTGTGTTAAATTTGAATTCCGATGGGGTTCAAAATCACCAGAATGAAGAATAATTCAGTAGCTTTTCTCATCCTATTTCTGTTTACAGAGAGTATGATAATCTCAAAGGAAGCCTCAAATCCTCAAATGACATGTGTGAGAAGTTGAAGAGAGAAGTGCTTTCCTCAAACAACAAGGTAGCTTTTTGTCTTGAGCTTTAAGTCAAACACCCAGAGAAACAACTTCCTGTATGTCATCATTTTTTTTTCTGTAATTTTAGCTGCAAAAGGCTTCCCTAGAGGTGAATCAGACCAAAGAGGACATGAAGTCTCTGCAGAAAGATCTGGCCAGTGCTGACAAAGAGATATCTGTACGAGCTGCTCTCAAACTAGCATGGGTACACTGGTGTTATCTGAGGTTTTTTGCTGATTCCTGCTCATGTTTTGTACCCAGAGTCTCAAGAAAAAAGTGGAGTGTCTTCAGAAGACTCTGAGCACGCCGACACGAACGAACGAGGCCCTCAGTCGTCTCGTCTTTGAAAGGTGCGTCCCTCTGCAGCTTCACTAAAATCTCCTCTGGGTGTGAAGCAGCTTCCCTGAAAACAGGCAGTTATTTTCAGAGGACTTTTCTCTGCTCACGCTGCAGCCCGGCCCCGCTGGAACTAAAGCCCCCCTGCCTCCACCAGCCGACACACGGGGAGGACATCGATCTCAATATGACCTATGACATCACTACTCCGGACGACTTGTCCAAGAGACCGACCCAAGTCCCCTCGAAGAAGATGCGCCTCGAACAACAGGGGTAAGCTTTTTCGGTCAATGTGTTTATCTGGTTAGATAATGAGTCAGTAGATCAAGTTTGTTTGGATGAAAAACCTTGGTTTTTTGTGTTTTTTAAATTGTTCTTTTTTTGTTTCGTTTGTAGAACATCTGTGTCGAAACACAGCGAGAAATCTTCCTTTCTGAGCAAGGTAAAGCTGCAGAGGTCTCTGCCAGATATTTTTCTATTAACTGGTGAACATTAAACTGGACGATTTTGTACCACAGGCTCAGGATGAATCCCTGGATCCTTTTTTGAGGAACTCCCTCCTCTTCAGAAAGAAGACTTTTGGAAGCATGTTGGACCCCCAGAGACAGGCCGGAGTCGTATGTACAACTCGCTCAACTTAAAAATCTGTGCTTCACAACTACCATTTCTTTTATTTCTGTGTTGCCTTTTTTTTTCATTAGGTCAGAACTGGATATGATGGATTAGGAGGACGAACTAAATTCATCCAACCTGTATCCTTTTTTTCTGTCGTTTGGACTTCTGTGCCAGAGGGAAGTTTATTTGTTTATATGGAGAGTTGTTCTGGGTGGACATGTTACCCTCTAATCCACAATGAGTTAAGATTTTACATACAGGCTCATATTTACATACCTTTAGGTAGTTGTAGAGAAACCAGACACTTTGAAGACATTAATAAACGTCTGACAGGATATTTTACCACTCTTATCAGAATTAGTAAAGCTCAACTGAAATTGGTTGGTTTCCTACTCCTGACCCTGCGTTTGAGCATAATTCATAAATTCGCAATAAAAAAATTCTGTTTCGATGTGTTTGGGACTATTGTCCTAGTTGTGGCCCTATTGTAAGTTTCAGTTGCCATTACCACTATTATCGTAATGGATCATCAACATAACTCTACCACCACAATCTTGACTCCTTCACATATACTCAAGGGAAAACTCTGCCAGAGGCCTTATGATGGCTACAAACTGTGTGGTTTCTCTGCCAAGGGATGTTTAACCAAACATTAGTGGTCGTCTATGGATATATGGAGGCGACTGTGGCTCAGTAGGAAGAGTTGTCGTCTTGCAATAAGAAGGTTGTGGGTTCGATTCCAGCTCCTCCTGCCATATGTTGATGTGCCCCTGAGCGAGGCACTTAACCTCAAGTTGCCTACCGATCTGCGTATCGGTGTATGAATGTGTGAGCGTTAGTGAGTGCGATTGGGTGAATGTAGCTCTAGCACTTTGAGCGGTCTGTATGCCTGGAAAGGCGCTATATAAGTTCAGTCAGTCCATATATCTGAGCCTGGATGTATAATTTTAGAGATTTTAACATACGCCCAATTTTAGTTTAAGTAAATCATTTAAGTTATTTGTTGTATCTTCATTGAACTATTGAAGAAGATGGGGTCAAAATGAAGGTGATATTTATGACCATGATGAGTGAATGCAAACTTCTCACTGGCACTGAGGAGTACCTTGTGTGATGCTGCTCTTGGATATTTGTCTTGCTGCTGTTCGCTGCAGCAAAGCAGAACTCCACAGAAATGCTGTGGAAAACACAGAGGAACAAAAAAACATATGTTGTCATTTTCTTTATTTATTTCCCCAACCCATGCATTTTATCATTTCTTTTACATATTTACCTCACATCTAGTCATCAACACAAACTAAGCTGTTGTATTTCGACAAGCTGGGAGGTTGAGCTGCTTACCCTTCAGATGCTGGCAGATGAGAACCTGCTCAGTGATGTAAAGACAACAGAGCGAATTTAACCCATCATAAAGGATTCACTGTGAGGTGGATGTGCAGAATTTTCCGTTCACGTTTAGTCAATCATTAATTACAGTGGTTTAAAATATTAATATGCTTAAAAATATATTGTTTAACATTTCTAATTCATTTTTGGACCTGAAATATGTCAGATCGGCAGGTTGTGTTGTTGGATATGTAGCAACAGGATGTCTTCATTCCTTAACCGAGCACTTTCATCCAGTCTCCTTTATCCGAGATCCGCCCTCTGATGAAAACTAAAAGGAAAAAGGTGACTCGGCCTCCCTCTAAGGCTTCAACATGCCAGACCCTGGACTGCTTCCTGGAATAAATTTGGGAAGTGTGGAGAGAAACAAATCATTGATGCTGCTGCGGCCCAGAGGACAAGCCAGGCAGCGGTCCCGGCTCTCAGAACTTTGTGATAACTCCGTTATTTAAAAATGGCAACACACCTCATAAGCTGATGACAAATGCTGGCTTTTTTTTATTGACATCAGCAAGCCTGAGGTACTTACTTTATTGTGTTTGTAAATTTCTATACAGTCTGTACCGAAGAGCTTCTAATTAGGAGGTTTTTTGTGTATCTGGGTGTGTGTGTGGTGTGTGTGTGTGTGTGTGTGTGTGTGTGTGTGTGTGTGTGTGTGTGTGTGTGTGTGTGTGTGTGTGTGTGTGTGTGTGTGGTGTGTGTGTGTGTGTGTGTGTGTGTGCAGAAACCTTTTTTCTTTTCACGTTTCAGACGATATCCATGGTATTATGTCATCGAAAGATCCACATTTAGAACTATTATAGATTTTACCATTTTTGATCTCTCTTGCTAAATGTCAAGCAGCTGAAAAATTAAACTATTTTTATTAAAGTTGGTCTTGGATCTTTTAGTGTTTTTTCTAATGTTTGCACTGCGCTGTGCTCTCCTACAGATGGCAGTACAAACAATATTTTCTGTTACATGGAAGTGGCAGACCTGTTTAATGACTTAACATGCATTTACATGATAATTGTTGAACTCATTTTTACTGCAGAAGCACAGATGGAAACACCTTTAAAACAATCTCAACTGTGGTACTCAGGAATGTTTGTATTCATTTTTTTTTTTGCAGTGTGCAGGTGCATCTCGATACAAAATCACTGAAGTAATTCAGTTCAAAATAAGATTTATTACACACAGGGTGATATATTTCAAGCATTTATTTTTTTATACTTACAGCTAGTGAAAGTCTAATATTTAGTTTGTGTGAAAATCTGAATATTACATAAGCCCAATAAAGTATTTTTAATTTAGAAATATATTAATTGGCCTAATGGGGAAGACTGCTGGCTTGAGAATTCTTCATCAGACGGTCACTGCTGCTCTCTGCAAGTAAGGTAAGCAACAGAGGATCATTACAAATGAAGCTGGTTGTTTACAGATTGCTGAATCCAAGCACATTAATAGAAAGTTTTGTGGAAGGAAAAAGTGTAGTAGAAAAAGGTCTCAGATCAGCAGGGCTAACTGGCCTTGTAAGGATTTTAAAACAAAGCCTATTCATTAACATATGTGTCTAAGACATGGGTTGCAACTGTCCTCGTGTTGGGCCACCATAGATGTCAGAGGGATCTTCCCTTGGCTAATGAGGAAAAGTACTGGACTGCTACTCGGTGATCCAAAGTCCGTTTGAATTTCAAATCATAATATTTTGCAAGTTCATTATCTCCTGGTCCACTGTGTTTTATCAAACTCAGCAAAATTGTCTGCCAGAAATCTGGAGCACTTCATGCTTCCCTGGGAAGCTTCATGGGAAAAAAACATCCTTTTCCAGCAGGACTTGGCACCTGTCCACACAGCTAAAAGTACCAACACCTGCATTAATGGCAGTGGTATTCCTGTGCCTGATTAGCCAGCACATTTGTTGAGAATCTTTGTCATTTTTCACATTAATCCATAGAGAATCTGTGGAAAATTGTCAAGAGGAAGAAGAGAAAGAAAAGCCAACAATCCCAACGAGCTAAAGACCTTTATCAAAGCAACTTGGACTTCCTGAACACCTCAGCAGAACCACAGACTGATCACCTCCATGTCACCCTGCAGTGATGCTGTAATTAATGCAAAAGCAACAACCAAGTGGATGCATGTACAGTACAGTACATGGACATACTTTTCAGTAGACCAACATTTCTTTTTAAAAACACATTTCTATTAGCCATCTGTAATATTCTTATTTTCTTAACGAACTGAAATTTACATTTTCATTATCTGTAAGCAACATTAATCAAAATTAACAGAAATATATTCTAAATAGAATCTAATTTAAGCTGCACCTGTCACTACAAACATTTATTTTGTGAACAAGTGCAAGTGGCTGCTTGGTTATACTACAGTCCAGTTAGTTGTGAGGTTAGAACTTGGATCTGAGAATGACATTAAACCCAACTAAACCCTGTTCCACTTTCAAGTTCCAACGCCAGGGAGACTCGCTAACTGATATGCTAAAGTACCAGACTAGCTGATAGATAGATAGATAGATAGATAGATAGATAGATAGATAGATAGATAGATAGATAGATAGATAGATAGATAGATAGATAGATAGATAGATAGATAGATAGATAGATAGATAGATAGATAGATAGATAGATAGATAGATAGATAGATAGATAGATAGATAGATAGATAGATAGACAGACAGATATTTTTGGAGTTTTCTGTTAAGTTTTTCACATTTCAAACTTAACTGGAATAACTGGAATGCAATGAAGCAGCACTAATGGGTAAAAAGGTTTTATGAAAAAACAAGGAGCTGGAAAACAAAGTCCTGCTCCGTAACTGTTTGTTGTGCCTGTTATAAAAACTATGCGAACAAATTGCTCTAAGAATTGTTTATGAAAGAAGTAAAACCTGAGCTGAATGTTGTAACTCAGTTACAAATGAAACATAGTTGTGTATTAACAAAATGTGAGCTCTTTTTGAGTCAGCTGGGTGTTTTTAGTGTATTTTTAAAACATTTTTAATATTTCCTGGAATGTAATTTCATCATGATAAAGGACTTTTCATGGCTTATAGCTGAAAGCAGCTCAGTTCCGATAGGTTCTCAGGCAGGAGTAGCCTGATCTTGGCGAGCTGCCACATAGTCTGACCTTTTCACAGAACGCTTCATATTTTAACAAACAATATGGGGAAATACCAAACATTGTTTTCCAGAATGGAAATGTAAAAGTACCAGGTAGAGAATAAACATCCTGCTCACAGTCACCCATGTCCTGTTTGTGCCCCTAAATGAAGTTTCCACCTTAACAGAATTAGGTTGTTGTTACATTAGATTAGTAAAAATTAAATATCGTGGCTATTGACAGGTTTTGATGAGAGACCAGCAATAAAGACATATTAATATTTTTTTTTATCAATCCCCCTCCAGTGAGAGGAGAAGGTCATCCCTCATAAACAATGTTTGAAAACATTCATGTACACATAAAACACATAATCCATGCAGTGCTTCTGATGCCATCGGGCAGTAGTCTTTGTCTGCCCCAAGGGCTTCCACTAACATGTATATCTTCCTGTAGGACGAAGGAAAATGCATTTCTTTTTCCTAAAAGCATTTCCCAGGGAGGGTTTAAACTATCAACACACTTCTGTTGAGCTGAGGTATAAGTACAGTGCCACTGAGAAGTTCACATATACTTATCAGAAGCATATTTCTAATAATCGAGGGCTATTAGAGATGCCTTTGAACTGTTCTTTAATCAGGGTGAAATATTTTACAACATCCAACTGCAGTGATTTTTAAAAACAAGAACTGGGTGCGAATTCGGATTTTCTGTATTCCACACACGGTCAACATTATATGTTTAGCCTCATATATATAAATCTCTCTTACCAAGAGAACCCACACACCTTTTGTATCTATCAATAAACTTCAGGCATACTTGTGGTTGGATATTTGACCAGAAATGGTAGAGCTCATTTAAACGTGTTAAAAGATAATTTAACATAAATATTTAGTGAGGTTTATGACCAAGAAAGAAGCCCCTAAACCAAAATCAACACCTTCAAGTACGACTGAAATTTCCAGTGGCCCATATGGGCAGAAGAGACAAAGATTGAGCTATTTGACCATAACGGTAAAACAACTGTAAAGCATGGTGGTTGTAAAATCATGCAGTGGGGATTGGTATTGATGGTGTTGGTACTGATCAGTGATACTGATGCACTGAAAAAGGTGGATGAAATATTGAAGTAGAGGGACTAGCTCAAGATTCTTAAACTTCACAGCTTAAAGGGTTAAAACTTGGTCCACATGGATGTTCTAACAGGACACTGATCCCAAACACATTAAAATAGGTTTTGGAATGGATTGTGAAATAAATGATAATAGCTGAAATAATCGCAAAGCAGTTTCTAATAAAGTTTCTTTTATAAATATCACACAGAGCAGTAAAGCACTAGCCGTAATGCTCCACTTGTGAAGGTAAATCTGTTGTGCTTCTTCTTGGCACTCAGACAACAATTCTGAGTCCTACTCTGCCGGACAGGAAACGGTTTTAAAAAAAAAAAAAAAGAAACAAATGCAATTTAAAAGACCATTTCTGATAAGAAGAGTGGTGAAATATCCAGGCAGAATTATACCAGAAACCTGCTGATTGCTACATAAAATGTGTGGCGTGTGTTATCCAACTATTAGTGGATGTGTATGTATGTATTTGAGCTTGTATGTGTAATTTTGTCCCTGTTTGGATAATCCACAGTGAATTCATGCACCAAATCTAATCTATTGTATAATCATTCCAACCAGGGAAATAATATGCAACAATAAAAGCCCAAAATGAATAAAACATGATGAGTGTATGTAAACTTTAGACTGGAACTGTATGTGGATGGTACCAAGGAGATTAAAAAAACAACAGTTTTTATATTTGATTCAAGATGGCTCAGCATAATTACAGTCCCTCTGTGTGTGTGTGTGTGTGTGTGTGTGTGTGTGATTTACTCTAGGTTGAGTAAAGTTTTATAAACAACTGTAAAAAAAGACTTATTGCACCTCCATATTTGCTGGTATTTTGGTCCACAATTGAAGGACAGAAACAGACGTGGCAGTCAAAAACAATAAATGCAGATTTTTCCTGTCAAATTTCCATTTCCTGTCACTAAGACCTGTCCGGTTCCATCTTGGACTCTCCGTTCTGTTTGTCGTTGACCTTCTGGGACAGGCGAGTGGACACGGTTGCTGCCTGCACCACGGCTTTGAAGCTGCGCTTCCTCTTCTGGACATTCTGCTCCGGGTGGAAGATGATTACATAGACCTTGGGGATGTAGAGCATGCCCAGAGACACGGTGGCGCTCAGGCTCATGGAGACGGTCAGAGTGGTGGTCTGGATGAACATCTGCAACATAGACACTGAAAGTGAGAAAAACAAGTAGGTCGCGATAAAGTTAAAGAAAACAGGCTTTCATATTTTTTTCATGTTAAGGCACAAGGGCCAGTGGTATATGAATGATTTATGTCTCTTTATATGTAGTCAGGAGACGATGTTCTTTTTATGGGTTTTATCCACTTCACTGTTTACTCTTTTGCAAAAATACAGCAAAAGTAATCAAACAGGACCTTTCTGCTAATCCTTTAAAATATGTGGAGTCGTTATTTAAAAAAATCTGTCTAGGCAATAAATACATGAAGTCTATGTGCCATGAATAAGATATATGTATGCCATAAATAAGTCACAAACCATCATTCTGCCACTCTGAGCTGAGGTTATACCACTGCCCTCTGCTATCTTTAACATGTTTAATTTTTTCCATTTCTTCTTGAAGGCATCGTCTTTCTTAGAGAAGCTTTCAGTGATTTGTTAGTACAGTGGAGACTGTGTGTGTGTGTGTGTGTGTGTGTGTGTGTGGGGGTGTGTGTGTGTGTGTTCATGTCTTGGCATCACAGTGAGAACCATTTTCCCGATTTCACCATCAAATTGAGGACCGTTTGTACCAAAGTGAGGACATTTTGCTGGTTCTCACGACCTATTTTGCTAACGGTTAGGTTTAGGACTAAGGTGTGAATTGACTTTAGGTTAAGGTTAGGGTTAGGCATGCACTGGTAATGGTTAGGTTTAGGGTTATTGTCAGGGTTAGGGCATAGAAAGGGTTGAAAACGACTGAAAATCAATGGAAGTCAATGGGAGTCAACACATGGTCCTCACTACATATAGCAAAACAAGAGTGCGTGCGTGTGTGTGTGTGTGTGTGTGTGTGTGTGTGTGTGTGCGTGCGCGTGCTCGGCCTAGGGCAAGCAGAGAGACGTGCTGGAAACAGCCAACTGCTGTCATGTTTTAGACAGACAGGTGCAGCTCCTCCTGCACACGGCATCCTGCACATGATGGGTTGAAAACAGCCGTCACTCTCATGACACCGACAGAAGACGCAGCCTATATATAGCTATTTCCCAAAGTGATGATTAATTGAACGTGAGGGTTAAATTGGTCCGCAAGCAGTCCAGATCACCTCCTCAGCTCATCTGTCCTTCTTCCGTCTTCCTTCCTGTCTTTTCTCCATTCACTTCATTCCAGTTAGACGATGGGAAAAGACTTTAAAAGCACCCCGCAGGCTTTAATTGTTTCAGCTTGACTGAGTCATAATTCGGCTCTCTATTAGTCAAACCCTATCCGTATTTTGTTAGATATTCTCCCAACAGTCCCATACGTTGTGGCGGCACTAAATAGCCCAAAAGCTAAATTAAACCCTAAGTACAGTGGTGGCACGATGTTCTTTGAGGGCAGCGTGAAGCAAATACGATTTGACAGGCAGCAAACCGAGATTTCACTTTGAGGATGTCAGGGTTTCTTTCACTTTCCAACTATGAGTGTGCTTCCTTGTGCGTTGCAATATTTTGATTCAGTGCACCATTTAATGCATTCATGTTGACAAAAAAAAAGACAGAACAGAGAACAGAAATCAATTTAGGGGTATTTCATGAATCCGTCAATGTTCATAATTTAGGTCAGTCACTTTCTGCACACATTTATATATCTTGACATAAACTGCAATAAACAATTAAATCAATAAATTAATTACAAACTGTTCAACTGTGTCTTAAAGGGGAGTCAGCCGAGCATCTTTTGTTTTTGCAAAAGTGTTCACAACCCTTGAATTTTTACTCATTTTGTCACGTACTTTTGATATTGCATATAGCATGCTTTCCAGATATGCAGAGTGAAATAGTTACCTGTCACTGACCTCTGAAGGCATTTGGTTTTTATTTAGGGGTATCAGAATAAACTGTTGAGTTTTATTCAAGGAAAAATGGCAAAAGCCATGAATCCATTTTCTCCAATCTCTCAGTTGTCTGCTACTTTGTGTTGGTCTGTCACGTTAAAAGTTTGTGATAATAAGATGACAAAATGTAATGTGCCATTTTACTACAGCAGCCTGGAAGGGACAACCTACTTAAAAAGTCTTAGCGTAGACTTTTTGTGTTTTTGACATCTGCAGTTTGAAGGTTGGTTGATGTTACTTAAATAGTAGTAAATCACCCCTGGTGTGTTCACTGCTGTTTAGAGTTGTGCATGGTAAGGATATGTGCTGAGGGTACAGTACAAGGAGCTGTTCTTTGAAGGTGAAACTAGATTCAACTGTGTGTAGTGCTCTAAGTGCTTAATAAGACTAGAGGTGATATTTTCTAGACTTACTGACCACTCAGAGCGCTTCACTCGGTAAAGTCTAGTTTCAACAGATTTTTTTTCATATAAGCAAGAAGTGGCTAACGATCATTTGCTGCAATATCTCATTTCTGCTGCACATTTTAAGTAACAGCCAAAATGGATAATGTGAAAGAACATTTTGAGAGTGAAAGCTAGTATTATTTGAAAAATAAAAAAAGAATCTTGCTCATCATTAACAAATCCCTCAGTCAAATAATCATTTCTATTCTAAATATTAGAATACAGTAACCAGCTCATTTGCAAAACTGTTGTGTTTCCTACCTTCTCTGTAGACTGTGCTGTTCCAAAGAAGATAGGAACAAAGGCCAGCCAGATGATGCAGGTGGTGTACATGGTGAAGCCAATGGGCTTTGCCTCGTTGAAGGTCTCAGGGACTCCTCTGCTCTTAATTGCGTACACTGTGCAGGTGATCATTAGCACAATACTGTAGCTCAGACACAGTATAAGGGACAGATCAGACATGTCACACTTCAGGATCCCACGAGCGAACTCTGGATTTGGAGGCTTTAGCTCCTCGTAGTCAATGGTAGTGTGAGGGGGCACCACGCCGAACCAAATGAACACCCCCAGTAACTGCGGAGAGAGAGAAGCATTAGACTACTGCAGGTCTTGGACTGATATATGTGACAGAAAGATTTACAGGTTTACCTGCACTGAGATGAGGATAAAGGTGATAATTAACTGAGACGTGGGGCTGATAAACTTAGGAGGTGTGACCGATTTCTTGCCCTGTTCAAAGATGCGGTAGATCCGGTTGGTCTTGGTGAGCATGGCAGCATAGCTGATGCACATTCCGAGACCCAGCAGCAGCCTGCGTATGGCGCACACACCCACACTGGGCTCTGCAATCATGAGGAAGGTGATGAGGTAGATGAGAAAGATGCCTGTCAGCAACACGTAGCTTAGCTCTCTGCCAGATGCCCGAACAATGGGTGTGTCGTTGAATCGGACGAAGGTGGCAATGACCCCAGTAGTGGCTAGGATTCCCAGTATGGCCAGGAAGACAGGAATGATGGCCCAGGAAGAGCTCCACTCCAGCTTGATGATGGGTGTGGGCCGACAGCCTGTGCGGTTCTTTAGGGGCCTCATGTCAAAAGGGCACATGTCACAGGTGAACTCATCCAGGAGGAACTGGTAGCCATCACAGAGCTCACAGTGCCAGCAGCAAGGAACACCCTTTACCATCTTCTTCCTCTCACCGGGCTCACAGGGGAAACTGCACACGGACTCTGGGATCTTACGGTCACCTCCTGACCACTGCATCTCCTCCAGCTACAGCAGATGTACAAACACACACTCATGTAATCATAGTCTTCATGTCTGTCATTACAGGAACAACACTAATAGGAAATATTTTTTGCAAAAGTTCCTCAGCTAAACAGAAAAATACCTCATCACGTGCCACTTCTGCATGTACTGCTGCATTTGTATGAATTCTAACTATGCTACACTCAGTGGTTAGCTTAGCATATATTATTTAGCCAGGGGAGCAATGTAGCTCCTTTGGGACAAATAGTCAGAAAAATCTCCTATAAAAACTACAATGTACAATTTTTCAATAAATAAAGTACTGTTTATAACTAAGAGTTACTTGTTGGTAGATTGCAGTGCCTTGGGAAACAACTAAATGTGATGTTTTCCCTTTAGTTTTGCTCTAAATTTCATTTGCCTCAGAAGTCAACACAATCTGGGATTATATAAAGTAAACATTTTCTGCCAATTAAAGTCCTTTTAACAATATGCTAGAGAAAACCAGAGTGACCGCAGTTTTCCCAGGTTACTTGAAGCATATCAGAGCTCCCCTTCCATCCCTGTTGCTGCATACAGCCAGTTGCTCTGATCTTTCTAACACTTCTGTTTGGGAAGTCAAGGCATGTAAACTAAAGGTGCACTTCTCTTTCACTTACGAAGCTAGCAGTGTTAGCTAGCTACGACCAGCATGTCTGTCAAACAGCAGGCTTGAGGCTAGCTATGTTAGCAGATAGCTAGCCAAGTTAACTGGATAATACAAGTTTTTAGGACTTGTGTTACTCTATAAAGAACAGAATAAAAAAGTTACAATATTTCGCACAATGGGCATGTTATTTTAATAATTGTATAGTTGGGCCAGCTGCACGGTGGCGCAATTGGTAGCACAGTTGCCTTGCAGCAAGAAGGTCCTGGGTTTGACTCCCAGCCGGTGGTCTTTCTGCATGGAGTTAGGCACCAGCCCCCCCCGTGACCCATTATGGAATAAGTGGTATAGAAGATGAACGAATGAATTTTGCATAGTCTTCCACCACTGCGTAGCCTACATCTGACACGATCTTCGGTTTTCGTGGTCTTACTTCTCTAGCCACTTAAGAAAAATTTATTCACTGATTTTTAAAATATTTTTAGATACAAGTTACTGTTTGGTATTTATGCTTGTTGGACTCAAAATAATAAATAAATGTTAAATATAACATTAGAACCTTAATCAACGTTAAGTTGAAGTTTAACTGCACTTTTATTTATTACATGTTCACTGTTCTCCAATTTCTACCACTGGAAAATGCTGGAAAAGTTGAAGTCACATAATCCAAATCTTACAAGTCCTTCACTTGGACTTACTTCTAATCGTCTTTTCCAACTTGGATCAAATTTTAAGCACAAATGGAACACAGCACTGGCATGAGGCAAATTTACCTGAATATTAGCAAAAACAATTGCTGGAAATAGGTATAATTTTACAGCATTATACTCGTTTTGCAGAACCACTGATTACTTGTCAACACTTTTAGTGAGCAATTAAAAGTACACAAAAATATTTCTAGTTATTTTTAGCACTTTGGAGTTGTTTGTAGTCGAAAATATACTTTAATATTGAAGGATTCTGTTATATTAAGTATATATAAGATTCTGGATAAAGAAAATCCTCTTTGTAATCATTTCCCAAGGCAATACAAGTTTTTTATAGTTTTTATAAGTTTCTAAGTTTAAGTTGTGCAGATATTTACATTAAGTCGCAGGTGGTTTGTCCACTGGCCGATAACCCTGTAGCCTGGGTTGCTGACGTTGGACATTTGGTACTGGAAGATATCGTACCGACCAGGAGCGTCTCCATTCTCATTAAACATCACTGCAGTTCCTGCGCTGCCTGTTTTTTGGAGGCAAAATTTTTAACGTGAACCCGCACGAAAAGTGTCACAGAGAAGTTAAAGATACCAGTGAAAACACCTACACACTGTTAAATACAGTATTGCTTACTTCAGTCTTGTGCAGTTATTTGAAAGCTAAGTGCAGGATGCTCTTTAGTAGCGGCTCTCCTCCAAGCGTACAGTCTTTCAGTGCACTCTGCTCTCTTGCCCTAACATGATTAAATGCTCCTCTCAGGTCCCTGCAGGCACTCAATCAAAAACTCCTCTATACAAGCCAAGGTCGCCCAGGTAGAAGAGAGCAGTAAACAGGATGCTTTCATAAAACACTTTTTTTTCCCTTTTTGCAAACTGTGACTCTTTTTCTATAAAAGACGAGGGATGAAAAGCAGGAGTGTTGTGCACAGAAATGACCGAGGAGGTAGCCCAGGGGAGGGGACACGCTTTGAAGCAATGCAGAACATAAGCAGAAGCGTCTCAAAGCTTTTACATTAAAGCTGACCTCCCTTCTGCCATTCTCTCCTTTCAATTAGCTTTATTCAGAACAGCCTTTGACAGTATAAATCTCAACAGTTTTTTTTTCCAGTGTGCCTAAAGTCCTCTTTTTTAATGTCACATAGGAAAGGTGAAAAATCAGACTGACAGTATTTATACTGTATTTGTACTGTATTTGTATTGTACCCACCATTAAAGTTTACAGAGTGAATGTACTGGAGGAGCATTCGTCCTTCCACAGGGTCCATCTTCTCACAGACACCCATGGAGCCAGGACAGAGGTCCATGTGCATCATGTGCAATGCGTGGGCCATGGCGTACACAGCGTCAATGACAAACTGCACCTTACCCTCCTGTTCGTACTGAGACTCCCGACTGATTCTTTCGTCGCCTAGCAGAAACATGTCACAGGCAGACATCAGATCAGTTTAAACGTACATGGGTAACGGGTTCCCTGCAGATTAAACTATGGCCTCCTCACCTGTACATTTTCTTCTGTCTGGGTCGTATTTTATGCCAGGTCGGGTTAGTTTGCACTTGAAGTCATCCTCCCAGAACTCTGCAAACCAGATGTTTCGTCTGTTGTTTTCCAGAGACCTCGAAGTGAAGTACTGGTCGAACCCTGAATCAATTAGCATTTCATATTCAGTTTAAGTAACAGGAAGGATATCACACATCTGACAGTGTCCAATGGGGTTTATTCATTTGTGTAACAGACAGCTGGGGTGAAAATCAGAAAATAATCATATTTTTATAGAAGCGATTTTGCGTGTATCTCTGGTTTCCTCAATTTAAATAGGGCAGAGATATCAGATCAGAGTTATCAATCATTCATAAACTTTTTTATTACATTATTATTAGACTCATCTATCAACGTCATATGTAACATCCCTTAGAAGGTTTTTCTATTGCATCCAGCAGTCCCACATGTATTAATCTGATTTAATATACTCTCCTACCATCAATAGAGGCTCTTTTGGGCAGGATAGTGACCGCTCCTTCTGCCACCTCTTCCTGATCTTCGATGGGGGAGCTCTTGGCCCCCCAACTATCGGATCCAACAAAAAGGAAGTGGCCTGTCAGGTTGGCTTTTTTTGCAGCCTGCAACACCCGTCTGAAACACGAAACAGATCCCTTTTGATGTTTCATCATCTTTAATATCAAAATTATGGCAGGCTGCAGAGCTTGACTCACTTGATATCATCCTCATTAGCAAAGATGATTACCCCGCGAGCGTTAGAAGTCTCCATTAGTCTCTTGATGATTTTGTCAAACTCGCCTCGTCGCGGCTCTCTGGGGATCTTTATGGACTGAGCAATGCACAGCCCCCCTACAAAACAGAAATTACAAAGATGCCGGTGGGACTGTGCATGATGTGTTGGAAAAAATATATTGCCCTCAAATTTCTTGCGCATTTAGGTCACACTAAAATGTTTCAGATCATGAAACTCATTTTAAAATCAACAGATAACCTGAATCAAAACAAAATCCAGCTTTTACATGATGATTTAATTAAATAGGGGGAAAAAACGTATCCGTAACAACCTGGTCACTCTTGGCAGCAACAACTGCCATCAAGTGTTTGTGATAACTGGCAATGAGTCTTTTACAACACTGTGTGGAAAGAATTGGCCCACTCTTCTTCGCAGAATTGTTTTATTTTAGTCTCATTGGTTTTTGAGAATATATTACCTGTTTAAGGTCATGCCACAGCATCTTAATTGACTAGACCACTCAAAAACCTGAACAACTCAAGCACGTTTGAGCTTAAGGTCACAAACTGATTGCCAGACATTCCTCTTAAGGGTTTTCTGTTAAAGAACAAATTTCATGGTTCCACCGAATATGGCAAGTCTTCCAGGTCATGAAGCAGGACCCATACAATCACACCACCATATTTGACAGTTGGTATTATGGTTTCTTTCGTGGCTCTTTTTATTTCTTAAATGCTGTGTTAGTTGTATACCAGATGTAACGGGCTACATTCCTTCCAAAAGTTCCACTTTTATCTGATCAGGCAACCAAATATTTTTCCAAAAGAAGGGATGATCCAGAATTTTTTTTTTTTTTTTTTTTTTTTTTTTGGCAAATGTGACATGGACCTTAATGTTCTCTCAGGTCAACTGTGGTTTAAACATTGGAACTCTCCCTTGAATTACATTTTTGCCTTTTTTCCTTACTTAATGTCTGATCATAAACCCCAACCTTAACTGATGGAAGCAAGGCTTCCAGTGCTTTAGATGTTGCTCTGGTTTCTTTTGGGTGAGACATCAATGCGCTCTTGGAGTAATTTCTGAGCACTTCTGAGTACGTTCACTACTATTCCATAATGTTTCCATTTGTAGATAATGGCTCTCAGCTCTGGAGTCCCACATTTTTAGAAATGGTTTTGTAACCCTTGCTTGACCAAGACATGTCAGTGACCTTCTTTCTCATCTTTTCTTGAATTTCTTTAGGTTGGGGCATGATGGGTTGCTTTTTTAGATCTTTTAGCCTACTTCATGTTGTCGGACAGGTTCTATTGAAGTGATTTTTTTGATTCTACAGGTCAAACACTAATCATGCCTGGGTATTTCTTGAGAAATTAAATCATTGATCAATGAAATTCAATTCAATTCAATTCAATTCAGTTTATTTATATAGCGCCAATTCACAACACATGTCGTCTCAAGGCACTTCACAAAAGTCAGGTACATACATTCCAATTAATCTTAATCATTGAACAGTGCACCCAGATTCTGTTATTTATTCAAATTGGATAAAAAGTTTTTCTATCTAAGGAAAGGAAACCCAGCAGATTGCATCCAGTCAGTTACTTGCAGCATTCACTCCTCCCGGATGAACATGTAGAGACAGTTGACAGTTATTGGCGTTGACTTTGCAGCAATCCCTTATACTGAGCATGCATGTAGCGACAGTGGAGAGGAAAAACTCCCTTTTAACAGGAAGAAACCTCCAGCAGAACCAGGCTCAGTGTGAGCGGCCATCTGCCACGACCGACTGGGCGTTAGAGAGAACAGAGCAGAGACACAAAGAGAACAAAGAAGCACTGATCCAGGAGTACTTTCTATAGGAAGGAAAAGGTAAATGTTAATGGATGTAGCTCCTTTAGTCGTTTCACCTAGAAAGAAGGAACAGATAAACTCTGAGCCAGTTTTCAAGTTTAGAGTCTGAAGAGAGCACAGAGTTAGTCACAGTAAAAGCTCAGTCAGTAGCTAATCATTATTGTAAACTGCATTTTGTATTTACACAAGAAATCTGTAAGGGGAAGGACTGTATATGGTGAAATCATGAAAGAACTTGACAAAAATTCACAATACCATTACAAAAAATGATGAGGTGCTTCTATAGTGCCTAGCAAAAGAGCGAAACACCTTGAACCTTTCTAAAGTTTTTCACAGTAGAACCAAGAAATTCTTTTTTATTCTATGGGGGCTTTCTTGCACAAAGTACTGAATAGTTGTGAAGTGAAAACAAAATGATGGATGGATTTTGGCAAACATTTGCTTTCAGCCCACAAGAGTGGATACTTTTTAGACCCACCTTTTATTGTAATTACAGCCGCAGGTTATTTGGTGTATGTCTCTACCAGCTGTGCACATCCAAAGATGTTGGAAATCTTTAACATTTTTCTTCCTTTCTTTCTGGCCTGAGCCAAATTCCTTCTGTGAGCTAAACACTTTGGAAAACAAACCTGAACCTGATTCCAGAATTAGGTTTGGATTTTGACGGAGCTATTCTAACATATGATTATGCTTTGATCCAAATCATAGCAGTGTGGGGTGAGCCGGTGGCGCAGAGGTAAAACGCGCGACCCATATTGTAAAAATTGTAAAAAATAAAGGCCACCAAAAAACATTAAATCATATATTATATTATATCATATTATAGCTTTTCCTGCATGTTTGATGTCATTATCCTTAATGAAAGTGAACTTCAACGCCAGTCTTAAGTCTTCAATGAGGTTTTCAATCAGTATTGCCCTGAATGGAGTTCCAGGCATCCCTGCTTATAAAAACATCCCCGCAGCCTGATTCTAACACCATCATGTGTCATTATAGGAATCATGTGTTCAAGGTGATGGGCAGTGGTAATATTCTGTCACATGTGGTGTAGACCAAAGGTTTTAACTTTTGGTTTCCTCTGCCCAAAGCACCTTCTTCCACATGTTTGTTGTGTCCCCTACCATGCAAACTGCAAACAGGACTTCTTCATAGGTGTTTTTTAGCAATGGCTACAGAAGTGCCATCCTTCTGTAAAAGACATGTAGCGGTATCAGAGCAAAGGGAGCTGAATACATATGCCAAACATCTAAAGTTTGGCATGCATATATCATAAGTTATATGCATGCCATATAACTTATCATTCCGTCTGTTTTACAATTATGCACTACTTTGCGTTGTTCTGTCACATTAAAACTTATTACAGTACAATGAAGTTCGTGGTTGTAAAGTGATAGTGGGGAAAAGTTCAAAATATACAAATACTTTTGTATATTTTGTTGTATGTGGTTTAGTTGCTGCCCTGGATAATCACAAAGGTGTACAAATGTAAGCTTGCTTTTATCATTAATAACATTCTCTCTGTGGATCGGGTTGCATCGAGATGTCTTTTACTACAGGCTCACAGCGTCACTAGCTTGGCTGTCTTTTTTATAAGTCAGGCATAATAAGTTCTTACACTGTGTAGTGTAGTAATGAAAGATTCAGGAGTGCAGGGTCACGCAAGGGGCTCTGAGACTTCTGTTAACATGCTACTGTTTAGCAAATACAGTGTTGAAGATTTTAATTTGGCACGCTAGCTTTTGTGCAGCAGCATTAAGCACAAACACAGAGGCTGCAGGGAGTTTACAGGACTCCTTTAAGTTTTTAAGTGTAAAATCACAGATGTTAACTTTGTACTTGGTGTTAACATCTCGTTACGATTCCCTGATAGGAAATCATGACTGTGCCCAGAATTTCACTGCCCACTATTCAAATTTTTTGCAACCCCTTGGTAAGGATGTGTAAACAGCCATAAAATAAATTCTGACAAATGAAAAATATAGAAAAATTAAACCTTTGAGAAATAATTGCTTTTAATGAAATTATCAGCAGCGCAATTATTGGTACCCATGCTGTCAATACTTTGTACAAACTCAAACAAAACTGAAACTTTGATTATTGCACCAGACTGTGCCATGCATGACGTTAAACAGCAGCTGGGTCATTTAGGACTCTCGCAGAAATGTTGCACTGGTTTTTTTTTGTTTTTTTGGGGGGGGGGGGTTGTAACACTGTGTTTACTCAGTGGTCCAAATCCTTGCTGTGAAAACTACTAAAGTTGCAACACTGGCTGCTAATCAGATCTAGCTTTTATCCAAAAATCTTAGTCTTAACATTTAGAGCTTTACATGGACAGGATCCTTCCTATATTTCTGATTTGATTCAAATCTAAACCTATTCCTGTAGTCTGAGGTCATCGAATCAAAACCTCTTCCTGGTCCCCCAGACCAACAGAACTCGAGGAGACCGATCTTTCCAAGCTGTTGGACCGCCTGTCTTCTGAAGAAGTTTGGACTCTGTGGATACTTTTAAAAAGCAGCTAAAGACATTTTTATTCTAGGAAGCTTTTAGTTAGACTTGACCTTTTCTGATATGCATTTATGACTGTATTGTGTTTTGTTTTCTGCATCATATTTTGATGTGTAGTCTGTTGGGTTACCCATCTTGTGAAGCACTATGTGACGTCCTGTCTGTGAAAATGTGCTATATAAATAAAATTTTACTTCCCTAAAACCCCCTTTTGCCAACAGGGCAATCTTGGTCTTCTTCTACGACATTTTCCAAACATGGAGTATACAGAGAGAGGGACCTTTCCTCTTTGCCCAATCCCACCAGATCAACCAGAGTCCTGTGTCCTCTCTCATGCTCATTTCTCCTCTCTTCATCTCACTGGTTTTCTAGGATTTAGGTCTGGGGATTGAGAAGGCCAAAGCTTTTATTGTGTCTTGTGAACAATTTCTGTACTGATTTGGCCAAAGGTTTTGAATCCTTATCAAGAACGACCCTTTTACAGCTTTCTGACCACCAGATTAGTATTACATAAAGTTACATAAAGTTCGTAATGTCACGCACTCCATTTAGGTTTCCAGGGCCGTGTGAAATAAAAAAAGCTGTTCCGGAGGCTTGGTGACCCCAAAATGCCAATCTTTGCCAAAGTTTTATACCAGTGAGACTTATTTATTCTCCTGAGAAACAGAAAGCCATTGGTTATGAGCTGAATGTTTTAGAAACTCTGATCAACTTAAAAAGGTTAGGAAATTCATTTATAACTGATTTTGTTACATTTATTATAAAAGGGTTTTTAGCCTTACCAACAATTATGCCATAAAAACAATTATTTCTCAGTGTTAAAAATGTTTTCCCCATTAAAGAAATGCACTCAAATAAAAAGTTGGATTTTTCAGATTTTTTTCAGGATTATAAATTTTTAAGATTGTGTTCATGTATTAAAAAAATTATTTATTTTAAGACATTGTGCACATCTTTACCAGCAGTTTGTTTATCAAAAGTGTTGTTAACATCAAAGTTGTGGCCTAACAGTTTCCCTTTTTGGTCGCTGATGTAAGATTTTTATTGCATATGAATCAAAACATTATTAATAGCATTTGTGCTTTTAGACCTATATGATGAGTTACAATTGTTCATTGTTGAGTTTTAAAGGATTACTCTTTCCTATTTTAGTCTTTTAATAAGCGAGAGCAGCACAGCTTGATGATTAATCCCTCATTGTCACAGAAGCAAATTTACAATCATACAAGCAGGAAACTCAACCTGCTTCTCTGGATATCTGTACGAAGGCGTCCACGCCGCTCTCTCCGTAGTTGCCTTCGGAGGCCAGCGTGGAAACGTAGTTCCACCCCATGGCCTTGACGATGTCCAGCATGGCCTGGGCCTGGTAGGAGTCGGGGGGAACCACACGGGAGAAGAACTCATAGCGGCTGTTGTCGCTCAGCTCAGGGGCAGTGGAAGCATAGCTGATCTGGGGGATCTGAGACACACACGGACGGGTCATTTGTGATGAAAGGGTTAGGTCAAGTGGAAAATGTGAGCAGCAGTGATTGTTAGGCCAATATTCGAATAAAAAGGTAAAAAGGAATGACAAGAAGAGGCAATGAACCATGTCAGAGGATGATGCAGCACTTACTCAAGGACAAACTCTAAGTGAAGGCTTTCTACATTTATTCTGGCTGGATGTTGGGCATAAAAAAACTTTGGGTTTATTTTTAACTCTTGAACAGCGAGAGTGCTGACATGGAAATTCAGATGGAACAAAGTAAAAGCATTTGTTTCTGGGTAAAAAAAATGGATGTAGAGATTAATTTACTAGCGAACTACTTCTTTTAATGACACAGTGCATGTCGGCAGCCTCAACCCTGAACCTGCTAATGCCAGTGCTTCAGCAAGGCTTAGAGGCGAGCCCCTACGGAGGGGACGGGAGGGAGGGGTGGAAAGGTAGACACAAGGGCTGGGGAAGGGAGAAGGAGAGAGGGGCAAGAACCATTTCACAGATTATCTGGAAGGATTATAGGGGTTTTAAGCAAATTATGTTAAGCACAGAGGGAGAGACAGCGATCAAGAGACTAGTAAAAGGTTAGCATTTCTCAGCTTTAAGCCATACAATACATTTTATTCTGAGGGCCACATACAGCTCATTATAGCAGCCGTTTTAACCCTGCCAACCTTAGATTTCCTGCTCTGTGTTGATATTTCAGACCACGTATGTTTTTTTCCAAACTGAAACCTCTTATGTGAGTGTTCGCAGCCACATCAGTGCCTGGAGGAGTCTGTATCAGGATCACAGAACAGATCCAAATGTTTGCATACAATCGTAATGAGACACACATAATCCCTTGCAAATTAATCCCACAGAGGCATCTGCTCTAATTCTGTTGGTACAATCAATAAGCCACGTCCGTGACACAACAATCCTTTTACAGACTCGTCTTGCTGAAATCATCATTTAACACCAAATGTGTAGCTGTTCGGAACAGGAATGACTGCTTGTGACAAGCTTATGTTTTCACTACAAGAATTTATACATATTTAGACAATGAAATGGGTTGCAAAAACCTAAGGGACCTGATTATTGTGAATTGAACTGCAATTGCTTTTCATCCTTTCACTTTTCTTTGTCAGCCCCTTCTTACATTTTTCTTTCAACAGTGTTTCTTTTTCTTGCCATCCGTTCACAAAGGTCAGATTTGTGTCCAGGGACAAATATTTGTCTTGTTGACAGATTTTCCCTCCTGAACTGTGAATCTCTGCGGCTAATCCGAAGTTACCGTGGGCCCCTTGGCTGTTTCTCTGATTAGGTCAGTAAAGGTCGATGGCCATGTCTTAGTATGTTTGCAGCGATGCCGTATTTTTCTATTTTCGTATGATGTATAGAACATTGCTCTGTGATTTAAACCTTGTGATTTTGTTTTAGAATCCAGCATTTTATTTAAACTTCTCCTCAGCTTTTTCCTTGACCTGTCTGCTGAGTTCCTTGGCCTTGGCGCTTTGAATGCCTTGTTGCTGAAAAGTGCTATATAAATAAACTTGACTTGACTTGACTTGACTTGACTTGACTTCATGACACTGTTTGTTCTCTAATGTTCTCTAACAAACCTGCGGCCTGAGGATTTATACAGAGATTAAGGCAGTTGTCGGCAATGGATTTTATTTAGGCTTATCAGAGTAAAGGGGGCTAAATACAAATGCAAGCTACACCTAGTAGAATTTTACTTGCAAAAAAAGTTAAAAGGATGTGTCCTTCTCCTTTCGCTTCCACAACTATACAATATACTAAAGTTTGTGGCTGTAATGTGACAAAAAGTGAAAGGTTTCCTGGGTCTGTTAATACTTTTTCAAGGCATTGTAAGTGAAATGGCAAATCCAAACTTGAAATTTTGATTTTTAAAATTTTTTTAGGAAAAATTTATTTATTTATTTTCATATTTACCTTATTTTGAAATACAAACATAATCAAGGGAAGTCTCTCACTCTGACTAGTGGAAATATCTCACTATATGGAGTTTCTTCCTCAATGTTAAATACACAAATTAACCAAGCTGTCTTTTTCCTGCATCATTTGCAGTATTTGCTCTGTCAAAAATTAATGATGTTAATAATGTACCAGACACTAAAGCCTCTCCCATCCTGATTTAGACCAGTTATTCAGTGTATAGTGTATTTCAGGCTAGAAGCCTCTGCAGTCTGTGGATATATGGATATCAGGGGGAAATACACCATTTAGCTAAATGTACTCTACCCAGGTCATAAGTTAGTTTTATCCTGAATCAACGTCATCCTGCTGCTCTGATGCTGTTTTTTCTTTTTCCATCCATGGCTCTTGAGCTGATGAGAGGGGATTTAGAGGAGGGTGGGATCTATAATTCTGTAGTTAACATCTGCCTTGTATGCAAGCTGCTTCTCTTTGGCTGTTACCTCAGCATGCTCACTGTAACGCATGCTGCAGCATGTGACATTCAGGCATATAAAAAATATGTGGTTTCATTTTTAAGCTTAGGAACGTTTAGACGAGCAGGGGTTTTGTTTTCTGATAACTGAATGTGGGATTTTACTGACTCAGTTAGCTGTCATTGCTGTCCAGATCCAGTGGATCAAAAATGTATTATTAACTTTTAAACTTGGTCACATTTTGTCATGTTACAACCACAAACTTTAGTCTATTTTATGACAGTTAAGTTCAAAAGATCACAAAGTAGAGAATAACTATCAACTGAAATAAAATGTTAAATGGTTTATGACATTTTTTGGAAATTAAATCTGTGGCCAGATGTGATGAATGCATGACAACTTTTTGCCCTTTTAACACATTTTCCCACCTGAGTTGTAGATGTCTACAGCTCCCGTAGAGTTACCATGGACCTCGTGGCTGCTTCTGTATTAAATGCTCCCCTTGCGCTGGGCTGTCAGTTTAGCTAGACGGTTATGTCTTGGTAGGTTTGCAGTTGTTTCTATAGTCTTTAAATGTTCAGATGATAGATCTGATGTCCAAAGCTTAGCCTAATAATGCTGTTGTTCACTAATGTTCTCTAATAAACCTCTGAGTCCTTCAGAGAACAACTAGATTTATTCTGAGAATAAAATAATTTCAATAGGTGGTTTCTGAGGGCAATTACTTGCAGAGGGTTTTAGTTAAACACAAATTAGGCAACAGAATCCATCGATTTTTGCTTTACAGCCCTGTTATTTAGTCGAGTTTACATCGTATCAGACTTTGTAGATTAAATAAGTGTCACTGCACAGAAGATCTAAAAATATTCACTTTGTTCAGTTCAGAAGGCAGCAGACCTGGTGAGAACCCACGCATGCACGGGGAGAAAATGCAAACTGCATGCAGAAACACCACAGGCCAAGAGTTGAACCCAGGACCTTCTCACTGCTAGGCAACAGTGCTACCAACTGGCAAGACAAACATTACAGTGACTAATTTTTAATGCCAGCAGAAATTAATTAACAGTTGATGTGATTTTTGAAATGAATAGAAACCAAATCAGTGTTTTTATAGCAAATGTTTAGTGACCGTTTGGAACATGCACAGGTAGATACTTAACCGTGTTAACTGAAAGTGTTTTCTAAACAACTGAATGTGTTTTCTAAAAAAAAAAAAAGAAAAAACTAATTCTTCTTATGGTGCTAAACTGGTAAAGGTAGCTAAATAAAAATATAGAGATGTTAGAAAAGAATTCTGGTAATTTTTAGAGCAGTTATTATTCAACCCACTAAATCTTAAAATAAACTGAAAACATGGGAAACAATTTTCCCTACTTGTTGCATTAGGGGTTTATCACAGGCTTCAGTGGGAAAGGATTTCAGGTTCGTATTTTTGCTTGGCTAAGCTTTAGAAATACCACAGAAAGCTTCCATTTTAAAGTGTCCTGAGTTTGGAGGAACCCATCTCTGTAACAATCTTGGGACCCATTTAAAATATCTTTAGCCCCGCCTTAAAACAGATCTATGACCCTGCCTCACATGCCTTTCTGTTTCCTTTTTTGTAAACAGTTTATGACTTCCATCTTTCTCGGCCTACTTTCCTAGAAGATGGGCAATTACAAATATTCAGCCATTTCCCTTCATTAGTAAAGAGAGGTTGTACAGAAGAAAAATCTCACCGCAAACAGTCTGAGCACGTTGGCCACCATGATAGACACCGAGCTGCCTGATGCTCCGATCACTCCAACCACCCTCTCTGGTTTGGGGATGATGGGGGGCTCTCCATTAGAGCAGCGTACATCTGAGTTGTCCTTCTGGATGAGGGCCTGGACAAAGGTGAGCGACTGCTCCAGGGCGTAGGTGTCTCTGGAGCATGTGTCTAGGATCCGGGCTCCAAGAGTGATGTTGGGCAGCAGGTCGGGGTCACTGTTGATCTGGTCTAAGGCATATAGCATGGCTTCCAAGCGATGGATTCCCTTTTCTCTCTTGATCTCACCACAGGGGATTCCAGCAGGCCCTCTGGAGTGCACTGGGAAGAGCCCACCCAGGGTGATGTCTCCCTCGATTTTGATAGATTGAGGCTGGGTGTCCTGCTGCGCTAGTGAAACAGGACTCAAGCCCAACAGCAGAACCCAAAGCAGATGAAGCCATCTGTGGTATTTAAACAACAAACAGGCCTCTGATATCATGATGATGACCAGCAGAGGTACTGACAGCACCAGGCCACTCCTTCTACCTTTGGCACCTGATGGCAGAAAACCAGAACAATTTAGATAATCTCAAATTTTTTCTTTGCCCCATCGATCTATTCACTGGATGTTCTGAAAAAGTCAAAGCATTGAGAAATGGCTGTTTACCTAGTAGACAAGAGTGTTAAAAACAAACTGATCTTGTTGTGTACATAGTGAAAATATTCATACTCCTGAACCGTTTTCACATTTAGACCAACTTCATATTGGGATTTTCCGTTGTCCGATGAGCCAACCCCTCCCTCCTGCTTCCCTATTTCTGAGGTGATTGCTCATCCAGCCCTCCATCTAACAGGTCTGGACTTCCCTAAACCTGAAAGGTCTTACTAAGCAGGTTTACTGAAAGATCTGTTTAAGCTGGTGTCGGGAAATGACACACCTAAGTCTTGCCCTTCTTTAACTGGTGGTCTGGACAACCGAGTAGCCCACAGCAGTCATACGCTCCTTGACAGTCACTTCTATTAACAGCTGCTCATTCCCTAATATTACAACTGGCACTTGGTACATGGGTTAGGTTAGTTTTAGTGACTCCGCACGAGGCCCAAGGGCGCTGTTTTAACAAGTTTGGCTAAAGGCAACCTATAAAAGCCTCCTAAAATCTCTTAGAACCAGGCAACAAGACTTTTTAACACCAACGAAAAACCAAAAATAAGGTGACTCAAATAATTGACTGTCCACAATTTATCTAGAATTTTATATGCTTTCTTCAATTAGTAACGCTCTTGCAGGGGTTAGTAACAGCTTAAATTCAGCAACGCATAATATTTTCAGTAATATAAATGAATCAATCAACTCAGCCTGTCTTTTCCTAAGGCTGTAACTAATGAGTTTAGAGAAGCTTTGAAGACAGAGGCTCATCTATGCACCCAATTGGGAAGTTTCTTCGGGAAACAACGAGCAAATTTCTTGAAGAAAGGCAACTTAATCTTCATTTTTCTTCCTCTGAGTGGACAGGCACTATTGCTCCAGGTTTCGATGGTCAAACAGGAACTTTGTTGTCATATGTCTCAGAAGACAGTAGCTTCCAGAGGCTGAAGAGTTGAAGGAAACCCTAGAGGTATAACTGGGGTTGATTCAGGTCTTCCAGAAGCCTTAAACTTAGAGCAATCAGTTGTTCACCGATCAAGTTCACTTCAGTTGTCTGGGTAAAAAGGCAATAGATGAAATCAGATTCTCAATTTCGAAGCACAGTCCTTTCAGGGCACTCGGATTGATCCTCTTTTTAATGCAGCTGATCAGCTGGGCTGGTCCTCTGCTTCATCTGTAGCGTCTTTCTCCGTCCGTTCTTGTTCACTGGTCTTCTGCGAGGAAACAACCAACTAGTTCCTCTATTCTTGCCCATTTTATAGAGCATTTCCACCAAACTCTTTGTGCTTATTGGCCAGCGGTTGTTGGCATTGCTGACCCATTGGTCACCCGTGACATAAGTGGATCTTATCTCTGGAATTTCACGAGCCGTGTGCATATCAGACATGCCATCATCACCTCAGTCCTGAGCTGTCTGCTGACTTCTCCTCTGACCTGTGCCCTCACCTCAGCCATCAGCCTTGTACTGTAAGCTACGTCTCTCACTTTCCCCAATTTCTGAAAATCTGTTCTATTCCTGTCTCACTCAACACTACGCTACCTCTTAAACAGAGGCTTTAATTCTTACATCGCTGCTGCTCAAACTTTTGGATACAGCCTTTACTTCATTGACAGTTTAAAACCATTACTTCAACCTCATCCTTTCTTATTCATACATTACAACTGATTATCATTATATCTCTTTGATATATAGTTGATTAATAACCTTTAAACCTTAATGCTTTTTAATCATCAGTTCACAATCATACTTTGATCATATTACTATTTATATGTGTTTTAACTTGATAAACAAAGATCACTCCTTTCATTTAATACTTGTAGAAAATAGAAAATCATTTCTTTGGTTTGTAGTTTATACAGTGAGAAAATTAAGTATTTGAACACCCTGCGACTTTGCAAGTTGTCCCACTTGAAATTTTCATCTTAGGTGCATGTCCACTGTGAGAGATCATAATCTAAAAAAAATCCGGAAATCACAATGTTGATTTTTTAATAATGTATTTGTGTGTTACTGCTGCAAATAAGTATTTGAACACCTGCGAAAATCAATGTTAATATTTGGTACAGTAGCCTTTGTTTGCAATTACATAGGTCAAACGTTTCCTGTAGTTTTTCACCAGGTTTACACAAACTGCAGCAGGGATTTTGGCCCATTCCTCCACACAGATCTTCTCCAGATCAGCCAGGTTTCTGGGCTGTCGCTGAGAAACACGGAGTCTGAGCTCCCTCCAAAGATTTTCTATAGGGTTTAGGTCTGGAGACTGGCAAGGCCACTCCAGAACCTTCATATGCTTCTTACGGAGCCACTCCTTGGTTATCCTGGCTGTGTGCTTCGGGTCATTGTCATGTTGGAAGACCCAGCCGTGACCCATCTTCAATGCTCTAACAGGGAAGGAGGTTGTTCCCCAAAATCTCACAATAAATGGCCCCGGTCATCCTCTCCTTAATACAGTGCAGTTGTCCTGTCCCATGTGCAGAAAAACACCCCCAAAGCATGATGCTTCCACCCCCATGCTTCACAATAGGGATGGTGTTTTTGGGATGGTACTCATCATTATTCGTCCTCCAAACGCGGCGAGTGGAATTAAGACCAGAAAGTTCTATTTTGGTCTCATCTGACCACAGAACTTTCTCCCATGACTCCTCTGGATCATCCAAATGGATGCCTTCTGGACAGGGGCCTCCTTGGACAGGGGCTCCATGCAGAAGGCATGGAGCCCCTGTCCAAGGAGACTGACAGTCATGTTTAGCTTCTTCAGTTTTCTAATAATTGCTCCAACAGTTGATCTTTTTTCACCAAGCTGCTTGGCAATTGCTCCGTAGCCCTTTCCAGCCTTGTGGAGGTCTTTCAACAGCTCTTTGGTCTTAGCCATGTTAGTAGTTAGAGTCTTACTGATTGTGTGGGGTGGACAGGTGTCTTTATTCAGCTGACGACCTCAAACAGGTGCTTCTAATTAAGAACAATAAGGGGAGTGGAAGTGGACTTTTCAGAGGCGGACTAACAGGTCTTTGAGGGCCAGAAGTTTTGCTGATTGGCAGGTGTTCAAATACTTATTTGCAGCAGTAACACACAAATAAATTATTTAAAAAATTATAAATTTTGATTTCTGCATTTTTTTATAGATTATTTCTCTTACAGTGGACATGCACCCAAGATGAAAATTTCAGACCCCTCCATGATTTCTAAGTGGGAGAACTTACAAAGTCGCAGGGTGTTTAAATACTTATTTTCCTCACTGTACCTCTGCAAAAGACAAGACAGTTAATAAATGACTCCATACAGGCCTCTCCAGTCTTTTAGTCCCAGAATGTGAGAATATACTTATTTTACATTTTATTGATTCAACTGTGAGCATTTAATAAATATTGCATGGGTTACATGGAAAGATCTCACCCTATTTTGGCAGATTTTACGCGATAGACCAACACCCACAGTACATAATTGTGAAGTAAAAGAAAAATGAGAAATGGTTTTCAAACATTTTTGAAAATAAAACCCTGCAATGTTTGCTGTGCATTTGTATTCAGCCCCTGACTCTGTAATTTGCAGTCCAATTTGCTGCAGACAAAGCTGCAAGTCTTTTGGGTTATACCTATACCAGATTTACACGTGTAACTGGAATTTTAGCCCATTCTTTTTTGCAGAATAATTCAAGCTCTGGGAGATTGTTCGACTATCTGTGAACAGCTTCAAGTCTTGCCACATGATCTCAATTGGATTTAGGTCTGTACTTTGACTGGGCCATTACAGCACATAAGTACAGTGCTGTGAAGAAGTTTTAGGCAGGTGTGAAAATATGCTATAAACAAAGAATGCTTTCAAAAATGGAAGCGTTAATCATTTATTTTCATCAATCAACAAAACGCAGTGAATGAACAAAAGAAAAATCTAAATCAAATCAATATTTGGTGTGACCACCCTTTGCCTTCAAAACAGCATCAGTTCTTCTAGGTACACCTGCACACAGTTTTTGAAGGAACTCGGCTGGTAGGTTGTTCCAAACATCTTGGAGAAATAACCACTGATCTTCTGTGGATGTAGGCTTTCTCACATCCTTATGTATCTTTATGTAACCCCAGACACACTCCATGATGTTGAGATCAGGGCTCTGTGGGGGCCATACCAGCACTTCCAGTAATTCTTGTTCTTCTTTACGCTGAAGATAGTTCTTATAACTTTGGCAGTATGTTTGGGTTCACTAACTTCGCATTTTGTAAATTGATAAAAATAAACAATCATCATTTATATTTCTGAAAGCATTCTTTGTTTACAGCATTTTTTTACAGCTGCCTAAAAGTTTTGCACAGTACTGTATATTTTGATCTAAACCATCCAACTGTAGCTCTGACTGTATGTTTGCTCTCATTGTCCAGGCCTTCAGCTTAGATGGACAACTATGTCTTGCAGTTGCGCCACAGTTTTTCTCTTTGGGATAAAGGACTTAACAGTTCTCTGTTAAGTCCAGTGCTTGGGATGTTGTTTTTACCCTGCTTTCTCCCTGGCCTGGTCTGTTATGTTCTTTGGAAGATGCTGTTTGTTCACTAATGTTCTCTAACAAACCTCTGAGGCCTTCACAGAACAGTTGGATTTATACTGAGATTTAATTAGGCCGACAGTATTTACTAATTAGGTTACATCTGAAAGCAAATGATTAAACTTTGTTTTATTTAGGGTTATCAAAGGGAAATAGGTAAATACAAATGTACACCACACATTTTACATTTTTTATGAAAAACATGTTTAAAACCACATAATATTTTCCTTCCACCTCACAATTTTGCACAATATTAAGTTGAGCTACCTGATGAAATCCCAATAAAATACAACAAGGTTTGCATTTTAAAGGGGGACAAAAAGTACAACGGTTCAAGAAATATGAATAGTTTTGCCAGGCACTTTATGCTCCAGTGTTAAGCTGCAATCAATTTACTGTAGAGGATCTTACTAATGCATAGCCATCGGTGCAGTATTTGAAGAATAGGTCTTCGTGGTTGAGCGTTCAGAGACAGAATTCCTCATTAAAGGGACACACTGTTACAGTAAACACAGATAATCCTCAGACCATGAGCAGCAAAATCAGTTTTTTCATTTAATGCAAACTGAACAATTTGGCTAAGAGGAAATCTAAACAGGCCCCTGAAGATCACCTCATTTATTCCATCCCTGCAGCCAAATATGGTGACTACAGCGCCGTTCTGTTTTGTGCAGCAAAGAGTCAAAGATTAGTCAGCACAGAGAGAGATATGGATTCAGAAAACATGCAGCAATAATAGAGATCTTCTCCATCAGGTTCAGAATCCCAGGCCTGTGCAAATGTCAACATTTCAGTAAGACACCAACACAAAAAAGCTGCCAAAAAGTCAAGGTGTGACCCAGAAATTGAACCTGAATATAATTTCAAATCACTGGAGTAACCTGAAAGTAGGTATGCATGAACATGGCCAGTTCAACCTCCAGGTGAATGTTTCTACCATGAAGCGCAAAAGGACTCAGGCCTATTATTTATACTGACATGTTTAATTCCTACAAAACACACCATTTCATTGCTGAATTTAGGAGCTGTGGTCCTATTAATTTAGGGTCTTACATCTGTTTTTGTGCTTTACCACTGAGCTAAGAAAACATACAAAAAAGGCAAAATAAGTGCATAAAAAAGTGAAGTTTAAAAACGTTGAGTTTTTAGACAACATGGAAGGATGACACAGGGTGAATGCTGGAAGCTTTTATCATGTACAGCTGAGAGCCGATGATGGAAAACATGATAAATTTTGCAAAACCAGCAAACATCACATAACCTGTCAGAGCATTTCATGCCTTAAAAGTCAAACTAGGTTAATTATATCTGCATGAGAAGAACAAACAAAATCTACAGTTATCTGTGGGGCTTGGGGCTTTTTCAGGGTATTCTTCATTCCAAGGAGATTTGAAACTATTTAATCTTTCCACATTAAAATTCTAACAAAGCTATCACTTTTTTTTCGCATGGATAAAACGTTTTTTTTACATATTTAAATATATGTCTTGTTTCATATTGATATTGTTAGTAATACTTGAAATAAAATATACAGCGGACCAGGTTTTTGTTTATTATATGAGTTTAATACATTGAAATCAATTACAAAGAGCAGAAAGAGACAGAAACACAACACAGCCTTTGCAGACACCTTGCTTTTTGAGTAGCCCACCACATATGAGTTGTATAACGTAATGACATGTCTTACCTGCCCATTCTTCATGGACCAGTCTTCATTTTATCCATCACATGAAGTTCTCCAGGCAGGCCTCCAACCATGGTCCAGATATTTTGGACTGCACCTAGACTCAAGGTTCTGTCATCGCAGATTGTCTGCTTTGCACAATTTAAAACAACTAAAAACAAGTTATAATAATAAAAAAGAAACTAATGTAATTTAAAAAGACTAAATAAAGAAGACTCCAGAGGCTTTAGGGTATGGTATCCGGGCAGAAGCAGAGGGAAGTGCAACATTACAGCATGAGAATCTACAAATCCCTTAAAAGCTCTCCCTCTGCCGTTTTTCAGCCGTGTGCGTCTCTGTCCAGTGCAGTCACTCCTCCCTCCCTCTCTCTGGTGAACCCTTGCCTCGCTCGCTCTCTCAGCGCACTAATGGCCTCAGATTGGGATTATCATGCAGCTGTCTGTGAAGAAAGCACTAGGTGGACAAGCTCTTTTTTTTTTCTCATGCAACTGCAGCAAAAACCCTCCTCCCGCTCCATCACTTTCAGAGATTAGATGCAAAGCGATTTGCTCTCACACAGACACACCAACAAAGCACATCCACTCACTATCACGACCCTTTCAACACAGACGCAATAGCAAAGAATATCCGAGCACAGTATAGGTTTGTGCACCACAGAATGTAGCTGAATTAGGTTTTCCAATTGACCTGAGTTGATGCTCTGACAAAAGCAGCTCCCAGATCATTTAGCAGCTCCTCTGTCTATTAGAAGTTTGAATAAAGGATCATTACCACCATGTGCTTAATTAAGACACACACCACTTACAGCATCACGTGTTCAGATAGAAATGCTTTACAAAAATATTCATACCTGGTTGAACTTTTTCACTTTTTGTCAAGTTAAAACTACAAGCATCTATGTATTTTACTGGGAGTTTATATGATACACTAATACTACATCCAGCATAAGGAGAAAATACAAATATAAATTTTAAAAGTTTGGCATGCTTTTAAATCAGCTGCCCTGAGTTAATATTTCATAGAATCACGTTTCAGTCATTGTACAACTGGAAGGAGAGCCTTAACCCCCCAGCCTCAAGCCTTTTGCAGCCTCTAACAGGGTTTCTTCCATGATTGCCCTGCATTTAGCTTCATCCATCTTCTTCCCACTAACTTTCTGAAAAAGCGTCCCCACAGCCTGATGCTGGAACTTCCATGTTTAACTGTGGGTATTGTGTGTTCAGGCTGGTGTGCAGTATTAGTTTTCTGCCACGCATAGTATTTAGCATATAGACAAGAAAGTTCTATTTTGTCCTTTTCTGACCCAGGCAACATTTGTGTGTTCCCTACATGGTTTATGGAAAATCTTAAACAGGACTTCTTATGACTTTTTTTTAACAATAGCTTTCACTCTTCCATAAAGGCAAGATATGCATGGTGCAAAACTCATGGCTGTCTCATCAACAGCTTCTCCCACCTGAGCAGTGGATCCTTGCAGCTCCAGCAGTTACATTTGGGCCTCTTGGCTGCTTTTCTAATTACTGAACAGCTTTGTCCCTTGGTCTTCATGAGGCTGTTTGTTCTTTAATGTTCTGCAACAAACTTCTAGGGCCTTAACAGAGCAGCTATAAACTGAGATTAAATTACACAAAGCTGCACTATATTTACTATTTTTATCTGAGGGGTTTCAGAGTAAACTGGGGATAAAACTAGGGTTGGGTATTGAGTCAACTGGAACTGGGACTAACATTCCGATTCGTTCAAATTTTAAAAATTTCAATTTATAGTTTCGATACCCAGTCTGCTGACCGGAAGAAGCGTTGAACTCCAACGAAGAAGAATCTACTGAAGAATCCACTGAAGTGTGGCTTAATTTTAATAAAAGAAATGACCAGTCGGCTCAGGTCAACACTTGCAATAAGATTATATCATACAAAGGAGGGTGCAACACCAATATGACTAAACACCTCTGGATTCATGGTGTAGACGTAACAAAGTGCCCTGTCTTTGAAGTGCAGCTCCGCTGCCTTTTCCTCTGACACACAGCTTAGCATCTCACTGCAGTCAGAATCAGGTAAGTAAAACAATAAAATCCGTCTTATACCAACACTGAGGCAGCAAACAGGTCATACTCGACCTAAAATGGTGGGTCATCTTAAATACAAATTCCAAGCTAACATTAGCCAATGTATTTTTCATAAACAACCTGAAGCTGTTACCGTTAGCCAGGCAGTTGACCAGAGACCACCATGTGCTACTCTGGTCACCATAACATTCAAGGGAAAAATGTCGGTGCAACAAATTGAAGACTGACACATGGAGGTTAGAATATATATTCTGAAAAGGTTGCATCCCTTTTCAGATGTGGAATCACCAACATTTAGGTTAGTTCAACAATAACAACAATAGAGCTAATAAATAGTCCACCAGAATTGAAGCGAGGAATCGGAATCGTTTAAATTCAAACGATGCCCAACCCTAGTTAATACAAATGCACTTCACACTTCAAATTTTTATTTCTAACAATGTGACACTATATCCTTCACTTCCACTTCAAAGTTATGTGCCTCTCTGTTGGTCTGTCATGTACAATCCCAATAAAATACAATGAATTATAAAATTACATAATGTGAAAAAGTTCAAGGGATATGAACATTTCTGCATAGCACTGTACATCATGCAGCCTTGAGTCTCAAAAGAAAACAATACAAAATGTTTTTATTTCATGTTACTTTTATTTTCAAGTTAACATATTCATTACATTAGAAAAAGAGAAGGAATTTCTTATTTTAAGTCTTGTCAATGATCCCAAAATAAAGGTCTAAAGTATATGTGTGTAAAACATGAAGCTCTTTTATTGAAAATCTACCCTAAGAAAACAGATTTCTCCAAGCCATCTTCCACTTTGGTGTACTCCAGGTGAGATTTGAAGTACTGGCTTTTATATCGGGGGCTGTTACGAATGTACTCAAGGTAGTCAGGAGTTCCAGGGCAGATAACATTATCTGCCAATAGGATGCTGCCTTTCCTGAGGAGGCCACACTCCTAAAAAAAGAAAACAAACACCGTGTCATGACAGAAAGAACGTGAGAAGTTTCATCTGTACAAGTGTCACAACAAACTTGCCTCCATCAGCTTTGTGTCAGGGAGGTAGCGATCTTTCCAGTGATCCAAGAAAACCAAATCAAATGTTTCTATCCCAAATTTCTCTTTCATTTTGGGGATCCAGTCACCAGATGCTCCTTCAACTAACTGAACCTAAAGAGAGGAAACACACTGCTATATGACCCCAAAAATATAATGGTTCTGTTTGTTTCAGGCATCAGGCTTTACCTTATCTTCCAATCCTGCCCAAGCGATCACCTGGCGAGCGATTGCAGCGTAGTCCGGGTTAAATTCAAGGGTGATGAGCTTGGCATTAGAAGGCAGCAGGCTGGCGATGCGCACTGTTGAGTAGCCACAGTAGGTTCCCAGCTCCAGCACCGTCGCTGGGTTTACTTCAGTCACCACAGAGTCAAGAATGCACCCTGACGTAAAAAGAGGGAGCAAAAAGTATCAAAAAGCAAGCTAAGGAAAATATTTTTCTCATAGAAAAAACTGTTATAAACTAAAAAGTCACTACCTTTCTCATCCCCCACATTCATGGCCCACTCCTTCTGTCGGCAGAACTGATCGATGGCTTTGACCACGCTGCGAGGGTCTCCTCTTGTGGCATTCTTCTGTACTGCAGCCAACATCCGCTGCAGGGAGCAATAGAAAAAAATAACAGGATCACTTTCATTTCTAAAAGGTCAATAAAGTTTTGTTATCCCAGTGATGCAAGAAACAACATTTGTATTAGCACAGATCTTCTTATATTTCAGTTAGGTTTCTCCTCCCTTATTTGAATTATTGTCTAAAGAAGACAGGCCAACGAGAGCAGTAACAACCTTAAGAGTAATATTAGTTAATACTTTAACTTTACAGCACAATGTCAGCTGATTCAGGGGAACAAAACCTGAATGTTTGCCTATTATTGTCGTAATATTTCACATACACTTCCGGTCAAAAGCTTTAGAACGCTTTTCTCATTTAATGATTTTCTTTGTGTTTATTACTATTTACATTGTACGTAGATTCTCACTGAAGGCATCAAAACTGTGAATGAAAACATATACAATTATGCAGCAAACAGAAAATTGTAAAAGAACTTTAAATATGTTTTTATTATAGATTCCTTAAAGTAGCTGCCCTTTGCTGTGATGACTGAAATATTACCATTTGGGCGTCTCTCAATGAACTTCTTGGAAGTTCTTTCAAGACTCTTTGGAAAACCATTTCAGGTGACCACCTCATGAAGCTCATGGAGAAAATGCCAAGAGATCAAAGAAGTCATCAAAGCAAAGGGTGTGTATTTGGAAGAATCTAAAATATAAAAATGTTTAGTTATTTCACAGTTTTTGTTTACTACATAATTCCACGTGTGTTCATTCACAGTTTTGTTGCCTATTGTTAGAATATTCAATGTAAATAGTCATGAAAATAAAGAGACCCATTAAGTGAGAAGGTGTATCTAAAACTTTTGACCAGCAGTGTATATATGATTTTTTTTAATTACCTCACAGTATTTTTGCTGCTGCTGCACACTGCCCAATCAGCTGGCCACCTATGCGACCTGCACATCAGCTTCATGTTATGTAACTGAACCCTGTTCCTAATGGAAGGATTTTTAGAGCATTCTAAGAATTTCTCCTGGGCAAATGCACATGCTGTCAAACTTTATGTGAATATCCATAATGACAATACAAAACCGCTAATCCATTGCCAATAATTTAGGGATTCAAACCACCACAGTTTCAGTCTGCATCTCTGACTTGTCAGCTATGTCAATACAAAACCCCCAACACACAGGCAACATTCAAGACTAAGAGTACTAATCTGACATTAAATATTACATATTATGCTTCTAGTTGCTCGTGACAAACCATCCACAAAGTGACAAGGTATACTGAAACATCACACATTTAAAGTTTAAGCTCCTTTATGTACATGGTGCATTTACTGTGATCTAAAAATAAATCAGCACTTTGTATTAACACTTTTTGCCCTAAATACAACTGTGTACACAGTATTTAGTGAGCATTAAAAAAGACAGAGCTGCTGCTATAAAACAAGATGGGATTTTGTTAAGTGTGTGAGTTGATGATGAAAGTTTGAATTGTTTTACAGTGTACACACCACATTATCAATGTTTTGTTGTCCTTTGACCCTTAAAACCCAGCTCTCTGCTCTGTAGCTTTCTCTTTTTTGCTGTCAGTCAACATTTTTCCTAATAAGATTAGTGCATAATCAATATTCATCTATATGCTGTATTCTAATGACATCAGTTTTTTTTTTTTAAAGTGCACATATGTATTTTTCTTTAAGACGTCTAAGGCTATAACACTATTGTATCGTCAAAATTATGTTCATTATGACCTCTTGTTTTTCAAATATTTAGTCCATGCGAACATTTTGTTAAGTCTAGTAAAATACAAAAAGTCAAAGAATAAATCCTACATAACATGTAAAACTGATTAGAAGCTTCCATGTGTCTGCAAAATGTTTCTTCCACGTTTACTCAAAGAAAACCTTCTGACAGCTCTTGGTTCTCTTGGACAAATCTATTAATCAATTGTGGCCATCTGAACAAGCAATATGGCTTAGTAAAACACCACTAAACATCAATACCTATTTGAAGGATTACCATTGAAATAAATGCACAGTGCAGACATTCCTGGTCCCCTGAGGGTCAGATCCAATACGTTTAGGGATCCCATGATTCTTCTTTTTAAAAGCCTTAACTAAATGGGTCTTGACAAGAACTGATTGGAACTTCTGGCAACGAAATTAAGTTGCTCAGAGCACTACTCTTTGTTGTTCCTGATTATGACATGTGCAACTTGATTTTCAGAACAAGTTGTGCATATTTAATATAAATAGACAATGCAGGGATCTGCTACTCCTGTGACCCACTATACTGTACGAAGTATTAAAGTAAACTTTGTGTTTTAAGAGAACAACGCTCTTAGAGTAGAACAACTGGACACTATCAGAGTTTAATAAATATAAAAGAGGTGGGAATAAAGACAAATTTATTGACCAGATGAGATCTAGAAGAACACTACAACTGTAATCTACAGTTACCAAAGATTAACATACTTTAAATACTGTAATGCATCGCTGTGATCTTAAGATGACACCTAAATTAAAAAGCTTACATTCATAAAAAGCTCAAAAAAACATTTTGTTAGCTCACATCAGTGAGCCCATTTTGACACCAAATGTAATTGAAATTATTTAACCCTACAATACAAACATGTTTAAACAAGATCCAAACTCCCTGAGGTTCTTTCTGGCCCTGTGTTCAATCAGGACCACTGAGCATAAGACTTTATAAGAGCAAATGGTGTGAGCAGCTGTAAATGAACCATTTGTTACCAGTATGTAAAACTATGGTTAAAAAAGCATTTATTACATTAAAAACTGTTTTACTAAGTAAGAACACATGTAAGGGCTGACCTTCCCTCCATCCAGGACTTATACAGGTCAAGGGTCAGGAAAAGAGCTGCTAAAATCTCTGCAGATCCCACACACCCTGCACATAAACTGTTTAGAGTTCTGCCTTCAGGGCGACGCTACAGAGCACTGTTCACTAAAACCAGCCGCCACAGAGACAGTTTCTTCCCCCAGGCTGTTTCACTGTTGAACATTCAATAAAATACAAAACAACAGCATACAGTTGTTGCAAATGCACCTTTTTATTTATATATGTGTATATTGTACATTGTAAATATGTATATTCTGTAGTGCAAAAACAAAAACCAAAGAGCAAAGTGTACCGGAGTCAAATTCCTTGTTTGTATGTGCAAACTTGGCAATAAAGCTGATTCTGATTCTGATTCTGATTCTGAAGTAAAGTCTCTCACTCCACTTTAAAAGATAAGAGCAAACTCTTTAGCACTGGACCAGCTGTCTTCAGTTGCTCTACATTTCATTAAAATCTGGTTCAAAGGGTGTTCAAATCTCTTCATTATGTGTTCAGGGACACTTTACACCATGCCCTAATTTTTATGGAACCTTGTTTGTTGCAGGTTCCATGTTCAATTGTGTCAACTGATTGGGTTTAGTTCTCCTGTTTACAACCTAACGCTGTAAAATATTTCACAAGCCTGGGCTGTACTTTGCCTTTTTTTAGCACCACATGCTAATATGTTAAACAGAATTAACATTAAATGTTAGCAACATAAGGTGTAAACATATCAAATGAGCAAGCACAAGTATTGAAGTTTCCTCTGGTCTACTTCACATGTCTGGAATCTATATTCTATAGTCTATGAGAGCAGATTATTGACTCGTTTCATTATTAAAACAAATGTTTTGGTGCGTTTATTGGAAGGTTCTTCTGTTTCTACAGAGTGCACCAAGGTTTCATGCTCTACAGAGGTATGTATTGGGGGGGAGTTAGGATAACTCCAGCAAGACACCTACAGGGGTTGGACAATGAAACTGAAACACCTGGTTTTAGACCACAATAATTTATTAGTTTGGTGTAGGGCCTCCTTTTGCGGCCAATACAGCGTCAATTCGTCTTGGGAATGACATATACAAGTCCTGCACAGTGGTCAGAGGGATTTTAAGCCATTCTTCTTGCAGGATAGTGGCCAGGTCACTATGTGATCCTGGTGGAGGAAAACGTTTCCTGACTCGCTCCTCCAAAACACCCCAAAGTGGCTCAATAATATTTAGATCTGGTGACTGTGCAGGCCATGGGAGATGTTCAACTTCACTTTCATGTTCATCAAACCAATCTTTCACCAGTCTTGCTGTGTGTATTGGTGCACTGTCATCCTGATACACGGCACCGCCTTCAGGATACAATGTTTGAACCATTGGATGCACATGGTCCTCAAGAATGGTTTGGTAGTCCTTGGCAGTGACGCGCCCATCTAGCACAAGTATTGGGCCAAGGGAATGCCATGATATGGCAGCCCAAACCATCACTGATCCACCCCCATGCTTCACTCTGGGCATGCAACAGTCTGGGTGGTACGCTTCTTTGGGGCTTCTCCACACCGTAACTCTCCCGGATGTGGGGAAAACAGTAAAGGTGGACTCATCAGAGAACAATACATGTTTCACATTGTCCACAGCCCAAGATTTGCGCTCCTTGCACCATTGAAACCAACGTTTGGCATTGGCATGAGTGACCAAAGGTTTGGCTATAGCAGCCCGGCCGTGTATATTGACCCTGTGGAGCTCCCGACGGACAGTTCTGGTGGAAACAGGAGAGTTGATGTGCACATTTAATTCTGCCGTGATTTGGGCAGCCGTGGTTTTATGTTTTTTGGATACAATCCGGGTTAGCACCCGAACATCCCTTTCAGACAGCTTCCTCTTGCGTCCACAGTTAATCCTGTTGGATGTGGTTCATCCTTCTTGGTGGTATGCTGACATTACCCTGGATACCGTGGCTCTTGATACATCACAAAGACTTGCTGTCTTGGTCACAGATGCGCCAGCAAGACGTGCACCACCAATTTGTCCTCTTTTGAACTCTGGTATGTCCCCCATAATGTTGTGTGCATTTCAATATTTTGAGCAAAACTGTGCTCTTACCCTGCTAATTGAACCTTCACACTCTGCTCTTACTGGTGCAATGTGCAATTAATGAAGACTGGCTACCAGGCTGGTCCAATTTAGCCATGAAACCTCCCACACTAAAATGACAGGTGTTTCAGTTTCATTGTCCAGCCCCTGTATATCAGTTGAACCTGGCTTGCTGATACCGACAAGGTTGGAAGCAAGGTTTCATGCTGCTAATGCTCAGTTGTGAGCCTTGAGAAGGCTCAGATGACCAAACAGCAGGCTCAGCAGATCTCTGCAGTTTTGCTGAGCCCAAGAACTGTTTTCTTAGCGGACAGGAGGGGATCCCAGCAAGGACCTGTCCTGCTGAAGCTCAACCAGCCTAATGTTAATGATTATCTTGGCATGGTGAGTTTAATCCCCACTACTGCTTTTTTAGTTTTCTTTGTTTCCCTCATATTTTATCATTTTGGTTCACTCTGAACTACAAGGTGATTTTAGTAGGCAGAGATGTTTTTGCACCATTAAAGCTAAACTCTAGTGATCCAAAAGATCGATATTTCACTTGTTGACATGATTGTATGAAGAGTTCCTTGCAAACGTTTTCACATTTTGTCCCTTGACATCCACAAAGATGAATCTATTTTATTGAGACTTTATGTGTGAGACCAGTAGAAAGTACTGAGTAACTGTGGGTTGTTAGGAAAAGAATACATCAAGAGAAGCTTAAGACGTGTGACGTGCATTAGAAATTAGGCAACTTTACTCTAACAAATCCACTTGTGTGCATTTTAATCTCAGTATAAATCCAGCTGTTCTTTAAAGCCCTCAGAGGTTTGTTAAAGAATGCCAGTGAGATCTGAAGACCAAGAAGAAGATCTGAAGACCAAGTAACATACTAACAGGTAAAGATAGAGTTGTGGAGAGATTTATAGCAGTGTTTAGTTACAACATAATATATATTCATATGCATGCATATATATTAATATTGAATGCTGTTGAATCCACCCTCAGACTATTAGTTGTCCACTCTACAAATCAGCCTTTATGCAAACATGGAGGAATGGCACTGTTCAAAGAAATCCAGTGTAAAGTTTGCCAAAAGTCATGCAAGGCACACAGAAAACACATTGAAAGTCAATTTTGGTCAGATGAGACCAAAATTAACCTTTTTTGCCTACATGCTTTTTCGTCTACATGCTATATGTGATGGAAACTAACACTGCACATCGCCCTAAACACACCACCTGCACAGTGAAACATTGTGGTGGCAGCATCATGCTGTGGGGTTGCTTTTCTTCTGCAGGGACATAAAAGCTGATCACAGTTGAGGAGAAGGTGGATGGGGCTCCAGTAATCCTGGAGGGGAACCTATTTGAGGCTGGAAACCACTAGTCCAGACCTAAATGCCATTAAGAATCAGTTGAAGACTTAAAAATGTTTGTCCACAGACCTTCATCCAATCTCATTGACCTTGGACTGTTGTAGAAAGGAGAATGGGCAAACTTTTGAGTCAATAGGTCTGTAAAGCTGGTCGAGATGTATTGTTTTCCTTTCACTTAAAGGGATATACATATTTTTGCAATGCACTGTATTTTATTACTGCCATATGATTAGGTGATGGGATAAATACATAAACCAGGTAATTTGGAGTGTTTTAATGTAGTAGTGAGCGAGCGGATGTGGACACACTGTTTTTAATGTTGTGATGCTACTGAGCACATACAATGTGTTATCTGAGCTTGTGAAAGGCACACCTGAGGACGTGTGGTCTGGGTCAGTGTGTTCAGCAATCCTTCGACAATCCTATCATGCCAAATAAGCACGAGTCCTGCATGATACTGCACCACAGCAGGGATCACCCATCTGTACAGTGCATACAGCAGAGCCGCCCCACCAGTGCAACTGTAAAGCAGAGTCAGCCACATCCTGCAACCAAGAAAGAGAGCATAATAATTAGTAAGGTATTATTATAGTGTGTAGTGTTGAATTATTAAGAGACAGTGATAAATGAAATGCAGGCACCATGCAAACATCTGCAGGAGAAAGATTAAAGTGTTCTCATGTCTCCCCTCACCCTACCTGTCCCTTTGTATTTAGATAATGAGATGGGTATTTACTGTGCAGAGTACAATACAGCATCAGCTCCTGCTGTTGCCGCCGCGTCCAAAATGAACACCCACACACAGACGAAATAAGATGAAATCGAACTAAGGAAATGATCTAATATCGGCAGCAATACACTGTGACAAAACAGTGCTTTGTAAGCAGCTTTCCCACTCTCAGAAGCTGTTAATCTGCATGGAGAGCCTGTGCAAAGATAAAACAGGGAAGGAAAAGGAGCAGAGAAAGAGAAGAAAAGCACAGCTTGAATCTTAAATAGAACTCATTCCCTGTGGAAGCAATGGGGAGAGCAGCTGAAAAAGGCTACCTTGAAGTAATAATGCAGCTGTGAAAGCTTGATGGTAGTTGAGGTAATCCCTTTTGATTTACAGTTTGAGTTGCATGGCAACCGGCTGGGGGTTAAGAGCTGTGTCACCAAAGGCAGAGACCCAAGACTTTAACATTTACTCAGGCTTCCTCTGAACATAGCAAATTGAAATACTGACCCGAACTGGTACATATTAGCAGTTAAATCAGAAAACTAGCCCTTTTTTAATTATTAATCTTGATGCAACATTTACCTTATAACTCTTCTAACATATAGCAATAAAATACAGAGACAGCAAGACTGTTTAAGGTATATTAAAGACCACATCGCTCGTGCAACAAGATCGCTAGATGAAATGTAACCTTTAATCTTCACAATTGCACAACACCAAAAGCACACATTTCTGAATGCAGGAGACATGTACCGAGGCTGAACTATGGCCACTTTCAGCAAAACCACGAGCAGAACAAGGGGAACAAAGTCTTCTGAGTAATTATTAAATAACTCATGTCTTCTTAAAGGGCCTTTCCTTACAATCTAAAAGAAGAGACTTACACATGCAGGCAGGTGGTATTCCCCGTCCCCTTCTCACCTCTCGTCGCTGCTCAAGGAAAATGTGAGTTTTTTTAAAAGCTGGACATATGCCTGCGTTTACATGAAACTAACTCCTCCCTCTTCTCCCTTCCATCCCCCTACTCAGAGCTGCGCTGAATCTGGGCATGCAAGGAATGTGCAGCCTACTGAAATCTCAACAGTCACACCCGCTCCTTTAAAAAAACAAGTACAGGAGTATTTTTTGCCTTATTTATAGACTAAAGAGTAAATTAAGCTGCTGTCACAGACGGTCCATTGTTTTCCAACATATAGACTCCTATTTAACAAATTAATTAATCCGTTAAAGGCTTTTGGAGCAGTTTGAGTAAATCAGTTTTTACTTTAGAGTGGTTTACCTCTAGGTTATTAGAAGAGCTCTTTCAGGAGAGTTAATGATTATTTATTATTTATTATGGAACTAAAATTAAAATCCATTTGATATCAGTTTATTAAAACTTCAGGATGATAAACAGACCAGAGTTCTTACACTTTATTGTAAAAAAAAAAAAACATATTGTTTGTAGACTTCACTTTCCAGGTAAGGAGTTCTAAGTCCTTTGTAGGCATTTTAAAATGTTAAAATACTAAAAATTATGTGGCAGATTTTTCTACAGTATGCAGGGTTTAAATGTGGAAACTGCAAAAAGAGGAAACTGGAAGGAAAAAGGAGGGAGGGAGGGAGGATGCGTGCTTTTACTGATGCGTGCACCGAGCAACTCCAACAAGCTGAGTCCCGTTTAACATTAATTTTCTGCTGTGCTCTGAATGTCATGACGCTGCTGTCTCTAGGAGGTAATCCAGGGGTGTTTCAAACACTGAGCAGCGGTGGCTCTTCTCAGTGGCTGCTGCTCCAACATGGTGAGGAGAAACGAACTGAACTGGAGAGCTTCCTCTCGTGGCCACTCGTACTTATCCAGCAGGATCTCCAACAAGCTCCATGGTTTTAGTTTGGAGATGTGCCGCAGTTGTCCTACGAAGAAGAAAAATGGATTCCAGTTGTTTATCTTGCCTTTTCATGATTTCTACCATAAATCACTGGTCCCGTCTGTATATATGTGTACAGAATACAGTAGAGTATCTGAGCAACAAGAACCAGAATAAATAACCAGATTAAGTAAATCTAATTTATTTTATTAATAAGTATGTGAACAGGACTTTTAGAACGTTAAGAAAAACATTGTGATTAAACGGAGCATTACAAAGGAACAGAGATACACTGAGAATTCAGCTGGTGACAGGAACCAGTCAATTTTAAGCTTTCCCGGCTCTGACCAGTCAGACAGTCAGAAGCTTAAAAGCTGAATCTGCTTCCTTTCAGCAAATGCAGCATAGGTAGGCATGATCAGACTGGATTAACAACACTCTTCAGTGTGGATGCTGTTACATAAATACCTCTCTTAGAGATCCGGAAGGTCCAGATGCCAGCAAACAGTCTAATCATAGGGCATGCTCAAGGTCAGTTTTTCTGCATTTTTTGAAGTAACAATTTTCTAGCCATGCTAATACTGCTGATTGCTAATATAAGATACTAAAGGCGGCCTAACTAGTGAACACTAATCAATTTGTCTTTGTTTTAAGTTCTTAAAATCCTTCTTCCTGTCTCACACATTTGCACATCACCTTTGCTCATGCTATAAATAATGAATGACTGTTCATGAATGGATGGAAGGCTGGAATAAAATGTTTTGAATACTGTTGTTGAATCATCTTATATCATAGAAGACAAATCAAATATGTCATCACAATTTCATTTAATAAATCTGAAATGGCCAAATCTGGATCAGCAGATCAAAGCTTTACAAAAATTAGAGATCAGAAATCTGCCAAAACATTTTGATTGGTCCACCTCTACAAAGGAATTTCAATATATTAGACCTTTACCTTTTCTGTTGAAGAATTTTTTGGATTTTCTCCCAGAAAGGGCAAACTGGGAAGGAAGAGGTCCAAGCAGTTCGATGATATGGGCAATATGATCTAAGGACATGGAATCATGTTAAATACATGCAATGATACATTATTTATTTCCACCTAAGTACAGCAGTGGCAATCATACTTGAACACACACCTTCTTCCTGGGAGAACGTGGCTCCTGATTGGGGGTCAAACAAGTAGTCTCCTGTAGCCAGCTCAAAAGCCTTCAGGGCACACAAGGAGACAATAATAAAAAGGGATGTTGACAATGTTGGACTGCAACATAAAAGTTATACAAAGATTGTTTCCAAACAGAAAAAAAGGCAGCTCACCATGCAGGCAGTACTCCAGATGTCAGCTGGAGTGTCATACTCGGCACCAATCAGTACCTCTATAGAGCGGTACTGGCAAGTCTGAATGTCTTCAGTGAAGTGTTTGTGCTGGTAACAGAAGAGAACTGTAAATATGATACCACAACCTGTACTGCACATCTGCCTCATTAAAAATAACGGGTTGGGCTTTTCTACCACACATGCAACTCAGAACCTGGATTTGAGTGTTTATTTCTCTTTAAATGATCTCATGATTGATTATTTATCGCATTTTTAATGTATGATTTTCTACAGTCATCAGGCTTTTAACCTGAAGTAAGTAAATAAGTCGGTGAGTCACTTCTTAAGAAACTGTCAGCCATTTCAACATCTTGAATCACATCTACCTAGACAGGTGCACCTCACTGAATTAGAATATCACAAACAAATAATTTTACTTACTCAAAAAGTGGAATTGGATTTTATAAACTCATTACACTGAAAGTTAGATATTTTGGACATGTACTTCTGTTAATTTGAAAAATCCAAAGAAAATCTGAACTTTGCATAAGAATATTAAAAAGGATTTTTTTGGCCTAGAAAAAGCTATATTCACGTACTCTACCGTATATGCACTCAATACTTGGGCCTAATTTTGCATTAATTACTGCATCTATGTGGTGTGACATGGAGATGAACGGCCTGTGGCTGTGCTGAGGCGTTAAAGAGGTCAGGCTGGAAAATTTCCATTTGAAGCTTTCCATTAGAAGTGCTCTTAAACTTCCTGGTAGAGAGCTGTGCAGACTAGAGAAAACAGGGTGGATCAATATGCAGATGAAATGGCCCCCAGCATTCATCACTGACTGTGGAAACTTCACATTGGACCACAAGCAGTCTGGAATCTGTCCCTCTCTACTTCTCCTCTAGAATCTGGGACCTTGATTTCCAAATGAATGCTTAATTTACTTTCATCTGATGAAGAGGACTTTGGATGACTGAGCAACAATCCAGTCCTTTTTCGCCTTAGACCAGGAAAGGATCTTCTGCTGTTGTCTCTGGTCCATGTCTGTGTGTTTGGTTTTAAAGCACTGAATCTAGCAGCAGTCTACATTTTGTGACTCTCCCCTAAACGTATGCTTTGCTTAATCCTACCAAGGCTGCTGTATCCCTGTTACTTGTGCATCTTCATCTATTTCATACTTTTCTTCAACAGAACTTTCCATTAATATGCTTAGGACACAACACTCTGTGGACAGCCAGCTTCTTAAGCTTTGATCTTTGATGGCTTTCTCTAAGTTCAAAGTCTCCCCATGATGGTGTAGACCAAAACATAACATTTCTGTTTTAAAATCGTTCATTCAGATGTATCTGGTCAGAGACAGCACATATTCAATGTTAAAAAGTAACCATTGTCCTGAATAATGGCCTTGTAGATACCAGTAATTTGCACACCTAGTCTCTGTTTTTTATTGAAAGTACAATAAAAAACATTAATAAAAAAGTTTTACATAAATAGGACTAAAACATCTCACATAAACCTTTTATTAACAGAGGCAGAAAAACACTTTTTCTGCTTTTATGTACCATTCTAATTTTCTTTAAAAAGGGAGTGTATGATGACTTTTAGTAACATTAAATATTTTAACTATATTTTTATTCTGTCAGCTGATTAATCACTCACCACCCAGCAGGCATTGCCCAGGTCTGCAATCTTGACAACAATTTTGTCAGCACTCTGAGGCTTCAGTAGGTCTAAAGGTACATCTGAGTCACTGATTCCTAAAATACAAAGAAACATTTAAAGGCACTTTAATAACTTGGACAAAGCTGTGGTAATCTGATGACGAGGTTAATGTAGTTCATTAAACACACATGTTTTAGGTCATGAGAAGTAATATCGAGACTGACCTCTAGCTGAGGAAGCTGGAGGACCAGGCTCGATGTGAGCAGTCTGGTGAAATAACACAGATCTGGAGACAGAGACAGGAGCATCCATGCTAAAATTTGGGCATGAGCCCATTGAGTCTCTGTGGCTGCATGAAGCACTGTCCAATCCGTCTTCAAACAGCAAAGTCTGTCTCCTTATCTGAAGATTAGGACCTCTCAGCTTTGAACTGCAGGTGGAGGGATGTTCGCTTGAACCGGCAGCAGCATCTTCAGAAAAAGTCACATGAGGTTTGGCTGATTTCAGGTCAGATGGACTCTTCTGTCCTCGACAGCTTTTGTCCTTCGCTGATAGCCGCTTTAATGGACTCCTGGAAACCTTGCCGGACTGGGAGGGGCAGTCAGTTGTCAGAAATAATCAGATATGAGCATTAACTGATAATATTATAGACAATGATAGAAGAGATTCAATGAACTATGTGCTTCATGTCTGTTTCAGAAGTACAGCAAACCATGCAAATTCGAGCAACTATGTGTCTGTTACGGTCTGTGCTACGGAGGGACCCAGAACGCAGACAAGCAGGCAGCATGACGGTAGTTGACTTTAGGCTTTAATTAAACAAAAACTCACTCTTAGAAGAGGCAGGAACAAAACAGAAGCAGGCTGGCTTGACAGGCATGGCATGGTCCACAAAACAAGACATGAGTAGAGACACAATGATTCCGCGAAGACTAACTGAACAGGTGTGTATATATGGAGTGAAAACCAGGTGGAGCAAGACAGATTGACAAGGTGCAGGTGAACCGGATAAATTTGATGAACAGAACACAACGTGACAGGAGCAAAACATGGCTTGACTAGAACGCAAATCCAAGGAAACAAAATAGAACTATAAGTAGAAAAACATGAAACAAAAACATAACCAGATCCTAAAACCAAACTTGACAAAACTAAAGCATGACCAGAAAAACAAACAGAAACATGATTCAAAACCTTAACTGTGAAAACAAAGAAAAAACCAGAAACCAAAAACCAAACAACCCCTAATCATAAGTGTCGTGTTTGAAATGATCCTAAATTGACTGTTTCCATCATTCATTTACTGGACACTGTCAGAAAAACATGTATTCAGAATTGGAAACCCTGTTGGATAATCTTTGCTTTGATATTATCCAGTGCTCTGTTAGACAGATGGTTGCTAACAACAAGGTACAGTGTAACCACAACACCAGCAGCTGGAGAAACATCAAAACTCTTCCTTGTCTCCTCTGACATAAAGCAGGGACAGGTGTCCAAGGATCCGATCTAACCACATTGTAAAATCCATCTCTACATTTCTTCAATTTTGAACAAACAAAAATAATTTAAAATGGCTTCATCTTGCAAACTGTACATTTTATTAGAGAATTTCTGCTATTTCTCTACTATATAGCAAGAAATGTTTAAAGCTAAAAGGAAACAGCCTATATGGAAACTACATTAATGGCACGATCTCTACATCGTCCAGAGTCCTGGTTCCTCTCCTATGCTTTCTGCGCTTCATCTTACCGCTCAGGTTTTCTGTAGAAATCAGGTCTGTGAATTGTGATGGCAATGGAAGAAGTTTCACTTTGTATTGACCACAACTGAAGGATTTAAATGTAAAACGGAGAGATTTAAAAGCATGATTTGTCTCCTTTAAAATCAAATTTCTGTACCATAACAGAAAAATTCAAAAAAATCAACCCTGTTTAATGGACTATTTCTTTTAGCCACTAGGCTTGATGAGGATCAATATGTATCTTGCCACCACAAACAGTGAGCGGGATGGCAAAGCATCTTGGGGGTCACCAAGTCTCAATAACAACCATTCAACACTATCACTCCAGATGAATTTAGTGTGAAACAAAAGATCATGTTCTAGTCCAGCTTTAGACCCCACCATAGTTCAAATACTGCTCTAACAAAAATTAGAGCAGTATTGCTTGAAGGCAGCTGATTCCGGTCTACTCGCTATTTTCAACCTCCTTGATCTCTTTGAAGAAACCTACATAATAAGCTACAACAACACTGAATTTCCCTTTGGGATTAATAAAGTATTTTTGAATTGAATTGAATCTCTGAGTGCAGCCTTTCCTACACCACCCTTCCTAATGGGTTATCTTCTATTGACATTACAAATAGCCCTCTTGAACCTACCTTTCCTATACCCGTTGTAATATATTTTCCAGAACTTTAATATTGATTATCACCGTTTTGTGGATGATACCCAGCTCTACCTTTCTAGTAAAGCAAATTCTTCTCAACTCACCACCCTACCTTACCACCTGTCTGTCTGACATAAAATCTTGGTTCACCTCAAACTTTCTAAAACTTAACAGAGATAAAACAGAAGTCAATCTTGGAACCAAATCTAGCTTATCCAAGTTTAACAGTCTTTTCCTCTTGATTGACAGTTCCCCAGTCCCCCCCGCTCCATGATAGCGCACTATCATTTCATTCTCATATTATTACCCAGCGTGCTTATTTCCATCTTCGAAAAATTTGTTTGTCTTTCAATGAGATAATGATGCAAAACATAGTTCCTTGTTATTGTAGCTCCACAGGCTCCTCTTTTGCCCCTGTTCTGAGGTGCGTCTAGGAGCAACTAGTGTTGGTGTGGTCTCTTCAAATGCTAATGAGACACTTCACACCCCGCCCTCCTCCAGGTCAAAGAGCGTTCCACTCCACCCCGTTCGGCCATTTTTGTAATTTGATAAAAGAGATACAATTATCTGGCGGCGCAGAAACAAGACAAAAACGGCAAAAACAATGCAAAACTGTTTATGTAAAAATAATATTCAAAACACGCAGTACGGTTCTGTCCTCAAGGAGCTAAAAGCAGCACACAGCACTAACATAAGCAGAAGGCACGATGCTACTGCTATCAACATAATGGCTAGGACGTCATATCAACAAACAATAAATTCATGAGAAATAAAAATGGTGGATACACAAAATTGGTAGCGGAATTTTCCGCAGAAAATACTGTGATGAAACAGTTCAAAAAAAATAATAATAGATGACAGAGAAAACTGAACGGATTGAGTAATATGAGCCAAATAATATAAAGATATCTACGCAGCACCTGGAGAGACTAAATTATTTTTTCCTGCACTCCTACAGACTCCAAATAAACAACAAAATGTATTTAAGGGGTAACAAAGTGGATTTTGCACACAGACATAATACTGAAGAGGGGATTAGATAAGAAAATAACACATTTATCTCAAATCTCACTTGTGAAATGATTAGTGTAGTTTATTACTAAAAAAAAGTCTTCCTCAGTGTATCACACTGTATATTATCTAATAGGTATCAAAATGCATCACACGTGTCACTTCAGAAGCAAAACACAGCATCCATCTTACCCATTCACCAAGGGTCTGCAAAACCCCCGTCAGCTTCCCAAATAAGTTGAACACACTCTTAGGAAATAACAGAAGGAAAGCTAAAGGTTATACCAAAAAGCAGAAATCTAGAGCCAACACTGAAATAATGCTATTAGAGTTCATTTTAAACTGCACACCTGTTTTTTTCCTGGGTTTCCGTTCACTGGCCGAAAGAGTGAAAAACGAAAATGAGAATATAACAGGAATGCATGATCTCCAGAAGCCCTACACTGACTACTCACATATTCCTTAAGGGTATCAAAGATATTGACAAAAAGCAAGCACTGACAGAGATTCACTAACCTGAGCTGCTGAGAGAAGGAGAACCGGGTAACTGCCACAGCTTTGTGTTGGCTGCAAGCTTTCTAATATAACCTTCATCCACTCTCAGGAGGATGTTTTCTGGCTTGATGTCGGTATGGATCACTTTGCATTTAGTGTGCAAGTAATCTAAACCGTCCAAAACCTGCAAAAGAGACCTCAGTCAGACATGAAACATAGAGGGATGAATACCTAAGATGGAATAATGGGTTGCAACACACCTGCTTGAGGATGCTTTTTACACAAGGCAGGGGGAGCCCTGTGTAGTTGGATTTAACGATCCACCTGAGCAGCTCGTGGCCAAGAACCTCCAGAACCATGCACACATCTGGCGAGCTGCTAAGGAACTTTTTTCATAGAGAAGTGAAGACAAGGCTGCTTGCAATGATAGCAGAAAGTGGAAAATCGAGTCCAACCACACCTCAGAACAGACTCATTTAGGAACAATATTGTTGAGGGAAGTCGACACGTCTTGTTTTCTGTAAAAGATACGCTCTCCAGTCGTAGCACAGATTCTAAAGTCATCAATGAGCTGCACAATATTCTCACGCTTAGGATCTTTGGGGTCGCTGTCCCTTACCTGAGAAGAAACTTAGTAAAATAAATTTTGATTTTAAAAAAATATATATAAAACAACTAAAATCGTGCCATACTTACAGACTACATTTCAAAAAACAAGCAAAGTTTCAAACTGTTGATTCACTATAGAATTTTATCAATGCCCAAAGACACAGAGACATATTAAAAAATGGAAAATCTACATCATCAGACTGACACATTTCAGCAGTTTGATCTCATCCAGTGCCGTCTCTGTGAATGTTTCAGCACTCTTCACCACCTTCAGAGCCACAAAGCGCTTCATTCTGCAGGTACAAAAATTACAACAGTGACTATCAGTTATTTACAGATCCCTGCAAAACTATTCATACCTCTTAAACTTTTCCACAAATTGTCATACTACAGCCAATGTGTATTATATTGTGATTTTAGTGTGGTAGACCAATACAAAGTAGCATATAATTGTCAACAGTAAGGAAAACGATATATGGATAAAAAGGGTGGCTTGTGTATATATTCAGCTCCATTTTACTCAGATACCCCTTAATAAAATTACATTTAGATGTCAACTAATTAGCATTTACAGTCCACCTCTATGTATTTTAATGTCAGTATAAATGCAGCTGTTTTGTGAGATTTGGTAAAGAACATTAGTGAACAAACTCCTTCATGGAGACCAAACAGCACAGCTGGTTAGGGATGGGTACCGAATTTTATAGGTACCGATCAAATTCCGTCGGTACTACCGAGTACCGATTCACATAAAATTCAAGGGGGGAATTCACTATTCAAAGGGGGCGCCCCGCCCTGCCAACCAGACCGCCCGTCCCCCCCAAGAGGATCACGGCATGTAGTACTAGTATGTTTTTAACAGTTAATGTTATTCGTTTTAATAATTCACATCGTGAAGGGTTTCTGCTCCTGAGTCGTCGCTATTCTACTTTCTATGGCCAAACCTGACAAAAGCTGGACAAAAACACACTCCTGATACTCTGTGTCACCAACGCTGACGCTGACACACTGAGTTACATTCACTCGCGCAGGTGAACACAAGCTCCTGACAGCGGACAGAAAAACATCCCGCTAAAATCTAGAAAACAGGCAAAGATATCTGCGGTTTTAAAAAGCGCCAAATTTAGTTTTGATGGCAGCACTTCCTCTCCTGCGAGCAGCAGCAGGGCTAACTCTCCTACTCCTGGTACATATGGCGAAGGTAGAAGTACACAAAATAGCCCAAGTGTTTCATGCCCTGCCTTTCTTCTGAGTGTGTGTGTATACACACTGACCTGGTTAAGCACAAGGTTTTTGTCAAGGCTGAAGAGACAATTTTCGTCAGCCTCAGAAATACGGCTACAACTCCTGCATTCAGCAGCGTTAGCACGCCTGGATTCGTCAGCGACTCGTCATCTGCAGCCAGCTACCTGGCTGGGTTTTACTTTGTGCATTACACTGCGTAGTCAGTTAAGGGTTGAAAAAATGATTGAAACAACTGTCATGTTACAATACAAACAGCTGGTGTTGTTTTGATATATTCATAAAAGTTTATATATTGAGAAATAAATATGTTAAATTGAACATTTTTGTGAGTTTATTATTAAAGGAATTAACATTTATTACCACATAAACACACACAAAAGTACCAAAAATTGGTACCGTTGAGTACCGGTATCGATTCCCAGGTACTGAGAATTGGTACCGTATTAAATGTGAAAGGTACCCATCCCTACAGCTCATAGTTCAGGGAGACAGTTGTGGAGAAGTATAAAGCAGGGTTAGGATATAAAACAATATCTCAAGCTTTCAACATCTCACAGAGCTCTGTTGAATCCATCATCTGAAAGAGTACGGCTCAACTGCAAGCCTACTGTCTACGACATCTACGAACACCAACAGGCCAGACAAGCAAACCGAGTGGCATAGCTGAAGAGTTGGTGCCCGTTTACAGAGGTTGTCCGCTCTCTATGTAGCTGTTTGAGGTTCAATTGCCAACCTTGGGACATTTTCTGCATGTCCACCCCCCTCGTTGTCTGAGTACTGTAAAGAAATGCCACTATAGCGACAAATCCTTATTGTTTTTTTGTTTTTATTTGTTTCTGTTTCTGATAAAGCTGATTCTGATTCTGATACTGGCAGAGAGGTTCACCTTCAAGCAAGACCATGACCCTAAACATGAAGCCAGAGCTTGGAAATTGGAAATTGCTGTTCAGAGACTCTTTCCTTCCATTCTGACCAAGCTTGAGCTATTTTGCAAAGAGGAATAGGGAATTTTCCTTCCACTTCACAACCATTTGCTACTTTATGCTGTTGTGTCATGTAAAAAGCCAATAAACTAGACTACATTTGGGTTCTCATGTGACACGTTATTGAAAACATCAAATGATATGAATACCTTTGCAAGGCCAGATATCATTAGACTATCATTAGATAACAAAGTTACAAGGTCAAACCTTTACTCACACCATGTCCCAGCAGAGCCATACGGTGGAGAAGTGACCCCATCCCAACTTTTTAAGCACTTGGTAGCGGTCAACAAAAATTTCTCCAATCTCTACAGGGTAATAACCACCTGGAAATACAGTCGCAAGTGAAGAGGTCACAGAGCATGAAGGGTTTTATTGCTGGGGTCTTGCTTACCTATGCCATAGTCTGAAGGATTCTCCTGAAGCTCTTCATAAGATCCTGGAGGGTCAGGTGAAGCAGAATGGTTCGGTAAAGTTGGAGGGCAGTGGGTGTTCTTGCTAGGTGTAGCTCCCTTACTATTGCTACTCTTACGTATCGTTCCTGAGAAAGGCTGATAGATTGGTTGGTTGGATGCAATAAGGGCTGATATGGCAGCAGCGTAGGATGATGACATGTTGACTGTTGGACAGCAACACTCACGGAAAGACTAAAACAAAAAGGCATTTGAATACATTCAGAAACTGAAGGTACATCTCTTCTCTGGCAGTTAGTATGTACATGTACCTACTGGCTGCAATAGGTTGTGTGCAATGACATTTTAAGAGAGCCAATGGGTGTGTATCTTTATTTTTAACTGGGTGAATGGTATGTCAACGTAAATAGCCCCTGACACCCTCCCAGCTGCAACTAGACTCTATTTGAGCTGGCATAACTGCTGCCGTGGGATCCACTGTGGTTCACATGAACTCTGTGGTCTCTAAAAAACCATCTGGGGCCATTTTTTTGTCTTTTCAGTTCGGACTGACACGGATAAAGGAAGGATCAAGAGATATTATTGTCCACGGGAGATCAAGTTATATGAATTTAGACACATTTAACATTCCAATTACTAACGAATTAACAAATTTCTAACAGCTTTAACTTTAATTCAGTTTTTGATACTTTGTAGACCTGAAAAACTGTAATATCCGGTCACATATTTCTAAATTATACAGTGTAAGGCTCCTAATCATAGTTTGGCTTGCTAGAAATGCCAAACATGCTCACGGGGACGCCTAATAAACACGTTCAAGTCTGTCTGACACCATAACTGAATCAAGAACTGACTGAGCTGTTAGTAGTCACAGCTAGGCTTACATAGCCTTAGCCTTAGTTTCTTGTGCATATTTGTGTCAAATTTTGTTAGCATTCTCTGTTTATTTATTGCTATTGTGTATTATTGTTTTACGAAATTAATCAATTGTATGGACTCTACTGTTGCGCAGGATAATTACCAACCGAGAAGAGGAGTGAAAAATGCTTGAGAACACCAACTCAAGGTAACATCACACACTAGCAACCAAAGTAAAGGCTGAATAATGTCCAAAGTAAGCTCTAAAATGTTATTTTAAATTAATTATAATGTTGCAAACTAGTTTTTTAGTTTTTGTTTTTTTATACTTACTTCTCTTACTCACATTTTGTGAAAGGTTTGCCAACTTTGTCCTGACACAATTAGCTAATTAACTACGGTCTTTTATATTTTTTATGGCTATTTATCATTGTACTGTAAATGCACGTTGTTTAGTTATATTTTAGTATTATTTCTTAAAATTATGACTTAAAACAATGATTTTTTTTTTTTTATCTTACCCGATGGGTTCTTCTTTTGGAGGTCGAACAGAGGTGTTGCGTTGCTGTCGGCTCTTTGAAGTTATGACGCACTATTATTATTTGTAAGGCGGGAAACAAGGCGAGGCCGACACCACGGAGCTGGACGCGGCGGAGTGGAGTGTTTCAGTTCCGGTGCTGCTCGTCTCATCATTCCTCCCTCTGAGAGGAGGGTCTAGTACCACCGCCGCCGCCGCCGCCGCTGCTGCTGCCTTGTTTATGTTTAACTTCAGCGAGATACAACCAGCTGCGCTTCCAGAGGCGGAATGAAGTCTTTCTGACATTTTTCAAAAACTAATTGTGAAGTGGGTCTATTTGTTACCTAATATGACCACGTAAGAGGAACAAGATATTTGAGTGTGTGTGTGTGTGTGCAGGAACTGGCAGAAGAGTGCTTGCAGCAGAGGAATGAGTGATGGATGATCTTCCTGGATCCGTGGAGACCAACAATGAGAGTGTCATTAGTCACCGGGACACTTGTCTTTTACATGGTTGCACATTCTCTATAAAAAGTTTGTATACGGCTAAGTTATTCATCTACTTTTCTGTTACCAGCCAAGAGGACAGGGCCTGCGCGTTACCAGAATTTTCCTCGTTAAATAATAATGCTTCCAACTTATTTCTGATTCATGAGTTTTATTTCTTAATCACAAGGTGATAAACGAACACGTTGACACTATAAATAAAAAGTTGGAAAAGTGTGGTGCATTAACGGGTATTCGTCACTATTTATTCTGATACCCCAAAATAAAATGTAGTGTAGACAATTGCATTCAGAAGTCCTATAACTAGTGAATAGACTCCGTGTGCAATTTGATTTTGGTTATAGAGCTGTTCCGTGAAGGCATCCGAGATTTGTTAGAGGATCTTAGTGAACAAACAGCATCATGAAGGCCAAGAAACACAGCAGACAGGTTAGGGATAAACATGGGAAGAAGTTTCAAGCTGGGTTAAATTATCAAATAATGTCCCACAATAATATCGTAAAGTTTAATCCATCATCCCAAAATAGAAAGAGTATACTGATAAGAGCTTCTTTCTAGTTCTGTAGGCTCAAAATGTTGCACCTGTAAAACATAAGTAGAAATTAGTGTTACGATTTCTTGTGGGAAAAAAAAATTATTTTGGAGGTGGGGTAGTTCAGGCATGTCCCCTGTAGATGGCGGTATTAGACACCAGAGTTTTCCTTGCTGTTTAAAACCACCAGTACCTCAGCATGTGAGCTCACTAGAGCAACAGGTACTTGCTTTCTTTGACAGTAAAAGCATACATTTGGAAAAAAAAAGATATTCCAGAGTGCCACCCTCTGCCAAGGAAAAATGAAAAATAGAAACCAGCCACTATCATCCGCAAACAGAAAAAAGACAGAACTTCTCAAGCATGGGCGCAAACTTAAAGGTACAAATGTCTATATTAATCAACATCCAAAAAAGAATAATGCTGATATTGCTAGGCAGGCAAGACTATTCTGATAGTAGAAAAAATACAGTCAGCCTGGGTATCTGCTCCTGAACTAAATGGATATGAATTTCTGCGTTTAGATAAGACACATAAGTGTCCGTTTATATTGATAAAAATTAGACTTCAACATAGTAGACTGGATGAAGACTACTACCGATGATGAAATGGAATGCTTACCAGTAAAATTAGGATGGAAAAGAAAAGAAATCTAATCAGTTGTATCTATAGAACACCAGGATCCAAGATTGAAACCTTTAATAAGGTTTGGAGAGGTTGTTTTTCAACGTAAACCAGAAAGACATACAGTATATTTGGTGGAACTTTATTATTGATTTGCTAAATCCTAATCAGTATAAAAATACAGATGAATATATTAATATTACGTATAGTATGGTTTTTGCCCCTGATAACATGATCGACTAGAGTAACTTCACACTGTCCGACCCTAAGTTAGAATACCATAAATGTGACACTAAAAGTACCTGGAATATATTAAACAGTCTAACAGAAAACAGAATCAGAAATAATGACTATGCCCTATACTTTACTGAGAATGAAAATCAAGAATCCTTCATGAGGATCATTAAATCGAGGCACGTGACGTCGCCCGGTACGACGGAGCCGGGGTCCCACCCTGGAGCCAGGCCTGGGGTCAGGACTCGCCGGGTTGCTCCTCGCGGGACCCCCCGGGCCAAGCCCGAACGAGAGACGCGAGGCCATCCCCCAGTGGGCCCACCACCTGCAGGAGGAACCGTGAGGGACCGGTGCAAAGGGGATTGGGTGGCGGACGAAGGTGGAGACCTCAGCGGGCCGATCCCCGGATGCTTAGGCTGGCTCTGGGGACGGGGAATGTTACCTCGCTGGGGGGGAAGGAGCCTGAGCTTGTGCAGGAGGTCGAGAGATATCGACTAGAAATAGTCGGGCTCGCCTCCATGCACAGCGTGGGGTCTGGAACCCATCTCCTTGAGAGGGGCTGGACTCTCTTCTACTCTGGAGTGGCCCACGGGGAGAGGCGGCGGGCTGGGGTGGGTTTGCTTGTTGCCCCCCAGCTCAGCCGTCTCGTGTTGGGGTTTACCCCGGAGGATGAGAGGGTCGCATTCGGGTCGGGGATAGGTCTCTGACTTTCGCTTCGGCCGACGGGCCAGGCGGTAGTGCGGAGTACCCGGCCTTTTTGGTGTCCCTGTCGGGGGTGCTGGATAGTGCCCCTCCCGGGGACTCCATTATTCTGCTGGGGGACTTCAACGCCCTCGTGGGAAACAACAGTGACACTTGGAGAGGCGTGATCGGGAGGAATGGCCTCCCCGATCTGAATCCGAGTGGTGTTTTCTTATTGGACTTCTGTGCTAGTCATGGATTGTCCATAATGAACACCATGTTCAAGCATAAGGGTGTCCATCAGTGCACTTGGCACCAGGACACCCTAGGCAGGAGGTCGATGATCGACTTTGTTGTTGTGTCGTCAGACCTTCGTCCGCATGTTTTGGACGCTCGGGTGAAGAGAGGGGCTGAGCTGTCCACTGATCACCACCTGGTGGTGAGTTGGATCCGCTGGAGGAGGAGAAAGCCGGACAGACTTGGCAGGCCCAAGCGCATAGTGAGGGTCTGCTGGGAACGCCTGGCGGAGCCCTCGGCCGGGGATGTATTCAACTCCCACCTCCGGGAGAGCTTTGACCAGATTCCGGGGGATGTTGGAGACATAGAGTCCGAGTGGACCATGTTCTCCGCATCTATTGTCGATGCTGCTGCCCGTAGCTGCAGCCGTAAGGTCTGCGGTGCCTGTCGCGGTGGCAATCCCAGAACCCGGTGGTGGACACCGGCAGTAAGGGATGCTGTCAAGCTGAAGAAGGAGTCCAATCGGCTGTGGTTGGCCTGTGGGACTCCTGAGGCGGCTGACGGGTACCGTGAGGCCAAGCGTGCTGCGGCCCGGGCTGTGGCAGAGGCAAAAACTCGGGCCTGGGAGGAGGTTGGTGAGGCCATGGAGAAGGACTACTGGTCGGCCTCGAAGCGATTCTGGCAAACCGTCCAGCGCCTCAGGAGGGGGAAGCAGTGCTTCGCCAACACTGTTTATAGTGGGGGTGGGAGGCTGCTGACCTCGACTGGGGACATTATCGGGCGGTGGAAGAAGTACTTCGAGGATCTCCTCAATTCTGCCATTCCCTGGTGGAAACAGAGGCTGGGGACTCGGGGTTGGACTCTTTCATCACCCAGGCTGAAGTCACCGAGGTGGTTAAAAAGCTCCGCGGTGGCAAGGCTTCGGGGGTGGATGAGATCCGCCCTGAGTACATCAAATCTCTGGATGTTGTGGGGCTGTCATGGTTGACACGCCTCTTCAACATTGCATGGTGGTCAGGGACAGTGCCTCTGGACTGGCAGACTGGGGTGGTGGTCCCCATTCATAAGAAGGGGGACCGGAGGGTGTGTTCCAATTACAGGGGGATCACACTCCTCAGCCTCCCTGGTAAGGCCTACGCCAGGGTATTGGAGAGGAGAGTCCGGCCGATAGTCGAACCTTGGCTTCAGGAGGAGCAGTGTGGTTTTCGTCCCGGCCGTGGAACACTGGACCAGCTCTATACCCTCTACAGGGTACTCGAGGGCTCATGGGAGTTTGCCCAACCAGTTCACATGTGTTTTGTGGACCTGGAGAAGGCATTCGACTGTGTCCCTTATGGTGCCTTGTGGGGGGTGCTCCAGGAGTATGGAATCGGGGGCCCTTTATTAGGGGCCATTCGGTCCCTGTACGAGCGGAGCAGGAGTTTGGTCCGCATTGCCGGCACTAAGTCGGACCTGTTCCCGGTGCATATTGGACTCCGGCAGGGCTGCCCTTTGTCACCAGTCCTGTTCATAACTTTTATGGACAGGATTTCTAGACGCAGCCAAGGGCCAGAGGGGTTTGTGGACCAGTGGATTTAGTCTCTTCAGATGACGTGGTCCTGCTGGCCCCCTCTAGCCAAGACCTACAGCATGTGCTGGGGCGGTTCGCAGCCGAGTTTGAAGCGGCTGGGATGAAGATCAGCTCCTCCAAGTCAGAGGCCATGGTACCCACCAGGAAAAAGGGTGGGGGTTTTTCCCTTTTAGGTTGGGGGGGGAGTTCCTGCCTCAAGTGGAGGAGTTCAAGTATCTCGGAGTCTTTTTTCCAAGTGAGGGAAGAATGGAGGGGAGATCAACAGACGGATCGGTGCGGCTGCCGCAGTAATGGGGGCGCTGTGCCGGTCCGTTGTGGTGAAGAAGAGCTGAGCCGAAAAGCGAAGCTCTCGATTTACGGGGCTCTACATTCCTACCTCACCTATGGGGCCATGAACTTTTGGGTCATGACCCAAAAAAAACGGTCCCGGATACAAGCGGCTGAAATGAGCTTCCTCCGTAGGGTGGCCGGGCACTCCCTTAGAGATAGGGTGAGGAGCTCGGCCATCCGGGAGGGGCTCGGAGTAGAGCCGCTGCTCCTCCACATCTAGAGGAGCCAGTTGAGGTGGCTCGGGCATCTATACCGGATGCCTCCTGGACTCCTTCCTCGGGAGGTGTTCCAGGCACATCCCACCGGGAGGAGGCCCAGGGGACGGCCCAGGACACGCTGGAGGGACTATGTCTCTCGGCTGGCCTGGGAACGCCTTGGGCTCCCCCCGGAGGAGCTGGAGGAGGTGTCTTGAGAGAGGGACGTCTGGGTGTCTCTGCTGAGTCTGCTGCCCCCGCGACCCGGTTCCGGATAAGCGGAAGACGACGAGTACGAGAATGAAAATCATACAAGAGGTATGAATACAGTAGTAAATGGATTTAACACATTCTTTGTAAACATAGGACCAACACTACTGGAGGCAATAAAGGTTACTGAGACAGAAATAGACATGTTAGATGACAGGAATGACAGCCTCATGATTCTGAGAAGAGTAGAAGAGAGATTTATGATATTGTAAATGGTTTCAAGAGTAAATCCAATACAGACTGGAATTATATTGATATAAAAACAGTAAACAGTTTCATTGATGGTATCGTAAAACCTTTAATGTAAATCTGTAAACTGTACTTTCAAAATGGTGTTCTTCCAAATAAAATGAAAATAGATTCCCATTTATAAATCAGGAGACAAGCACAATTTAAATAATTATAAGCCAATATCGGTACTTTCTCAATCCTCAAAAATACAAGAAAAACTATTAAAAGAATTGACAGCTTTGTTGACAAACACGAGTTGCTGACAGACAATCAATATGGGTTTAGGAATAATAGATCAACAGGTCTAGCATTGATGGACTTCGTAGGAGAAATAACTCCTGGAGTGTTTCTAGATCTAAAAAAAGCATTTGATACTGTCAACTATGATATACTATTAAGGAAGCTAGAGTAGCATGGTTTCAGAGGTGGTGTGTTGGATTGGTTAAAGAGCTATACATCTAACAGACAACAGTTACAAGGGGAGTTACAAATTAATCAACCTAAGCTGCGACTCAAGAGTATGGCATGCGGGGTACATTAAGGATCAGCAACTTCACTTAGCTGAGAGTTTTACACTGCATATTTTTACATAATGAAAATATGATTGAGCTGTCTGTTCAGACTTCAGTGTTGTAATATGAACACACTGTGCGTAGTAGAAACACAGTGAAATATAGTGGTGGCAGTATCATAATGTGGGGATACAGGGAACCTGGTCAGATTTGATAGCCCGATGGAGGTAAATATGGGGGAATTGTGGAAGACAACCTGTTGGGGGCTGCAAAAAACCGAGGTTCACCTTCCTGTAGTACAAGACCCTTAACATCCTGTCAGGAGTTATAATGGACTGGTTTAGAATGGCTTTCCATACAGGCTTTATTTTATTTAAAAAAACACTATAATGTTTGGGCTGTATTGCATAAACAAAAATTCTCCATTTCTGACACCCAACTCAATCTGAATTGAAAAGGAATTTATCCATTAATGTAAAATATTTAAAATTAAGACCCAACAAAACCACTGGCAAACTGACCCACTTTTTCTAAATAATCACCTCAACTTTTCAATTTAAGAACATTTTTACTTTATGTCCAATCTTGTTGTTTTTATATATAATAGGGCCCCTCAAACTTCAAAAAATGTTTTAGACATTGTGTCTCCTCTTTTTTATCACTATGTGTTCTGCTCAATCTGGGACTTTGACTGAGATCTGCTTGGGTCTGGAAATGGGTGGGGTCAACAGGATACATATCACAGAAATTGTGATATGTATCCTCCTTCTTCTACTTTCCAAATATGCGCTACCTTTGTGTTGGTCTGTCATAAAATTCCAATCAAACACAATAAAGATTGTGGTTGCAACTAGAGATGGTCCTTTGACACCCGAGGCTTCACATGTGCGGTAGCTCACGATGCGATTCCATCAAACCACTGTGCCGAGGCGCGTTTCATAGCCCAATAATGCCTCAATCAACTATCACTAGTTGCAAAGTGAAAAATGAAGAAAAAGTTCAAGTGCAAGGTACTGAATATAGGAGATTCTTCTTAAAAATTAAAAATGTCATCGTTAGAGGGCAGAGTTTCACTACAATAACCTGGTGCCTTACTTTCCAACTCTGCAGGGTAATTGGTTCCACAAACAGCATCTTCCATTCTGGCCCAAATACAGAGTTACTCAATCTTTAAAGTTTTATTCATTTTGTTTTCAGACAAATTGCTCTTTTTATTGTGGTTTAATTTTCACTCATGTTTTCAAATGATTGATCAGCAAGTATATAGTAAGATGTATACAGGATCTGTCATGGATAAATCCCATAATTTCATAGGGAGATGTAAAAACATTTTATATGGAGAAAAGTTTAAATGCATTAGCTGGCAAATAAATATCAATTCACCAATCTGATGATTTATTTTGAAGCAAATATAAATCCAAGATATCATAAAACTAGAACATTTAGGCTTAATTAAAAAGATCAGTTTCAGCAAAGCTTCTACTACTGCCACGTCTTGGGGAAAAATACTTCAGATGAAATCAACGGTAGTTTCAACATGACACTTTATTTAGTAGAACAAATGCAAAATCTCACACATACAGCAGAGAGCAGGTCTGTTAAGTCAAATTTCACAGGCCTGATTATAAGGAGACAAGATAAAGATAAAACAGGTGCATTTATATATCCTGAAGAAAAAGAAGAAAATTATATCATAAATCATATATCAACACATCACACTGCTGGATAACACGGTTTAAACACACACTGGCATTTCCAGCACCGATAGCTACAGTAGATGGCTACAAAATGTTATAGGTTCATAAATATAATATAGTTTGAATACATTTGCTTTAGCATTTATTTTGTATTTACAGAGTACATAATATGAAAAATACCATTCTGACCCCCAGTGCACAGCAGTTTGGTCTTTGATTTCAGGTTTTAATGAGCTGGGAGATCTGTGAAGCTGGAAACTGAAATGTGTCAGACAGCTGAAAACATGACATTCCACACATTGTGCTACACTTTGTAACTCAGTGTAAAAAAAGAATCACAAACTTAAATAATCACATTCAAATTAGTTCTACAATGGCAATGCTTCAAGTATATAAACTGACAAAAGATATGCATAAAAAATGTTACACCAAACAATTGTTTTGTTTTATTGATGCCTCCATGGCTTCTCTAAATGCTACCAAGTCTGATTACAAAATGAATAATGATGCGCCATACAGTAGAAATCATGTAATTTTTTTTTTTTTTTAAAAACCAAAATATCCCAAGCATATGAATGAAAGCCCCTACAAATACCAGTATTACCTCTATTTTCAAAGACTGAATGGCATGAGACCTGCTCACACCTTCACTGAACACTGCAGCAGCCCTGCTCACACAACCAGTAATGCTCACTTGGGGTGGAAGGTGTGGTGAGGTTATTTTATACTATAGTGTTATGAGATTAGTTGGGAATAAAATGTCACTGTGAAACTCATAAGTACCATCCTCACTATTTACAGACTAACACCCAGACCTTCAGCAGATGTTGAAAAGCATCTTTAACTTTCCTCATAGCAATCCCTGTTACTACTGCCTGTCATCTCTCTTGGTGAATATTTCATTAGGAATTAAGGCTTAAGATGTTTATAAAGTGCTCTGCATGACACTTAAATCCAGCTTGTAGTTTATTGGTTGTCCTTAAGTCATATGCTACAAGCATACAACAGGTTCCACTCCAGCCCAAAGGGTTTATTTACTGGTTGAACTAGTCTGTTGAGGTCTAAACAGGCTATATTTATTTCACAGCACTCATCTGTATCTAGAATCAAGACAATCACAACACGACATCAGTCTAATTAAGTGACATCGTAAACTGTTTTACTTTCATTATACTGAACATCTCACAGAGGATTATTGTTAGCACGTACGTTTTTTACCAGTGTCAGCTAAAACATTTGAACATTTCGGCACTCTTGCTTGATCCCCGTAACGCTACATTTCTTGACCCCGTTCATTTTACTGTACCATGTAAAAGTACTGACGCTCCCTGAACTTCTTGCACAAACTCCAATGTGTTTTATTTGGGATTTTAAAGTGATAGACCATCAGAACGTAGTGCATACCTGAAGTAGAAGGAAAATCATACGTGATTTTCTATGTTTTACAGATAAAAAATTTTTTTCGGTTCCCCTAAATCCACCTTTCACTGCAATAACAGCTACAAAACTTGACTGGGTCATTTTAACACATTAATAGTCTTTGACGTAAACCATCTCATTGAAGCTGTAGGGGTTTGTATTGTCCTGTATCCAGCTCCATCCCTCCTCCCATCAACTCTGACCAGCTTCTGTTACTGCTGAAGAAACATGTCCCCACAGCATGATGCTACCATGATTGAGGCTTTCACAGAACAACCACTGAGATTAAATTACACACAGGTGAGCCCGGTTTCCACTAATGTGGTGTTTGGTGGTGGGGTTCATGTAAATGCAACAAGCCTTCTCTCCTCACAGTTTTGCACCACTTCGTTTGGGTCAGTCAGATAAAATCTCCTTTTTCTGATGTTGGTTGTAATGTGACAAAAAGTGAAAAGGGTCATCTGCCATGAACACTTTTGCAAGGCAGTGTTTGTATACATCTGGCACTTCTGCCTAAAAATCATCTCACTACATTTCATAGCCTCATTCATTTTTATAAAATGTTTAAAAAAAACAAATGCTGGGGAAAGAATGGTAGATGAACAGTGAGGCGTGTTTTTACCATTTCATAGTTTAGAAAAGCAAGTTCATGTAACTATTCTTTTCAAATGGAATGAGATCAAAACTACTGTTTATCACATGTCTGAGAAGCAATAAATTACCCTCTTTAATATAGCTTTTTATATCAGAATATACAAAATAGTTATTTAGAGATGTATATATTCTGTAAAAAATTATATCTTGGGAGTCTTCAGGGTTATTAGGACCAGATGTATTTGTAAATGATCACTTTATTTACTGGTATTAGATGTTAAACAAGTCAGCACCAGTGCACATTCATACAGAAACACTGGGTTGGAAGTTTATACTGTTGGAATCAGACAAACACAGGAAAGATTTTTTTTTAACTGTACAGCTACACTTCAGTCTCAATCTGCTGAGGTTGCCATGTTTTGCTTTGTTATTGAGGTCACATAGTATCCACTTGTAACCTTATCAAGTCTAGATGAGGCTACAGTGTTTCTGCTGATACATTGCATCATGTCTGGCTTTCAGGCCGAGTCCACTATGCTGCTTCAGACCAAGGTACCTGGGTCTGCACTCGGTTCTGCCTCTTGTTTTTGTTGATCTGGTGTCTCCTGAAAGAGAGAAAACTCCATTGACCTGTCGGGGGAATACAAAAATACAGTCAGTACAGAAAACCCCAGGATATTGGGCCAAGACAATTCCACATGTTGAATATCCCCAATTTGAGGTCGGAGCGGTCCAGACGTCCTTCCAAGCAGACCACTCTTACCACACCACACACAGCAGAAATGTCTCATAAGATTATCTTTAGAGCTATCACGATAATCGGGGCATGTCGGAAGGGGAAGATCAAGTGAAAAATCGGCATAGAAATCCTGCCTTGTGAACCAGGCATAAGCAGAAAGATAAAAGTAAAAACTCTTCCGCTTCAACTGGCTCCTCTAGATGTGGAGGAGCAGTGGCTCTACTCGGAGTTCCTCCCGGATGGCCGAGCTCCTCATCTCTAAAGGAGTGCCCGGCCACCTTAAGGAGGAAGCTTACTTCAGCCGCTTGTATCCGGGATCTCGTTTTTTCAGTCATGACCCAAGATTCATGGCCATAGGTGAGGGTAGGAACGTAGACCGACCGGTAAATCGAGAGCTTCACTTTTCGGCTCAGCTCTGTCTTCACCACAACGGACGGACAGCCGCACCAATCCGTCTGTCGATCTCCCGCTCCATTCTCCCCTCACTCATAAACAAGATCCCAAGATACTTGAACTCCTCCACTTGAGGCAGGAACTCGCCTCCAACCTGAAGAGGGCAAGCCACCCTTTTCTGGTCAAGAACCATGGCCTTGGACTTGGAGGAGCTGATCTTCATCCCAGCCACTTCACACTTGGCTGCGAACCGCCCCAGTCCTTGCTGTAGGTCTTGGCTATAGGGGGCCAGCAGGACCACGTCATGTGCATAAAGAAGAGACGAAAACCACTTGTCCCCAAACCAGACCCAGGTACTCCCTTGGCTGCACCTAGAAATCCTGTCCATAAAACTTATGAACAGGACCAGTGCCAAGGGCAGCCCTGCCGGAGTCCAACATTCACCAGGAACAGGTCCGACTTAGTGCCGTCAATGTGGACCATACTTCTGCTCTGCTTGTACAGAGACCGGATGGCCCCTAATAATGTGTCACTCGTGGTGCCCTGCGGGACACAGTTGAATGCCTTCTCCAGGTCTCAATGTGGACTGGTTGGGCAAACTCCCATGACCCTTTAAGTACCCTGCAGAGAATGTAGAGCTGGTCCAGTGTTCCACGGGCGGGACGAAAACCACACTGCTCCTCCTGAAGCCAAGGTAGGACCGTCAGCCAGACTCTCCTCTCCAATACCCTGGCCTGGGTATTGGAGCCTGGGTGATGAAAGAGTCCAACCCCAAGTACCCAGCCTCCGCTTCCACCAGGGAAAGCGTGATGGCAGGATTAAGGAGATCCTCAAAGTACTTCTTCCACCTCCCAATAATGTCCCCAGTCGAGGTCAGCAGCTCCCCACCCCCACTGTAAACAGTGTTGGCGAAGCACTGCTTCCCCCTCCTGAGGTGTCGGACGGTTTGCCAGAACCGCTTCGAGGCCAACCGGTAGTCCTTCTCCATGGTCTCACCAAACTCCTCCCAGGCCCGAGTTTTTGCCTCTGCCACAGCCCAGGCTGCGGCACACTTGGCCTCATGGTACCCGTCAGCCACCTCAGGAGTCCCACAAGCCAACCACAGGTGAAAGGACTCCTTCTTCAGCTTGACAGCATTCTACTGCCGGTGTCCACCACTGGGTTCAGGGATTGCTGCCGCGACAGGCACCGCAGACCTTACGGCCACAGCCACGGGCGGCAGCATCCACAATAGACGCAGAGAACATGGTCCACTCGGACTCTATGTCTCAAACCTCCACCGGAATCTGTTTAAAGCTCTCCCGGGGGTGGGAGTTGAAAACATCCCTGGCCGAAGGCTCTGCCAGACGTTCCCAGCAGACCCTCGCTATACGCTTGGACCTGCCAAGTCTGTCCGGCTTTTTCTTCCTCCAGCGGATCCAACTCTCCACCAGGTGGTGATCAGTGGACAGCTCAGCCCCTCTCTTTACCCGAGTGTCCAAAACATGCGACTGAAGGTCTGCAGACATGACAACAAAGTCGATCATCGACCATCTGCCTACGGTGTCCTGGTGCCAAGTGCACTAATGAACACCCTTATGCTTGAATATGGTGTTCGTTATGGACAATCCGTCACTAGCACAGAAGTCCAATAATGAAACACCACTGGGGTTCAGATCGGGAAGGCCGTTCCTCCCAATAACGCCTCTCCAGGTGTCACTGTTGTTTCCCACGAGGGCGTTGAAGTCCCCCAGCAGAATAACAGGGGACTATGCAGCATCCCCGACAGGGAAGCCAAGAAGGCCGGGTATTCCCCACTACCGCTTGGCCCGTAGGCTGAAACGACAGTCAGAGACCTGTCCCAGAGAAAGTAAAAACTGTAAAAACAAATACATGTGACACAAAAACTATAGGCCATGATCACAAACAACTAAACTTTAAACTGGACTTTAAATGGCAAAAAAAAATCGTTTGCCCCCTAACATATTTCTTCAATATTTGCTTTTTGTCACAGTGAAATCTTTAGAATATCTTTAGTTTACCCACATTAAAGAGTTTTCCATCATGAATGACCTGTTTAAGGTCCTGCTACAGCAACTCAATCAAATTATGTCCGGAATTTGACTAGGCCACTTCAAAACCCGTTTTTTGGGAGCGGGGATGGGTTTGTGTGTGCCCTTTGATCATTGTCCTGCTGCATAACCCAACTGCACTTGAGCTAAAGGTCACAAACTGATGGCTAAACATTATCTTTAGGATTTTTACTAAAGAGCAAAATTCATGGTTCCATCATACTGTACTATGTTTTGTTCATTCATGAATTATGGCTTTCACCAAGATTCACTGTAGTCCCAAAGCCTTACAAAAGGGTTTGTAACCCTTTCTAGACTGATAGATGTCAGTAATGTTTCTTATCTCTTCCTGACTTTCTTTAGATCAGGGTATAAATATGTTGCTTTTCAGATTTTTTAGCTTTATTTTTTCAGCTTCATCCTGTTAAGTTCCATTTAGGTGATTTCTTGATTTTGCCAGTCTGGCAACCGGCCTAGGTGTAATTAGTAAAACTGAACCAAAAGCCTTTTAAATAACATTCAATTCACGAATTAACAAGGAGGCAACATATTTATACACTGGACTAGGCTAATAAATGAAATGACCATTGCAAAACTGAATTTAAAATTTACTCGGGTTATGTTTGTCCCATTAAAATTTGTGTGATGATCTGAAACATTTAAGTACAACAAAATAGCAAAAACAAATCTGTAAGGTGGGAAATGGTTTTTCACAGTACTGTGTGGAATATATTTTTACTCTGTGTCATTGTGTGTAACTAAGAGGGAATTCAAAGGAGCCAACTAGGTCTGAGTGACTGCTTTTGAAAAAGAAACAACTAAGAGTCTGGATGTTGGCATGAAGCTGTCAGTGGGTTCATAAGTTTATGCTTTTTAAAAAAATGCCCACATAAAAATAGTCACAGTTGTAATATAGGATGATAGATCCATTTTCATGGGACATAGAGTAACGGGACCATAATCTGCTGTACAACAGCTAAACAAATATGACATAAAAAGGTCAGAATAAAAGATTCAGACTGGGTTCACACACACACACACACACACACACACAGTTCTCATTTTAATAAAAGAAAAGTAATTATCTTCCCAACCAACAAAACTCACCAACCCTACCTCTTTAGAAGAAAGAAAAATCATTGATGACTAGCTCCTAAGTCAATGATCCTAACCGTTATAAACTCCAGTCACCATTAAACAGGTGATTAGTAGTTTAGAGAATCTGTTTTTTTTTCACAAACAAAGAAAAGTCAACAAGCACAAATCACTTAGTGAAAGTCACAAATGGGAGACATCAACAATGTGCTGCAGATTTATGACGAAACACTCACTGTTAAACTCAGGGTAACCTGCTGCATGTTTAGCACGCTTCAAAAAGCTTTCACTGAAAAAGAGATCGCCTATGCATTTAGTTTTGGCATTTATGTTTAAAACTCCACTAATGTAAAAACAAAGGTAACCCAGAAATGTCACAATGTTGACATTTTTATGCATTTTTGTCATTTCGTAAGAATGTTCAGCACTGATGTCATAAATCACAGCCTGTCAGAGTTCTTATGTCAAATAACAACGCCATGTTGATGAACATCTTTGTCTTCTGCTGTCATTTCAAGAGGACAAAGATTTACATGCATGACTGTTCGTGTGCAGAACTGATGCTGACATTTGGTTTTTATGTTTTTAAAGTAGAGACTGCCTTTGCATGCATTGTTTTTGGTTCTCTTCAAAAACCAGCACCTAAATTCTTTGCAGCACAGCGCCTAAAGTTAGGTATAAGTATTGAGAGCAATTTTACTGAAACAGAATACCTTTATGAAAATGTTGTATTGATCTGTTCATTTTACATACATTTGCATAAATGATTTTGACAGAAAATTCCAATGAAATGAATCAAATGGAAATACAGGTGTACTGACCGTCCATGCAGGGGGTGACCATGGAAGCTTGCTGACTGGGGTATTTGAGACCTTTGGAGGTTGGCTGGTTCCCCTTGAAGGGACTGGGCCTGGTGCACCAGAGGATGGGGGTGTGAGAGCCGAGAGATGCCTGCTTCATGGCCCTTTGAGGCAGTAGGAGGGTAGCCAAATGCGTTCCTTAAGTACCAGTCCCTCAGTCCTTCCAGGGCAAGAGCTTTATGTAGGCTTCTTGTTGAATCTTCTGGAGTGGGAAGAGAAAACTGCGGGGCCCTACGGCCAAAGGAGGGCCCAGAAAACTCAGTCTGATACGGGAGAAGATTCGGTATGGAGGATGTGGCACTGCCAGTGGCAGGAAGAGGGGATTCATATGCTGTTAGCAAAATGCCATCTGGGGAATGTTGCTGCAAAGGAATAAAAGGCCCACAAGATTTGGTCCTGGTGACTTTGACCCTACGGAGCTCAGCTTGGGATCCTCTGAGGACCATAGGACTGTAAGGACTTGCAGCACTGGGAAGGTTCACCTGGGAATGGGAAAATCCATTTGCATGTGGAGGCACTGCAGCAGTGGAGGAACGAGGAGAGGACATGTCTTGCCAAATTCTCCCTGTGGACTGGTATAATTGGTGCTGCACTTGCATCCTCTGCTGTTTACCCCAGATATAGTCCATCAGTAGTTCATTGTAGCCTCCGCTGGCTGCTCTGCCACCCACTGACAAACGCAATTTACCCTGATCAACGGAGCCGTCAGCTTGACTCTCAGGGCTACCTAGTTGAATTTGTCGCAGTTTGCCATCGGTTAGGGTCTCTGAGCTCTTGTATGGCCCCCCTCTCTGAGGCATACCATTTCTAGGTCCAGGATCATCCGGCAGGCTAGATCTATCCAGGAGGGCCTCAGAGCTGTTGCTGCGCCTTGCTCTGGAGCTATAAGGGCAGCTTCGACGATCAGAAGAAGAGCCCTCCTGAGCAAGTGGAATCATATATGGCACATCCAGGCTGCCAGACCACTGCTTTAACCCATTGCTACCTGATGCTTCTGACCTATGGGATAATTAAACACAGAAATGTAAGAAAAGAATCAAAAAGACAACTACAGATAAAGACGAGTGAATAAAACAGCTTTAGTAGAAACTACGAAAGGTAATTCAGTGGGAAATCGCTGTTTTAATGCCTAAAATCTAAAGAGGAACCATGCCAGTGATGGCAGCTAAATTTAACAGTAATCATTACAGCCCTAGAACTGTGTCAAACTACTTATCACCACATTAAATTTACACCAATCAAAACTGAAAAGAGCTATTCCTTTCCTTAATATTATCCCTTTATAAAGAACTCAGAGCGTCTCCTTTAGGTCCCACTTTTTAATCTATACATCCTAGTTTTCCTCCTCTCTCAGTCCAACAGAGACTTTGGTTTTTATCACTTTTAGAACTAATTAGTGTAATGCATTACTTTCTAGCTTATTTAAGAAACCCATGGCTCCACTATAGCTAGTTCCAAATTCACCTGCAATAATGCTGACAAGGACTAGAAACTAAGTTCACCTCACACAAATTGTAAAATCCCTGCATTGGCTACCTTTGTATTATAGAATTGATTTTAGGATGCTTTCACCATTTTTTGATAATTTATTAGTCCAATAATTTTCTTTTGTCTTATAGGTATTTCAGACCCCTCAGGTCTTCTTAAAAGGGTCTTTTGATGGTACCTCAAGTAAAATTTCACCATGAAAGAGCCTGTCTGACGACCTGACAGCAACTGAGTGTGTTGATGTTTTTCATAGTAAATTAAACACTTACCTTTTTAACCTGGATTTTAATTATTATTCATTTATGTTTTCTAATTCTATTTTATTTATTTATTTAACAGCTTCATTAAGCTTTATTTGACATTTTGGATTGCAGTGTACTTGATATTATTTTGGATTTTATGACTTTAGTCTACTTCATTTATTTTTATTAATATGTTTTCTATTTAATTGGGCTCAAAAATATTCATATCGCTGCAGATTTAGATTTAATCTTTAATCTTCTAATTTTACCAACGTGTTTGCTCTGACTGGTAGTAATATTAATGTTTTTGAGTGGTCCAGTCAGGGTCTTGAATCAGATTGGTGGAGGGAGCTGAAGATTAGGGCAGGGGCTCTTGAGCTACTATCCTGTAACTTTTAGATGAATCTCTTCTCCAACACATCTGAATCAAACTGCTGAATTGCCTCACCAGCATTCAGACATTTTGCTCAGGAGAGTTCTGGCAACGAGCCGTTCTTTCGATTCAGATGTGTTTGCTCATCGCAAAAGATGAATTAGCTTTTCACTTGCCATTTATTTTTAAAATAAAAATTAAAGTTCCTAAATAATACCTCTTTTAAATCATCTCATTTTTTATTGGATGCCTGTGTCATTTCCAATCAGAAATAAAATTCTGGGTTAAATAAAATAACTTTGAATCCAAATCTGCCAAGGGTATGAATCATTTTAAATCTAACTATAAGTTTTGAGTTTTTTTATATATTTTACCATTTATTTTCTGTGTTTCCTTGATTTCTTATTTTCTATAATTGTTTGATTTGTCTAATATTTTTTTTAAATTTTCAAATTTACTTGGTTTGGCTATTTTTAATGTATTATTATGTCTGTCCATGTGTTTTGAAACGTTTGTATAACAAATGCTTTTCAAGAAACAGTTTGACTGAATATCTCAGAAGCTGTAAAGGTCACAGAATACCTGACATGAACACTTATTGGAGCAGTTCGGGCCAACAAGGGAGTTGCTGGAACACTTCTACCTTCAACATTAGAAGCACTTCTGGGTAAAGAGTGAGTTGGGCTGAAAAAGGCAACAAAAGATGTTTATAACCTATATTATCGACCGACAGACAGGCCAGGCTGGCAGCAGTACTCATATAAGGTGACACTTAGATAATTACCTCACAGAGCTTGTGACTGAGTTGCGACGTGTCCTCATTTCATAGTAGATCTCAACCGGAGAGAGCTTCCTACTGATTCTGTGGTCAGGGCTGCCAACAGCGAGCCGGGGCTGAGACAGGGAGCGCTGGTCAGCAGCCACGCTGGGTGAAGAATCTTTTGAGGAGAAAGACGACAGCATATGATGTTAAATTGCAGAATACACACCAATGAATGTCAACCATTTCTAAGATATTTAGGCAGTGTAAAATATTTAGAGAAAAACATTTATGTGCAGTTGACTCACCGTTGTCATGTGATGTTGAATCTGACATAGAGCTGGTACTTTCTGACATCACAGTGTCTTCTAAAAGACAACAAGGAGTTCAGATCATGGACAGATTAGCCTAATTTGGTGATGCTTGCTAAAATTAATAAAAGGTTAAAGAGTTTTTAGCCATTTATATTTATGCCCTTCTCGTACATTGCTTGTAAAACAATTCATTACTATACATTTGCTCAAGCTAAACTGCAAAATTAAATGTTTTTATTTTAGATATATTTGATTGACCAACACAAAGTAGTGTATAATTGTGAAGTGGAAGGATACTGATGGATGCTTTTGTATTCAGCCAATTTTACTCTGTTAGCCCAAAATAAAGTTCAGTGCCACCAGCTCCATTCAGGGGTCACCCACTTAATAACTAGAGCTGAAATGTTTGTACTTTAATCTTTGTGTAAATGCAGCGGTTTAGTAAAGGCCTTGGAGCTTTTCTAAGAAAACGTTAGAGAACAAACAGCATCATGAAGACCAAAGAACACGGCAGACAGGTCAGCAATGAAGCTGTAGAGAAATTTAAAGCAGTGTTAGGTTATAAAATAATATCTCAATCTTGGAACATCTTACAGATCTCTAGTCAATCTACCCTCCATAATGGTTAAAGGTAGTAGCCATTCAACTCTACAGTCCATAGACTAGAGTCCAAATATGTTCTAGAAATGCAGTGTGAATGCATGATTTGAAATATTATGTCCTACCAAATATTGCATCCAAGCATCCATTGCGATTGGGATGTTGCACAAACGCCAGTTTTGCTATGGTGATTGTGATTCCATATATTGTGCAGCTCTAGATTAGATGTGAAGCATTTTCATGCAGTAGAATGGCTCAGTCAAAGTCCACACCTAAATTCAATTGAGAATCTGTGGCAAGACCTAAAGGTTGATGTTCACATCCCTCTATATTGGACTCAACTTTAACTATTTTGCAAAAATGTATAGCCAAAAAGTTGTGTCTCTAGTGCGTAGAGCTGTTAGAAACATATCCCAATTATCCCATTTATGTCACAATAATACACTACAGAAAAATACAGTGTCAAAATGTAAAAGATTCAAGGGTATAAAAACATATGCAAGGTAGTAAATGCTTAAGAAACAAGGGCCTGCACCTGTATGACACCCCCTATGGACTGTCCTCTTGCTATTTAGGCCATTTCTGTCTGATTCTGAGTGTCTGCATAGAGCGCCGGTGAAGATTGCCTTCATCTGCTTTCTTTGGCCAGAGTCATCCTGAAGGCAGAATATAGTAGTCTATGTTACAACACAAGCACAACAGTTCTCCGGCTGATGCATAAACACTATTGATATTCAAGGGGATGGCTTACCTCTGCCTTGGTGCTCGGCGCCAGGCCAGCTCTGCGCTGCACCAGTGGGGGTTTCTCACCGACATCCAGAGGGAAGGCACGTGGCAACTTCCCAGTCAGCTCCTATAGAGGACATTTAGTAATGCCTTTTTACTTGTCTGAGATGTCCAACATGCTACATGTAAATATATCAGTCAATGGCTTACCCTAGGTCTTAAATAAATCTGGTAGATTGTCTTACACATTACAATTGCAACAAAACTGATGGACTGATATAACTGTATATAAACTGTAATTTGTGGTGTTAGGAATAAAACGCTGCAGAAGAGTAGCAGTTCAAACATCTGAGAAGAGCTACTCTGCCAGCAGAACAGTTTCTGAATCCACAAATAGGTCCACTGAGATGGAGTGACTCACTACACATCCAGCTGAAAATAAAGGCATGTGTTAAACAGCTGTCATAGAAAAGCTGAGGAAGCTGTGACTTTATTAGCATGTGCTGACAGGCTCTCAGGAGCAATTAAATTTCCAGCCCATATTTGAGAGAAACATTTTAGCAAGTTGCTCCATGAATCCAGGCTCAAAGATTGTGAAGTACAGAGAGTGAAATTATGCAGGTCAACTGAACATAAACATAAATGATAAATAAAAAACAGCACACATTACAACAGCAATACAGTAACAAGGAAGAATTGGGACACCCCATTAAATACATTTACTTCCTCATTAAGAAATGTTCACAGGTGTCAATCTCATTTTTTTATCTTTATTGCATGTAATAACAAAAAATAGGAACAATTTCAGAGACCCTATAGCATATATTTACCCCTTTTATATGATTCAGGTCACTGTGAAACAGACTGAAGGTCCTTGGAGGATTTACATCCTCAGTTGATTTACTTGTATGATTTGGGCTACTTTTACATTCAAGTTTAATTTTTGTTTTACAAAGGGCCTCACATTTGCCTCAAGAACCCTCTGATACATGCTAGCATTCATAGTAGATCCTATGATGGTGAGTTGACCATAGTCACCTTCAAATCATATTTGATTTATAAATGCAATTATTAATCCACCGTTAAGGACCCCTTTTTTCTTTTTCCTTTCACATCATACAACTCGATCTACCGAGATCACAGGCCTTGTGGCACTTATAAAGGTACATGACTTGTATTCTATGTGGGAAGATGACAAAATGAAGTCCCTTGGCTAAAACTGCATCCCCGGCGTGTCCCGCCCTTTCCCATCAAACACATTTTCCCCCCCCGGTTTTAAATATCCTTTATTTGGGAAAATGCCTCGTCAAATTTTCCCGGTAGATTCTGATTTATTTTGTTAAACCAAAGGGGGCTTTCTGCTTTAATCTACAGGGGGTTTTCTTTTTTTGGGCATACTTTTGTCTTCTCGTGTTGGGATTCCTGGGCTTTTTCAAAGAAACTGGAAACTTCTTGTGTGACTGAGGTAGGAAGAAGTTCTGAACGTTTCTGTAGGATTTGGTCAATTCTGTGTGAGAGTACCTCCATGGTGAGATTGGCCCGTCATATCCTCTCATTAACTAACTTGTTCTGTGTCTTAAGAAGGATCAGTTTTGTTCTATGGTCTACACACAGTGTTGTTTGAGGTTTAAACAGTACAAACCTCCCTCCAAAAAGTTTCAGTAAAAAACATCCAAACATGTGCCCTTTAGCTTTAAAAAACCTTGTTTTTTCCATCCCTTAAAGTGAGACAAAGTGGGGGTTTTTCTAAAATTTTTTTACTCAATTGAAATGGCATTTTTGAAATTTTACAGAAAATGTTAAAAGGTATTTTCTTCATTTTTAATTGCTTGGTTATATTACTTTTATTTGTCAGAACAGTCCTGAAACTGATTAAATATACAGGCTGTAAAAGGGTTTCCTATTTTTACAAACAAATGTATATAGAGTAAGTTTAATTTTTTGAATCCTGACCTACATTTGGTATGCCGGAAAATTGAAATGAAAGCTACTTACTGCTTCCTGCAAACACACTTGTTTAAGCTCCCCCACCCTGGCATTGAGGAGCGCCTCCAGGGCCTGCTTTCTGTCCTGCAGAGCTGCAATCCTCTCGGCCTGCAGTTTGCTGTCCTGGCAGCCTTGAACATCTGTAGACCACAACAATTGTTAAGGATTGTTGGATAACAAGCAACATTTATGGAAAATCACTCAGATTTTCATGTACAGTCCCATCAAATCACTGTTTTTTAGGTTATTTTGCAATTTTGTTCTAAGTTTTTCTAATTTTCTGATAAGAGTATCTGGCAGCTGTGGCAACACCGTGTGAAAAAAAAGGGTTTTTCAAAGCAATGTTTTTTTTTTTAGGATGTTCCCGGAAAACTTTCGAAAAAAAAAAAAGCCCCAAATTTCTTAGGGGCCCTTTTTAAACTTGTCCAGGAGATAGTAGTTTTTCACAAAGTGAGATGACATTTTACTCACCCGGGGGGCCCCAAACCCAGGTGTTTCAGATTTCCTTTTTCCTCATGCAAGTAACTTTGGGGACACAGCTCACTCTCCCAGGCACACCCTTACCTGATGAAGACAGATTAGGGTTTATTTGTACCTGAAAGGCATGTACAATGATATTTAGAGATTTCAGTTCTTTCCTTCAGTCTGACCTTGCAGCCATCTGTGGTCTTGAGGTGTGGAGGTAGTAGCATTTTTTCCAAATTAGCAGTAGATAAACATGGGTGAGGTCTTGATCATGGGAGACAAAAAGGGAGGGCACAGCAACCTTGCTCAATGGCTAAACA